>CM048749.1:343913473-344576806 GCA_026315105.1 Locusta migratoria
AAATTGTGACGTTTTTGGTAAAGACTTTAAAGAAAATTATAGGATCGGCATCATCAAGTAACTACGTTACTGTTTTCAACTGCCGGCAACGTACATTGGCGGACAATTTTCTGTACTATTTATACTAACAACGGCACAGTCAAAGGTGTAAATAATGGGTTTGCATGCGTGTCTGAAATGTAGAATGTAGAGGGACATGCTCTGAGTATGAGGCTATCCACTTTTTTTAGCGACGGGCGTTGGTTTTCGAGAAAATTGATGTTGAAGTGAACTGCGTGATGTAAGATGCGTAACGTTAGCCGCGTTCCGGCCAAGTGAGCAAGGCACTGCGGTTGACGCCCACGGCTGCCACCCGGGAGGTCCTGTGTTCGGCCCCTGTCCGTGGCTTCACTTTTTTTTTTTAAAAATCAGAATAGTTCGGGTATTTGGCCATTTTGTTTTAAAGACTATCAAAAAAACAATTTACATTGTGTGAAATCAGTAATAAATATTCAATTTTGCCTAGTAATTTAATTTACACGTTATTATTGCAATTATTCACTATCGACTACATGGCTTGCTGTGATACAACAAATATCTGGATAATATTTGTCGTAAAATCAACCGAAATACAATTGTTTTCAGTAATAAGCATATTTAA
This sequence comes from Locusta migratoria, assembly GCA_026315105.1. Classification (NCBI taxonomy): domain Eukaryota; kingdom Metazoa; phylum Arthropoda; class Insecta; order Orthoptera; family Acrididae; genus Locusta; species Locusta migratoria. The sequence continues at coordinate 343,914,114 of CM048749.1, forward strand.
TCAAATACCACTGTCTTGAAGGCGCACGCAGTTTTTAAGGGTGATGAAATAAATTGTTCATTTTTTTTAATTGTTCTTTTATCCCTTAATTTTGCTACGAAGCATGCGTATTTTATTACCTTTGAAGAAGCTAGTGCCCAGAGTTGATATAAAATTGATTCCGCCTGATATACAAATAACTGTTCTTACTTTCGCCCAAACATGTTTCAGCAACTCTTTGCTATCATAAGTGGGTTTTTCCTACTTATTAATGGCTTGCTTTTACATTTCGCAGTTATACACTGTGCAAAGCCCTTTTTTAATATATAATTCGACAATGGCAGCGTTGTCTTGATTTGTTTTGGGGCACGATTGCTCTTCCGCGTTTCTGTGGACAACACACTAGCAATACGCATATTTTATTAATTTTTTTGTTTCACATTCACTTCAAACTTTGTTATTATGCATTTAATAACAGATATGTCAGCGCACACAGTCCGCGTTTTTGTTTGAGCGAGCATACAGAACATAAACGTCTTAATTGGTATTCCGTATAATAATACGGAGAGAAACAGAACACGGTACCTGCAGTGCGATGGTTTGTAGAGCTTTCTCGCTGCGCTAGGCTCACTTGGTTAGAAAAAGGCTAATGATACGCTTCTTACAGCGAGAAATAAACTTCAACATAAATTTTCTCGAAAACCAAGCGACGTCGCTAAAAAACCAAGTAGCCTCATACTCAGCGTATGTCCATCTACAACACATCAGAGACCCATCAAAATCCGTAATTTACACTTCTGGTGGTCCCATTGTGAGACGTAAACTTTACCACAATATCAAAAAATATTCAGATGATTGTAAATCTAAGGGACTTAACTACGCTCGTCATCAGTTCCTAGGCTACAAAATAATTATACTAACTTACGCTAAGGACAACAAATACACCCCTGACAGAGTGAGGACTAGAAATTCGTACGGCGGGCACCAACGCACTCCGCAGCTATTTTTTTTATCTTCGTCCTATTTATTACAGAGGGCTTTGGGGTCTCTGACCAGGCACGGGTATATATATATATATATATATATATATATATATATATATATATATATATATGAGCAGTGCCGGGAATCGAACCCGGGTCTCACGCTTCGGGCCAGCGGCCGCCTCAACCACTTTATTTTTTTAGGGCCTCCTTTCTCCATTCAGTCCCACCTTTCGCTCGCCATAATCGTCTTCTTGGGCGACTGCTTCTTACACCATGCAAAATAAACAGGTTTCTTACCCTGTACTTTTGACATTTATAGGCTTCTTTCTCGTTATAGGAAAATAAAGATTCTTCGTGCCTTCCACGAGATTATCTTCATTTGCAGTGGGTACATTCAAAGAAAATAGGTAGGGCTCTGAGTAGCATTAATATCAACGTCTCTTGTTTCTGTCACGTACTTTACATTGAACTTACTTTCTAACGAGCACAGCCGTTGTGGCCCAAAAGTAAATTTTTCCGTGTCTTCTGCAAGCAGCTACGATCTAAATTAATTTTCTATCTCTGCGAAAATGATAGAAGAGAAGGAGACAAGGAAAAAGAAAAATACTTCACATGAAAGAAAGAAAAAAAAAAGTAAATGCAGAAGATTTTGTGAGATACCTCTGTGTTTTGTTTTCTTCAATGTTCATTTGATCCTTCGGCAATCCATTTTCGGAGTTCTGCTGAGGCCTTCACGGCTACCGTGGCGGCCACGGGGCTCACGAAGTCCCCACCGTACTTCACCCTCAGCAGCAATCTCCTACTAAACATTTATCCGTCATTTTACCGCGCTGTTTAAGCCTTATCCTATGCCTTGTTTTACAAATAGAATTTTCAACACATTGCCATAATTCTTCTGTTGGTCTTTTTTCCTATGTATTTTGTAATACTCCTCCTGCATATATTGTCTATATTCATCTACACTGTCTTTTCCTTACAATTGCATAATTGATATAATTATCGTACTATTGTACGTTATTTTTCTGCGGTGGAAAAACTATTTACTCAGGAAAGAATAAGTTATTGAAAGTGATTTTCCGTCCGTCAGTCCGTTTGATAAAGACGGCCTGGACTGTGATTTCCTTCCATATATTTGTGTGTCCTTCACATAAGAAGCGGTGCTTTAACATATCGACGTTATTGCACTTTGAGCATCCGTTAGTTGCATTAAGTCCTATAGAACGTAATTTTTCGTTTGGTACTGACGATATTACTGATTTCTTTGTACCATACCGATTCAACTTCCATTGTTGGTGTTTTGTTGTTTAAATTTTTTCCATATTATTTTCCAAATTTTCTCAGAATATTTTAATTCCATCTTGTTGCTTATTGCAGTTGATCGTAATCCATCCATTATGTTTTGTAATTTACATTTGTGTTTATCTCCCATTATACTTCCCATATAGCTTATTTCAAGGTAGAAAGTTTTAATATGCTTCAGCTTGTAGTTTATTCTGCCGAAATTTACTGCGGGTGACATGCATACGGGTTTAAGCAGTACAAATGAAGCAGCGGTGATGATGTTTGGATAACTGTCAGTGAGCTATGAAGTCCGTCTGATGAAGAGGGCCGTACATTTTTTTATGAATATCTGTCAGTTCGAGACCACCCTTCTCACTTTTCAGAGTTATTACGTCTCGTGCTACTCTGAAAATATTACAAAGGCAAGCATAGTTGCAAATTGTGCTAAGTATATCTTTTGCTGTGTGTCTGGATATTGGTAAGATCTGACCAAAATATGTGGCTTTTGTGAGGAGCGCACAATTTATGAATTGTATCCTTCGTTTGAGATTCAGATCCCTTGTTAGGTTTAATTTTAAGATGCCTCTCATTTTGTCCAGTGTTTGTTTCCAATCAGAGGCTGCAGTTGTTAGTGGGCAGCTGTAGAAGGTTACGCCTAATGCAGTAAAGCGATCCATTCGCTTTGCCGACAGCAGCTGCACATCATCGGGACCCTTCAGATTTAGCAAAAAAACTTTTCGTCTCGTTTATTTTCGCACCCGTTGCGTCACAATAAAACCGCAATTTTTTCGTCAGCCGGGCAAGATCTTCATCAGTCCCTTATTATTACGACATCGTCAGCGTATGCTTTCGTCACTCGTTCTATTCCACGTATTGTTATGCCCAATAAAATATAGTTCAGAATTTGTAAGAGCGGGTTTACAGAAACGACGTATAGTACCATTGATAACGGACTGTGTTATGGTACTCTCTTTAAAATTTTGATATCTTTGTTATATTGTCCGTTAATAGAAACCCTAGTTTTTATTGCTTTTATGAACTTCCTTATAACACTCAAGCTGTCCTCATTAAGATCAATATATTTCAAGGCATTAAAAAGTTATTAGTGCTTCACCCTATCGAATGCTTTTGCAAAACCCATGAAGATAAGGCCTCCTTTTGCTGATGACGTCGAAAATATTGCGATAATGTCTCGGTACTCACAAACCGTCTTAAGTATGATTCTTCTAGAAAGATAAGTCTGGAGGCACCCAATTACATTCTCTAAAATAGGCCGCATTCTTTTTTTGAGCACCCGTGCGATTATCTTATAATCGGAGTTCATTAAGCAGATAGCTGTCTTTTTATTAATTTCTTTTGTGCCTGTGGTCCTTCCTTTTGGTAGCAGTATTGTGACACTTTCTTTGAGAGAATCAGGAATAGGTACCGCACTCAGGCTCCGTTAAAATTGCGATAATACGTCACCTATTAAATGCCAAAAATGTTAAATAAAATTCTATGGGCAGGCCGTCTGGGCCAGGAGACTTTCTGCAAGGTGAAGACTTAAGAATTTCCAAAAACATATTCGTTTTTTAATTTCTAAGGTAAAATTGTCATTTTCTTCTTCTGTTACGATATTCCCTATACCGGAGTTCAGCAGCAAACCTCGTGTTAAGTCTCATTATTATTAGTATTATTTCCGGTCTAAAGTTGATGGTAGTACCTATATGTCTCGTTTAAAATATGCTTTTGTTCCGCTAAAACTGTTTTATCGCCCGTTTAGAGGCTGTCAATAAAATTCTTTCTCCTGTTTTTCTCCATTTGTATTAAGTGGCAGAGGGCGGCATTTTCGTCTTCCACGGTTGTCCTAGTGTGGAACTTTACCTTCAAACCCCCCCCCCCCCCACTGATCCCTCTTGATACTGATCATCTTGGCTTTAGTTTTATCTCCAGGAGACTCTCTTGTGATACAGGCAGTTCATAGTTCTGGAAGACACGTGTAATGAAATTTAATTGTGGCTCTAGACCACCTCGCTCTCTCTCTCGTATGTGATCAATGTGGTCCGTAATTTTTTCTTCGCAGGCAGTCCACCATTCAGGTTGGTTCAGACAGCCAAGTCTGTTGTATATGTAGAGTTAGGGCTTGTTCGACAAGCATACTTTAATTTCCACAGTGGGTGACCTCACTACATCTTTTGTAAGGTTGATGCTGCATTTCACACCTAGGTGATCAGAAAAAAGCAGCTGGTATCACTTCGATTCCACGGTCTTTGTTCTGCAATTTGTGAGTGACATGAATCCTGTCAATTCTACTCTCTGATACACGAGTGAAAAATGTAAATCTGGCAATAGTTGAGTACTTTATTTCCCAAGAATCTTTCCACTTCGCGTGTTTGACCAACACATCTAATTCGTGGGAGAAATTACAATTTGGTTCTCGATCCTTTTTGTTTAATACGCATTTCCAGGCTCCTTCCGTTAAATTTTTGCAGGGTTCTCTTTGAGTAGAAATAAAATGTCATTCTTAAAAAAATTTTGTCCCCTCTTCCCTGGCATTATTTCATGAAGGTGCGTAGATATTTGTAAAGGTGGTATTAAAATGTGACAACTAATTCCCTTCCGTGAATCCAAATGACAACCGTTTGTCACTTCTATTCCATCTTTGGCAACTATCGAAGTGCCGCACGCTATCTCAATTGTTGTGTTCAAAATCTGTAGCCGGAAAGATACAAATTCTTGATGTTTACTTCCTGTAAGAAATCAGTATCGGACATTAAAAATTCATTTAGTGCGGCTACCTTCCTAAAATTTTGATGTTCAAATGTTTGTAGAGTCTATGGGACTTAACTACGGGGTCATCAGTCCCTAAACTTACAAACTACTTATGAACTAACTACAACAAAGGACGGCACAAATATCCATTCCTGAGGGGGGGATTCGAACCCCTGACCGTAGTGGCCGTGCAGACCGTGACTGAAGCGCCTCAGTCCCCTCGGCCACCGCGGTCGGCTAGAATTTTGAATTTCATTTACGTTCAAAGTAGTGACATTGTACGTGTATTCCTCTTTGAAGAGCTACTTAACAAAAGAGAACAATTTTAAGAAAACTTCTAATTTCTTCCGTCTTTTTTTTTTTTTTCTTTCGTGTAATCGTACAATTTCTTTTAATTTTTATTCCTTTCGCAGCCGCTAAAACAATTCTTCCTCTTCCATGTGTCCCTTCCATGGATTTGACAAGTTAAATTTTTAATAGATGTCTTCCTCACAAACCTGTTCCGTGTCAATTTCGTTCGTATGGTTCCCTGCCTCTTCCGCCCAAACAAACGTTGTTTCTGTTGTTTTAGTAAGTCTGGGTACGTCGTCCATATGGTTTTTTTTTACACCTTCCATTTGGGATATTTCCTCCTTACTTCCTCTTTCTTGGATATTCCTGAGCCGTTGCTTTAAAGGAGGTGCCAAACTTTCTGTCGCTTCGTGTGCAATTCGTATTATTTATTTATTTTTTTTTTTTTTTTTTAAGATTTTGCCCATCTTGTTGGACAAGCACCAGGGTATGTTTCAGGGGATTCCATCGACGGCCTCTGGCAAGTAGTCTGTTCCTTTTTGTTCGAGGTAGCCTCCTCAACGCCTCCGGTTTGGCCTTCGTTTTACCTACCGCCTCTTGACCCTGTGGTTTTGGTGCTTCACGATCTTCTTGTCTTTCATTATTTTTTCTTGCCATTGATATGTGCCTTGTCACCTTTTTGTTCTCCCGAAATTATTTTTGTCACTTGATGCGTGATCTGGCACTGGAGACCCTAAGCCATTGTTGCCTTCATCGTGTACCTGCCACTTACTACATATGAGTGCTCAAAATCACAGCTTATACATTTCACTTTTTGATATCTACATACCTGTGGAACTGTGATGTATCTAATCATACCAATAAAATGTATCTCCCTCTATACGGCGCTTCGTATAGACGCCATATAGACGGATATACATTTTATTGGCATGAATTGATACACCACAGTTCCACAGGTACGTAGATATCAAAAATGAATTTTAGAAGCTGTGATTTTGAGCGCTCATGTGTTGTAAGTGGCAGGTACGTTGTCTGGTCTTCTTCTTTTACACATCTGACGATGACTGCTAGATCATTTGAAAGTGCTAATTGAGGTAGATAAAAAAGCGATCTTGGCAAAACAGTAAAAAGGTTCTACAAAAAGATCTCACCCAGCAACATGAGTAAATTGTTCAATATTTATTTGTTCAGCTGTCAATTCGAAAGGCAACTCGAATATTCTAACAGCTCGAAGCCCAGTATGTGAGACAAGCACTTCACATATGATGAAACTTCATTTTACCGCCACATTTTCGATAATTCGACAACATAAATCTGAAGAACTTAATTTTACATAAACAAAATTGGTAACAAACGAAATATGTACTCGGATAACATCTTCATCAGCGATTCAGACTCTTTCGTCAAACCATCTCTTCATCTCGAAAGCTTTCGGTGTAATAAAGTCCCAAACAAAAGCAAATTTGATCGTATCTTTTCTGACAACTATTCAAATTCATTTTATTGTTTGGCCAGAAATCCTCCGGCACAAAACGCTACTACAAGGACACAACTGACCTGCTACACGTCCGTTGTTTATATCGGGCCGCACAGCGGCATCGACTCAAATGTCGCTAAAAACCAGTGAGCCTCATATTCAAAGTATGTCCCTCTACAACACATCCGAGACCCTTCAAAATCCGTTATTTAAACATCTCATGGTCCCTTTGTGAGATGGAAAATTTACAAATGTTTGTAAATCTATGGGACTTTGCGCGCCATCAGTCCCTAAGCTTACAAACTAATTATACTAACTTATGCTAAGGACTTTTGTTTTTCTTTGCACCACAATATCTGTGCATATCTTTATCCTATGATAGGCACAGACACTGTGGTAAATTTGGAAGGAAACTTCTTTGTGACAGCTCATATGCAAGGTGCAGCTGGTAAGTTCGGTGAATTGTCCCATATTTGAAAACCGCCCTGGCGTGGTTGAGGTCCCCGCGAATACACTTTCAGGGACATTTCAAGAAGCGCCCCCTATCGTGCAAAGCATTGCAGTGAAGCGGTGGTACACCCTTTGACCGAGATAACAGGGTCAGTGTGAGAACTCGTGTCATTCCAATATCGAGCAACGCGTTAACATCAAGTTTTGTTTCGAATTAGGTAGAACGGCAACGGAGACACTTGGGATATTAGTGAAGGTTTATGCTGTTGAAGAAGGGAGTAAAAAATGTGTGCTTGGTCTAAATGCTCTCCAGACAGAAGTTTACGCGGGAGTTTTTAAAGGCTGCTTATTCTCCAGATTCGGCGCCGTCAGACTAGTTTGTTTCCCCGCCTGAAATTAGCCCTGAAAAAAATATGGTTCGCAACGGTTGCGGAGACCAAAAAACGCGTGACGTCAGTGCTTAGAGTGATTCAACAAGAAGCGTTTCCGGACGGCTTTCAACATCTGGACAACCGATATCAGAAGTATACGGTAGCCAATGGCGATTACTTTGAAGGCCAGTAGAGGTATTTTGTTTGTGACTCTTGTTTCCTATATTTCGTGAGAGCACTCACCGAACTTTTCAGACGCAACTTTTATTGAATTAAATAATTCAGACAGTGTAATGAAACAAAAAAAGGTAGTGAGAAATTAGCCGCGGTGATTTTTTTCACCGTTACAAACTTCAGGATTGATCGATGAGTGGATATGGAAGAAAGACGATATGTGTCCGTACGTTTGTGTGTGTTTGATTGTATGTACATATTGCATACAAATCTACAGTTTTATTCCAATATTTATGAAATATTGCACACGTAAGCTTCAATCCATGAGAACGGTCGCCGAAAGTGTAAGGATCACGTACAACATATACTTCACGAGATATGACGTCATAAACAAAGAGATGTAAGTAAAACTACTGCATTAGGCGATAATGTTGCACACTTCCTCCTAAACCACTGAACCGATATCAACCAAATTTGGTAAACATATTTCTTACCGTAAGGTAATAATTCTGTAGTGGTAAGAATGACATACGACACATGGTTCAGTAAATATAACGTCATAAACAAGAGGAGTTTCAAGAATCTATCGCATAATGTGGCGAGACTTTATGAATACAGTATATGAGAACGAGATTACATAGTGACTTTCAACAATCTTGAAACATAGTTTCAAACCTTTATTGAACTATTTGTTGCTGACAGACATAGCAAAATTATAAAGGAAAAAAAGTTTCTCGCTTGCTACTTTCCCGCTGTTCATGGAGCAAAACTACGGTATTCGGTATGACGTTACAATTTATAATTTCTACACTAGCCACAGGGAATCTTACAGACAGTATACACACATACAGTTGAATGTACCTTATGAATTGTATCACAGTACGAGGCGTAGTTCGTGAGATATGAGCACATAAACAGTAACATCATGGAAAACCGTTCCATCACGCACCAGGTTTTAATCTATTACTTCTTTACTACTAATTATATTCCCAAGAGATTTCACAGACATACAGCAATCAAAACAAATGAATACATACATGAAAAATTATACATATGTACAACATATAATTCAATAAATATGAGATCGTACGAATTATGTCATTTGTCTTTAAGACTACTATCTTTCATTGTTTGAATACTGCACTTATAATTTTGTACATTATGCAAGACAGCCATATTTCTGATATATTCTCCGATAAATATAACATATTTAAAAAAAAAAAGGAGATGGAGAGAGAGAGAGAGAAGGGGTAGGAGAAGTACTAACTCAAGACAGGAATGCGAAACACAACTAGATCTTCACTCACACGAAGTGATGGGTGCTATCAACAAGGGTTCGCAAATTGATTCCGTATGGTATATCGCCCCAAATGTGCTACTGGATAGGAGATTTCCTTTCACAGTTTGCAGTCATCGATGGTAAGACATCGACTAAAACAGAGGTGATATAGGGCGTTCCACAGGGTAGTGTTATTGGTCCTCTGCTGTTCCTTATTTACATAAACGATTTACGGGAAAATCTAAGTAGCTCTATTGGGTTCTTAGCAGATGAGGCCGTCATTTACCGTCTGTTAAAATCATCTGAAGATCAAAACCAACTGTAGAACGATCTGAATAAGATATCACTACCGTGTAAAAATTAGCAATTGACTCTAAATAATGAGAAGTGTGAAGCTCTTGACAAGAGTACGAAAAGAAATCTGTTGAAGTTTGTTTACAAGATAAATCAATTGAATGTGAAGGCCGTAAGCTCCACTAAATACCTAGGAATTACTATTATTTCAGACTTAAACTGGAAAGAACACGTAGATAATGTCGTGGGAAAGGCGAACCGGAGACTGCGTTTTATTGGCAGAACCCTTAAAAGATGCAACAGAAGTACTAAAGAAACTACGTACATTACGCTTATCCATCCTTTTTTGGAGTATTGCTGCCCAGTGTGGGATCCTTATCAGGTGGGTTTGACGGAAGACGTCGAAAGAGTCCAAAGAAGGGCAGCTCGTTTCGTATTGTCACGATAGAGGGGAGACAGCGTTACGGAAAGGATACAGGATCTAGGGTGGGAATCATTACAACAACGGCGCTTATCGCTGCGGCGTGGGCTACTTACGAAACTCCAATCTCCAACATTCTCCACCGAACGCGAAAATATATTGTTGACTCCCACTTCCATAGGCAGAAACGATCACCAGAACAAAATACGAGAAATCCGAGCTCGAACGGAGAGATTCAGGTGTTCTTTCTTCCCACTCGCGTTTCGAGAATGGAATGGGAGATTAAAATAGTATAACGGTGGTTCGATGAACCCTCTGCCGGGCACTTAAATGTGATTTGCAGAGTACCCCATGTAGTTGCAAGTGTAGATGTAGGAATAAATAAATATCCAGGCAAGGTCGGGTTTTTAGATAGTAATGAACATATGTCCGGAAATCCATGGTTTCCGTTCACTTACTGGTGTCCATTGCGCACTGTAGCATGCAGCCGCTGTTACAGTAAGTGTCGAAATGATTCTCGCGTCCCTCATCAGGTGCGTGTTGGAGCAGTTTTTAACGCTTGAGCACCAAACGGACGTGTCGACATCAAGATCTGAAAGCGGAGCCCGGGTGTCGTGCCTCTTCTCCGGCCGTCCGCTGCCTGCTCGCTCCATCGCACCCACGCCTCGTATTTCACCTCCTTTTTGCCTCGTGACTGGTGGATTCAGTTTACAGTGCCACCCAATGGCCGGTCGCCCATTTCGTGTGGCCACGCCTCTCAGTGACGGTGGAAACTTTCGGGCTTTTGTGGGCCGGGCCGTGACGTGAGAAGTGGTGTCTTTCTCACGTTCCCAACACCTTGTTCCCGTGTTTCCTGCATAATGTTGTATCTTTACAAGCCGGTCTTTGTAGAGGCTTTGTCTCCATGACGACCGCAGAGTCCTTCCTCTCTCTCTCTCTCTCTCTCTCTCTCGCTCTCTCACCTTCTTCATTTATCACTTCTTTTTGTCTTGGAAACGTCTTTTTTCAGGAAGATCCATTTTGTTTTAACTGTAGGCCATGCCAGGGCGTTTTCTCACGCATCCACATCTCCGAGGATTACTCAGTAATTACGTACACATACTTATCTAGAAAAAGAAACAGTTTATATTTACAAAACAAATACTTTTCCTATTTTTCGACAAACCTCTTACCGGACTCTGCTCACTGTACTAGACGTTCGGGCATTAAGCGGCCGCAGTGAAGCGGGCCGAGTGAGGAACAACCCCAGCGCGCGAATGTTTAAAAGCTGAACTCCGAGGAGGCCGTAACTGCGTAGTATCTGAATAATGGCCCAAATTTTCAGGTAATATCGATTTATGGGGCTGATATCTAGCTCATGAATTTCTTTCTCAAGAAAATACGAGGTCGAGTTGTTGATGTTCCCTTGTAAGTAATGCCGCTTTCAGTGCATCAAATAAATGGAAATCACTATGTGTTAAATCAGGCCTGAAGGGGAATGAGTCAGTACTTCCAAGACAATTTTGTCGATGTAACGGAAAATAATATCATCAGCTGTATTCAATATATTTATTTAGCAACCAGTTTCGACGGTCATTGCCGTCATCTTCAGGCCCTTAAAATAAGAAACCTGCATACTGCTGGATTACAGTCAATATAAGTGGTATCGCACATTCGTTCAATATTACAGCAGCAAAGAACAACAGGGACCGTCATACATATTACAGTTTTACTGCCAATTTGACACTAAAACTTTAATGTGTATGACAGTACCTGTTGTTCCTTGTTGCTGTAATATTTAATGATTTCCACCCCAACTCGTGCATCATTTCCGTGACACTCTCTCCCCTACATGAAGATAATACAAAACGAGCTGCCCTTCTCTAAACTTTGACTACATCCTCCGTTACTGAGTGGATGATATCCCCATCGGAGAATTGTGTAGTGACTCCGCCTTCACGCAATGGCCGACAGCCCAGTAGGAGAACTACTGCGACCCTGCCTAGTCTTGTGCCGTTTTTAGTATTAGCTAGTTCATAAGTAGTTTGTAAGTTTAGGGATTGATGACCCGTAGTTAAGTCCCATAAGCTCTACAAACATTCGAACATTTGATTTGATATAATTAAATTTATAATCCTGTTGTAACATGAAAAGTTTTCCGACGAGATTATTGGTGCGCGGTAGGCATTAACGGAATTCTAACTAGTTATAGTAGTTAAGCTATATCCATGGAATATCACATACCTGAAATTGTTAGAAAATTCAATGAGATACAAAATATCGAGCGTCTGCCGAGAATACCAAATTTCAGGCATTACTTCTCACCGCAGAGGGTATAATGGCTCATAGTCTACAGCGGACGGAGAACAACTGCGTTTGCTTTTGGATTGTCAGGAGAGATGGGCTATGAGTGCGCTCGAGAAACGCGCGACGCTCAGGCAAATTGTCGAGAAATTCTCCAGTGGTCTTCAGAAGTTGTCCACACTGTTGCGCTCTGTGAAGGCAAGTTAGAAGTTGTACTTTTTACATATTGGTGTCAAGTACATGGACTTAATTGTACTGAATTATTATTATTATTATTATTATTATTAGTAGTAGTAGTAGTAGTAGTAGTAGTAGTTGTTGTTGTTGTATGTTTTTCAGAAGAAAAAAATAATATGACTATTAATAAAACACGTATTTCATAAGTATGCATTCCGCATGCATTTGTACTTAAATGGGAGAGAAATGTTAAAACACAAACTCAAAATCTCCTTGCATACATTTACTTATTGTGGAAAAAGTACTCGGCAGAACTTACAAGTATTGTCAGTTTTGCTTTCGTCCTTATGATTTCAGTTTAAAGCTCTGGTACTTTCTAAACGCAGCTGCCACAATTTACAACTACAACGCGACTGTTGGTTGTTCTCTCCCCCTACTGTCCAAAAGTTTGGATAGTGTTCATTATGATGCATGTTTTATGCTGTCAGAGCTAAATTGAAAATTAAAGTTTTCCAATACTGTCAGTCTGTTTCCGGAACTATCCAACTTTTTTACAGAATTTCCGTTTGATAGAGTATAATGGATAACATACATAAATCGTTGGATATTTTGTTAATGGAAGAATGCGCTTCTCTATTTGTGGACGTATATGTTAGATTGCTGGATATATTGTGTAACTTTAAATATCTCGTCATGGCTGTTGCATTTTTTGCAAGATTACGGAGCTTAAAAAAGACGTGGCCCACTAGACGTTATCTCCACTGTCCGTAAAGAGCTGCCAGCTGCCTGACTTTGGTTTCCGTGTATCTTGTGAGGGGGCTGACATGGAGCTGTTTATTTCGCATATCAATATATTATGTGTTAAAGAAGTTTTCTTGGTTGGAGTACTGTGTTACGCAATAGTAGAAAGGGTGTGAGAGAGAGAGACAGTAGATGAGCTTGTATCCCGTGGGAAAGCTCCGCCCCTATTGCAAGTAGAGATCTGATTGGCTCCCGCCTATACTAGTTGTCCGCCAAAACTTTAAGCTTCTCTTATTAATATTTAACTTTCCCATGTACATTAAAAATTATCTATATACTTTCTGTAATGCTTTTGTGCTAAGCTATATTCCGGTTAATTCAAAGATAATTATTTGTATATTTTGTAATAAGCTGAACAATGTTAGTCTAGAAGTTTCGCTTGGCGCCAAAACGGTGGCTTGTGGCGCGCAGCGAGAGGCGGCGGCAGTCAGTCGAGCGCCGACCGCGATACCTTGCACATTCATGTCAGTTAAGTGCGGGCCAGGGACAGTTTATACGTTATGCAACGTTTATATTTTTAACATTACTCAGTCTGTATATTTGTGCTTGGATATACACTCGCATTTCTTCAATAAAAAAACAAGCACTGGCATCCTACAAAAGCAAAAGTTATTCGTAGTGCAGTACTTCCAAGCCACATCTCAACACCTCTTTTAGCATCACTTCAAGTACAACGGACGTGCGACCTGTGTGCTTCACCTGCGCAATGGGACATAAACTACGACAGAAGACTCAAGGTTAGTAAAAGAGTGATTTTAGATATACACTGAAGTTGCATGTCGACACGGCACCTGCGTGCAGTGCTGCCCTGTTTACAAGCCAGGGCACTGGCACGAAGTGTGTTGGTAACAACACCGAGGATAGGCATGAAAGAGGGGAGGTGTTTAGGAACTTTGTCAACTATGCACTGACCTTCCCTCCCTGTCTTTCTGTCTTTTTTTTTTTTTTTTTTTTTTTTTTTTTTTTTTTTTTTTTTTTTTTTTTTAATAGAAGCCCCGCCGTAATCTGTATTCATCCACAAACACAGCGAGCGTCAGCAGTCAGTCAGTTCAGCGCCTCACTGCAGTCTACTGCCTCACAGAGACCCGCGCCGCAGCGCCGCTTCTCGTGAGCTACTCGAGAACTGCCTGAGCGCCGGCAGCTCGATAAATTCTCGGTGCGCTCGAGGAACACCACCTGGAGAGAAGGCCGCGGCGCTCTCGTGTCACGTCAGGCAGAGTAGGCATCGTGCGCGTACCTGACTGGCTGCACGCGACTGCATAGTTGGCCGTGCCCCAGCGGCCACCCAGTCAACTACGCGAATGATGCCTACTCTGTGTGACGTCACACGAGAGCGCCGCGGCCTTTTCTCTTGGTGGTGATGGCTCTAGGGGTGGGAGTCTGAGGCGCGACACCTCGAGCGCACCGAGAATTACTCGAGCTGCCGGCGCTCGAAAAGTTCTCGAGAAGCTCACGAGAAGCGGCGCTACACCGCGAGCCGCTGTGCGGCGGCGGTTGACTGGGGCAGCACATCCACGCCAAGCGTTGCCGTTATTTGCAACGTTCGCAGCTCGCTGTGATTATCATTTAAATACGGGCATTGGACACACGAAAACCAAAGTCACGGAGCTGGCAGTACTTTACACAGGATGATGACATCTGTTGCAAAGTTATGTAATGTACACAACCAAAAAAACAAAAACAAAAAACAAAGAAAAAAACAGGCACGATAAGACGTTTAATATTATACATTGTATGTAGTAATCAAACAGACACGTCCGCGGATACAACAGTGTAATTTTATATTAAAAGTCAAACAAATTATGTAGCTATTGTGTATGTTATCCATTCAAACTACATTAAAAGGAAGTTCGGTAAAAAGATTGAATAGTGCCTCAAGCAGTCCGGTAGTCTCGGAAAAGTGTAATTCTTCAAATTTTCAATGTTTGTATAGCTTATGGGACTTAACTACGGGGTCATCAGTCCCTAAACTTACAAACTATTTATGAACTAGCTAACACTAAGGACGGCACAAATATCCATGCCCGAGGGGGGATTCGAAGCCCCGACCGTAGTGGCCGTGCAGACCGTGACTGACGGGCCTAAGTCCCCACGGCCACCGCGGCCGGCCGTGTAATTCTTAATTTGGCTGCAATAACATGCAAAATGCATCGAAATTAACACTGTCCAAACTTCTGAACCGAGCTTTAAGCTGAAGTAAGAACGAAAGCTTAGGTACATAACGCTGGCTAATACTATGAGCTCTACCGAATTTTGTTCTACAATTACTAAATGTAAGAAAGGAGTTTTTCGGTGTAACATGTCGTAGCATTTTTCTCTTATGTAAGTATCAATACATGCGGAATCCATATTAGTATTTGGTGACAATGATTTCTTGTTTCGTGTAAGACACGTGTTTTAATAATCATCATATGATTTTTGCTTCTGCGAAACATTCTAATAATAATAATAAAATAATAATAATGATGATAATTCAGTTTCTTCCTTACACGTACGGAAGACACCGATTACGACTGCTCTGTCGTAATGCTTACCCGAACTATTGCTCAGCCTCCAGAGAGCGCAGCACTGTCGACAGCTTCTTGAGAGAACTCGAGAATTTCTCGAAAATTTGCCTTAGCGTCGCGCGTTTCTCGAGAGTGCTCACAGCCAATACCTAGTTGGCTCGAGTCGCCGCGTCTCACAGTCCCGGCCCCAGTTGCCACTGCTAAAATTCACATTCCGTGAATATGAATCTATTCAAACAAATCTTAGGTGAAGTAATCAGAGAAATCAGTGGGGGACATACGCAGTACAGTGCATCGCAGTTAGGAGTGGATGTGTTATACCTATTACGGCGGGGTTTCTTCTTTTAAAAGATAGACAGGGAGGGAAGGTCATAGTTGACAAAGTTTCTAAAACACCTCCCTCGGCGATGTTACCATCACACTTCGTGCCAGTGCCCTGGTTTGTAAACGGGGCAGCACGCGAGATGCCGTGTCGACATGCAACTTCAGTGTATGTCTGAATTCACTCTTTTACTAACCTTGTGTCTTCTGTCGTAGTTGATGTTCCATTGCGCAGGTGAAGCACACAGGTCGCACATCCGTTGTACTTGAAGTGATGTTAAAAGAGGTGTTGAGATGTGGCTAGGAAGTACTGCACTACGAATAAATTTAGCTTTTATATGATGCCAGTGCTTGTTTTTATTGAAGAAATGCCAGTGTATATCCAAGCACAAATATACAGACTAAGTAATGTTAAAAATATAAACGTTGTATAACGTATAAACTGTCCCTGGCCCGCACTGAACTAACATGAATGTGCGTGCCACAAGCCACCGTTTTGGCGCCAAGCGAAACTTGGGATCTTAGAGAGATCGCTTGAATCGTAGACAACTTGAACTGGTGAGATGAATCCAGAGTACATTTTTTAACGATCCGATCGCGAGGTTTGAGAGTAGCAAAGGCAGCATGAAGCTGTTGACCCACGTTGTGAAAGCTGGTGATGGCTCCGATATGTTGTGGACTGTAATCACATAGAATAGTGGGTCCTCTGGTACACGTAAACCGGGCTGTTCGTATAGGCTGCTACGCGAGCAGGAGCGCTCACTGCCTCAGCTCGGAGCTGTGGTAATTCGAGAAGCGCACGTTACGCACACTGCTCGGCGGCCAAAAGTAAACAGACGCCTTCGTTTAGTTATCGCTAATGTGTAGTTGTGACAGCAACAAAAATGTCTAGTGGCGAAATCCCACTGTCTGTTATATTTAGAGCCAGCCCAAGCAGTACAACGTACTGTAGCGAGTAGTTATTCTCTGCAATGAAAAGAATAAACAACAAGGAAAGATCATTATTTCACAACCCTACAATGAAGCGTGTGCTGCACGTCGCTGCAGGAATAAATCCTGCTATCCGTTCACCTGTCGCAAAAAATTTGTAAAAAACAGGCTCAATAAATATTTTGTTACTTGTACAAACGTTATTCGTCATTTTTTTTTAATTGCCACTTCCGCATGTCGTCTTATGATATTATATTTTTATTACCTTAATTAGTAATTCTGATACCTTGAACACAGATTGGAAAAAAATGTCTTACAATTTTTTTGCGGAAGCAAATTCAGGATGTCTCACGAAAGACGCCTGCCAGGCGTCCGCGGATCGCGCGGTACGGCTCCCGGCAGCCGACACCGCATCCGCCGGCCACGGCAGTGCCTGATTCTCGGTCTCTGTTGTGCCGCGGGCGCATACACTGAGTTAAAGTCTAAAAAAAACATTGCCATCTGAGTAACCTAAGCTTACCTTTATTTACAATAGATGTGCAAAATGATGTCCCTCTATGGAAAGAGCGGCCTAACATCTGTTGAACACATTTGTGAACACTCGACGAATCCTGTCTTCCAACTCTTAGAGTGTATGGGGATTGCTTGCATATACCTTGTGTTTTAACATTCCCCATTGATAAAAATCACAGTGATTTAGATCTGGAGAACGAGGAGACCAGTCAACTATCCTATCATCATGAACACTTCGTATTGCTGCCACAGAAGCATTGGCAATCTGTGGTCTTGCATTGTCCTGCATGAAATAACCGTACAGCTTTTCGTTGGGTGAAAGTTCTTGAAAAAATGGATGCAGGATATTGTTCACATACCTGTCAGGATTTATTGGCCGAATTATTCGCCTCGCACTAATTGCACACCACACTCTTGTTTTCACGTCATGAAGAGGTTGTTGATGTAACTCATGTGGATTTTCTGAGCTCCAAAGTCGATTGTTCTGCGAATTTACATAGCCTGATAAATGCAGCCATGCTTCATCAGAAAAATAAAGCATCTCAGGATCAACTTCCCCATCGTGCACAGACTGTAACAGTCAGTTAAATTAACGACGTCGAGTAACAGTATCTGAGTTCGTGATTTGAATTTCGTCGAGTGTTCGTAAATGTGATCCAGAGATGTCAGACCGCTCTTTCCATAGACGGACATCATTTTGAACATGTACTGTAATTAAAGGTAAGCTTTGGTTATTCAGATGGCAACGTTTTTTAGACTTTAACTCATTGTATGCGCCCGCGACACAATAGAGTCCGAGAATCGGGCGCTGCCGTGGCCGGCGGATGCGGTGGCGGCGGCCGGAAGCCCGCCTGGCACGCGTCTTTCATGAGACAGCCTGTATGTTCTGTATTTTCTAGCACTGACTCCATAAATTGAAAACCCTGCTATTTGTGCCATTTGTTGTGATAAATTCTGGATCGGCCGTTATACCACATATTGTTACCACTGTTTAGCGAGTTACTGTATGTGAACATTTATGACAGGCGCCTAAGTCTAGTTATTGACAATTAAACTGGTATGTTACTAATTTGGCTGAAGTAAGCTATTATGCCTAAAGGCAAAAGTGCCATTTCTTTCCACGAAGACACTTCATTGTAAAATTCATATCGCCATATCCACGATTAACATCGTGGAAACTGCGTGGAGTTCAGTATGATAAATCAGTCAATCATAATCTGACTTCTTTTGCTACTCTAGCAACAACTGCTAAAATCAGACATCTTCATTAACAAATAATGGGAAAATTCGTTATACAGTTCATAAGAAATACTCCTGCCTTGATTACAGTCTCCAGTCTGAGTTGTGGGCTAACTATATCAGAAACAGTTGTGCCCGTGGCAGGAATTGCAGTGCGGCTGCAGTTTGTCGTGACGTCACAGCCCAGCCGGCTGCCTCGCCCGCACACCCGCTCGGCGCAGCCTCAACCGTGTGGGGTAGGGATGGCGGTTATCGCTGAAACAACCGGTTTTCGGTTATACCGGTTCTTTTCATCTCCAGTTTAACTGCACCCTAAAAATTGCTCAAGATAACCGGTTTTTTAAATAACTGGTTTTCGGTTTTTATCGCTGTTATTTCCAGTAGAGTTCGAACGAAACATATTTTGCGGCCGAAACAGAAACCGCAATCGTCAGTTCTTCTACTTTCGGCCGGAACCGAACTTACGAAATTCATGTAAATTTACGTATATGACAAATCACATATTTCAAGGTCCCCTCTCAATACTACGCCTTCTTGAGTGTGTGTAAGCCTAGCCAAGATCCGTAGAAGACGATATACGAAGCATACAGATTTACTGGCCTAGTATTTCCATCCGGTAGTTGCGAATATTGACCCAACCACTCCTTAAGTTGGACTTGTGAGCCAGCGCATACGAATATCTCGTTTCATACACAATATATATATAAGTTAGTCAGTAAATGAACTTCAGTCGGTGCTGCAGAAGTATTTCGAAAAATAAAGTCACAGTTCCGATTAACAGAATGATTGTTGTCAGTGTAAATTTACGCAAATTGGACTAGGAATGCTGTGTACCACATGGGTGTGAGTTCTTATGAGACCTAACTGTTTAGGTTATCGGTCCGTAGACATAAAAACTACTTAATCTAACTTAAACTAACTTACGCTAAGGACAACATACACATCTATGACCGAGTGAGGAGGGAGCACTCAAACCTCCGACTGGAGCAGCCGCGCAGTCCGTGACAAGGAGCCTCATACCGCACGGCTACCTTGCGAGGCACCACATGATCAATGTTACCTAAACCCATATTGGTTATTTAAAAAGCCCCTCGCTTTCAAGGAATCACATTAATATAACTTGTTAGCATTACAATATGATTATACATTAAAAGTTATTATACCAAGCTTACATAATAGGTATATGAATCGAATTTACCTTCTCTTCCAAGAAACATTTTGGACGCTTTCTCCTTAAATGACACAGCATGTTTGTAGTACCTCCACCCGTTTTCAGCTTTTTAAAGCAAATGGAGCATTGTACAATCACTGCTACCGTACTTCGTGAAGTACTTCCACACTCGGGATGGTGCCATTTAAGACACAACCGATGTCTGGCGACGACAGCAAGGAACTGCCGCATGATCAGACGGAGGCAAGTCTCTTACACTGCCAGTGCACGCGCGTCGTCTAATAGGCCACGCCACACGGCAACAGGTCCATCGGTGCCTCAATAGCTGCACCAGTTCGTAAGTTCTTATGCCACGCGTTTGTTGCGCATTTCTGACTGCCGGGACTGTTCTTAAATTATCACTGATCGCTTTTCTTAGTTTCTGCGATGACCTTATATTTCATAGCAGTGGAAATTTTAGAAATAGCCCTAAATATTAGGGTCTACTATTTTTAATTTTTTAAAATTATACACAAAAAACACATTTTGAACCACTACTACAGGAAAGTCATACCGGTTTTTTTATCCGGTTCTTGGCAATAACTAAAAGAAGCCGGTTACAACCGACACCAAACAAATACCGAAAAAAACCGGTTATTCAAAACTAAAATACCGGTATCGGTTTTAACCGGTCGGTTTTTCCCATCCCTAGTGTGGAGTAGAGTGCCGCATTGGACAGCTGAACAGCTGACGGCCGCAGAAGCGGCGCCCCGCCAGCAGGTGAGCGCTCCCTAGCACGCGAGGGAGCACGCCATCGGGAACAGCTTGACGTAAACTGATCATTGTCTGGTAATGGTTCTGTTCGTCTGCTTGGAGTTCAGTTGTAGCTTGTCATGTACCTTGAAGGGTAACTACTTCGAAGGCACTTGATGTTCTGTTAGATAATTCTTATGACGGTTACCACCAATGAGCTATATAAACTACATAGAGATGCTATCTCTGGGTTTACAGCGCTCCTTGTAGCAGCAACCAGGAACTTTGGCAGCCATTTTTTTTCAACGTCTAGTGCGCCGAATACGAAAGTTAGACCGACGCTATTTACGTGTATTGGTTTCACATTTTATGTATCATAGTAAGCGTGAAAGGTTATTTATTAAGCTGAAATCGTTGCCGAGTGTATGCGCAGCATATAACTGTACGAATTGCAGTAATAAGATTGTTGGACTATCGTATTTCCAGTAACTATTTGTATGTTTTCGTTTCTAATATTTCGTCTTTTGTCCTACCACATTTCTGTATACAATAGTCCTACTGTAACTAAAGTAAGCTGTACTTGTGGTGTCGCACAAGTATAAAGTGCGCGCCACCTACTTTCGCCGCGCGCCGCCATGCACGCACGGCGCGGCGTTCTTACGACGACATCCACGAGCGCCCTCTGCTGCAACTCCGCTCGTGGCCACGACTGCTGCATCGTTCACTTCGGACTGAGATAGAAACCAGTTAACACTTCGGAATCAGATAGGCACCAGTGAAGGCTTGGCTATCGGATAGGCACTAGGAATTATCAGTAGGCAGGCCTCTATATAAACTATGTATCAGGATTCTGCAGTCAAGATCTATGTTAAAGTTAAGTATTACCAAGACTCTAAGAAATATATATCTCGTTCTAATTTACTCTAGTGTTTCTAGTTTCTGCTGTCCCGCTGGCTGGTCACCTCCGTACCTACACAAGCGTGCGTCCTTTATTGCTGTGTCGGTCTCTTTCTACTCGGCCACCGACACCTACAACCGGCGGAAACGAGACACAAAAGTGGCGGCGAGGCTGGGACACAAAAGTAATTATATTTTTCAGTTTTCCTTTGAAAAATGAGGAACTTACAAAACGATGGTTGGCCAATATGATGCGAGATAAGTGGAAACCTACTGCATACAGTTGCATTTGTTCATCGCATTTTGAGGAGAAATCATGTATGCAACAAATGGTACAAAGCGGCTTCTGGCTAATGCGATTCAGACGATATTTTCGTTCCCTGAACATCTACAAACAGCAAAGACGCCAGTAAGGAGATATCCAAAAAACGTCAGATAGCTGAATCAGCTTCATTTGAAGATATGTCATGTAGCCAAGCAGGAGACATGGAATCTCTTTTATTATCTATTGCAAGTCATTCAGAGAGCAATAGGCCTATTTGGTGAGGCCATGATTATGTGCGAGAATACGAAATACTGACATTATATTCCGAAAAAATAGTCGAATATATTTCTGGAAGTATCATTAGGCAAATGAGTAAAAAACTTAAGGGTTAGATTGCTTGGGAGTTCTCCTTGTTCCTAAAAATGTGAGTAAAGCAGGATTAATCAGTTTATAAGGTATAAAAGACAGTCTGTTCAATCCTTCTAAAGATCGGGCAGAAACATTTTTCTTTTGCGAATGTATGTAGATGTATTAAAATTGTTGGGAAACAGACCTACTTTATTTACCAACTAGGAGCACTTAATGGTATCCTCGGAATTTTTGGAGCAATCTCATTATTCCAAACTAATAAAGCTGTTATTAAAACATTACTTCACTTGCAGAATACATCATTTATGTAAAGCCAAATCTGCGGAGGAAAGAGGTAAGCAGGTTAGGCAAATGTACACGAAATTAATATTGTTTAAAGGACAGCGAAAAGGCATGATTTTTGTATGAATGCGACGATGTGTAGCCGATCCAGTGTATGTGCCATTTTTAATTAAACTTTCAGGTTTGCCTACAACACACTTGTTGTCTATCATTTATCCTTAGCTTGGCTATAAAAATAACAATAAGCAGGGGGTATGGTTTGTTAAGTCATTGCAAAAAGTGAAAGTGACATGATTCAGTGCTATAGCAGACGACTGGTTACGCCTACGTGACGTTGTAAAAAATGGCGGACGAGCTTCCAATTTGCTTAAAGTATGGCAGAACCTTAGTCATTCTATGTTGTTTATATAAGTCGTTGGTCACCACAATGGCCGGCCGCGGTGGCCGAGGTGACTGAGGCGCTTCAGTCACGGTCAGCACGGCCACTACAGTCGGGGGTTCGAATCCCCCCTCGGGCATGGATATTTGTGCCGTCCTAGTTCGTAAGTAGTTCATAAGTAGTTTGTAAGTTTAGGGACTGATGACCCCGTAGTTAAGTCCCATAAGCTTAAAAAACATTTGAACATTTTTTTCACCACAATGTTACGGCGGTAGTCAGAGTACATTGGTGTATAATACCTCTGCGCCTGGCAGAGTGGAGTAGCAGTGCTTTTCCTTGACTCCGAACATGTTTTTTACACATTGTGTTTGTTATTTGGTTTCAAGGATTCTGGAAAAAGAAATATGAATTAACAACCATATTTTTTATATAAAAACACACTTACTTCAGCCAAGATCGGTAGTTTATTTGTTTTTTTTTTTTTTTTTCTGGTTTCGATGAACTATGTCATCAACTTCAGGAACGATTTTTTTTATATATAACCAGGATACTTCTTACTTGTGAGAAGAACACACACAATTTTTACATGTGCAATACAGATGACGATCAACTTTGGTGATGCAAATTTTAATCGTTTGAAATTTTTTAATATTTCATTTTCACAAGTAACTGTTTACTTTATTGAAAATAACTATATTTTTTATGTTGATGCTCTTATTTCTTCCGTGCTTCCTTAAATACATGGTGAGAATATTGAACCGTATTTTTTTTATTTTTCCCATACATTTTCCAGCACATTTGTGCTGTCTTCGGTGGGGATTTCTTTATTATTCTCAAAATTATAGTACAGCTTTACTAATGTTATATTGATATACTTATAAATGTTTTTACAAGTTCTTGCCCTGCACAATTTGCTACAGTTGGCAGGCAAAATTATCTGTTTTAGTTTTGTCGAATTTAGGCCTAGAAATAAGATTTGACATTTTTTTGTACACATATACGTTAAAAGGACTGAGTACAGTACTTATCGCTTGTTGTTGTAATATTTTTGTACAGTTTGCCATTTGCAAGGCAAAAGAAACAGTTTATATTTGTTGTTATTCAATTTTGGGTCGAAAATTAGTCATTTACTATTCTTTTCCTTTTCCTTGTTCTTCGTGCTCTTTTGTGGTGTATTTATTACATGTTTTCTACGTGTTATTCGCAGTATACATTACGCTAATTTTGATACTTGGCGTATGGATAGCTATCCATTTTTTTTTTCTGGATGTTTTGTTTTGTCGGGTTGCATCCTAAATGTCAATTGATGTTCATATGTTCGTAAAGCTTATGAGACTTAACTTCGGGGTTATCAGTCCCTAAACTTACAAACTCCTTATAAACTAGCTGATACTAACGACGGGACAAACACCCATGCCCGAGGGGGATTTGAACCCCCGACGGGGAACGGCCTCGCGCGTCGTAGCATAGCGCCTCAATGCGCTCGGCCGCTCCGCCGCGGCAATGTCAATTTTTCACTGTTAGTGAACTGTGTTATATTTGTCTGTAGACGGAGAATGTAGGAGTTAAACAGTATTGTGGACAGGTGTTTGTTGCTTACTGTTGTGGCGTAATGTTAGAGCCATACGCCAGGCGCAAGAGAACGATCGAGGAGAAGGCAGAAGATGACGCCGGACAGCCCATCGCTAGGGATGCAAACGATACATCGATGTTTTGAAAACATCGATGTTTCGTCCAAAAATATCGATTTTAACATCGATGATTTGAACAGCGATATATCGCCGATGCATCGACGACGGAAGTCCAAAACTATCGACATCGTTCAACAATTTATTGGCAACTCCACTATTACTTTATTAGTTGCTCAGCCAGCGTCAGCTCAAGTGTGGTGCTCCTGCTGTCGTCGCTCGTCGCTGTTTTCATACTTTTGAAATAGTAGGTAAGTGAAATATGAAACAATCTGATGATTAATCTGATGTTTGTCCAGCACGGGATGCTGGCATTACTGAAATTTCACCCTCCAACATCAGTGGAATCGAATCTTTGACAGTGTTACCCAGTCAGACTGATATCGTACTGTCAGTTAAAACATCAAACAAAAGTCGACGAAAAATCCGAGACAAAAGCCAACAAGTATAACATAGATTTTCATTTCAGCAAGGTACATGATTTGATAAACGTCATTGATGAATATTCATTTTAAAAATACATTATTAAGTAATAACTGAAAGGTGCATAACGTTTAATTTTCTCCGCGTCGACAGCTAAGAAAAATGCAATACGTCAACAAAACACGGGTTATTTCGCATATAATGAACAAATCGATGTAAATCTCAAATAAAATCAGCGCAATAGGTAGCGAAATCTTATTCCAAACTTATTTTTCATTCTAATCTGCCATTTCGCTATGTATTCGTAGCCTAGTGAAAGAACATAAATAAGGCAGTTACTTTCCAGCAACACAGCTTCATTTCAGTGTGTTTTTCCTAACATTTCTTAAACGTATGGAAACATCGGAAAATAATCGATGTATCGTTTTTCAGAGTGATGATTTTTAACATCGATATTTTTCCGCAGGAACATCGATGTCTGAACATCGATGTTTTTATCAACGGTTTTGCATCCCTACCCATCGCACGCCGGCGCCACGCCTCTTGGAGGGAGTACCCGTAGGCGTGCGCCCTCTACAAGTTGCTATATCTAGGCCGACATGCGACTGGACGACCGTCAGAAACTTGGCTGCGAAATAGGCGGTAACTAGGTCTCAGCGCAGCTAGAGCATTGTACGGAAGACGACGCCGCGAGAAGAGAGAAGAACAGACAGAAGTTGAGTATTGTGTTCTTCAATCAATAAAACTTTTTATTCTAATTATATTGATGTTCTAGATGCCAAAGATTCATGCGCCGATCCTTTCCTGAAAGACAGGCTGACCAGGGACGAGAACTCAACAAATGGCAATGAGGATGATTCAACATTTACATTTTGTATATCTACAGTGTCCCAGAAATCTTGCTCACCCGAAATATCTCTGGAACAACAACAGCTATTCTAAAACGACTTTCATCGGTATCAATGGAAGGCTGGGGCTCATGAATGTACATCTTTTGAAACATTCTAAAACGAAAGCATATGTGTTTTCTAACACAAACTTATGTTTTGGCCCACTTTACGTTACGGTAGTAACACTAAAAGTAGGCCTTTGACAGCTCGAAATTTAAATGAATATAACGGCTTAACCATTCATCTGAAACAAAAATTGAATAACCGAATGTATAGAGGAGAACATTCTCTACAACTATGCTCTTACTTTTTTTTTCATCTCTCGTATCGTTGAAGAGATATTTGGAAAAATATCGGCGATTTTGGGATGTCTGTCTGTGTGTCTGTAACGTGTTCCCACTTTTTAAGTCGAACCGTTCAACCGATTGGCACCAAATTTTACAGACATAATTATAGGCCGACAGAGACCAGAACCTCCCTTTTTCAAAATTTTCTGACAAAAAATACGTTAGTAACACCTAAAAAAGCCGTTTGTAATGTAATTTTAATTGCAAATAAACCGTTCACCTGACACGAATATTGAATAATCGAATTTGGAGAGAACATTCTCTACAACTTTGCTCTCTTATGTTTTTTTCATATCTCGTATCGTTTGAGAGATATTTGCAAATATAACGGAGATTTGACACCCTCTATTGAATTAACGAAAACCAGCCGTTCGGATAGGTCACGTGACATTCCTCGCCCAGAACTCTCTCTGGCATACGCCATCTTGCGTTGCGTATTGATGATTTTCTTATTGTAAGTTGTACGTTGTCATTTCTATTTTTAAATGGACACCATATATTATTATGACAAATCACATAAACAATGGCGTTGATTGCATCGCAATACGCCAATTACATCCCGAGATATTGCGAAGCGAAGTTGGCGCTTGAAATAAGCGAAACGCGCGGCTAGCGCACGTTCTGAGACTCAGGTGAGAATCCCATGCTGCTAAGGACGTGTGCTAGCAGCGTATTTCGCTTATTTCAAGCGTGAACTTCGCTTCGCAATATCTCGGAATGTAATTGGCGTATTGCGATGCAATCAACGCCATTGTTTGAGATCTGTCATGCTATAGACTGCAGAAGAAATAATATAGTGTCCAATACAAAAAGTTTCTGTTAAAAAAACACACACACACAAACACACATTTTTCGTTTTAGAATGTTTCAAAATATGTACATTTCTTGAGCCCCAGCCTTAAATTGATACTGGTGAAAGTCGTTTTACAATAGCTATTGTTGTTCCAGAGATATTTTCAGTAAGCAAGATAGCTGAGGCACCCTGTATAGGAGTGAGTGTTGAGTGTTCGTTTTAGAATGTTTCAAAATATGTACATTTCTTGAGCCCCAGCCTTAAATTGATACTGGTGAAAGTCGTTTTACAATAGCTATTGTTGTTCCAGAGATACTTTCAGTAAGTAAGATAGCTGAGGCACCCTGTATAGGAGTGAGTGTTGAGGGTAGTAGGATGAAGAGTGAAATGTCTTGCAGACTAAGTCGTGACTGTTTTCTCAAGACACAATTTATTGACTGAAATATTGGAGCTAAGCCACACAACAATCAAAACAATAATTGTTCTTATAATTATAAAATAAAAATTTTCCTTAGAAGTTTTTGTTTAAATTCTTCTCATAAACAGTTTCGTCAGTATAACTCTCTTGAAAATATTGCAATATACTTGACAACCAAAATTCACAAGCAATGCAGCTGCTCCTAAAGCAGAGTAATGAAAGGTAGAAATCATTACGATCCTTTGGTTCCTGCTTTCCTGGCGTTGCCTCCCGTGCAGAGCAGAGGTGGCCGGGCGGAGACCGGGAGTTGGGCAGCGCGGCGTGGCGAGACGACGGCCGAGAGACTTCAGCGGCTTCCAGCGGCGACTCCGTTCCTCGAGGCGGCGTGGTCCAGGACGCCTTGACATGGCTGTAGGGTGCGGAAGGTGACACTCGAAACAGCTTTGCGGTCCGCGGCGTGCTGTGATAGGCCGCTTTCGTGTCTACTTCCCCCACGTCAAGTAGTCCGTGGTGTCGCTGATACTGCGCCGGCGCCCGGCGGGAACGGCCCAGCGACATCTCTCGGCCACGGCTGGCCTGCGTGCCTCGTGACGTAGCTGAGGCGAGGCGAGGCGCGGGGTTTAAGCAGGGTACGCTCGGTGACACTGTTGCGCCGTGGCGCGTGTACTGGCGCACTTGTGTCTGTTGCCGTTGCGCGCCACGGCAAAGAGTATTTGTACATCTCTATTGTGGCAAATAGTGTTTTGTTGCAGAGTGAAGTGTATTCATAGAGGACAGTTTTTCCTTGTGCTATTGAGTTTTGTTGCTGTTAATTCTCTTGTTATGTTAATTTATGGTATAGTGTGTTGCTGGGCCTTAGAACTTTTAAGTCATTCTTTATGTTTGTAGAACGATGATTCTCAGATATTGTTTGGTTTGAAAAGGTCGAGTGGCAGCTGCTACTTTTTACTGCCCTTAAATGCTCGGTGTATCTGGTGCTGACGATCCTGCACATTTCTTCCACGTATACAGCAATTGCAGGTTAATTGGTAGATGCCAGATTTGTCAACGTTGGTTGGTTTTTTGATCGTTTTGTTTTGCATTGCGGTATTTGATCTGTATGCCATATGAACTCATTATTTTGTGGAAAATATCAAGAAGCGAATAATCTTTATATTCTGAATGTATTTCAAGAAATGGACATTGTTCTTGAAGCGTCAATAGAAATAAATAAAAATTGCTTACTATTTCGGATATTCATCGAAAAGAGAGACAAGATTAGATTTAAAAGGGCCTAGACAAACCTTTTTCATTTCTTAAAAAGCTGTTCTCTAGTTATTAAATGTTTAATAATTACCATATTCGTTAGTAAGATCTTAGCTACATTATCTTTGTTAAACCGTTTCCTGTGTTGTTTTATGTCTGCTCTGTTTTCTCCACAGCATACACTTCTTCTCTACAGGTAAAGGTGAGAGAGATATTTTCAGTATTATTGTTGTTTTTTTTTCAATAATTTTGTAGGAATTTAGTTGCATCGTTTACTATGCTTTTACAATGTATTAGAAAAATCGTAATCAACGAGTGTATCAGATTGCTAACGGTAATTCTTTCCAGTTGTGGATAACACTTGAAACACAAACATTAATTACCCCCCACTTGAATACAACAAAGAAATTTGTGCGTTGGTGAAATTAAATCTCAGCGTAATGTGATACCTGTTATACAACAATTGTCTGTCCCGGCAGCGTAGCAAACATTCATGTTTAGTTTCTGTACTCTAATTAAACATTTGTTTGCTCTCTGTTTAATTAATGATTTTTATGGTTGTCAATTCATGCAATTCTACTTGGTGCTATATCAGTACATTCTATTCTGTTGCTATCAATCACTGTTACATATCCTCTACCACGTCATTCATTTATTTTATTTTGTCGTAAACTTTTGAACTTATTGTTACCAATTACGGTGGATTTTCTTATCAACAAGAGTGGACCATCTTGTGAGTTGACTCTATAATAGAAAATGTGCCAGCCCACTATGATATTGGAATTAAAATAAGAAATTTCCAGCTTGTTGGTGCGATATGAAGTATTTATTACAAAAGTAATCACACATCGACTTCATTTCCATGATGGAACTTCATCAGTGCAGTTTTCGAGTAATGAGGATTGATGTACTCCGTATAACAACCTTGTCAGATCCATAAGACAGTCAGTATTGAGCTTGGAGTCTGAAGAGGCTCTGGTTAAGACCATAAGAAATATGGGTTCAGACATTTTATTATTGACTTATAAATTTTATATTGATGACACATCAATTTGGATGTACACCGTTTTACTATAAAAAATTATTGTAATTGCAGTGAATTCATGTAAAATTACTACAGTCTGAAGATGGCGTCTAGCACGCCGAAACCTGATATGTAATTAAATGTAAAAAGCGATTTTGGCTGCAAAACTCTTATTAAATAAAAAGAACTTTCTAGTACATGTTAGAAGTTTAAAATACTTTATTTTTAACCTGATTTTAAACTTCTAATGTGTACTAGAAAGTTCTTTTTATTTGTTTCATGGATCTATTAAATGTTATATGCGGAGTACTCGAAATCTGCACTGATGATGTTCCATAATGGGGACGATATTGCTAGGTGATTATTATAAATAATATTTCATATCGCAACACCAAGCTGGAAATTTCTCACTTTAATAGGAATAGGCCATGTCAGCACCCACAACAGATTGGTTTGAAAAAAAAAAAAAAAGTATAATTCCAGTGAGTGATTTAACCACCTAGATCATCGGGCATGACTGCCATCGAATATTTACGTCACGTAATGGGGCCGTCATTTCGTACACAAAATCCTACACCGGTAACAATTTCGTAGTTGTGGATGGCCGCAGATGCAGCGTTAAGTCATTAGTCTTGTAGGACACTTTCAGCGAGATTTTAAGCCCTTGCGTAAATTCCGCTCTTCGCCAGAAATAAAAATGAACTATGACAGTAGGAATAAAGTGACTGTTTTTTCTCTTCAGTTGCAAGTGCTCTACACAGATCAAGAACTAAATATTTTAAAAGTTGCGTGGAAAGTTGTACGGAATTATTAATTTCCCAAGAAAATGTGTTTAGATACTAGATTCGAACTTCCAAATGTTTGTAGAGCTTATGGGACTTAACTACGGGGTTATCAGTCCCTAAATAACTACTACGATACTGGTTCGTGATGATAAAAATACGCGAAGGGGTGTCAGCTTGTCACTAAAAAAAGAAATTGTTCGTGTAAGATTTCTTCGCCTGACAGAAACAAAATCGTGTGCTCTAGCAACGACCACGTATTAGAATATAGGGCACAGGAAGGCGAGCAGCGCGCACGTCAGGAAATATCGGGCGGCAGCTCAGGTGAAACTCGTTTATCGACTCGCGCAGCAGCTGAGCCGTCAGCTTCTATTAAGGCCCACCTGCGAGACGACGCCACCCCGTCTGCTGCCCACCGACCCTGCAGGCAGGCCACTGCACTGGGCTCCGCTTTCCCGCACTGCACCTACACCGGCTAGGTAGAAGGCCTCACAACAGGTCTGTGTCACGTCACACAGATTGGCTGCCCTCGCAAACTCACTGACTGGCCGCTGGGGCACAGCCCACTGCCTCATAGCTTCAGCCAGTAAGTTTGCTAGGGCAGACTATCGGTGTGACGTGACACGGACTTGTTCACCGTCTAGGTAGAAGGCCTCACAACAGGTCTGTGTCACATCACACAGATTGGCTGCCCTCGCAAACTCACTGACTGGCCGCTGGGGCACAGCCCACTGCCTCATAGCTTCAGCCAGTAAGTTTGCTAGGGCAGACTATCGGTGTGACGTGACACGGACTTGTTCACCGTCTAGGTAGAAGGCCTCACAACAGGTCTGTGTCACATCACACAGATTGGCTGCCCTCGCAAACTCACTGACTGGCCGCTGGGGCACAGCCCACTGCCTCATAGCTTCAGCCAGTAAGTTTGCTAGGGCAGACTATCGGTGTGACGTGACACGGACTTGTTCACCGTCTAGGTAGAAGGCCTCACAACAGGTCTGTGTCACATCACACAGATTGGCTGCCCTCGCAAACTCACTGGATAGCCGCTGGGGCACAGCCCTCTGCCTCGTAGCTTCAGCCAATAAGTTTGCTAGGGCAGCCTATCGGTGTGACGTGACACGGACTTGTTCACCGTCTAGGTAGAAGGCCTCATAACAAGTCCGTGTCACATCACACAGATTGGCTGCCCTCGCAAGCTCACTGGCTGGCCGCTGGGGCACAGCCCACTGCCTCGTATCTTCAGCCAGTAAGTTTGCTAGGGCAGGCTATCGGTGTGACGTGACACGGACTTGTTCACCATCTAGGTAGAAGGACTCACAGCAAGTCCGTGTCACGTCACACAGATTGGCTGCCCTCGCAATCTGACTGGCTGGCCGCTGGGGCACAGCCCACTGCCTCGTATCTTCAGCCAGTAAGTTTGCTAGGGCAGGCTATCGGTGTGACGTGACACGGACTTGTTCACCGTCTAGGTAGAAGGACTCACAGCAAGTCCGTGTCTCGTCACACAGATTGGCTGCCCTCGCAAGCTGACTGGCTGGCCGCTGGGGCACAGCCCACTGCCTCGTATCTTCAGCCAGTAAGTTTGCTAGGGCAGGCTATCGGTGTGATGTGACACGGACTTGTTCACCGTCTAGGTAGAAGGACTCACAGCAAGTCCGTGTCTCGTCACACAGATTGGCTGCCCTCGCAAGCTGACTGGCTGGCCGCTGGGGCACAGCCCACTGCCTCGTATCTTCAGCCAGTAAGTTTGCTAGGGCAGGCTATCGGTGTGATGTGACACGGACTTGTTCACCATCTAGGTAGAAGGACTCACAGCAAGTCCATGTCACGTCACACAGATTGGCTGCCCTCGCAAGCTGACTGGCCGGCCGCTGGGGCACAGCCCACTGTGTTGTACCTTCAGCTAGTAAGTTTGCTAGGGCAGCCTATCGGTGTGACGTGACACGGACTTGTTCACCGTCTAGGTAGAAGGCCTCATAACAAGTCCGTGTCACATCACACAGATTGGCTGCCCTCGCAAGCTCACTGGCTGGCCGCTGGGGCACAGCCCACTGCCTCGTATCTTCAGCCAGTAAGTTTGCTAGGGCAGGCTATCGGTGTGATGTGACACGGACTTGTTCACCATCTAGGTAGAAGGAATCACAGCAAGTCCGTGTCACGTCACACAGATTGGCTGCCCTCGCAAGCTCACTTGCTGGCTGCTGGGGCACAGCCCACTGCCTCGTATCTTCAGCCAGTAAGTTTGCTAGGGCAGGCTATCGGTGTGACGTGACACGGACTTGTTCACCGTCTAGGTAGAAGGACTCACAGCAAGTCCGTGTCACGTCACACAGATTGGCTGCCCTCACAAGCTGACTGGCTGGCCGCTGGGGCACAGCCCACTGCGTTGTACCTTCAGCTAGTAAGTTTGCTAGGGCAGCCTATCGGTGTGACGTGACACGGACTTGTTTACCGTCTAGGTAGAAGGCCTCATAACAAGTCCGTGTCACATCACACAGATTGGCTGCCCTCGCAAGCTCACTGGCTGGCCGCTGGGGCACAGCCCACTGCCTCGTATCTTCAGCCAGTAAGTTTGCTAGGGCAGGCAATCGGTGTGACGTGACACGGACTTGTTCACCATCTAGGTAGAAGGACTCACAGCAAGTCCGTGTCACGTAACACAGATTGGCTGCCCTCGCAAGCTGACTGGCTGGCCGCTGGGGCACAGCCCACTGCCTCGTATCTTCAGCCAGTAAGTTTGCTAGGGCAGGCTATCGGTGTGACGTGACACGGACTTGTTCACCGTCTAGGTAGAAGGACTCACAGCAAGTCCGTGTCTTGTCACACAGATTGGCTGCCCTCGCAAGCTGACTGGCCGGCCGCTGGGGCACAGCCCACTGCCTCGTATCTTCAGCCAGTAAGTTTGCTAGGGCAGGCTATCGGTGTGACGTGACACGGACTTGTTCACCGTCTAGGTAGAAGGCCTCACAACAAGTCCGTGTCTCATCACACAGATTGGCTGCCCTCGCAAGCTCACTGGCTGGCCGCTGGGGCACAGCCCACTGCCTCGTATCTTCAGCCAGTAAGTTTGCTAGGGCAGGCTATCGGTGTGACGTGACACGGACTTGTTCACCGTCTAGGTAGAAGGCCTCACAACAAATCCGTGTCACATCACACAGATTGGCTGCCCTCACAAGCTCACTGGCTGGCCGCTGGGGCACAGCCCACTGCCTTGTAGCTTCAGCCAGTAAGTTTGCTAGGGCAGGCTATCGGTGTGACGTGACACGGACTTGTTCACCGTCTAGGTAGAAGGCCTCACAACAAATCCGTGTCACATCACACAGATTGGCTGCCCTCACAAGCTCACTGGCTGGCCGCTGGGGCACAGCCCGCTGCCTTGTAGCTTCAGCCAGTAAGTTTGCTAGGGCAGCCTATCGGTGTGACGTGACACGGACTTGTTCACCGTCTAGGTAGAAGGCCTCACAACAAGTCCGTGTCACATCACACAGATTGGCTGCCCTCACAAGCTGACTGGCTGGCCGCTGGGGCACAGCCCACTGCATCGTAGCTTCAGGCAGTAATTTTGCTAGGGCAGCCTATCGGTGTGACGTGACACGGACTTGTTGTGAGGCCTTCTACCTAGACGGTGTTCACTGCACACGGTCCGATGACGTGGAGGCACGCCGACGATCGCACTTAAAGAATCAGGTAGCGATACCACGGAGTTTGAATTTTCTTGTAAATTAAGGAAAGGTTTCTGGGGTCACTCGTAGTAACAGCACCGTCAACGGGGACTTTATTTATTTTTATTATTTTTTAATTTATTTTGCTCGCAAAACTACTGTGGCCATAAGCGCCTAACTCAGATTGTATCAATAAAAAGAGCAGAGGGGAATGAAAACACTCTAAAACCAATCAACTTTAAAACGAGAGCACTTAAAAAAACGATAACTCCATGGGTCAGATTTCCTCTTGACAAAAGAGACAGCTATAGTGCCCTGAGGGCAAGGCGGGAGGAGTTGAAATTTCCGTCGCCATACTTGTGCGACGAATAAAAACTAAGGAACGATCAGCTATAAGCGTTTGTCATCTGCTAATTTTGTATCCCATCCTCGTCGCCACTTTTGTGTCTCGTTTCCTCGTTTCCGCCGGTGGTTGTCGTAGGTGTCGGTGGCCGAGTAGAAAGAGAGGCACACAGGGATAGAGGATGCTCGCGTGTGCAGGTACGGAGGTGACTAGCCAGTGGGTCAGCAGAAACTAGAAGACTAGGCTAAAATAGAACAAGATATATATTTCGTGGAGTCTTGGTAATGACTTTTATATAGTTCTTGACTGCAGAATGCTAATACATAGTTAAAGTAAATAGAAGCCTGCCTACTAATGATTCCTAGTGCGTATCCGATAGCCAAGTCTTAACTGGTACCTATCTGATTCCTAAGTGGCCGATGCAGCAGTCGTGGCCACGAGCGGAGTTGCAGCAGAGGGCGCTCGTGGCTGACGTAAGAACGCCGCGCCTTGCGTGCATGGCGGCGCGCGGCGTAAGTACGTGGCGCGCACTTCATGCTTGTGCAACACCACACCCCTCCCCCCCCCCCAAAGCGCCGCGCCGTCGTGGCGTAGGGATGAGGGCCACGGCGATGGCACTGGGAGGAGGGCCTGGGCGGGGGCGTTTCTGGTGGGACGGGCGTCGTAGCAGAGGCTGGGATCGAGACGCCGTCGGCGCCCCGATCCCCCGGAAAACCCACCAAAACGAGGGGAATGGCGCACGCCTCCGCCCAGACGGAGCAGGTCATCTTCTTCTGAGGTGCGTGGCCCAGGCGGCGGGGGCACGCACGGTCCCGGAGTCCCTCTCGGTGACGCTGTCAGCCGCGGCGGCGAGGAAGGCTGTGCTCCCTGGCGGTGAACTGGGTCTGGAATCAAGAAACCCGAGACAGGATCGCGCGGCCTGTGCAGGCGCAATTGGTTTGCGTGGCGCCACAGCTCCGACCCTGTGGAGGAACGTACAACATACATATTGCGACCGAGCACCCGTTGAATGATGCCCGGCATCCATCTCGTACGTCCAGCAAACGCCTTGTACAGTACCGGCGTCGAAACCTGAAAAAGCGAAGCAACATACGAACCGACTCGGTGCGTGGGAGGCTGCAGCAGAGGGCGCTCGTGGCTGACGTCGTAAGAACGCCGCGCCGTGCGTGCTTGTCGGCGCGCGGCGAAAGTAGGTGGAGCGCACTTCATACTTGTGTGACACCACAGCTAAAATGTCGGACAAGTCAGATGGAAAACAGACTTTCACGGAACGGTTAAAACGTGGACATAGCGCCAGAAAGTGGCGGACAGTCAGGGGTTGTGAACAGTGACCACAAAGAGGAGTTAGATCACCGCACAGTAAGTGACGGTGGGTGAAACGGCAATGTTCTATGCTCAGACGGGCGAGAATGACCGCGGCGGGAGGGCCCAGAGGAGGTCAACCAAGCAGTGGGGGAAGTCATAATATCCCTGAGTTTGTTCCCTTGGAGGGAGGACCAATGTGCGTGCCAGAGTGATACCACACGCCGTGAGACTTCCGCCTGAAGGTCACCTGGAGGAATGTAATAGGCAGCTAGCCGGGATAGGAAAGCTGCTTCCTTGGCAGCAGTATCAGCACACTCATTCCCTGATATTCCGACATGACCAGGAACCCGCAGGAATGCCACAACGGCTCCACGAAGTGAGCAGAGGCATTCCACTGTACTACGGAGTTGACCGGGTATAGATCACAGAGGCTCTGATGAGCACTCAGGGAGTCCGAGCAGATGACACTATTAGGGAGCGAATGTCGCTTCATGAACTGGATGGCCTGATAAATAGCAAATAGCTCCGCAGCAAAGATTGAACACTGGTCAGGAAGACGATATTGGGAGGAATTGCCACGAAGGACAAAGGCGCAACCGGCTCCACGGTTAGTTTTTAAGCCGTCGGTGTAGATGAAGACGCTGTCCCCAAACTTGGTGCATATAGCAAGAAACTCGTTGCAACAAACTAGGCCAGGGGTAGTGTTGTAACGATACATAATTAAATTAATATTTTTGTTATCAATCAGCGACGCTGGTCGCCTTGTTTCGTTCCTTCTCGAAATATTTTATCTGTGGAAAGGTTTTTTCGCTCGTCTGTCGTTTCTTCCGCCGCGTCGAGAGGACGGAACCGCAATCATCCACTCTCTTGTTTCACCTTATTAAGTGTTGACATGTACGCAGACTGCTTTGGGATGTAAGTGTGATTGCCGTTAAATTTTACTTTAAAATATACCCTCTTCTTTCAAGAGCCTTGTCTCCTCCCTGTTTTCATTTAATAATATCCCATACTTCCTTAATTATTCATTTTTCCTGAGATCGTCAGCTATTCCATATTCTGTCGTAACATGATGTTCAGACGCCATCACTTTCGCTTCGTGTATTGCCTTGATTAAATTCCTATTAGTTCTTTAAATCATTACCTTTCTTCCTTTTAGAAACTGCATTCGTATAAACAGTTTCGCGAAGTCCTATAGATGATTTTTCTGTTTATGATACATTCCGCAGTAAAATAATAACAAAGTTTATCTAACCCATTCAACAGCCTAACAATTTCAGCTACTGTGATCAACATTTCCAGAAAGAAGCTACAATGGGTACTTTCCGTAAGTTTTCTCTGTGACGTTAGTTTTATGTGTTGCCTCAACCTCAATCTGTATTCCGCCATTTCATCTATTCAGTCATTTGACCCTTGTATTCAATCAAATTTTTAACCGATTTTTCTATGATAGAAATTTTAACAAAAATCCTTAATCTTTTAATAGCGGAATTTAACATTAATGCGTACAGGCAACAACACAAAAGTCTTTGGGAAGTAAATGGAGATCAAAGTTAACCTGGACCTCGGGATGAAACCATGATCGTGAAGAACTCTCTCCCACAGAGAGCGTGACAGGGAGCGTAAAGCCAAGCTGTTGGAGCAGCAAACGGAAGCGGACTCCGGGAGGTCAAGATATGCATTAAAAAAGGGAGCATAGGTTGGGTGGCTGCGCACAGCTGACAAACGGCTCACATAACGACTGAGTAGGACGTCTCTCCGGTTGGGCAGCGGCAGTTCGGCAGCTTCAGCGTAGAGACTCTCTACTGGACTAGTGTAGATGGCTCCTGCAGCCAGACGGATTTCTTTATCGTGGATAGCATTAAGGCGACGTAAAATATTGATCGTGTAGATGAGTATGCTGTACATCCGTAGTCCAGTTTCGAGCGGACTAGAGAACGGTACAAGTGGAGGAGAGTGATCCGATCTGCTCCCCAGGAAGTGCCGCTTAATACTTTGAGGACATTGAGTGAGCGGGAACAGCGAGCTGCTGAGTAAGAAACGTGGGAGGACCAACAAAGTTTCCTGTCAAACACGAGTCCCAAGATTTTCGCTGTGTCACCGAAAGGAAGGACAGCGGGACCTAGGTGAAGAGATTCGGGAGGGGGGGGGCGACTCCGTTCGCCGCCAAACGTTCATGCAGACCGTCTTGTCTGCCGAAAATCGGAAACCATTGTTAGTGTTCCAAAAGTATTGACGGTCCAGGCACCGTTGAAGAAGTCGCTCGAGTACACACGTCCTGTGAGAGCTGTTCAAAAATGTTTGTTAAGCTTATGGGACTTAACTACGGGGTCATCAGTCCCTAAACTTACAAACTACTTATGAACTACTTACGAACTAGGACGGCACAAATATCCATGCCCGAGGGGGGATTCGAACCCCCGACCGTAGTGGCCGTGCTGACCGTGACTGGAGCGCCTCAGTCACCTCGGCTACCGCGGCCGGCTGTGAGAGCTGCAGTAGATGGCAAAGTCGTCTACGAAAAGGGAAGCCGAAATATCTGGTGGAAGACAGTCCATAACATGGTTGATGGCTATTGCAAAGATAGCAACAATGATCGCTGAGCCTTGTAATACACCGTTCTCCTGTATAAAAGTGTTAGACAGGGACGAACCCACACGCACCTTAAAAACATGGTCAGTCAAAAATTCTTGAATAAAAATAGGCAGACGACCCCGGATGCTCCAAGTATGTAAATTCCGGAGGATTCCGTCCAACAGGAGTCCTATGCCTTCTCCAGGTCAAAGAACACCGTTACTGTTGGACGTTTCCGTAAAAAAATTGTTCATCACATGATTGGAAACGGCGACAAGATTATCCACAGCAGAGCGGTGCTTTCGAAAACCGCATTGGGCAGGCGTGATCAAATTCCAAGACTGTAGCCAACATACTAGATGACTATTAATCATACGGTCCAGTACCTTGGAAACACTGCTGGTGAGAGAGATTTGACAGTAACTGGAAGGAAGATGAAACTTCCTGGCAGATTAAAATTGTGTGCCGGGACCGGGACTCGAACCTGGGACCTGTGCCTTTCGCGAGTACTGGGAGGCGAGGTACTGGCAGAAGTAAAGTTGAGGCGGCATCGTGAGTCGTGTCGGGATAGCACAGTCGGTAGTGCGCTTGCCCGCGAAAGGCAAAGGTCCCAGGTTCGAGTCCCGGTTCCGGCACACAATTTTAATCTGCCAGGAAGATTCATATCAGCGCACACTCCGCTGCAGAGTGAAGTTTCATTCTGGAAGGAAGATGTTTGTCCTTACCCGTCTTTGGTACGGGAATAACGATGGCTTCATGCCAGCATCTAGGGAACGTTCCGTCTATTCAGATGTGGTTGTATGTTTGGAGAAGAAAGAGCAGGCTTCCGGGGAAAGGTGTTGTAACATCTAAACGTGAATGCCGTCTGGTCCTGGGGAGGAGGATCGTGACGAAGAGAGTGCCCGATGAAGCTCGATCACAGTGTCAACGCGGACCGTCACCAAGTAACGTCTACATTGCCCGTTCACTTTACAATTGCCGACGGCGGAACGCGAAACTAAATTTTGTTTACAGTTCCATGGAAGGCCGCGCGTCCTGGAGCGCCGTGTTGCGGTGCGCGCGGCCATCCGCCGTCGGGGGTTTGAATCCCCCCCTCGGGCATGGATGTTCGTGTCGTCTTTAGTATAAGCTAATTCATAAGTAGTTTGTAAGTTTAGGAACTGATGACTCCACAGTTAAGTCCATTACGTGTTACAAACATTTGATTTGAACCAATCGAGTTTCCTGCACGCTCTCTAGACCTCACGCTGCTGGATCTCTTCTTATGGGGCACAATCAAAGATGAGGTGTACAAAGGTAAACCACGTAGCCTGGACACACTTTGGAATGAGATTCAAGCGGTGTACACAGAAATCTGATTGGACACTTTGGTACGATGTACGGAATCAGTGGTGACTCGTACTCAAATATATTGATGATGAAGGCCACCAGTTTGAACATTAATCACATTGTCAAAGTACATTTATTTTTCAAATTGGACTTTAAGCTTTCCATTTACAGAAATTTAACATTGCAGAGCGGGATATGAATGTTCTATGCCGCTTGAAAGTGTGTATACATTTTTGACGCACTCTGTATTAAGAGACGATAGTTAATCGAAACGTGAAGTGGGAAGAACACCTTACTTTTCATTATTAAATCAAGCCGATGCAGTGAATGCTGATTTTGCGCTAGCTTGCCTACAGCCGACACAGGAAATTCTCGGGAGTCCATCAGCGGGACGAGCTGCGGAGAGCGGCTCCTCAGGGTGGGGAGCGAGTGGGTTGTCATGGCGACGTGACGGGCAGCCCGCCCCGTAGCACGCCATGAGCCACCAGGCGGAGCCACTGCTGACACCTGACAGGCCGCAGGGCCCCACAACGATCTCATTTCCTCACGTGATGACTATTAACATTCCAGCACCGGGATGAACAGCAAACAACGAAACGTTCATAATTATACCGAACAGTCAGAGCAATAAATTAATAAATACACTGCTGGCCAAAGCTAGCAGGTGCAGACAGGTGTGAAAATTACACATTCATCAGTTTAATAAGCCATGGTTACATCATCATGACACGTATTATTTACAGAAGAATGGCAAAGCTGGTAGAAGCCAGCAAGTTTCCCGCTTTTCCTTCTCTCTTACATAATTTCCGTCTGCTGTGTGTTTCAACTTGTTCTAGCTGACTGTCTTTGTACAACGTTATGTTAATCTGACTGAGTATTTTAACTGTATTCTATGTGAATGTAAAGGTATTGCAAAACCCATCTTACTGCGTAATGTTTATTATAATGAGACACAAACTGCTAATTGTTTCTTTTGGGCGTCCGCGGTGGCCGAGGGGACTGAGGCACTCCAGTCACGGTCTGCACGGCCACTACGGTCGGGGGTTCGAATCCCCCCTCGGGCATGGATATTTGTGCCGTCCTTAGTCTTAGCTAGTTCATAAGTAGTTTGTAAGCTTAGGGACTGATGACCCCGTAGTTAAGTCCCATAAGTTCTACAAACATTTGAACATTTTTTTTGTTTCTATATGAAAATGTCGTAACAAAGTTCACTGTCTGAAAATTACTGATAATAAAAATCACTGTGTTAATAATTCTGGCCCTACAAACTTGTTTCTGACTGAACTAACAATCTTTAATGGAATTTAACGAACACAATATTTATCAGTGCAATCTGACTGAGTGCAAACACATGTTAACCTGAACACTGTATGAATTCTCCTACCCTGAAATCTGTAAATCATACTGAACTCTAAGCTTTACAAAAACTGATCCTTTCTCATCTTCACTTACTGCATAAATTTGCGCAACACCAATCTGCTTCCCTCTGTACTAACTACTTAAATACTAACTACAGAAAACATCTATGGCATTTTTAATAAAAATGTGTGGAGGGATAAACTGGTAATCTGTTTAAGAAACTCGAACTAATTATTAAAAATGAAATATCTGGTTTATTTTCTAACTGATGTAATTCCATGAAAATTAACTAACAATGTCATGTTTTGGATTTTAAAATCTTACAGAGAAAAATATAATTCAGATATTTAATCTGGCTACAAAATTATTTTTAAACAAAGATAAACATTTCTTTACTGTTAAGAAATTTAACTCGATTTACACAAACAAGAACACTACCCATGAAATTCCTATTTCATAAAAAACGCAATTTCAGAACTAAACTATTACAATAAATACTTTTCCTAACACAGAAAGGGGTCCCTAGCATTAATCGTGAGACGAAAAGCTAACAGCAAGATCTTTCCCGTCCGTTACTGTTAGCATCAATTCAGCCTAACAATGCGAAGTTGTGCCATAGAAACATGCCAAGTATTTCATGAAAAACATTACCTTATAAAAACTTCAAAAGATCGTTTCTCCAACGTCATCTATACCGTTCGTCTCCATATCTTAAACAAACAGCTTGGCTCAGCATTAAAGTCTCAAAATCTCATTTCTTCGGCTATCCCGCCGGAACGACAATAGCACACAACCACGGTCCCCACGCTTCTGCAATCTCATCCGCGTGCCTAGCAAAGTCTGCACTCAATAATCACAACCCTACTTCCCGGCAACAATACTATCACCGTCTTCAATATCGATAGTACTGCCGTCGAAAAATAAGCCTGTAACCAAAGATAAATGACCCATACCTAACTACCTTGGCATTGGTTTCAAATTCGCGGTACATTAGAATATGAAATGTATACCTTCCCATAGCAGGTACCTTACAAGCCGACCTGGAGGAAGATTTTTAGCTGTAGGAGACGCGTAGGAACAGGTGAGGCAATTACCACTTACATTGTATGACCAAAAGTAACCGTACACCCCTAAAAACATACGTTTTTCATATTAGGTGAATTATGCTGTCACCTGCCAGGTACTCCACATCAACGATCTGAGTAGTCATCAGACCTCGTGAAAGAGCAGGATAGGGTGTTCCGCGAAACTCACGGCCTTCTAACGTGGGCGAGAGATTAGGTGTCACTCGTACCAAAAGTCTGTACGCGAGATTTCCACACTCCTAAACATCCCTAGGTCCAGTGTTTCTGATGTGGTAGTGAAGTGGAAACGTGAAGGTACACGTACAGCACGAAAGCGTACAGGCCGACCTCGTCTGCTGACTGACACAGACAGCCGACAGTTGAAGTTCGTGCAATGTAATAGGCTGGAATCTATCCAGACCATAACACAGAAATTCCTAAATGCACCAGAATTAACTCTCAAAGTACTATGATAGTTAGGCGGGAGTTGAGAGAAAGATTTCAGGGTCCAGCGGCTGTCCATAACCTACACATCACATGACGTCTCGTTTGGTGTAAGGAGCATAAAACCTGGACGATTGAACAGTGGAAAAACAATGTGGCGATCCGATGGCAGGGTGCGGGTATTGCGAATTTCCGGTGATCGTCATCTACCAGTGCATGTGGTACCATCAGTAAAAGTCGGATGTGGAGGTGTTATGATGTGGTCGTGTTTTTCATGGAGGGAGCCTTGTAGCCTTTGATGTTTTACGTGGCACTGTCACAGCACAGGCTTACATTGATTTTTAACCACCTTCTTGCTTCCCACTGTTTAAGAGCAATTCGTGGATGATAACTACATGTTTCAACATGCTCGAGCACCTGTTCATAATGTAGAGTCTGAGGCGGTGTGGGGGGGGGGGGGGGTTACAGAACAATAATATCCCTGTAATGAACTGGCCTGCACATACTCCTGAGATGAGTTCTATAGAAACTTTGGGACTCCCATTTCGAGCCAGGACTCACCGACCTACATCGTTACCTCTCCACACGACAGCACTACTTGAAGAATGGGCTGCCATTCCTCAAAAAACCTTACAGCAGCTGATCGAATGCATGCCTGCGATAACGGAAGCTGTCGCCAAGGCTAAGAGTGGGCCAACAACACCATATTGAATTCCAGAATTA
Organism: Locusta migratoria; assembly: GCA_026315105.1. Lineage (NCBI taxonomy): Eukaryota > Metazoa > Arthropoda > Insecta > Orthoptera > Acrididae > Locusta > Locusta migratoria. The sequence continues at coordinate 343,957,144 of CM048749.1, forward strand.
TCGATAGAGACCGCCACGAACTTCTATTTGCAATCGGATGTCCTGATACTTTTGATCACATAGTGTATATTAGAAAATATGTTAAAGAAAGGCAAATCCACGTTATAGCTGTTTTAGATTTGGAGAAAGCTTCTGAGCATGTTGATTGGAATAAACTCTTTTAAATTCTCAATTGAACCGTGGTAAAATACAGGGAACGTAAGGTTATTTACAACTTGTACAAACTCCAGGTAGCAGTTATGAGAGTAAAATCGCATTAAAGGTAAGTACTGGTGGGGAAGGGAGTATGACAAGGTATTAATCATACTCAGCATTGAGTAAGCTGTGAAGTAATGCAAGGAAAAATTTGGAGAAGAAATTAAAGTGCAGAGTGAAGAAATAAAAACTTAGCACTTTATCGATGTCATAATTCTGTCGGAGCAGAAGAGGACCTAGAAGAGAAAGACAAAGGAATGGGTGCTGTGTTGAAAGAGTATAAGATGAATACAAGTAAGTGCAAAACAAGGGGAAAGGAATGCAGTGTAATAAAATCGGGTGATGCTGAGGGAAATAGATTAGGCATCAAGACAATAAATATGGTAGGTGAGTTTTGATACTTGGGCAGTAAAATGACATGCTATGGCGCAGTACAGATTATAGAAAATGACGACTGGCGATGGGAAGAAAAGCATTTCCGAAGATAAATGTGATAACATTAAATATTAATGAAAGTGTAAGGAAATCTTTTCTAAATGCATTTGTGTCGAATAAAGGCTTGTGCAGTAGTGAAACACACAACATAAATAGTTCAGAGAAAAAGAAGATAGAAGGTTTCGAAATCTGGTGGTACGGACGAATAATGAACATTGGATGGGTCGATAGGTAACTAACTAGAAGATACTGAACAGAGCTAGAACTGCTGGCATACGTTCACTAAAAGAAGGGACACTTCTAAGATATGGTGGAATTATGAATTTATTATTGGAGGGAAGTGTGTGTGATAAAAATCGCAGAGGGAGATAAGAGACGAATACAACAAACAGGTTCATACACATGGGAGTTACCGTTCTTATGAGAACATGAAGAGGTTTCCTCAGGATAGGCTGGTATTTGTTTAATTTTTTATACTTTGGTTGCTAGATTGCTTTTATTATTAGTTTTATTTGGGATTAATTATTTCTTTAATAATCTTTATTATCCGTTATTTGATTTTGGTTCTTTTTGTTTTTTGTTTTCTCTATTTTTGCTTTTTTGCTTAAGATACCGGTTTTCTTATATCATCTTTGACTAGGCTGGATAACTGCATCAAATCAGTCTCTGGACTGAAGAAAACAGCAACAGAACGGATGGCAGTCAAAAATTGAACCAAATATTAATTGGTAATAACTCTAATGGATATGTCTACTTTATGTATTTTAATTTGAGCCCTTGCAGTAGGGACTCGTGAAAAAGTAAAAACCGTAAAAGCGGCGATCGAAATGTGAATCACGTTATACGTCCAAAGATAATGTGTACTCGCTCATATTAGAATACGTAAACCAGATAAATCCATTAGAGTTATTAATAATAACGAGTATTCCCCCAAAAGTCAACTGAATTATATACTTGATAAAACCTTAAAAGTGTATACAAATTTGACACAACATTCAGCATTAAAAAATAGCGTTCAATTTCATAACAAGTAGTAAATAACATTCCAGAAGACCCAATTTTCGCCTCGTGGGACGTTGCAAACATGTTTACGAACGTACCAGTGGATGAAACATTAGATACAATTGAACGAAATCTACTACAGTATGAAACTATGCCAGTAGGTGAGATCATTGGAGAGTTAATTTTTTTGCAATTTATTCTATTTTGGATATTTTACTTTCAATGGAAAAATTTACCGTATGGTAGATGGACTTGCAATGGGTTTATCCAGAATCTTATCAAAAATTTTTCATAATGACTTGTAAATTAAATTTAACAAATACCCTGACATAAAACAGAACATAATTTATTGCTACTGGTACGTTGGTGACATTATAGTATTATTTCAAGGAACCAAGCAGGTATTGAACGAAGTAATGGACAAACTTAATCAAATGCCCCCGAATTTCATGTTAATAAAACTGGCAATAGCATCAATATTCTTGACTTGTCAGTTAATAGATCGAATGCAAGACATATTTTTAAAATTTACAGAAAACCTACATATTTATGTATAATTAATAGGAATGATTCCAATCATCCAGTCCAACACAAGAAAGCTTATTTTTATTCAGCTATACAAAGAATGTCACAACTGCCACTGCCTGATGACGTAAGCAAAAAGCAACAGTTACATGGTACGTGATGTGATGAAATTAGACTCCACTGTATAGAGAAAAATTGAACGCAAGACTCCTAACAGTATATATAGGCGAAAACCATATATGAAGTATATTACACTGACTTACAAAGGTGGTATCACGGGTCTTACTGCTAAATATTTCCTCAAACATAAGGTGAAAGTTGCTTTTCGGGCTGACTGTTCACTTAGGCACAAACTTAAGCACAAAGAAAATTTACACATAAATACAGTAATTTAGGAGTATATGCATTAGTGTCAAAATTATCAGTATACGTACATTGGCCAAACGGGAAATACGATTAATATACGGTTTAAAGAACACTGTAATTTAAATTCAAACCATTCAGAACTGAATGAGCATTTGCTAACGACTGGGCACAAATTGGGTAATATTCAAGACAGCGTGAAGGTTACCACACGGCAAATAAACGCCCTTTGTTAGGTATTTTAGAACAATTAGAAATTTTAATAGTGAGAAAGAAAAACACTCACAATTTATTTCCTTTAAATGGATTCTTTCAACTATTTGGCGAAATCCTTTAAGCTAAAACTACTAATAAGAAGAAACAGGAACGATTTTGTAAATGTTTTTATGATGTTTTTAGGAATGTGTTTTTGAATTTATTTTAATGGATTATTTATCATAGAAACGTGATATAAAAACGTTTTGTACACACGCCCGTAAAAGTGACAATCAAAATGTAAATTACGATATACATCCGAAGATAATGTGTACGGAAGATAACATGGAGGATACAGATACTAAGCAATTACATCTTTGACGCTATCAATATCAGCTCTTAAAATTCATTCCGCTGTCATACTACAGTTATTGTAAATTACTATACTGAAATATTACTATTCAAATCAGTTATCTACTATCAATTATTATCAAACGTAAGCCTCCAAGTTAGAAATGTAATTCGACATTGATGTAATATTAACGTAAAAATGTGTTATATCGATATATATTGCTTTTACAGTGTACATTCTGACGATGCTCTTGTTCATAGAATGAAACCGTTAAATTTCAATAAAATCAAATTTATTTTCAACAATCGCTTTCCCCTATGTGTAGTGCCTGCTCTTACTAAAGTTTGTGTTCAAACTAACATATTTTTACGTGTTACACTGTGTCATTATACTTACTTGTTTTTTCGAATACCGGTTTTGATTAACTAATGCATCATCTTCTGTTCAACACTGTATACAAATACTGGTCATTTCCTTGTGAGTATTTTCAAGTAACGTTTAAATTTTCATGTTAACTGATTCTTCCGTCGCTTCTTGGTAGAACGTATTCATTATGAAGATTAAAATACACAATTTTGTCATGCAGTGAAGACTTTCACGACCGGCTGAAATAATCGCTGTCGAATCTTCCGAGTTATGTGGTCGTGGTCGAAGAAACATATGTGCTCCTGACGTTTCGTCCAGAGCTGTGCTGGACATCCTCAGAGGTGCTACTGGTAGCGGTGAGTCTTGCCGACTGACGAGTCGGGCGTCGGAGAGCGGTATAAATACTGTCCAATTGGGGGCGTGGTCAAGTGTTCACGCGCGCAGCAGAGATAAGCCTTGTCAAAGATAAAACATAACTTTCGATAGTCGATGGTCAAGGATAAATGCGTAACTACCTACTCTGAAGAGCCACAGTCCATGTCATTAAGTTTCATTGCTTCTTCCTTTCTGTTAACATTATCCCCATGTTTGTATATTTCGATTGATTCTCTGTACAGTCGTGGATAATAGTTCGTCGTTGTAGATGATTTCCTGGTTGGAAAACATGTTCAGCTACAGCTGATTTCTCAATTCTACCCAGTCGGCAAAGACTTTTGTGTTCTTTCAGTCTTGTATTAACACTCCTTTTTTGTAGTACCAATATACACTTTTCCGCAAGAACACGGAGTTTTGTACACCCCACTAGATGATAGAGGAGGGCGTTTGTCTTTTACAGATTGAAGTGCCTGACTTATCTTTTTTGTTGGTTTAAAAAACGGTCTGATATCGTGTTTGCGTAAAATCTTTCCTGCCGGCCGCGGTGGCCGAGGTGACTGAGGCGCTCCAGTCACGGTCAGCACGGCCACTACGGTCGGGGGTTCGAATCCCCCTCGGGCATGGATATTTGTGCCGTCCTAGTTCGTAAGTAGTTCATAAGTAGTTTGTAAGTTTAGGGACTGATGACCCCGTAGTTAAGTCCCATAAGCTTTACAAACATTTGAACTTTTTTTTTTAAATCTTTCCTGTCTGATCCGTAACTGTTTTAATGAAGGGGAGAGAAACGGTGTTCTTCCATCGTTGTGTTTTGTTGCTGTCCTTTTGTTTACCTTTCCTTGGTCGCAGAACCCTATTTACTTCTTTTCGTGTATATCCATTTTTCTCAAAAGCCTGCATCAGATGTTGTAACTCGGCATCTAGGTGTTCTGGCGTACAAATTCGTTTAGCTCCGTCAGTAAGACTTTTAATGACCCCTCTCTTTTGCTGAGGATGATGGTTGGAATCCTTGTGCAAGTATCTGTCCGTATGCGTGACTTTTCGGAAAACCTTATGCTTCAAACTTCCATCCGTCTGTCGCATAACTGAAACATCCAAGAAAGATATTTCATTGTCATTTTCCATCTCCATAGTGAATTGGATCTTTGGATTTACACTATTCAGATAATTAAAGAAGTCTTCCAATGCTTTTATACCGTGTGACCATACGACAAATGTGTCATCCACATATCGAAACCAACGATTCGATTTCCTATTTGCTTTTTCCAGAGCTGACTCTTCGAATCTTTCCATGTAAAAATTAGCGATTGCAGGACCTAACGGGTTACCCATTGCGACACCGTCAATTTACTCATAAAACTCATCATCCCATTGGAACTGACTCGAAGTAAGGCAAAGTCGAAAAAGTGCGGTCAAATCTCCTGGGAAAAGATCCGTTATATAAACCATAACTTCGTTGATAGGAATCATAGTGAACAACGACACTATATCGACGTGAGTCTCTTATATAAGAGTCAGTCTTACCAATGTATGGTTGTAGACGAATTGCCCGATATCTTGCTACTACGTATGTTGGTGAATTGATAGCACTGACGATCGGTCTCAGAGGAAAATCAGTTTTGTGTATCTTGGGTAACCCATAATGTCTGGGACACATTGCTTCAGATTTCAATAGGGCTTTCTTATCCTGTTTCTGAATCGAAGTGGATAACTTTATCAGTGAGTTTGTTTTCTTCAGTACGCTAGCTGTAGGGTCTTTCTTCACTTTTTGTAGTGTCCTGAGGTTAAATGGATCAAAATTTTGCTACTATAATCCTCCCAATTTAAAACAACAGTAGCGTTGACCTTGTCAGCGGGAAGAACTACTATCTCTTCATCTGTATTTAAATCCTTTAGAGCCTTTCTCTCTCCTTTGGTTAAATTACTGTTCAAAGTTTACTGTGGCACAGAACTCTAGTGGTTTCGATTCGAATTGCATTAGCAGTGGCTCTTCAGAGTAGGTCGTTACGCTTTTCTCCTTACCATCGACTATCGAAAGTTATGTTTTATCTTTGACAAGGCTTATCTCTGCTGCGCGCGTGAACACTTGACCACGCCCCCTTTTGGACAGTATTTATACCGCTCTCCGACGCCCGACTCGTCAGTTGGCAAGACTCACCGCTACCAGTAGCACCTCTGAGGATGTCCAGCGCAGCTCTGAACGAAACGTTAGGAGCAGATATGTTTCTTCGACCACGACCACATAACCCGGAAGATTCAACAGCGATTACACAATTTTGTGTTTGTTCTACGGTTTTGTTTATTTTGTGAATCGATTTTCGGCTTATTAGGTCATCAGACATTTACTGAAGTTCAGTCAAAGAACTTGTGTTGTCAGTAAAACAGAAGACATTTTACATACAGAAAAGTAAATTAACTTCTTTGATGGTGCAGTTACAGTGTAAATAAATATTTGAATGAAATCTGTAAATTAATAGTACTGAAAAACGGTAACATAAATACCATACATAAACAGCGCAAACATAAATTCTTACAACATGACTACAGTGAATAAAAATAAACTAAAACAGAATCTGATGTTTTAAGGGTTGTTCAAAACACAAAGTTATGCAGATATTAGAAATATTAGGAACCTGACACTATTATAACTAAATAAACAAATAGACAAAAATAGAGGGGATGGATAGGAGGGTATAGATGGGGTGCATTGGAGAACTGAGAAGCTTAACAAGTCGAAGGTATGCACTCGAACTGAAAAATGGTTTAGATAAACATATTCATTTATAGTGTTCACATTTAAATAAAGAATTAGTGTAAGGGCAGAGTACAGAATAATTTGGAATATTAGTACTAACAAAGAGTGATGCAAAGCTGGTGTGATACAATGGGAGGTTAGATTGGTAATAAAACAGAAAGTAGAAGAACAGTGGTTGTACAAAATTTCAATTATACACAGAACTTCATATCAGTAAAGTAAATGTTTGCCAAAAGTATTGGGGACTATTACAAACATATGCTAACACCAAAATAGAGTAAGGTAAAATAAGAAGGTACAAGAAGTGGAGGAATAAAATGTAACAGGCATGGATATTCTGCCTATCGTTAGTGGGGAGGGGTGGGCAAGTTTGAAGCCCTTACTCTTACGGGAATTAGTTAAACTACGAGTTTGAGTACTATGGGCAGGGCGAAGCTGGGAATTTGTATCTGACGGGAGGCGTGCATGGGTAGTCCTTGCAGGTGCGGTGATCACTGTGTCCCCAGTGGTGTAGGGGTCAGCGCAACTGCCTAGAAAGCAGGAGACCCGGGTTCGAATCCCGGCTGGGTACACATTTTCAGCTTTGTCCAATAGCAGTTGAAGTCATATATTCTATGAATATTAAATAATAACAGCTGCAGGATCAGAATGTGACGTCTGTTCTTTCCGAACAGACGCCACGTGGATATATATAATATGCCGGTGACGGGCAATGATCCTATCGTTAGTGGGGAGGGGTGGGCAAGTTTGAAGCCCTTACTCTTACGGGAATTAGTTAAACTACGAGTTTGAGTACTATGGGCAGGGCGAAGCTGGGAATTTGTATCTGACGGGAGGCGTACATGGGTAGTCCTTGCAGGTGCGGTGATCACTGTGTCCCCAGTGGTGTAGGGGTCAGCGCAACTGCCTAGAAAGCAGGAGACCCGGGTTCGAATCCCGGCTGGGTACACATTTTCAGCTTTGTCCAATAGCAGTTGAAGTCATATATTCTATGAATATTAAATAATAACAGCTGCAGGATCAGAATGTGACGTCTGTTCTTTCCGAACAGACGCCACGTGGATATATATAATATGCCGGTGACGGGCAATGATCCTATCGTTAGTGGGGAGGGGTGGGCAAGTTTGAAGCCCTTACTCTTACGGGAATTAGTTAAACTACGAGTTTGAGTACTATGGGCAGGGCGAAGCTGGGAATTTGTATCTGACGGGAGGCGTGCATGGGTAGTCCTTGCAGGTGCGGTGATCACTGTGTCCCCAGTGGTGTAGGGGTCAGCGCAACTGCCTAGAAAGCAGGAGACCCGGGTTCGAATCCCGGCTGGGTACACATTTTCAGCTTTGTCCAATAGCAGTTGAAGTCATATATTCTATGAATATGGAAAATTTGTTGGCGATAAACTTATTTACTGTAATCATTTTCCTGGGGTCGCAAGCGAGAACTGCTCCGTAAAAGTTTGAAATTGTATGTAAAGTTTGTGTTGCAACACGCTAAGTACTCTCATTCTCAAACAATGAGTGAATAAAATCGCGTTACTCATGCATTGCATGATGGGACAGTTGTACACCCCTGGGCATTAAAATTGTTACACCAAGAAGATGTGCTACAGATGCGAAATTTAACCGACAGGAAGAAGATGCTGTGATATACAAATGATTAGCTTTCCAGAGCATTCACACAAGGTTGGCGCCGGTAGCGACACCTACAACGTGCTGACATGAGGAAAGGTTCCAACCGATTTCTCATACACAAACAGTAATTATCCAGCGTTGCCGGGTGAAACGTTGTTGTGATGAATCGTGTAAGGAGGAGAAATGCGTACCAGCACGTTCCCGACTTTGATATAGGTCGGATTGTAGCCTATCGCGATTTCGGTTTATCGTATCGCGACATTGCTGCTCGCGTTGATCGCGATCCAATGACTGTTAGCAGAATATGGAATCCGGGGGTTCAGGACGGCACCACGGAACGCCGTGATGGATCCCAACGGCCTTGTATCACTAGCAGTCGAGATGACAGGCATCTTATCCGCATGGATCGGATCGTGCAGCCACGTCTCGATCCCTGAGTCAACAAATGGGGACGTGTGCAAGACAACAACCATCTGCACGAACAGTTCGACGACGTTTGCAGCAGCATGGACTATCAGCTCGAAGGCCATGGATGCGGTTACCGTTGACGCTGCACCGAGCGAGGTGGCGCAGTGGTAACGCACTGGACTCTCATTCGGCAGGATGGTGGTTCAAATCCACCTCCGGCCATCCAGATTTAGGTTTTCCGTGATTTTCCTAAATCACACCAGGCAAATGCCGGGATGGTTCCTTTCAAAGAGCACGGCCGATTTCCTTCCCCATCCCTACACACAATCTCAGAGCGCGAGCTCCGTCTCTAATGACCAAGCTGTCGATGGGATGTTAAACTCTAAACTTCCTTCCTTCCTTATTCTTTGAAGCTTCATCACAGACAGGAGCGCCTGCGATGGTGTACGCAACGACGAACCTGGGTGTACGAATGGCAAAACGTCATTTTTTCGGACGAATCCAGTTCCTGTTTACAACATCATGATGGTCCCATCCGTGTTTGGCGACATCGCGGTAAACGCACTTTGTAAGCATATATTCGTCATCGCCATAATGGCGTATCACCCGGCGTGATAGTATGGGATGCCATTGGTTACACGTCTCGGTCACTTCTTGTTCTCATCGACGGCTCTTTAAACAGTGGCTGTTACATTTCAGATGTGTTACAACCCGTAGCTCTACCCTTCATTCGAGCCATGCGAAACGCTACATTCCAGCAGGATAATGCACGACCGCATGTTGCAGCTCTTGTCCGGGCCTCTCTGGATACGGTAAATGTTCGACAGCTGCCGTGGCCAGCACATTCTCCAGATCTCTCACCGTCTGAAAATGTCCGGTCGGTGGTAGCCGAGCAACTGGCTCGTCACAACACGCCAGTCACTACTCTTGATGAACTGTGGCATCGTGTTGAAGCTGTACCTGTACACGCCATCTACGCTCTGTTTGACTCAATGCCCAAGCGTATTAAGGCCGTTATTACGGCCAGAGGTGGTTTTTCTGGGTACTGATTTCTCAGGATCTATACACCCAAATTGCGTGAAAATGTAATCACGTGTCAGTTCTAGTATATTTGTCCAATGAATACCCGTTTATCATCTGCATTTCTTTTGGTGTAGCAAGTTTAATGTCCAGTTGTGTACTTATTTGTCATTACGTATTTCCAATGTTACAATGTTTGTAAATCTAGCGGACCAAACTGTAGTCTGTAGCTTACAAACTACTTAAACCTAGGTAAAGTAATCTAAGGGCAAACACACACATCCATGCCGCAGGGAGGACTCGAACCTCCACGGCGAGCAACCGCGCGCTTTGCAGCGAGACGCTTTAGACCGCTCTGCTACTCCATAGCGGCCATTACGTATTTCATGAAGTGTGTATCGTATGAGGTTTGATTCCTGCTGGTAAGGAAAAGTTGTGCAAAATTTTATTGAAATCGATACCTTAGTTTACGACGAGAGGTGGAATATTATCGCATGATATGCAGATATTTGCGAATTTCACTGTTTACGTCGTGGTATCTCCTTATCTAAGTGTCGCAGGTGTTTCTTGCATCTACAGCGATTATTGTCTCTTCCGCGGCGGAGTGGCCGAGCGCATTGAGGTGGCATGCTCCGATGCGCGAGGCCGTTCCCCGTCGGGCATGGATGTTTGTGCTGTCTTTAGTAATAACCTCCTGAAACCCCCGGTACGGTATACCGTACTTCACAACTTAATCACGGTTGAACTGGTCCAAATGTTCAAATGTTTGTAAAGCTTATGGGACTTAACTAAGGGGTCATCAGTCCCTAAACTTACAAACTACTTACGAACTAAGACGGCACAAATATCCATGCCCGAGGGGGGATTCGAACCCCCGACCGTAGTGGCCATGCAGACCGTGACTGAAGCGCCTCAGTCTCCTCGGCCACCGCGGCCGGCCTCTGAACTGGTCATTGGTGGCTAAGCACTCACGTACGACTTAGAGTTCCAAAAACGTTACCTCCTATCCACCAAAGCTCAGTGCAACTGTGATGTCTAGCAGAAAAAAAATTAAATTGTGAAGTACGGTAAATTGTACTGTGGGCCTCCGAAGGTTGTTATTTTATAAGTAGTTTAGGCACTGATGAGGCAGTTAAGTCCCATAAGCTTAACAAACATCTGAACATTATTTTTAAATTATTGTCTGATAGTGAGGGCCATAGACCAAATATAACATAGACTACGCGTCACGTCATTATTATGAAACCAACTTCTGAGTCACGTGACTGGGTGCAGGAAACCGTTTTCATCATTACGATAAATGTGAGACTGTTATGAGAGTTGCAGTTCTTATCATTTGTAGTCATCATGAAGTGTAGATTTTAACAATAAATCCTCGTATTGTATTCTTATAACACGTTTCGTAGTTGTCCGCAATTCCAAATATTAATGCTACGGCTGCAATTTTTGCATGTGCCTAGAAGAAACGTATTGACCGCTTGTTTTACTTGGAGAAGAGCTGTACATTTCAAAGGAAAGATTCCCCTCGTTTTCTTTGAGTCTTTTGGTTTACTTGGGAGTACAAGACTAAACATCATTTTGACGAGCGGCACGAGTTTTCTTTCGATTCCTAGACGAGATATGTGAAATGTGGCATTATGCTTTTATAATAACTGCAATCTGTGTGCAAATAATAATTTAGCGAGGAAACATTATCGATGCACTCGGTAAAAACTAGTTTCATAGGTGTAATGAATAGTCTAATGTATTTTATCTATGTCTAACGTCATTAAAAGCAGATCTGCATCAGAACTCACTTACTTGACGACATGATTATAAACCCGGTCAAGAGCAGCTTGTATAATCTTTCCAACGATAATAACATTCATAACCTCTAGAAAACTAAAAGATTGATAGTTTCAACGCAGATCCTGAGGATATGTAATTTTGTTGCTTGAGAAAAGAACTGACATTTCTTTTCACCTGTACACACGTAAAAACAATAATCACCGCATTAAAATTCGTGATATCGAGAAATTACGCTTCCTTCACTACTACATGTGTAACGTGAATACGAGAGGTCTTTAAGCCCAAGGTTCTATTTCACCTATAAGTAGAAAAAATGTGGCTCATAATGACGAAAACTCAGTCACGTCTATCGGGGAACTTTAGACGCTGGTTTATACCAAAACACGGCAGAGATAACGACACACAGTCTATATTACAAGGGGAGTCTGAATGGTCCCATATTTTACAAATCGCACATCATCACCACCCCTAGAGATACACTTGAAGTGTTACTCCATTTAAACACTATGGGCTAGCTTCATAGTAAATCAAACTATAATGACAGTTTCATGGAGAATAATTACGAACTGTAACGCTGATTAAACTTCTCTGGCCAGTTAGATCTGGAAATACGTTATATGTTTTATTTATAATTTGTCACACTTCCTTTTTCCACTGGTCCCCCACCATGAGAATGAGCTCAGACCAAAGGCAGAATAGGCAGTGGAGGTCTCGTGGCGGGGCATGGTGGTAATCGAGTAGAGTGGGGTCGTGTTATCCGTTGCGCAATCTAGTTTATAACAATTTTTTCTGTTTGAGACCTTTGATTAATTTATATATAATTAAAGAAACACGGCAGTCAGCTGTCACAGAATTCGGTCAGAGTATGAACCATTTACTTTTATTAGCAATGCCCATAATAGTAGCGTTAATAGCTGTAAAATCATATACCGTAGTAAATAAAAAGACCAAATTAAAATCATTGTAAAACGAGGGTAACTATGCACACTCACTGAAGTTATCTTTCACCTCACATAATTCTTCGTACAGAAGATCCAGTTTGACTTGATCTTGTAGATTGAATACCTTCGCTGCTAGTTCAAAGTCACAATATTGTGTTTCCCCATTCAATGGAAGAGGTTCCAACCTCGCATATATTTATTACTAGCCGAGAGGTTATAATGGGTTTGAAGGTATTTCAGCAATGTGTCGTAAAAACAATAAAATTCACTTGAAATCTTAAAAGATGTTGCTGAAATTTTTTTCATCAATTTCTTGGTCTCACACCCGTAGAATTAACATTCTTTCGTTGCGTAATTTTATAAATTATGCTCAAGCTGTTATGTGATTAATACTTAGCTCCCTTTTTCCTGGTATATTGATACTGATTGCATTTGACCTATATTTGACACAAAATGCATTTTTATTTCAGGAATAATGGCTTTCTCTGGGTCTTCAGCTAAAAGTACTGATGCAAATTACTTTGGACAGGCTTCAGTGCTCTTGAAATAGCTGGCCAGTACTCATTCTATTAAGGGTACGAGTTACGGAGAACCATCTGTGGGCACATACCTCTTTATCTCAGACGACTCAAACTCCACAATTCAAAAGATGATCTCAGTTCCTCAAGCCTTTTTGCTGAAGTAGATAAATGATTATAGATCTTCAAAATAAGATACTCATGTCAATTTCCAGTTCTTCATGGCATGCTTGATCGCATTATAAACCATGTGGTTTGAACAGCTGGCTTTCTCAATATTTGGATTCTTGGAAAGCAACAACTGATAAACAGACTTTTTTGCCAAAATTAGCATTAGAATTATCAATATTTAATTAATGGCTCTCCAGACTATCAACAATTAACTTTGCCATTGTGTTTGAAGATTCATCAGACTGGTCAATCAATGCCAACAGTTTGTTCTGTTGTGTAATGGGACTTAGACAAATTTTCGTGCCATTACACAATAGGCCCATAGTCTGGAAATTTCAAAGTAAGAATCTAATGCAAATTGGAAGCATGTTTTTGTTGCCTTTGTTGGAAGTATCTGTTGTTACGAAGAAAAACTTACTACTTTCAGATTTTAGACTATTAACAAAATTATTTACACTTTTAGGTGCTACTATGGTTTCCACTAACATTTTTGCCTTTGTTATGCCACAGAACACAGATAAGTTTCACAGCTGTTTCTAAATCTGTGAATATACGTTTCCTGCTGCAGTCCATATTTGCAGAACTCAGATTAAGTTTGACATTGTGATACGAAAGTCCTAACTCACAAGCTGTGACAACGTTAGTTTCTGGTTTGTTAGTGTTTACCAATTATTTAGACATTTACGTTGCTTGACTGCTTGCTTTCTCCTTTAACTGATGTCATTTGTTCTATGCATGTTGCTTGAGATCAAACTGACAGTAAAAAAGAAGTAAGAATACGGGAAAGAGAAACAACCTGGCAACCCTAATGAGACTTTTCACGCTATAGGACGCATTATAACGGTGTGGGGCGCGTCCGGTGGTAGTGTTACGTCTAGAAAGGTCTCTAGCAGGTTCCTCGTACGTACGCATCCTGTCTGATCAGCCGCATCCATTGATGTTCATTCTGCATTGCGATGGATTTGGGCAATTCCATCAGGACAACGCGACACCCATACACGTCCAGAATTGCTACAGGACGGCTACAGGAACACCTATGGTGGCCACCAAACGTTACTAAACATACCTGGGACACCTTGTAAACGCGCTGCTCAGGAGACGACTCCACCCCTCTCGTACTCTTGCGGATTCAGGACAGCTCTGCAGGACTGATATTGTCTTTTCCCTTCAGCACTACTTCAGAGCCATGGTGGAGTGTGGATTGGAACAGCCGATTCTATTGAAAAATTAAAGTTCTTCAACTTGATCATGTTGGACTTCGACTCTGTCCATTCCAATAAACTCGAATTATTATTGAAGTTTCAGTTTTCAATTAAGGAAAAAAAAAAAAAACGTTGAATGTTGCTTGCTAAGTTCATGTGCAAGGTAAGAAAAAACAGATCTGTTCAAAAGAAATTTAAATTTCGAATTTGGTATATTCTCTCGTACAATATATGTTTTTTTCAAACAACCAAATCTTGTTGAAATTCAGTCAAATGTTTTGTACACCATAGATGTTGTTGCCACTCCCATGAACCACAGACATTGCCGAGGTGGGGTGGCTTGCGTGCCTCAACGATACAGATAGCGGTACCGTAGGTGCAACCACGGCGGAGGGGTATCTGTGGAGGGGTATCTTCAGGAAACGTGTGGTTCCTGAAGAGGGGCAGCAGCCTTTTCAGTAGTTACAGGGGCAACAGTCTGGATGATTGACTGAGCTGGCCTTGTAACATCAGCTAATGTGGCTTTGCCACACAGCTACTGCGAACGGCTGAAAGCAAGGGGAAACTACAGCCGTTATTTTTCCCGAGGACATGCAGCTCTACTGTATGAACATATGATGATGGCATCCTCTCGGGTAAAATATTCCGGAGGTAAAATAGTCCCCCATTCGGATCTCCGGGCGGGGACTACTCAGGAGGATGTGATCATCAGGAAAGACAATACTGGCATTCTACGGGTCGGAGCGTGGAATGTTAGATCCCTAAATCGAGTAGGAAAATTAGAAAATTTAAAAAGAGAAATGGATAGGTTGAAGTTAGATATAGTGGGGATTAGTGAAGTTCGGTGGCAGGATGAACAGGATTTCTGGTCAGGTGAGTACAGGATTATAAATACAAAATCAGTTGGGGGTATCACAGGAGTAGGATTGATAATGAATAAGAAAATCGGAATGCGGGTAAACTACTATGACCAGCACAGCGATCGCATTATCATTGTCAAGATAGATACGAAGCCAACACCGACAACAGTAGTACAGGTTTATATGCCAACTAGCTCTGCCGTTGATGAGGAGATCGAAGAAATATATGAGGAGCTAAAGGAAATTATTCAGACAATTAAGGGAGAGGAAAACTTAATTGTTATGGGAGACTGGAATTCGGTAGTAGGACAAGGAAGGGAAGGGAAGAT
The DNA here is from genome assembly GCA_026315105.1 of Locusta migratoria. NCBI lineage: Eukaryota > Metazoa > Arthropoda > Insecta > Orthoptera > Acrididae > Locusta > Locusta migratoria. The sequence goes on from CM048749.1 coordinate 343,972,569, forward strand.
AGTGGGTGAATATGGTCTGGGCAAAAGGAATGAAAGAGGAAGCCGCCTGGTAGAATTTTGCACGGAACATAATTTAGTTATAACAAACACCTGGTTTAAGAATCACAAAAGAAGGTTGTATACGTGGAAGAGACCAGGAGACACCGGGAGATACCAGATAGATTTTATAATGGTAAGACATAGATTTCGGAACCAGGTTTTGAAGTGTAGGACATACCCAGGGGCAGACATAGACTCTGACCATAACTTGTTGGTTATGAACTGTAGGCTGAAACTGAAGAAACTACAAAAAGGTAGGAAAATAAAGAGATGGGACCTGGATAAATTGAAGGTACCTGAGGTTCTTAAGAACTTCAGAGGGAGCTTCAGGCAACAATTGACAGAAACAGGGGAAAATGAAACAGTTGAGGAGGAATGGGTAAAATTGAGAGATGAAATAGTGAAGGCAGCAGAGGACAAAATAGGTACGAAGGCAAGACCTACAAAGAATCCTTGGATATCACAGGAGATACTAAATTTAATCGATGAAAGGAGAAAGTTTAAAAATGCAGTAAATGAATCAGGCAAAATGGAGTACAGACGACTAAGAAATGAGATTGACAGGAAGTGCAAAATGGCTAAGCAGGAGTGGCTAGAAGGCAAATGCAAGGATGTAGAAGAATGTATAAATAGCGGAAAAATAGAAACGTTTGGCGATAAGAAAAACAGATCTATGAATATCAAGGACACTGATGGAAAACCAGTTCTCAGCAAAGAAGGGAAAGCTGAAAGGTGGAAAGAGTATATAGAGGGGCTCTACAAAGGAAATGAACTTCGAGACACTATTGTAGGAAGGGAAGAGGATGTAGATGATGATGAAATAGGAGATACTATACTGAGAGATGAATTTGACAGAGCACTGAAAGATCTAAGTCGAAACAAGGCCCCTGGAGTAGATGATATCCCGTCAGACCTACTGAAGTCTCTGGGAGAACCAGCCATGACAAAATTGTTTCACATTGTGTGTAAGATGTATGAGACAGATGAAGTACCCTCAGACTTTAAGAAAAATGTTATAATCCCCATTCAAAAGAAAGCGGGTGCAGACAGGTGTGAAAACTACAGAACCATCAGTTTAATAAGTCATGGTTGCAAAATAATAACACGAATTATATACAGAAGGATGGAAAAGCTGGTAGAAGCTGACCTCGGGGAAGATCAGTTTGGGTTCAGGAGAAATGTAGGAACACGGGAGGCAATACTCACTTTACGGCTTATCCTAGAAGATAGATTAAGAAAAGGCAAACCAACATTTCTAGCTTTTGTAGATTTGGAGAAGGCTTTTGACAATGTTGATTGGAATAAACTCTTTAAAGTTCTGAAGAAAGCAGGAGTAAAATATAGGGAGCGTAAGGTTATTTACAACTTGTACAAAAAGCAAACAGCGGTCGTCAGAGTTGAAGGGCATGAAAGGGATGCAGTGGTTGGAAAGGGAGTAAGACAGGGTTGTAGCCTTTCCCCAATGTTGTTCAATTTGTACATTGAGCAAGCTATAAAGGAAAGCAAGGAGAAATTTGGAGAAGGAATTAAAGTTCAGGGTGAAGAATTAAAAACATTGCGTTTTGCCGACGACATAGTAATTCTGTCAGATACAGCAAAGGACCTGGAAGAGCAATTGAACGGAATGGACAGTGTGCTGAAAGGTGCATATAAGATGAACATTAACAAGAGTAAAACTAGGGTAATGGAGTGCAGTGTAAGAAAATCAGGTGATGCTGAAGGAATTAGATTAGGTAACGAAACAATAAAGGAGGTAGATGAGTTTTGTTATTTGGGCAGTAAAATAACAAATGATGGTCGCAGTACAGATGATATAAAATGCAGAATGGCAATGGGTAGAAAGGCGTTTTTGAAAAAGAGAAATTTGTTAACATCGAATATTGATTTAAGCCTAAGGAAGTCCTTTCTGAAGGCATTTGTATGGAGTGTTGCCTTGTATGGGAGTGAAACATGGACGATAAGCAGTGTGGACAGAAAGAGGATAGAGGCTTTTGAAATGTGGTGCTACAGAAGAATGCTGAAGATTAGGTGGGTGGATCGCGTAACTAATGAGGAGGTACTGAACCTAATTGGGGAGAACAGAAATTTCTGGCATACCTTGACTAAAAGAAGGGATAGATTGGTAGGGCACATTCTTAGACATCAAGGAATTGTGAATTTAGCGTTGGAGGGAAGTGTGTGGGGTAAAAATCGCATAGGGAGACCAAGAGACGCGTAAAGTAAGCAGATTCAAGTGGATGTGGGTTGTCGTTCTTATGAGGAGATGAAAAGGCTTGCTCAGGATAGAGTAGGGTGGAGAGCTGCATCAAACCAGTCTCTGGACTGAAGACCACAACACACAGATGTTGTTGTTCATTGAACCAGATGTAAAATATATCGATTCATAAAAAAAGCTTTAACTCGCTGTCTTCCAATTAATAAAATTGTTGCAGAGTCCCTTAAAAACTTATAAAATCGCAGAAATTCTGTAATAAGTTCCAAAATACAGTTTTCCAAAACTAAATTCTGCTTTATTTACCATTAGAACAATATCTGAAATAAGTGATTTGTCAACACGCAATCTACTATGCTTACTTTCACTCACTTATGACGTACGTTGTTATTTTTTGGGGTAACTCGTCTGAAACGAAAATGATATTTTTGGCTCAGAAACGGATGGTTCGAGCAATATGTGGTGTAAGTTCACGAACCTCATGTCGACCCCTTTTCAGTAGTCTGGGAATTTTGACACTGGCGTCACAATACGTTATTTCTTTATGTTGTTAATAATATCAGCTTGTTCCCACGAGTTAGTAGCTTTTACTCGGTGAATACTAGACAGAAGTCGAATGTACATTTGCATCACACCACCTTGACACTTATACAGAAAGGTGTTCAGTATTCTGCAGCATCCATTTTCAATAAGCTGCCACAAGAACTAACGAATCTTAGCACTAATCCACACGCTTTCAAATCAAAATTGAAGAGTTACCTCATAGGCCACTCGTTTTATTCTGTCGAGGAACTCCTACAAAAATTAAGCAACTGAGCTAATTCATTTTTTCTTCATTGATTCTTTTCACTTAGTCTTAAGAGTGTCGTGTGCATAGGACTACTTAAAAAATTTCTATTGCCATTCTTGTGTTAAAGTTCATGTATGACTTGTTCCATGACCATGGAGTCTTACTACTCAATTAGGTCCTGCGGAACAGAAAGCTATATTATCTAATATATAAAGCAGAGTGTCCGTATGTTTGTACATGTTGTATACAAATCTACGGGTTCGTTCCAATCTTAATGAAATTTTGTACGCGTAAGTTTCAATCTATCAGTACGGTCGCCGTATGTGGAAGAATCACATACGATACATAGTTCACTAGATATGACGTCATAAACAATTAGATGCGTGAAAAACCGCTGCATTTTGCGAAAATCCTGCTCATTTTCTCCTAAACCATTGGACCGATTTCAACCAAATTTAGTACACATTTTCCTTACCGTGACTTAACAATTACTGCATGGTTAAGGATCACATACGGTATATGGTTCAAAAGATATGACGTCATAACCAAAAGGAATCACAAAAACTGCTACATAATGCGGCGAGACTTTCGAAATACGGTATATGAGAATTACTTAGCGACTTGCAACAAACTTTATACATAATTTAAAACTTTTATTAAACTTTTTCTCGGTCACAACCATAGTAAAATGATGAAAGGAAAAAGTTTCTCGCTTTCTACTTTTCCGCTGTTTAGGGAGTAAAACTACGGCATTCTGTACGACGTTACAATTTATAATTTCCACACTACAAATTGCAGCCTCAGGAAATTTTACTGACAGTATAAAAAGATATAGTTGAATGTACCTTGTAAATTGTATCACAGTACGACACGTAGTTCATGAGATATGTAACATTCCGCTGGACTAAAACTACGGCATTCGGTATGACGTTACAATAATTTCTACACTACAAATTGTAGCGGCAGGAAATTTTACAGACAGTATACATGCATACACTTGAGTCTACCTTCGAAATTGTAGTCCACTTAGTCCATGCTATATGAGCACATAAACAGTAGAGTTCATGGAAAACCGCCCCATCACGCACGAAGTTTTAATTTATTTCTTCTTTACTACTAACTGCATTTCGAAGAGATTTTACAGACATACAGTCCTTATACAAATAAATATATACTTGAAAAATGGCAGGGATAAATAGATGAATACCCGGGCAACGCCGGGTTTTCAGCTAGTTATAATATAAATGTTAGATTTTATTAATAGGTGAAATAACTGGTTTTCACACATCGACACATGAAGTAAAATTTCACCATTTATTAGAGAAATAGAACGGTAATATTCAAAACTGTGATGGAGAGAAACAACTAAGAGCAGGGTAACAATAGATGCTACACCGTCGTTAATATAAATTTAAACATTTTTGTAATATGTTTAAATACGCTAACACTTGCGGTACAAAACATCCTTCCGGGTGGTCCAACCAACCACTTCATGAACCTCGCCAAATCCGAATTAACAACGCCGTCCCTGCGAATACGGAACGGTGGCGAAGGTAATGAAGAAGACTGTTGACTTCTGAACAGCAACAGCAATCTGCAGTTGGTAGTAAAAGCGAGAAGCGGCCTAGAAACGTCGAGTGTACACGGGAGCGTGTATTGAGTAGCTGTGGCAGTTGCCCGGCTGACACCTTGTTTGTCAGTGCCGGCAGCCTTATCGCCGCTGCACCTGGTGACTCCTCCTGCCGTCGAGCCGGGAGCGGGAGCTGATCTTATAAGCCGCCGCCGCGGCGACCGCGCCCCGGCACAAAACGAACAAGAAGCGAGCCCAGGCGGCACTTCAGAGGAACATCGCGCGCGCCCTGTCTGGACGCGGACGGGCTCCCACTAGAGGAGCTGCAAGGAGGCGGCAGTGTGGCATCTAACATCTGGCACTTCCAGCGGAATCGTACTAAACCCACAGTCTAACATATACAGTCGCGACACTCACTGCTGTGAAAGGCCGGCCGCGGTGGCCGACGGGACTGAGACGCTTCAGTCACGGTCTGCACGGCCACTACGGTCGGGGGTTCGAATCCCCCCTCGGGCATGGATATTTGTGCCGTCCTAGTTCATAAATAGTTCATAAGAAGTTTGTAAGTTTAGGGACTGATGACCCCGTAGTTAAGTCCCATAAGCTTTACAAACATTTGAACATTTATATACATGTGGCATCTGTTCCCGAATTTTTCTTTTCGTTTCTAATATGACTGGAGAAATATATACCCGGGCAATGCCAGCTTTCGCAGCGAGTATAATAATAATATAATATAATCAGTGACCTGATGAAATTCTTTCAAGAGTATGCCACTACGATTTTCAGGCATGTTCCTATCTTTCCAAAGTTATCCAACCCGGAAAAGGTGACAATGTTTAACGTGGAATCCGAACTATGTGTCATTTCTGGCGACTACTCACATCTCACAGAGGTGACAGAGTTAAACGCTAGGGTGAAACTCAAAATGAAAAACTTCTCGATTCCAGCGCGTTTCCAATCCATGACGTACGGCTCTTTCATGAGTAGCTTCTTCTCACCTTCTTCACCTTACCATTGTCAGAGAGCTGTACCAGTCCCCTTTTGGTATGTTTACATTTAATTTAGTGTGGATATTCCATTTTCTTAATATATGCGTTATATTTTCTTCAAATGTCTTAATTTTTCTCACACCAGTTTATAGATTTACCTAAGCCATATTTTAAATTTCCTAATTAGTACATGTGTGTCAACAAATTAGACAATATAGTGCCCTTTGGATTCGCTGCCACGGTCACACCATTTTCTTTCACCTAGTAAACAAATCAAGTCCGTTGAAGAACTTCAGGTAATTCGAATTTCACATAGCAATCTGCCACTCATTTGGCCCAGTTGATGTAGATCTGCTACTAGTACGAACCAGGTATTCTGCAAGTGTGCTGTTGCACGACGGTTTTCCGGATAGTAGTGCCCATTTGGAAACAAAATGAAAACTAGTAAACATTAGCAAATATTTACGTTTTAACGAAACGAATATACATTAAACTGCTTCTCAACATAGTCACGTGCTAATTTAAACATTTTCATAATGATGATGTTATATGTTCTAGATATATATTGTCTGCCGCCAATGTATTAAGAGAGTATTTACCAATTTGTTCGTGAAACATTACTGAAACGCTCATAAATTTCATTGATTGTAACACGCCACACGCCGATCGTTCGTGATGAATCTTGATAAATTCGCCAAATGGAGCAGTCGGTCAGAAATCACTGTTGGCCTCTCCGAACGCTCGTCACCATGAAGTTACGAATCCAGCACCGAACAGACGACTCGCCCGTAACATTGTCTCCATACACCTCCTTCAATTGAGTGTGAAATGCCGATTGGTCGCATACTTGAGAAACCTAATCACATTCCTGACGTCACAACAGGTGGCATTTTCTAATTTTTTTAAATACCACAAACACTACTAATCACAATACAGTCAATGCGAACGGCACGTAACGTTACATACAGAAAGTAAACAAACAACTGAGAGCATTACATCCTACTCTGCGGCTACACTTGTAATACTACAGGTGCTTATTGACAATTAACTTTGTATTGAGATTTATTTATACAGGGTGTTTTCACTAAGTGTGTTTGCCTCTGTGTAAGAGTACATCTATCGCTGTATCTTACAGTTTGATTTAACGTAATGTATTTTTCATTTCTTGCATGCTAGATATATTTCTTATGTAACGTCATTTTCTATATTGAATCATTTAGTGTAAACATGTATTATATGGGTAAACCCGCATGAATGCACGGACATTCTTATGCTGTAAGTTAGCAATGCGCCAGAGAAAATGTTGAACCTGTTGTAAAGACTGTCTTTGGTACAGAAGTAGTAGCTGTGAGTGTCGCGCTGCTGAAGCAGTCGCGGAGCGGACTCGCTATAGTAAACACATAAATGTTTTGTTGATGGTGCAGAGGCAAGGTAGGCGCAGTGTGGCGCGAGTTTTATGCAATTTCAATAAGCCTGAGAGACGTACTGTTTAATGTATTGAAGGAAGTGCGAAACAAGTTTATTTATACTCGAAAATGATCAATGAAATCATTTTTTCATGTGTGCAAGAAAAGTAACTGTTTGGTTATCAAGTCTATTGTCACCGAGAGTGATCGTTGATGTAATCACGGAGATTAGAAGGTGTATCGAGGTATGATATCAATGCATGGAGATTTCAGCCAGACGAGCTGAACAAAGAGTTGTCGATAAAAATATTTTGAACCAGCAGTAAGAGTACCTGTTGTAATCATATCTGTCTTGTATGGACTTCACGACGAAGACGACGAAAACAGATGAGTACTATTGAAACATTTTTATTTTGTATGCATGTAAATGTAGTGTCAACCCAATCAGAATTTTGGTTCAATTATACATGACTTATTTTGAAACCAGTTTTATAAGGAACTTAAATGCTTTAAAGAATATTATCAAAATTATTGGGAACTTTGATTGTAGTATTTGTGAATCTCATCGCATCACGGAGTTTCACTGTACTAAGCTATTATCATTGCAATCAGGGTCTATCTGCTATTACGATTTTGATTATAACACGAACACGCCATCACCACTACATGAATTCTGACACATTTATTAGTGAAGTTGTGCTGTTCGTGAATCGTAAGAGGTGCTAGTTGGAGGCTGTAGTCAATGCTAAGTCAGATAGGGCCAAGCTTAATTAATTACCACAGTGACTGTTTCAAGTTAATTAATATCTTTTTTTTAATTCAATATTTTAACTTACACTGCAAAAGTGTTGTTGCGACCCATTAGTTGTGATTTGCTGCAACATTCAATAACGAAATTATTATTACTACAGCATATCATTATGCATTCTGAATTTTGAGATTTTTTGACGACTTCCAACTGGAAATTATCTTACAATAGGCGACACCACTGCCAGGATAGTTTGGGCGCCTACGTTTGTAACTGGTTTGGCAAGAAATTTGTTAATTAAGTAATAGTAATTAAGTTATCATCAAATTTTGATTTATTATTTTGTTCTGTATATTGATTGACTGATTATTGGATTTGAAATTGGTATATCGTTTGTTGATTTTGAAACATTGTTGAAAAGTTTAAACATGCACCAGTAGGGCAGCGTCAACGTGACGCAACAACAGAGAAAAGTAGGGTCCTTACTAGGAACGCGACAACGCGTAGAAGCCAGGTATCAACAATGGATTCAAGATTAGAAAAAGTAACCGAAATAGAAAACGTACCGGAAATGGAAAATGCAAATTTGAACGTAGATCGACAACAAATTACGCGTGAACAAAATGAGGTTCGAAGAAGTAGTACAGATTTGAGATACTCAAACGATCGCAGGTTAGCGATAAACATGGCTCAAGTAATTTATGAAGAGAAAACTAACGTGGATGAGGTCGCGGACAATGTTAGTGATCAGCAAAAGGTAATTGACGAACATCAGAACGAATCGGAGGCTAAATGTTCATAAGATGATCTGTCATCAAGTAGTGAGGAGGAACGGAAAATCGACAGAAATAAAAAGGATAGGCGAAGGACAAAAATGAGGGATGGTGTGCCTCAAGGAAATGCAGACATAAGTGCTTTAATGCAATTCATGCAAAATATGAGTTAGAATTTGGAAAAGTCACAGTTAGAAATGAGCCGGAATCTTGGACAGGAAATAAATAAAATAGATAAAAAAAATCGAAAAATCACAGTTAGAAATAAAGAAAATAGATAAAAAAAATCGAAACATCACAGTTAGAACTAAGACGGGAACTTGGACAGGACATAAAGAAAATAGATTAAAAAAATCGAAGAAATAAAAAAGGAAAATGAACACGCCAGGAAGCAAATAAGTAAACAGGACAAAAGGATAGATGATTTAACCACGCAAACGAAACAACAGAGTACGCATGCGCAAAAAACTTGTGAAGAGCGTCACACCGAGTGCAGTAACGAAGTCACTTTAGTTAAGAAATCATTAAACAGAACCAAAGACAAAGTCGCGGAACTCGAACAGGGATTAAAACACACTGAGGAAAGAATTGTTCAGATACAAAGAGAAATGCAGCGTGTTGTGGAACATGGAAGCAATATGTGGACCCTGCGTAGTAGAGAAGCGCAAGTTGGCAGTCACAATGATGACGCAACAGATAATTGTTATCGTCTCATGAGGCAGCCAGCTGCAGGAAACGTCGGCTTTGAAACGACAAAATCTGTCACCGAAATCAGTAACGGGAATTCGCATTACGAAATAAATTTGAACGGAACTGTACCGGAACAAAGAAATGTTGCGCCATTGCCTTGTGTTGACAACAATGAGGAGGCAAGGCGAACCAAAAATAATAGACGAATGGAAAAGTATTTGCGTAGTATCAGACCGCCACTATTCAAACCAGATGGCGACATCCATATAATGAAATTTTTGAATCATATCGAGCAAACTTTACCACGAGATTGGTCGGATCGCATGTGTATAAATTATATTCTGTCCAACGTGCATGAAAGTATTCATAATGACGTTATGGACATGAGTAGCGGGAGCAGAAGCTACCGCGAATTTAAGGATCAACTAATACGAAAATATTGCTCATCAGCAAAGCAGGATGAAGTTTATGTAGATATTCACACAGCACCGATCTTTAACGCAAATAAATTCAGTACGATGGAGAAATATGTGAAACATTACTGGAATAAGAATAGGTATCTTAGCTATCCAATACCGAAGCGAGCTTTCATCTCAGCAATGTTGGCAAAATTGCCCAGACGTGTGCGAGATCTTTTCATTGTACAACCAGTCTTGGAAAGTCTTGGAAAGATGTGATCGAAGCTGGGAAAATGGAGACCGACCCAAGCGACAGGACAGAGGGAATAGGAATGGAACAGATGATCGACATTATCAGAGGGATGAAGGTACTCGCCGTGAAGATAACGGATACGGGCACCGACAAGCGGATACACGGGAAGACAGGTCACGAGGAGGTGATACCAATAACGGCCGACAAGATGATCGACGGCAACGTCATGAGAGAGAAGAAGAACCAGACAAGACCGACAGGAAAATCGTGATCGAGAGAGGAATAATCGAAATGATTGGCAAAACACCGGAGCTAGGCCCAAAGAATAAAATCAGTTACGTAATGTAGACAGAAGTAGAGGAGACGGAAGAACAGTCTACGAGAAACCGGGACCTCGCGACAAACAGGTTTATGCGTTAGAAGCACGCACAGTAGATAATGGAGACACCAACCACGAAATACGTAATCAAAGTACGAACAATCATGAAGAAAACACACGTCGTTTAAACTAATTGAGAGGCCTGCTTTGCCCGGCAGCGAGGCCGCAAAGCATTTAAAGGGGACTGAAGGATCGACGAGCTCGGACGAAAATGCAAAGCAAGAAGACTCCGATAATGAATGGGTAACGACAGATGATGAAGACGAATCTGACGTTATATACAAGACTACGAACGTAATTGAACATGGCAAGAATGAACGAACAACAATGTAGAAGCAAAGAAGCTTGAGGGCGCGCAAATAAACAAAGTTATTGACGCATCAGCGCAAATAAATAAAGCAACAGTTGGGCCAGAAACGGAACAAGAATACCATGAAAGAATGTTCGTTGAAGCAATAGATGCGTTACTGGACAACAATGATCAAGATAAGAAAACTTGTTGTGTTCAACTGGAAGAAGATACTGACGTGGAAGAGACGGAAGACAGTGACGAATCGGATACGACAGAAGATGAGCAGGGAGAACCAGACAACAAAGCAGCAGATACCGTAACCACCTGTACGGAAGAAGTAGCAGAAAATTATGATTCATTGCAGAATGTGTTTCCTGACATCATCGAACATATCGAAATTTGGAGCCACCACGACGTTGCAACAACAGCACCGCAGATGAGAGAATGCAATGCCATCTGAACGTCAGATGAACAACAAAGGTTATCAACGGAAGAAGAAGATGTGCTTAGAACTGAAATACGAGAAATATTGAGAGACGCCAAACAGAGCGAAAGCAATACATGTCCGAAACTAAAACTGGTAGTCGGAAGCAAGGATTATGAAGCATTAATTGATACTGGGTCGATGATTTCAATTTGACACGATCGATTTATGAGGATGTGAAGAAAAGCTTGCATAGAATAGAACTTCCAGCAACTAGATTGAAAATATAAGGAGATTTCAATTCTAAATTTGTGAAATCAAAGAAAAAGATTTTCTTGCCGTTCAAAATCATTCAGCTTAAACAAATATTTTACCATGAGTTTGTAGTAGTGGAAGAAATAAATATTCCGTTGATAATTGGAGCTGATTGGCTACAGAAAGTTAGAGCGGTCGTGGACCTGAAAATAAATATGTTGACTGTTGAAAACGAAGGAAACCAGTACACCACCGAATTATTACAGCAAGTGGAACATCCAGTAAAGACATTTAATATCAGATGCAGCCAGGAAGACATAAAAACAAGTAATGACAAACAAAGGCAAAGAGAAAGGTTAAAAGAGAGGGACGAACAATTTGGAGATCTTAATGGTATAATTAACGTGCCGACAACAATGAGGCGTGACGCGCCGCGAGCCGGCACAGAGTACTGGAGAAGACGACGCGTGAAAATGAAGCACTCAACTGCAAATGAACTGTCTGACTGCAATTATGTGAATCAAGGGCATTGCAGCGGACGAAGAAGTGTTGTACAGCAAAATGAAATCTTACTTGGATTGACACACAAAGAAAAGACACATTTTTTACTCGAAGAAGACGACACCCAAGAGGACACCGAAATGAACTTGATGATTACCGGATTTGTAGGAGAACGGATTGTTACTGTGACACCGGACACCGGAAGCCAGTACAATGCAATTGAAGAGGATTTGTACTTAATTAGCCGCAAGCAGAAGCTAAGACTCTTGTAAAATAAACACATCATCTATCACACCAAAGCAAAGCGTGCAAGTACGGAAACGAGTAATGTTAGAGATTATTGTATGTGAACAGGCCATAGTGGCAGAATATTTGGTTGTCAGAGGATTAAAGACCGACGTCGTGATTGGTGCGGACACGATGCGGAAGTTAGAAATGAAGATTAGATTATTATGAAAAGTATATAGAATGGAATGTGGGTGGAATCAAGACGAAATGGAACTTATTTGAAAAGAAAGAGAAAACACACGCAGAGATGCAACATTACGTTGACTCTGTGTGCCTTAACGAAGAAGAGGAGACTAATTATTATGACATAAATCATTCTACTGATGAAGTGGAAGAGATAAGACCCTACCGTGTAAACAAAGTCAAACATGCTAATGCTATGGAACTGGTGTCCATAAAGAACAACAAAAAGTAGGACTCAGACACGTTTGTGACATTAAAAAATTTTATCACTGGTACGTAATATATAATCTTAATATTGTAAGGGAAACTACACTACAACTGAAAGAATGATGTGATAAACAGACTTGTAAATATTAATGTATTGTATAACTTATCATTTATTTTAATTACTGAGTATGTGAATGTGAGATGAAAGACTGAAGCTAAGCCCCGTTTGCAGGTTAGCACACAATAAACAAAACAAGTGGATGAGAGCTTGGTATGCGGGCCTGCGGAGCGGCGACAATGCGCTCTTGGACATTAGGCGTGCCGCCAGCGGCAGCAGCTACCAGAGGCAACAATTGCGCGAGCGCGAGCGACTGGAAAGCAGCCGACAGCCATGGCCGGCAGCGACTTCAAAGGAACACACACCGCTTCATGCAACGGGACTACGAAATGTAGCGTGTGAAGTGATGTGCAATAAAGTGGAGCTATCAAGCTCGGCCATGAAGGTCAATTCAGTGCAGTGCTATTTTTTGCAGGTTTATACGCCGATTACGTCACACACCGACGCATCCCAACATATCAAATTTTGTAAATAATGTAATGCAACTTCCTACCTTTGTATCTTATGTAATGCCATGTAACCAATATTGTGTGTCATGTAATTTTTCCTTTGTGAAATATGTTTTAAGGTTAACAAAAAAAAATTTTTTTTCTTTCTCAACCAGGGCAGGATGTAAGAGTACACCTGCCGCTGTATCTTACAGTTTGATTTAACGCAATGTATATATTGTCTTAAATTTGTTCATGTATTTTTCATTTCTTGTATGCTAGATATATTTCTTATGTAACGTCATTTTCTATACTGAAACATTTAGTGTAAACATGTACTATATGTCTAAACCCGCATGAATGCACGGACATTCTTATGCTGTAAGTTAGCAATGCGCCAGAGAAAATGTTGAACCTGTTGTAAAGACTGTCTTTGGTACAGAAGTAGTAGCTGTGAGTGTCGCGCTGCTGAAGCAGTCGCGGAGCGGACTCGCTATAGTAAACACATAAATGTTTTGTTGATGGTGCAGAGGCACGGTAGGCGCAGTGGGGCGCGAGTTTAATGCAATCGCAATAAACCTGAGAGACGTACTGTTTAATGTATTGAAGGAAGTGCGAAACAAGTTTATTTATACTCGAAAATGATCAGTGTAATCATTTTTTCATGAGTGTAAGAAAAGTAATTGTTTGGTTATCAAGTCTATTGTCACCGAGAGTGATCGTTGTTGTAATCATGGAGATTAGAAGGTGTATCGAGGTGATATCAATGCATGGAGATTTCAGCCAGCATGGAGATTTTGAACCAGCAGTAAGAGTACCTATTGTAATCATATCTGTCTTGTATGGACTTCACGACGAAGACGACGAAAACAGATGAGTACTATTGAAACATTTTTATTTTGTATACATGTAAATGTAGTGTCAACCAAATCAGAATTTTGGTTCAATTATACATGACTTATTTTGAAACCAGTCTTAATTTTGTAAGTTGTTGTAGTCACCCCATTGTCACCATTATTAGATTATGTTGATTATGCAAGCCTGTACATTTGCTAACTAGTTCAATTATTTTCAAAGTAATTACGATCAGTTTGAAAAAAATTGCTAGACGAGTTAAAGAATTGCTAAACGTGTTACAACACAGAGACTATTAATTAAAGTGCAGTGCTGTTCTAAGTTTTGCAATCAATGATTAAGCAAAAGATTTTAACTTGCAAGAGAGTTTGCACGTAAAGTTGGTTTCATTTATGTAGAAAGTAACCAGGCTAACAGTAGTCAAAGTATTATATTTGACGGAAGTATATTTTTTTATGAAATACGTTAAATGCCAGACTCTGCTCAGCCAGTTACACGCGTACGCTACCCAGGCCCTGGAACCAATTAAAAAAAAAAAAAAAAAAAAAAATTTCACGTGAAGTTTTATAAGGAACTTGAATGCTTTAAAGAATATTATCAAAATTATTGGGAACTTTGATTGTAGTATTTGTGAAGCTCATCGCATCACGGAGTTTCACTGTACTAAGCTATTATCATTGCAATCAGGGTCTATCTGCTATTACGATTTTGATTATAACACGAACACGCCATCACCACTACATGAATTCTGACACATTTATTAGTGAAGTTGTGCTGTTCGTGAATCGTAAGAGGTGCTAGTTGGAGGCTGTAGTCAATGCTAAGTCAGATAGGGCCAAGCTTAATTAATTAGCACAGTGACTGTTTCGAGTTAATTAATACAATTTTTTTAATTCAATATTTTAACTTACACTGCAAAAGTGTTGTTGCGACCCATTAGTTGTGATTTGCTGCAACATTCAATAACGAAATTATTATTACTACAGCATATCATTATGCATTCTGAATTTTGAGATTTTTTGACGACCTCCAACGGGCTATCTTCTTACATCTGTAACTGACGGGGAATTTTAATGCGGTAGGTAAACACAAGAAATGTTACACTTTCTGCGGAGCTTTGAACATAGTTTATTGTATCATTTTCCAAAGTGTTACAGCACAAAGATATTTTTAAATGGAACAATAGTTTTTTTCTATCATGCATTGGATTTGTTGAAATCAGCTGCGTCCAAATAAATTTTTAACTACATCCGTATCACTGTTAGTTTGGGAGCTACAACCCTTCAAAGTTTCTGGGGCAGATACCACAAACGCTGCGAATAATGCATTGCGCCTTCTAAATGTGGTGCGGCCGAGTTGTAACGTCGCCGGTGTCACGGAGAGAGAAGCTTCCTCGATGCGCTGTTAGACTGCCGACTGTCGCCGCACACGGCCGTTTACCCGACAGTTGGAGCCACAAAAGCAACCGGGGATCAATATACCACAGTTACTGACGTCGGATGACGATGGCATATACGAACAACGAGTACGGTGAAATGTTGCTGATGCTCGGCGAGTGCCGACACGATGCCACTGAAGCAGCCACGGCGTATGCCGTGAGATATCCTAGGCGAAGAGCCCGGGCTGCCATTACGTTCTTATGTGCCGAACAACGACTTTGGGAAACAGGAAGCTTGGTAATGCGCCGCAGTAACAGACGAATACCTGCAAGAAGTGAGGAGATGGAGGTGTTTGTTTTAGCTGCACTGCACCACGATCCTCATGTCAGCTTACGAGCCGTTGCTGCAGTCGCTGGTGTCAGTCTCACATCTATGTGGCGTATAGTACACGGCCTCAGGTTTCACCCGTACCGCCTGTCACTGACCCAGGAACTGCATGGGAACGATTTCCGTGCAAGAGTGACATTCTGTGAGTGGGCCATGCGTAATTTTCCGCTGGAGTCTTTACAAAGCGTTATGTTCTCTGATGAGTCCACGTTCACAAATTATGGTGCAGTGAATCGCCATAACATGCACTACTGGGCCGCAGATAATCCTCGGTAGGTACGACCTGTCGACCATCAACGTAGGTGGTCTATTAACGTGTGATGTGGAATCCTTGGGGATGAAAATCATCGGTCCACACTACTTCCCAGGTTCACTGACAGGTGAGTTATATCGCGCTTTTATAGCCGACAGTTTGGGTGGTCTCCTTGAACATGTGTGTCTACACACGAGAGTCCATATGTGGACACAGCTCGATGGTCACCCAGCACATTCTGCGCGTGCTGTTGTGGAAGAACTAAACAACAGATTTCCAGGAAGATGGTTGGGGCGCCATGGTCCTCATTCATGGCCCGCAAGGTCGCCCGATTTAACACCAGTAGATTTCGTTTTGTGGGGATATCTAAAGGATCGTGTTTATGTCACTGATCCCACATCCCTTGTCGATCTAAAACTGCGCATCGAGGACGCATGTCGCTTTGTCACACCGGCGATGTTACATCTCGTAAAAGATCCTTTTGATGGTGCATTTCATTATGCATTGTGGAGCTTGGATACACATTTGAACATCTCATGTAAATCAACTTCCCACCGCCATAACATCCATCACCCACCACACAGCCATGTACTATGTACAGCGTGTGGTATCTGCCCCTGAAACATTGAAGGGTTGTAGCTCCCAAACTAACAGTAATAGGAATGTAGTTTAAATTGATTTGGACGCAGCTGGTTTCAACGATTCCAATGCACGATAGAAAAAACTATTTTTCCATTAAAAACAATATATCTTTGTGCTGTAACTCTGTGGAAAATGATACAATAAACTAAGTTCATAGCTCCGCAGAAAGTGTAACATTTCTTGTTTTGACTTACCGCATTAAAATTTCCCGTCACCTATTATTTTATAAATTACAGAGGCAAACACACTTAGTGAAACACCCTGTATATATACAGGGTATTACAAAAATGTACCGCCAAACATTCAGGAAACATTCCTCACACACAAAGAAAGAAAATATATTACGTGGACTGTGTCCAGAAACACTTAATTTCCATGTTAGCTCTCATTTCATTACTTCTCTTCAAGAAGAAATACTAAAATGAGCTCTAACATGGAAATTAAGCGTTTCCTGACACATGTCCGCGTAACATATTTTCTTTCTTTGTGTGTGAGGAATGTTTCCTGAAAGTTTGGCCGTACCTTTTTGTAACATCCAGTATACTGTCTGGTTTGCAGTTATGGGTGTAATCTGCTCACATGCAAGATAGACTGACAACAGGCCGGCAATTTTTGAGTGATGTTTTCGGAGAGAATGATCTTCAAAGACTGCACAATTTGAACTTTCTTTATACAGCCCCATGCACCAAACTAGTAACTCCAGAATGTACCAGAACGACCATCACATCGATCACTCAACTATTTCCAACAACAACAACAACTCTCCTGGTTCAAAAAAGCTCAGCAGTATATGTAACACAGCAGACAATGCTTCTCATTACCGCCATTGTCACCATACAAAATATTAAAATTAATGAAATTAATAAAAGTTACAGTAATCAAGAAATAGTTAGCAGTCTATCAACTACATAAGATAACGTTGCACATATTTCCTTTTGTTCTTTGTGAATTACGAACACTTGTTTATTACAACAATGCGAACCACATTTTGTTTTTTAATTAATTACGGAAATGATAATATCAGTTGCTAATATGTGATAACAGAATATTCACAAACATCTGAAAAATTACAATGTTTAGCATTGATTTTTATTCGCTTAATTAATTCTCTACTACTTAAGTCCCTTGGGCTACAAAATAATTTGGCAAGATATGTTACAATGTCCTTTGACCACAACATGTAGTTATTTATGCTATATCACGATTTATATGAAACTGTCTATAATGGAAATGTATAGAGTGTTGTAGAACAGATTTTATTACATCAAAATTTGTGACATCTTAGTCTCCTAAAATTGACATGTCTTGCACAAGAGCCTTTCTAATAGATTATTTCACCGTCTATTACACTGTCCTAATTATATTGTGCAATGTAAGCAAAATGTGCACAAATTGAAATAACAGATCGTGACATCTCGATTAGTCTGACAATTGTTTGCACCATGTGAGACCTAGTTCGTTAGCCTAATCAGTATAATTAACCCGAACATTGTCCTACATCACATCAGTTAGTTCAGAACATGCCTGTGGGAACTGGATGTGGACATAACCGGTATCCTGTTTTTCAGTTGCCCGCCGGGCGGTATCCCTTTTTCAGTTGCCAGGCAAACGGTACCGTGTTGTTGAGTTAATGCTGGGAGGGCCGATAATACTATATACTACCCAGTAGCGTTTCATATGGCGTAAACCGGTACTACTTTCCGAACGACACAACGAGCAAGTTGGAGCAGTGGTTAGCATATCGTACTTCCATTTAGGAGGTCATCGATTTAAGTCATTCTCTCGCCAGCCACATTGAGGTATGTCTATATCACTACAGCTAAATGCCTGGATGGTTCCTTTCAAATGTCATGGCCGATTTCCTTAGTTTTTAACAAAACGATCGAATCTTCTGCTGAATCTCTAATGACGACGCTGTCGACGAGACATGAAAAACTGATATTCCTTTTTTTCTTGTATGCCACAACAGAAACGAGAACACAAGCACAGAGAAATGTACGCACAGGAAAGAGCTTCGCTTCATATTATCGATAAATGGAGCAGGAAGCACTAAAATTGATTTTCCGTCGTCACGTATACTGTATATTCTGTCACTCTGCGAACAAGAATAAAAGAACCAATAATCTTGGAAATAAAATTATAGACTTACTCTTCCTAAATCAGTATGCAAGTTATTTCTACTGATGCAAAAATTAATGCAGATTTTGCGAAATACCAAGCTACAGTCGTGGCTGACACGCAGCGAGCTTGGTGACATGCAACCGTGTCGTTACCAGTGTTCAAACACAAAGAAACATTTCTCATTCTGATAATCTGACTTCATTTGGAATAACAACTGAAGGTCATTCTGGCGTATATTGAAACAATTTTTAAGAAGTGTTTTCCTCAATTTTGTATATAAAATATTGCAATATTTATAAGAAGGTGTTACGAACGCAAACTATGTGTATAAAATATAAAAAATAGGTTAGCCTAAGTTTGTCTTTAGAATACATGGAAAATATGAGCCTTTGTAAATTTCTTTTTAACCATTCGGACCCCCCCACCCCCTTTGACAATATCCTGGCTACGTCACTGAGTGGAGTCATATGGGACCCCAGATACATCTAGATACCACTCTGACAGGTGACACGTACGTACGCATCCAGTCTGATCATCCATTCTGCATCCGAAGTATATGGGCAATTCCAGGAAGACTAGCATTGCCGCGGTGGCCGAGGGGACTGAGGCGCTTCAGTCACGGTCTGCACGGGGGTTCGAATCCCCCCTCGGACATGGACATTTGTGCCGCCCTTAGTTGTAGGTAGTTCATAACTAGTTTGTAAGTTTAGGGACTGATGACCCCGTAGTTACGTCCCTTAAGCTTAACAAACATTTGAACATTTGATTTTAACAATGCCACACGCCACACGTCTGAAGTTGTTACATACTGGCTTCAGGAACACAGTTTAAACACTTCCGCTAGTCGACAAACTCCCCAGACGTGAACATTATAAAGGATATTCGGGCTGTATTACAGCATGGTGATCAGATCTCCATCCTCTCGTGCTCTTACTGGATTATGGACAGCCCAGCGGGATGCATGGTGTCAGTTCGCTAGACAGTCGAGCCCATGCCACGCCGAGTTGCGGCACTCCGGCGTGCTAGCTAGCGCTCTACACGATATTTGGTAGGTCTACCAGTTCCTTTCGCTATTCAGTGTATATGAATTGTACCAAAGTTATTCCCTTCTCTCTTCTACATCCATACTCCACAATCCAACCAAAGGTCCGTGGCAGAGAGTACCAGTACTAGTTACTTGGCTTCCTTGATCCACTCCCAAACAGAACGAGGGAAAAATTAATCAGAAATTAACAAACCCCGAGACTGTTTTTCGTTTCAAACATGTTGTGAAAAAATGTTTGTAAATCTTATGGGACTTAATTACGGGGTCATCAGTCCCTAAACTTACAAACTACTTATGAACTACTTACGAACTAGGACGGCACAAATATCCATGCCCGAGGGGGGATTCGAACCCCCGACCGTAGTGGCCGTGCAGACCGTGACTGAAGCGCCTCAGTCCCCTCGGCCACCGCGGCCGGCACATGTTGTGACCTCGTCACCTTTTTGTTGTTTACTCGTCCCTTTCTGGTTGTCAATACAGGCACAGGTTTAGGAATCGAGGAAAAGTGTAGCAACTGTTCAGATTAATAATACAACTTTTATTGACTGAAAAGTGTAATACTCAATTTTAGAACATAAGTCTGTTTCTTCTCTCTTCTTGCTTTTCGTGGAGTCTTTCCGTATAATACTAGCTGCGCTGTGACCTAGTTACTGCTAAGTTTGTAGCCGCGTTCTTAGTACTGTCCTATTTCCGACTTCGTAGCTGCCTAGTAACAACCTGAGTTCTGAATAATAACTGACGAGTTCTCACTAGTAATGCCGCTGTCCTGATTAGTAACTGACGAGCTGTCCAGACGTATGTCGGCCTAGATACAGCCACTTGTAGAGGGCGCACAGCTTGGGTTACTCCCTCCAGGATGCGCGGCGCCTTCTTATGATTGGCTTTCGGTCGATCTCTGCCTTCTCCACGATCGTTCTCTTACGTCTGGCGTGTTGCGCTGAATTTACGTCACAATAGAACATGTCAAATACATTAAAAATAAAGGTGAAGCATTGAATTAAAATCTGTGGTGATGCAGGCGGGAATCGAACCCGGACCTCCTTGCTTACTAGGCAGACATCTTACCACATTCTTTTTTTAAATTAGTTTTTATTTTTTTATTTTTATTTATTTATTTACTTTCTGTCTGTGGGTAGTTCTATTCGTTGCGGACGCTGCTCGTAATTGTTCGTTCTTGTTCGATCTGTTCTTGGCTCAGCTTTTTTTTATTACTCAGGGCTTTGAGCCCTCTGACCGGGCGCGCTTTGCCACGGCGCCAGGCTAAAATGTTCAAATGTTTGTAATTCTGTGTGACTAAACAACTTTGGTCACAAGTTGCTAGACTTACAAACTATTTAAACTAAGTTAAACTAACCTAAGGACAACAAACACATCCATGCCCTAGGAAGGATTAGAAACTCCGACGCAGGAGGGCTCGCGATCCGTAATGTGGCGCTCCAGAATACCACTAGACCACCGCACCACTAGCGATTATGGCGCCTCGACATAGTCTAAGTACGACTTCCCTCCACGTCGCAAACTGTAATTCAATGCTTCACATATTTAATATCTTTGACATGTTCGAGACGAAAAACAGTCTCAGGGTTTGTTAATTTCTATTTACAATGATATTTGTATCCCCTTAGCCTAAAGTTAAAAGCAGTAATGTTCCAATATGTTCGTTGCTGAGGTGCTATTTCGCTGCGTGGAGAGCCTTGGGAATAATGGCAATATTTCATGGAACACAGAATCTGAATTGAAGTTTGTGATGTGGAGGGAAGTCGTACTTAGACTATTCTGAGGCGCCTTTATCGCTAGTGGTGCGGTGGTCTAGTGGTAAGACGTCTGCCTACTAAGCATGGAGATCCGGCTTCGATTCCCGCCCGCATCACAAATTTTAATTCAAAGCTTCATCTTTATCTTTAATAGAAAAACGAATGCTTCTATGCATCCGTACGAGCCCTAATCTCTTTGATCTTTGTTGTCTTTACCCGAAATGTACGTTGGCAGGAATAGAATCGCTCTGCAGTCCGCCTCAAAGTTCGGCCCTCTAAATTTCTTCAACATTGTTCCTCGAAACGAACGTCCTCTTCTCTCCAGTGACTCTTAAATGAATTCCCGAAGCATTTCAGTAACACTCGCGCATCGATCGAATCTGTTATAAACCTGGGCTCCCGTTTCTGCACTACCTCTATGTCCTCCTTTAAACCTATCTGGCGGGGATCCCAAACACTTGTGCAGAACTCAAGACGGGGACGTAGAAGCCTTTTTATATGCGGTCTGTTTGACAGACGAATCACACCTTGCCGGCCACGGTGGCCGAGGGGACTGCGGCGCGCTTGTAACGGTGAGCACGGCCGCTACGGTCGGGGGTTCGAATCCCCCCTCGGGCATGGATATTTGTGCCGTCCTTAAGATTAGCTAGTTCATAAATAGTTTGTAAGTTTAGGGGCTGATGACCCCGTAGTTAAGTCCCATAAGCTATACAAACATTTGAACATTACGGGATGTTGCTCCTACTCATCTCCTTACATTTTTCTACATTTAGCGCTAGTTGCAATTCCTTGCACTATTTGCTTGCTATTTGCTCCAAGTCATCCTGCATTCTACTAATTGAATAACGACCCATTCATGGACACCACAATACCACCATCATCAAACAGCCGCAGATTGCAACTCATTCTTTCTGTCAGATCATTTATATAGATAGAAAATAATAGCGGTCCTGTAACATTTCCTTGGGGCACTCCTTACGATATCCTAGTGTCTGATGAACACTCGTCGTCGAGGACAACGTACTGGGTCCTGTTACTTCGGTAGTCTTCGAGTCATCACCACTGATATTTTACCAATACCGGTTTCTCGCAGCAGTGTTATTTCCATTCCTCACACCACATTAAAACGCAAAGAAAATTCATTACCCAATTTCCGGATTGATTTTAATTCCTCCACAAATGATATATGGCACTTTCATAAAGTCGAATGGTGTTTTCAATATGTTCATTTTCATCCTTACACGCTCATATATTTCGTTTATACAACAGTGAATTAACGACTTGCACGCCACCAGTCTACTACCAAAGAACTAACCTATTGGCGCGTCTTCGCTGGTATTTAATCTGTGACAAAGAACATGTTACATCAGTAATCACATTTTTAATCATACAATTAAATCACTTACAAACGTGATGTTTTAACTTTTGTATTTTTATATTTACTCTTAGTGCTATGTTGCACGTATTATTTAATCTCCATTTGTAAAATTTCGTATGACCAGATGATGGTAGCATAGCGCACTGAAATCGATCGTAAATAAATAAATATTTTGCGATCTTGGCGTTTATTGTTAAATGGCTTTACTATCAGCAAATTATAGATCATAGGACATAGCCAGAAACTTGCTCATATTTTTTATATCTATATACCAATGTGTATCAGAAATTGTAATTGTAACTAAAAAAATTGTATCTAATTACACTGTATTTATCAAGTGCTAATGGAGAAAACGCATCATCTGGATGAATGACTGGTGCATACTGAATTGATGAAGTTTTGGTTTCATATTTGGTTTCGAAACTAAGAATACTTCCACAAATGAGCTAATTGTAAACAATGTTCCTATAATCGCCAATACAGAAGGTTCTCGAATGGAAAGAGCAATGAAATATTGAGTTTTGGTTTGAAGCTAATAAAATAAGAATTTGTACAAAACTTTTTCTCGCGTTAAATGAAATAACCAACATTAACTGTTGTCAATCCGTAATTAGAAATATATAATAATAAGACAAATGGAAATACTGAGAGAGCAACATGTGATTGCGTAATAAATGCTGTATTTTAGGCAAGTCCTTAAAAGAAAGTATCGCGTACAACGGTAAAGAGCGGTATCAGGTAGTTTAGTAGACACTGGATCTGGTCGTTGCATTAGAACTCTCAAGCCGAGTGACTGACCACGTAAGAAGGAATGAGTAATTAAGAATGAGTAAAAGGTAAAGCAGTCAACAATCCGAAGATTGGTTTGAACTCCACAGTGCTTTACTAGGCATGGTCATGTTTGGAAGTGGTATGCCGTTGCCTTCCTCCGACCTTCGAACTGACTTACCCAGCCAGTTATAGGGGGACCTACAGTTTAACGTGGGTTCCGAACCACGGTGCTACTCGGTATTTTTCACATGAGCAATACTGCCAGAGGTGAAAGAAATGGAGAATGACAGATAAAAATCCAAGGACCTGGCGGGGATCGAACCCACGACCTATAGATTTGTAAAGAAACTTCTGGCAGATTAAAATTGTGTGCCGCAACCGGCACTCGAACCTGGGACCTTTGCCTTTCGCGGGCAAGCGCACTACCGACTGTGCCATTCCGACACGACTCATGATGCCGCCTCACAACTTTACTTCCGCCAGTATCTCGTCTCCTACTTTCCAAACTTCACAGAAGCTCTCCTGCGAACCATGCAAGACCAGCACTCCTGCAAGAAAGGATATGGTGGAGACATGGCGTAGCCACAGCGTAAGGGATGTTTCCAGAATGAAACTTTCACTCTGCAGCGGAGTGTGCGCTGATATGAAACTTCCTGGCAGATTAAAATTGTGTGCCGGAACCGGAACTCGAACCTGGGACCTTTGCCTTTTGCGGCGGCATCGTGAGTCGTGTCGGGATGGCACAGTCGGTAGTGCGCTTGCCCGCGAAAGGCAAAGGTCCCAGGTTCGAGTCCCGGTTCCGGCACACAATTTTAATCTGCCAGGAAGTTTCATATCAGCGCACACTCCGCTGCAGAGTGAAATTTCATTCTATAGATTTGTAGTCTGGCACCTACCACTGTGCAACCGAGGTGAAATTCAACGTTTTTTCGTGAACCGTATTTTATCTCTCCCGAGCCACCTGCGGTCCAAGCACCACGGGTTGGTAACCGGATACAGCTGCGTCTTCCGATTGCGACATAATCGCCGCCTGCCTGGCCCCAGAGGCACGAGTGTGACGGAGCGTCGCCTCCAGCAAACGTGGACGCGCCAGCCGTCCAAACACGGCATCTTGCCAGCACGCCACTGGGACTGCAGCAGCTGTGCAGCTCAGCAGCAGCGCAGGGTGGCTTCTGTTTACGGAAAACGGATGCGAAACAGACCGGAAAAGCTTTCTACACCTGCGTTTGTTTCCATTCTGGCGATGGGCTACTATAGAGGCCTAGAGGTATTTTTGGGGATTTTTTTTCTGTCACAAAAAACTGAAAAATAAATTTAGAATACAAAACAGGGTCTGTACCATAAGAGGGTTTTCAAATGAAAAGGTACGAAACGTTGAAACATGTCCATAGAAAATGTATATTGCTGAATTTGTAAGAAAATGTCTAATATTGTGCTTCCTGTTTTGTGTCGAGTAACTGTCTTGCAAGAAAATGTATAATATTGCATCTACTGTGTGTATCGATATGTGTACATAAATCTGTGAAGTTGTGAAGTTTAATCTTTGGGAAAGATTATGTATCGCATAGCATTGTAGCTCGTGCGGATAGACAGAGAGTCAAACTTGTGGGCCGGCCGCGGTGACCGAGGTGACTGAGGCGCTCCAGTCACGGTCAGCACGGCCACTACGGTCGGGGGTTCGAATCCCCCCTCGGGCATGGATATTTGTGCCGTCCTAGTTCGTAAGTAGTTTGTAAGTTTAGGGACTGATGACCCCGTAGTTAAGTCCCATAAGCTTAACAAACATTTGAACATTTTTAGACTTGTGGTTCAGCTCGCTTAGAGAGCAGTTGTGTTGTGTATGTGGCTCCGATGTAGAGCAGAGGCTGCAGTGCCAGCAAGTTGGTTTGATTGTATTTGGAATATATCGCATTTCATATAATTGTGAAAAAGGTTATACCACCCCTGGAATGAAGGTAATAGTATTTCAAGTAATTATGAAAAGGTTGTATCATTTAGGTGATTATTAATAATAAGTAACAAAGTTGATCTTTCATTCCTGTTTCATTTACGTAGTTAGAAGACTAACTTACTTCATTTATTAGATAATTACTTATTTGTGGATTTAAAGTGCAGTATTGATTTTGGTAATCTTGTTGAACAGATTTCTTCATTGGTAACGTAGTAAATGATTGTTGTGCAACACTGCAGTTAATTGAGTATGATACTGAGTTTTGATAATCAAGTACTGATCTGCATAAAATTCTCATAGTTGAACATTGAAAAAATGGTTTCTATTTCTTTCTCGCAGTCAAACTTTTTGAGTATAGTCTGTGTGTTTCATGCAGGTTACATGTCACAGTTGCTTTGTTAAAAGTTCCGTTGAGCACGTTTAATGCACTGTTTCTCATTTAACAGTATATACATCAACATCAGGGCCATAATTAAACCAAATTATTGTGTTAATGAACAATGTACGTCTTTAGTTAAATTTTGATTAAGTTATTTGATGACATTGATGTTGACTGTTAAACATCAACATATGACAACTATTTGGACTGCAACTTTTATCAGATCAGGTTTTGAATGAGTAACTTAAAATAAACTACTTTTGTTGTCTTATTAAACGATAGATTCAACTTTAAACTTCACATAAACCTTTAACGTCTTAACAACTAAACAGGTTGAAATTTGAATATGCCGCTTTGGGGTAAAGTAAAGTCGTATGGAAGTATGGTCTGAATAGCTGGGAGGCCCCAAAGGGCACGTTCAGTCTCCTAATCGGAAAGGTTTCCCCTATCATTCACGCCCGCAGGCACCTTTCCTTCGCGAAGTGTGAGAACTGTGTATTGAGTGTAGGTGATTGTAATGTGTGCGTGTGTAGTGTAGTGTCGTGTTCGCGTTGGAGAGGCTTAAGGAGACAGCGCTACGGAAGTGATACAGGATCTGGGATGGGAATCATTACAACAACGGCGTTTATCGCTGCGGCGTGGGCTACTTGCGAAACTCCAATCGCCAACATTCTCCTCCGAATGCGAAAATATATTGTTCACTGCCACTTACAAGAACCTCTACAAACTACGAACACATATATCTTTGCGTAGCGGCCCAGACAACAGCACATTCATATAGAATCTGAACAACGAGCTGCAGCCGAAACCAAAGCCATCTACGACGTGAAGTAATTAAGAAAACTATCCCGATGGCCCTCTTCGAAGTCAAAATCGTTCCTATTTTAACATACGGGATATCTACATCTACATACATACTCCGCAATTCACCGCAAGGTGCGTGGCGTGTTCCACTACTAGGCATTTCCTTTCCTATTCCACTCCCAAATTGAACGAGGAAAAAAATTGCCTATATGCCTCCGTACGAGCCCTAATTTCTCTTATCTTGTCTTTGTGATCTTTACGCGAAATGTAAGTAGGCGGAAGCAATATCGTACTACACTAAGCTTCAAATTCCGGCCCTCGAAATTTACTTAACAGACATTCACGAAAAGAACGTCTTTCTTCCAGCGATCCCCAATTGAGTTGCCGGAGCATTTCCGTGACTCTCGCGCATTGGTCGAACCTACCGGTAACAAATCTAGTTGCTCGCCTCTGAACCGCCTCTATGTCTTCCTTCAAACCGATCTGCTGCGGGTCCCAAATACTTGAGCAATACTCAAGACGTGGTCGTACAAGCGTTTTATACGCGGTCTCCTTTACAGGTGAAGTACATCTTCCCAAAATTCTCCCAATAAACCGAAGTCGGCTGTCCGCCTTACTCACAACTGTCCTTACATGATCGTTCCATTTCATATCACTCTGCAATGTTACGCCTAGATATTTGAACGACGCGACAGCATCAAGAAGCTCACTACTAATGCTGCATTCGAACATTATAGGATTGTTTTTTTCTACTCATGCGCATCACCTTACATTTTTCTACATTGAGAGTTAGCTGCCATTCTTCGCACCAACTAGAAATTTTGTCTAAGTCATCCTGTATGCTATTACAGTCAGTTACAGACGACACCCTCCCATACACCACAGCATCATCAGCAAACCGCCGCAAATTACAACTTACTCTGTCCATCAGATCATTTATATAGATAGAAAATAATAGCGGTCCTATCACACTCCCCTGGGGCACGCCTGACGATACACTCGTCTCTGATGAACACTTGCCGTCGATAACAACGTACTGCGTTCTATTACTCAGGAAGTCTTCCAGCCAGTCACAAATCTGTGAACCTATTCCATAAGCTCGTATCTTCGTTAGCAGTCTGCAGTGTGGCACCGCGTCAAACGCCTTTTGAAGTCGAGAAAAACATGGGAAAAGTTAAGCTGTTTAGAAGGGAAAAAGCCAAAGCCAGATTTCTGAAAGCAGCCGTCGGACTTTCCAAATACACCGAGGCAAGACCATCGTACGAATTCGCGAGAGAAACATTTTTAATAGAGTACCTTAGATGGAAATTCAACCTGCCCTACACAGAAAACTGCAAGATACGGTCGTTAGGGACGGAGAACAAAAAGAAGAAGATACAGCCAGAGTTCTACTCTTCAAAGGTAATGATGAACAGAGCAAGCAGCGGCACAAATCAGAAGCTCAGGCACTTAGTAAATTCAATGACATACCATAATCTGCAGGGCGAAGCCGTACCACTACCCGGACTCGATGAGCATATGTGAACTCTGTGGAAGACATTGAGACCGATACCAAGTACTGACGTGTACAAACCGTCTTAAATCAATCACTGGCCTCTGTATCATATAATGTATCCTAATATGCACACCCTGTGCTCATTCAAGTTTGTTATTTAATCTGCAGTGCCAGCACCGTACAATTGGCCTTACACATCTATTCTGCGTCATCTTGAATTGATCCATTGATCAGATAGCGATCCCTCTGCAAGTTTTATTCGCTGTTTGTCGATCTGCAGGCACATTCCGTTCCTGTTCGGGCCGAATTCCAGTTCCATTGTCTTCAAAGTCTACACCACTGAACAAAAAAAAGCTGTAATATCCGTAGCTATATCCTAGACTGTTTCACTACTCGAAATGGATTTCAAGGCCAGGGCCCACACAGTCGTTGCTGTTTTGTATGTAACCGCCGATGTACCTAGGGAACCATTTGCAATAAAAACAAAAACTCGATTTTCTGAAAAGTCTAGAGTACAATTGGCTTATAATGTGACATGTATGTTATTCTAACTGGTTCTTTTGTATTTATTTTAGCATTGATAATGACCACACAGTGGTCGAAATCTAGATTTGCGAATAAATAAATATATTTTTACGACTGATTGCTGAAAAAAATTCCACAAGTCAAATACAGTTGTGGAGCACAAATTCCACCATGGAATCAAGCCTGATAAATAAATTAATTTCGGTATTATAAGAGCGATACTAAATGTGTCCACTATTAACAGCAGTAAAATGGTCAAATCATCATGACAGCAAATAAGAAACCTATGTTGGAAGGAAGTAAAGATCAATAAACCTGAAGATGGCAATTGTGCTGAAACAGGCCTGTCGTAATTAACAAATAATTTTTCATATGGCAGTATCTTCAATACAGCAAAATGTGTTACAACGTCGTTATATGACATGTATGATGCAGCGGACCCATACAAAACTGCGAAGGTTTTGAATACAGCCTCGATTAATCTGTAATTGTGTTAACATTTTGACTGCATAATTCTTACAGACCCAACTTATGGCAACATGCGACAGGTATACTCAATAAATGTGCAAAACCTGTAGCACAGGCACATTGTATAGCGAAGAGTGACGGATAAAAGTAAATATTGCAAAATATTCTATTTACTGTGATTTGTGATATTTATAAATGTGATTAGTAAGTAAATGGCGAGTAAAACAGTTTCGTGACCTCAGCACTCAGAAATCTTGCTGTACATCTGCTAAGTTGGTTAAAACTACAATTATACCTGAGATAGAAACTACGTGCATATTTTACTTGCATAAGTACGGTAAGTTTGAAACTACGAATCTCGGTATCGTATAGTATCATGGAAAACAAAAAATCTTTCAAGACATCCCGGCATCATTATCGTAACAAAAGATCGAAAAACATTCGAAGATTTGCAATAGAAACTGTAGGTGTGCCCATATTACAATTGGTACTTATGATACCGAAAATGTTACTTTTTCTAGTGTATCGTGATAACTAATACACGTTTTCGAAAACAGGAAAGAGAATTTCTAGATAAAATTCTAATCAACATACAGAAAACATTTGAGTCACTTGCTGCTTCTCAAGATACATCTCCTCAAAGATTGCATTATCGCGTATTGGAACATTTTAATTCGTCGCTCTATCCTGTACAGATCGATATTTCGCGAACTAAATTAGATGTCATTCTGCTCTCAACTACGTGACCTGAAGTCAACCATACGAAAAGTTTGCGTAATGTGTTTTTATCTCTACAGACTCCTTAAAATATCTAGAACTAGCTTAACACCCACTGCACCAGTTATTTCTCCCTTTTAATATAAATTTTCATAGATAGCTTAAGTACTATCATAATGATATGTTGTGATACTACTTGTAGCCGCGGTAGAATGGCCGTGCGTATTGAGGCGCTATCTCTGCTGTGGTGCCGTCGGAGGGGGGGGGGGTTGGGGGGTTCGATTCGCCTCTCGGGCATGGGTGTTTGTGTTGTCCTTAGCATAACTTAGTCTAAGTTAGTTTTAGTTAGCTTAATTAGTTTGCAAGCCTTAGGAACTGACGACCTCGAAGAGAACGACCTATTAACCAGTAGTCAACATGGATTCAGAAAGTATCACTCTTGCGAAACACAGCTTGCCCTTTATTCACATGAAGTGTTAAGTGCCATCGACAAGGGATCTCAAATCGATTCCATATTTCTGGATTTTAGGAAGGCTTTTGACACTGTACCCCACAAGCGGCTTCTTATGTAATTGCGCGCATATGGAATATCTCCCCAATTGTGCGATTGGATTTACGATTTCCTATCAGAAAGAACACAGTTCGTTGTAATTGACGATAAGTCATCGAGTAAAACAGAAGTGATATCTGGCGTTCCACAGGGAAGCGTTATAGGTCCATTACTCTTCCTCGTGTTTATAAACGATTTAGGAGACAATCTGAATAGCTCCCTTAGACTGTTCGCGGATGATGCTGTCGTTTATCGGTTAGTGAAGTCACTTGAGAATCAAAAGCAACTGCAAAGCTATTTAGACAAAATTTCTGCACGGTGCGAAAATTGGCAATTGACACTAAATAAAGAAAAGTGTGAAGTAATACACATGACCACTAAAAGAAATTCGCTGAACTTTAATTACGCGATAAATCAGTCAAACCTTAAGGTCGTAAATTCTACCAATTACGAACAACTTTGACTGGAAAGAACACATAGAAAATATTGTGGGGAAGGCGAACCAAAGGTTACGTTTCATCGGCAGAACGCTTCGAAGATGCACCAGCTCCACCAAAGAGATTGCCTACATCACACTTGTGCGTCCTCTCCTGGAGTAATGTTGCCCCTTGTGGGACCCTCACCAGGTGGGACTGATGGAAGACAATGAGAAAGTTCAGAGAAGGGCAGCTCGTTTTGTTTTATCACGTTACGGGGGGGAAAGCGTCACGGAAATGTTGCTAGAATTGGGGTGGAAATCATTAAAAGAAAGACGTTATTAATTGCGGCGTGATCTATTTGCGAAGTTTCAATCACCGACTTTTAGTTCTGAATGTGACAATATTTTGCTAGCACCCACCTACTTAGGGAGACATGACCATTCCAATAAAATAAGAGAAATCAGATCGAAAACGGAAAGATTTAGGTGTTCTTTCTTCCCGCGCGCTGTTAGAGAATGGAACGGTAGAGAAAAGTTATGAAAGTGGTTAATGAACCCTCTGCCAGGCACTTTAATGTGATTTGCAGAGTATCTATGTAGATGTAGATATGTCTCTTAAGATTTAAAAACATTTGGACATTTGATTTTATTACTTGTATCCCCCTATGGCACCCCTTGATAGTTGAATTTCGAAAAATACCCCAACATGTGTCTTTTAAACTCCAACCAAGTATGCAAATATCATTTTTTGTAATTCTGCTTAGTAACAACGTATTTTCAAAAAAAAAAGTTTCATCCCCTATTTCACCCATTAAATGATTAATTTTCTGAAAATACCGAAACACGTATCTTTTTAATTCTGATCAAGAAAACATATACCAATTTATGTGATTTCAGCTTCAAAATTGCCTAATAGAAAAAGATTTTCGAAAAACATCCCCTCTCCAATTTAAACCCCTTAGTTGTTGAATTTCCAAAAATACCGAAACTCGTGTCTTTTTAATCCTGATCAAGAATCCATATCCTAAGTTTCGTAGTTATAGCTTGAACTTTGAGTTAACAGTAACATATTTTTCAAAATCAATTTTTGCATCCCGTATTTCACCCCATTATTGGTCAAATTTCCAAAAATACCGAAACACGTATTTTTTAAATTCTAACCAACAATACAAATATAACTTATTGCAGCTCTTGCTTCAAAATTGTCTTAATAGCAATGTGTTTTCAAAAAGAATTTTTCATCGCCTATTTTATCCTCTTACTTGTTGAATTTCCAAAAATACTGAACTCGTCTTCTTTAATCCTGACCAAGATTCCATATCCGAAATTTCGTAGTTGTAGCTTAAAATTTGAGTTAACAGCAACATATTTTCGAATCAATTTTTTGCGTCTCCTATTTTACCCCCTTATTGGTTGAATTTCAAGAAATGCCGAAACACGTTTCTTTTAAATTCGAACCCTGAATTAAAATCCGAAATTTTGTAGTTCCAGCTTCAAAATTTCCTAAATAGCAACGTATTTTCAGAGAACGTTTCATCTCTTACTTCATCCACTTACGGACGGAGTATTGAAAAATCGCTTCTCAAATGTCGCCTACAGAGTTTAAGATCAACAGCCTCTACAAATTTCAAGTTTCTATCTTCAGTGGTTTGGGCTGGACGTTGATGAGTCAGTCAGTCAGTCAGGACATTGCCTTTTACGTATAGAGATTATTTTACTAAATTGTATGAAGAACTAAAATCAAATCTACCCTTCATGGAGCGAAGTTATCAGTTTATAAAATGAACAACAACCAGTTTTTCCGCCGAGACTTTTTTCATATGCCATGGTAAGTTTGAAATCAGTCCTGTCATTGTCGGTCTGGTTTCATAATTTTGTGAAAATATTATATTTTTGAACTTCCGCATCTTAGTAACGGAGAAAGATATCGAAAAAATTGCAAGGAGCATTATGATGTCATCTTCAGAACATATGGTAAAAATTGTGACGGTTTGCAATGAATAGGAAGTATCGAAGTAACCATAGCCAGAAGTAGTGGTTTTAGTAACCAAAAATCATGATTTTTATTGGTGCTTTCATAAGGCATTATAAAGCCCACCATAGACCACACTTATTGCGCCATAACAAACCGATTTGCTTAATTTGATTGGCCTCACGAACTGTGTACTGTTCAAATTTTGACCCTGTTCTGTAGGATAGCTACAGTATTCCTATTCGTTACGAACAAATGATCACTAGGACAAGGGCTATCCATAACCGTCTATCCCGTTTGTGTGTCATGAATAGAACCCGAATATGGGTCCCTGCAGAATAGGTTTTCGTGGTGTTTTCAAATATATTATCACTTTCAAGAAGGCCACATGGATATCGGATTTTAGAATTGTTTTTATATTTATGGTACGTGAAGTTTAGAACTCAAATAATGATCAGCCAAAGCCATTCGACGCAACTCTAAAAAATTATTGACAAAATAGACTTGATTTGCAGAATCTTCGAATCCTGTTATGACAGACTTTCTTTTTAAATTTTTTATGTTGTATTCGAATAGTTACACAATTTTAATATCTAATGGTAATTTTTACGAAAAGTGTACGTATTTCTTAGTTTTTTCGTAATTTCCTACATTTTATAGACGGTTGTTAATAATGATAGGTTCAATAACAAATCATTTTTTACAATATTGTCTTCACTATTAGTTGATAACTGTAGTCTTTGATTGTTCAGTTTGTGAAGAGCTACGTGTATGTTTTTGGAAAGTCATCTCCGCAGCTAATAATTGCTTTCCAAGCAGCTAACCTAGGTAATCATCGTTTTACGTGACGACAAGGTTTTCAGCTCGTTCGCATAAACAAAAACTGACACAACACTTGGAATTACAGATCCCGAAATGTTTTATGTAACGAAAAAAAGTCTGTTGCAGGGGGAATCGAACCACAGACTGTATGGTTGTTCAAATGTTTGTGGGACTTATGGGACTTAACTACGGGGTCATCAGTCCCTAAACTTATAAACTACATATGAACTAGCTAATACTAAGGACGGCACAAATATCCATGACCGAGGAGGGATTCGAACCCCCGACAATAGTGGCCGTACGGAACGTGACTAGCGCGCCGCAGACCGCTCGGCCACCGCGGCCGGCTCTGTGGTTGTGTGGCCGGAACATTGCCACCTGAGTTACACCGGCAGATGCGGTAACAGTTTTAATTATTAGTACTTTTTTTAAGAGTAGCATCTAACGGCTTTGGCTGATCGTTATTTAAGTTCTGAACTTCACGTACCATAAATATAAAAACATTCTAAAACCCGATACCCATGTGGTCTCCTTGTTAGTATAACTTATAGGTAATATTTACGGTGGTAGAGAGTCAAGACTTGGATGTATGAGACAAGTCCTAGATCCTCAGGCATCTCAAGCTGTCAGACTAACTTCCACTACTACTACTCTATCCTAGGACTTTTCTTTTATTAAATATAGCCTATATTATTCCCTCCAACCTCGCTAATCTCGGCTTCACTAATCCGTCCTGTCCTTAATCCGACGCACATTCAAAAACAGGAGCACAAAGATGAATCAGAATGCGAAACATTGTCGTTAATTAACTGTGCTTTGTTAAATACACAGTATTTCAAACTGTGGCATTATTTGCAGTTCTGAATAATGTCTTTGAAA
Organism: Locusta migratoria; assembly: GCA_026315105.1. Taxonomy (NCBI): domain Eukaryota; kingdom Metazoa; phylum Arthropoda; class Insecta; order Orthoptera; family Acrididae; genus Locusta; species Locusta migratoria. Next base: position 344,007,080 of record CM048749.1, read on the forward strand.
AACCATTTCTTATAATAATAATATTGTGACATTTCTTGAGTCGGGAAAAGTAATATGTAGAAATGAAGCGTATTCTGAAGACAAGGATCGTTTTACACGCAGCTCTCTCTGTTCATAAACGAGACCCAGAAATCAGTACATACAGGGGTGCGTAGGTGTATGCTGTCTTCTTCTTCGTACAGGCAGGCGTTCGACGGAGTTCCGCACTGCCGCTATAACAACAAAAATACGACCGTAATCGGACCGCGGCGCCAGAGATACAGCCCGTCTCTTCGATGATCCTCCTTGGAAATAAACTTTTTTTTTAAATTCTATCTTTAGTAAGGCTCCACTTTTACCTCCGACTACAGCTCACTGCTGCTAGAAGGCCAGCAAGTGTCTTAAACACGCACTTTATACAGAATCTTATTTGTATCCGTGTTCTCATTAATCCGCCATCCATAAGTGGCGAGAATAGCCGGATTAGCAAGTACTCTAGTTCACTTTTCTCCGTATTGTATTTTATGCGTTTAAAAAGCTGCCAAAGGAAAAACAATTCAAAGAAAAACTTCCAATAGGGCCTGTACTCCTGTCTGAGCGGCTAAGAGGTCTATAACGACATCCCTTACTTAAGCAGTTGATCATAATTTTATGGAAGTTGGTGAATAAAAGCAGTCTCTTCATAGTACGGTGTTCCGCAGAACATCACTATAGACTCGGAGTAATTATTGTGTTTTTTCCAGCGCCGAATGTGTATTTATTTGTTTTAATAAAATATATCGACGTGGTCTCTTAGGATTACATAAAGCTGAACATTTTATTTTATTTTAATAAAAAGTTCTAACAACTCCCCCCACCTCCACCAACACCTGAGCCGGCCGCGGTGGCCGAGCGGTCTGCGGGGCGCCAGTCACAGTCTGCACGGCCGCTCCCCTCGTGAATGGATGTTTGTGTCGTCTTTAGTGTAAGGTAGTTCATAAATAGTTTGTAAGTTTAGGGACTAATGACCCTGCAGTTAAGTCCCTTAAGCTTAACAAACATTTGAACATTTGAACCAACATCTGTTCCGCAATGTACTGCTCATTGTCGCTATATCTGTTCGTGACCGACCACCTTCGGGCTACAGACCCTTTGATTCAGTTTACCCCCTGTTTGTCTTTCCTTAACCTATCTTTTATACATAGGCTATGTCGTAATGTTAGTATTGCTTCGTGTGTTCTTACATTATTTCTAAATCCAATCTGATTTTCCTCAAGATTGGATTATACCAGTTTTTCCACTCGTCTGTAAATAATTCCTGTTAGTATTTTTCAACAATAACTCATTAAAGTGACAGTTTTGTAACTGTCACGCTTGTCTGCATTTGCTTTCCTAGGAATTATAATTATTAATTCTTCTATGCACCCTCATGAAATGTACGAGGAAATTGTTCAGACCGTTAAAGGAGAAGAAAACGTATTTGTCATGGGGGACTGGAACTCTGTAGCAGGAAAGGGATGAGAAGGAAATGTAGTTGTTAAATATGGACTGCGAGAAAAGGAATGAAACAGGATATCGCCTTCTAGAATTTTGTGGAGAGCAAAATTTAGTCGTCATAAACATTTGGTTCAATCATCATGAAAGAAGGTTATACACTTGGAAGAGACCAAGAGACACTGGAAGGTATCAGACTGACTTCATAAAGGTAAGGCAAAGGTTGAGAAAGCAGGTTTTAAACTGTAAAATATATAAGGGGGAAAGTCTGACCATAACTCATTGGTTATAAACTGTAGATGAAAACTTAAGAGACTGCAAAAAGGTAGAAAAATGAGGAGATGGAATTTGTCCAAATTCAAGGAATCAGAGGTGGTTGGAAGTTTTAGAGCGAGCATTACGCAACGATTATCTGAAACGGGGAAAAGTAATACAGTAGAAGAAGAGTGGGTAGCTCTGAGAGATAGAGTAGTGGAGGCCGCAGAGGATCATACAGGCAGAAGGACAAGGCCTAAATATCCTCAGATAACACAGGAGGTACTGAACTTAAATGATGAAAGGAGAAAATATAAAAATGCATCAAGTGAAGCAGGCAAAATGAGGTTGACAGGAAGTGCAGACTAGCTAAGCAAGAGTGGCTTGAGGAGAAATGTAAGATTATAGGAAATTGTGTCACTAGGGGAAACATAGATACCGCCTGCAGGAAAATAAAAAAGACATTTGGAGAAAAACAAAACAGTGGTATGAATATCAAGAACTAAGACGGATAACCAGCACTAAGCAAAGAAGGGAAATCTGAAAGGTGGAAGGAATATATAGAAGGCCTATACAAAGGAAATAAAGTACAAGCCAGTATTCTAGAAATGGAAGACGAAATACAGGAAGATACTGCGAGAAGAATTTGACAGAGCGCTGAAAGATTTGAGTCGAAACAGGCCCTGGAGTAGATGATAATCGGTCTGAACTGCTGATATCGTTAGGAGAGCCAGTCATGAAGAAATCGTCCCACCTGGTATACAAGATGTACGAAACAGGGGAAATAGCCTTCGAGTTCAAGAAGAATATAGTAATTCCAATTCCGAAGAAAGCAAGTACAGACAAATGTCATAAGCCATGGTTGCAAAATACTAACACGAATAATTTACAGAAGAATGAAAAAACTGGTGGAATCCGATTCGAGGCAATACTCAGACATATCTAAGAAGATAGATCAAGAAAAACGAAACGTACGTTTTAGCATTTGTGGATCTGGACAGTGTTGACTGGAAAACCCTCGTTCGAATTCTGAAGATAGCATGGGTAAAATATACGGAACGAAGAGTTGTATTCAACTTGTACAAAAACCACACCGCAATTATTCGAATCGTAGGGCATTAAAGGATTGCAGTGGTTGGGAAGGGAGTAAGACAGGGTTGTAGCCTTTCCCCATTGTTATTTAATCTGTACATCGAGCAAGCTGTGAAGGAATGTAAGGAGAAATTTGGAGAGGTCATTAAAGTCCAGGGAGTGGGAATAAAAACCTTGCGGTTTGCTGCAGTAATTCTGTTAGAGACAGCAAACTACCTGGAAGAGCAATTAAACGGAATGGATAGTGTCTTGAAAGGAAGGTATAAGATGAACATTAACAATAGTAAAACGAGGTTAATGGAATGTAGTGTCAGAAAATCTGGCGATTCTGAAGGAATTAGATTAGGTAATGAGGCAATAAAAGTAGTAGATGAGTTTGTTATTTGGGTAGCATGATAATTTCTGATGGCCAAAATACAAAATGCAATGAAATAGGAAGAAAAGCATTTCTGAAGAAGCGAAATTTGTTGATATCCAATATTAATCTAAATTTTAGGAAGTCTTTTCTGAAAGCATTCGTCTGGAGTGTAGCGTTGTGTGGGAGTGAAACGTGGACGATATGGAGTTCAGACAAAAAGATGATAGAAGCTTTCGAAATGTGGTGCTACAGACGAATGATGAATATTAGATGGGTAGATCACGCAACTAAGGAGGAGCTGCTTAACAGAGTTGGGGAGAAAAGGCGGTTTTGGCTTATCAGGTGTAAGAGAAAGGATAGGTTGGTGGTACACATTCTGAGACATCAAGGAATCGTCAAATTAGCAAAAAAATGTTCAAATGTTTGTTAAGCTTATGGGACTTAACTACGGGGTCATCAGTCCCTAAACTTACAAACTACTTATCAACTACCTTATACTAAAGACGGCACAAATATCCATGCCCAAGGGGGGACTCGAACCCCCGACCGTAGTGGCCATGCAGACCGTGACTTGAGCGCCTCAGTCTCCTCGGCCACCGCGGCCGGCTCAAATTAGCATTAGAAGGAAGTGTGTAGGGTAAAAATTGTAGATGGAGACCGAGGGACGAATTCAGTAAGCAGATTCAAAAGGATGTATGTTGCCGTAAGTATTCTCAGATGAAGAGGCTTGCACAGGACTGGGTAGAGTGGAGTGCTGCATCAAACCAGTCTGCGGACTGAAGACCGCATCAAGAACATATTCTTTTGTAAGTATGAGGGTATTTCCCCGTGTCATACATTTTGCACACCATATGGAACAGTTTCTTTGGCTGTGCCTACGATCTCAGCAGTTCAGAGGAAATATCATCTACTCCAGTTGCCTTGTTTCGACTCAAATCTTTCAGTGCTCCGTCAGTTGTCTCAAAGTGTCGTATTAGCTACCTCATCCTATCTCTTCCATTTCCACAATACAGTCTTCATCTCATTTGTACAGGCCTTTAAATATTTTCAATCCACCTTCCAGTTTTGCTCAACACTGGGCTTTGATTTGAGTTCTTTATATTCAGGCAAGGTGCTTTTCTTGTCTTCCTGTAGGCTATATATATCCTTCCCTTAGTTATATATGCTATACTCACTCCTGCGTAGCCAGTCTGCACAGTCAACATTTTTCTGTATTTTTATATTTTCTCCTTTCAGCAAGTATGTTCAGTATCCCCTGTGTTCTCCAAGAATTTCACTTGGGTCTTGTCCATCTACCCATATGATCCTCTCCGGTCTTTACTACTGTGTCTCTCAGAGCTACCCCTTCTACTGTATTAAATTCCCTTGTTTCGAATAATTCCGGCCTATATGCTGGCTCTTGAACCCCCAACAAACCACGGTTCCTTCAATTTGTCCAGGTTCCATCTCCTAACTTTTCTACCTATTTGCGATTTCTTCAACTTAAGTCTACAGTTCATAACCGATAATTTATAGTTAGATTCTATATCTGCCCCTGGATATGTCTTATACGGTCGGGGGTTCGAATCCCCCCTCGGGCATGGATATTTGTGCCGTCCTTAGTTGTAGGTAGTTCATAAGTAGTTTGTAAGTTTAGGGACTGATGACCCCGTAGTTAAGTCCCTTAAGCTTAACAAACATTTGAACATTTTTTGATATGTCTTACAGTTAAAAATCTAGTTCCGAAATCTATGGCTTACAATAATAACTATATTCCGGTGTCCTCCACGACCTAACCGTTTTAGCCAGTCTTATCTATTGCAAAACACTCGACATTTCTCTAGGAATGGTTGGTTATTCGTAAATGGAATGAATTAAAAATATAATAAGTACGCACCGAAACCATCAGGAAAACTATATAAATTGAATTGTTCTTGGAAATAGTTTTTATTGTTGTGATCTTCAGTCGGGAGACTAGTTTAATGCAGCACTCCACCCTACTCTATCTTGAGCAAGCCTCTTCCTCATAAGGCCTGCAACCTACATCCATTTAAATCTGCTTACTGTATTCATCTCTCTGTCTCCCTCTGCGATTTTTCCCCCATACACTTCCCTCCAATGATAAATTCACGATTCCTTGATGTCTAAGGATGTGCCCTACCAATCGATCCCTTCTTTTAGTCAAGGTATGCCAGAAATTCCTTTTCTCCCCAGTTCTGTTCAGTACTTCCTCATTAGTTACGCAATTTATTCACCTAATCGTCAGCGTTCTTCTGTTGCACCACATTTGAAAAGCCTCTATCCTCTTCCTGTGTAAATTATTTAGCGTCCAAGTTTCACTACCGTATAAGGCAACACTCCACACAAATGCTTTCAGAAAAAAACATCCCTACACTTAAATTTCCTTTTTTCAAAAAACGCTTTTCTACCCAACGCCGTTCTGCATTTTATATCCTCTGTACTGCGACCGTCTTATGTTATTTTACTGCCCAGGTAACAAAACTCTCATCGCAACTTTACTGTTTCGTTACCTAATCTAATATCTTCAGCATCGCCTGATTTTCTTACACTGCACTCCATTACCTTTGTTTTGCTCTTATCAAGGTTCATCTTATCGCTCCTTCCACCACACTGTCCTTTGCGTTCAATTTCTCCTCTAAGTCCTTTGCTGTCGCTGACAGAATAACAATGTTATCAGCAAAACGCAATGTTTTTATTTCTTCACCCTGAATTCTAATTCCTTTTCCAAATTTCTCTTTGCTTTCCTTCAGAGGTTGCTCAGTATACAAATGGAATAACAATGTAGAAAGGCTACAACCCTGTGGCACTCCCTTCTCAACCACTGCATCCCTTTCATGCCCTTCAAGTCTGATAAGTGCTGTCTGGTTTTTGTAAAAGTTGTAAATATTCTTCCGTTCCCTATATTTTATTCCTGCTGACTTGAGACTTTAAAAGAGTGTATCCCAATAAACATTGTCAAAAGCTTTCTGCGAGTATACAAAAGCTAGAAATGTAAGTTTGCCTTTCCTTAATCCATCTTCTAAGATAAGTCCTCCATTTCTCCTGAATCAGAGCTGATATTCATCGCGGTCAGTATCTGTTAGCATCCCCATCCTTCTGTAAATAATTCGGGTAAAAATTTTGCAACCATGACATATTAAACTGATGGTTCTGAGATTTACGCACCTGTCTGCGAATTCGTATACAGGGTGGGCCATTGATAGTGTCCGGGCCAAATATCTCACGCAACAAGCATCAAACGAGAAAACTACAAAGAACAAAACTTTTCTAGTTTGAAAGGGGAAAACAGATAGTGGTATGGGTGGCCCGCTAGATGGCACTGCCATAGGTCAAACGGATATCAACAACATTTTTTTAAAATAGGTACCGCCATTTTCATTAGATATTCGTCTAGTACGTATATAAATATGATTGTTTTATTTGGAACACTTTTCTCGCTTTGTGATAGGTGGCGCTGTAATAGTCACAAACGTATAAGTACGGGGTATCGCGTAACATTTCGCCAGTGCGGACGATATTTGCTTCGTGATACATTACTCTTGTTAAAATGGACCGTTTACCAATTGCAGAAAACGTCGATATGGTATTTATGTATGGCTGTTGTGATCAAAATGCCCCAAGGGCCTGTGCTGTGCATGCTCATCGTTATCCTGGAAGAAATCATCCAAGTATCCGCACCTTTCGTCGGATAGTTAAGTTATTTAAAGAGGCAGGAAGTGTTCAGCAACAAGTGAAACGACATACACGACCTGCAACAAATGATGATACCCAAGTAGGTGTTTAGCTGCAGTTGCGGCTAATCCGCCCATCAGTAGCAGACAAATTACTGAGCGAGAATCGGTACATGGCTCGCGTGCGGTTGAAGCGGTCGTAAATGGATTATTTCATGACAGGTGGATTGGTCGTAGAAGCACCATGCCATGGCCTGCACGTTCACCAGATCTTACAACGCTGGATTTCTTTCTGTGGGGGAAAACTGAAGGATATTTGCTATCGTGATTTACTGACAACGCCTGAAAACATGCGTCAGCGCATTGTCAATGCATATGAGAACATTACTGAAGGCGCACTACTCGCCGTTGAGAGGAAAAGCATGCTAAAAAAATCACGTTGCTCCGGAAGTGATAAGGCAGCGCTGCGGTTTTACCTACTTCCGCTTTCGCGCTGCTATATAAATGGTGTTATCAGTAAGACGGCGTCAGTAGTCGTCCAGCCACTAGTGCAGCAGCATCGAAGACTACACAGAGCACGCCCCGTTATAGGAGGAGATTCAGGCGTTCGCGCCTTACTGTCTTCAAGGGAATTGATGATGTTGAAATTAATTTGTCATCAGGTCTTGGAGGAGAAGTTTTTCTTCAGGGACCGTCTGTTTTTTGTGGGGGTGTTTTGAACTTTACAATTTCTCAGAAAGATTCACCTAGTCACGGCTTCTTTGTGACATTACGAACCAACAGCGAACCTGTTGGGTCCTTACTGTTGTATGCCATACTTAAAGGCCTCACTAAAATAACTCAACAGCTTATATGGGATTCCTTGAAACTTGCTGTTAAGAAGACCCATTCATGGACTTATGGACAGCCCTGCAGGATGCATGGTGACACTTCCATCCAGCACAATTACGAACATTACTGCATGCCTCGTCGTGGCCCTACTCGATGTTAGGCAGGTATACCAGTTCTTTAGCTCTTCAATGTAGGTTTTGTGTATTGAAATGAAAATCACCCCTATCAGTAAGCGTTGATTTAAGTATATTGATACGAGAGTAAATTGAGTATTAGTTCCTACTGTAGACTTTTGAGCACTACCGTACATGGAGCCAAAAATAAATACATAAAGTGCTCTTGTTTGCGACGTTTACATCCCATACTCCGCAAGCCATTTCGATGTGAGGCGGAGAGAATTTTCGGCATCATAGCAGTTCCTCCTATTCCAGCCGCTTATTGATCGTGTGAAAAAATGATTGCTTGTTTGCCTCCACGTGGACCCTAATCCTATCCTTGTGGTCGCTAGAAGGAAGCAACATATTAGTTGATTCTCTATTAAACCTATGCTCTCAGGACTTTTAAAAAAGATTCCCGTACCACGATACAAAAAGTCTCTCATGCAGCATCAGCAAGTGACGCTTTCGCGATGGTAACGAAGTTTTCTGCTCTCCGTTGGGTCTTCCCTCTGTCATCCATTAATCCTACCTCATACGGATCCCACACTAATGAGCGATATTCAAGCGCTGGCCGAACGACAGTATGCTTTTTCCTTTCTTGACAGGGTAAGCTTCACGGGGATTTTTCCTGTGAATCTCAGTCTTGGATTTTATGTAATCGTTCCTTTTCTAGTCACCCCTTAGTTATCTCTTTCATACCCCAGGTTGTAGGTGATGTGAAATTAATATATAGAGGGACGCTTAAGATAAAAAAAATACCTATAGTAATTCATTACAGAAAAGCAAAAATCATGAACCCGCACAATTGTCTATTTTGGGCTTTCACTAAAAGTTTTTATGACATTTACCAACTTACAGGTAGTAACATGCCTTTGAAAGAAATGTGATACCATCATAGCATCACATATAATCAACTGGCTGTCAGATACGATAGCTTTACATGTCAAAACGAGCACGCTGGTGACACCCATTGTTGAAAGACGAAATTGAATCACTTGCTTACGTTACCACAGCCCATCCACGATTGTGTGAAGCAGGCCCGAACTTCCTAGCGTGAATCACAAAGAAATAAAGCGAGCAAAACCAGGACCGTACAGTTGTGCGTGCAGATCCTGAAAAGGTCATATAATAACGGATCCTTTTTTTTTTTCTTTTTTTTTTATTATAGCTTATGGGACTTAACTACGGGGTCATCAGTCCCTAAACTTACAAACTACTTATGAACTAGCTAATACTAAGGACGGCACAAATATCCATGCCCGAGGGGGGAGTCGAACCCCCGACCGTAGCGGCCGTGCAAATCGTTACTGACGCTTCGCAGTCCCCTCGGTCACCGCGGCCGGCGATCGTCTTGCATTTCGTTATCCTTTCCCAGTGTTGTAACTTCTCGACAAATTAAAGCGGCATCCGCAAACTGCCTCACTGAACTCTCGATATATGTTGTGAAAAGTAACGGTCCCATAACACTCCCCTGGGGCACGCCTGAGATCACTATAACGTCTGAAGACTTCTATCCGTTGAGAATGACACGCTGCAATGTTATTCCATTTCTACATTGAGCAACCAGTGAAGGAAAACAAAGAGAAATTTGAAGAAAGAATTAGAGTTCAGGGGGAAGAAATAAAAGCATTGCGACTTGCATATGACACTAATTCTGTCATAGACAGTAAAGGATCCGGAAGAGCAATTCAATGGAATGGATAGTGTCCTTGAAGGAGTGCATAAGATGAACATTAACAAGAGAAAAATAAGCGTAATGTAATGTAGTCTTAGAAAATAAGGCGATACTGAAGGAATTAGATCAGCCAACGAAACAATAAAAGTATTGGATGATTATTGTTACTTGGGCAGTAAAATAATAAATAATTGTCGCAATACAGAAGATATAAAAGGCAGAATGGCACTGGGAAGAAAAGCGATTAAGAAAAAGAGAAATTTGCTACCACCGCATATTCATTTGCGTGTAAGGAAGACTCTTGTGAAGGCATTTGTGAAGATTGTTGCCTTGTACGGGAGTGAACCATGGACGATAAATAATTTAGACAGGAAGACAATAGAGGTTTCGGTAATGTCGTGCTATAGAAAATGCTGAAGATTAGTTGGGAAATCGCGTAACTAATGATACGGTACTGACGAGAATTGCACAGAAAAGGAATTTTTTGGCATACATAGAATAAAAGAAGCAGACACAGGCTGGGCAGTGAAGGGAGAGGCGTGTTTATAACGGAAAAAGTGCAATAGAATCGAAGGCAATTGACGGAGATCCGAAATGTGAAATAATTTGGGTGAAGGTGACGGTTAAAGCAGGCTCGAACATGGTGATTGGATATTTCTATAGGCCTCCTGGCTCAGCAGCTCTTGTGGCACAACACCTGAAGGAAAATTGGAAAATATTTCGAGTAGATTTCCCGATCATCTTATAGTTTTGGGAGGAGATTTTAATTTACCGGGTATAGATTGGGAGACTCAAACGTTTATGACGGGTGACAGGGACAAAGAATCCAGTGAAATTGTTTTGAGTGCCTTATCTGAAAACTACCTGGAGCAGTTAAACAGATAACAGACTCGTGGCGATAACATAGACCTTCTGGTGACAAACAGATCCTAAATATTCGAAATAGTTAACGCAGAACAAGGAATCAGCGATCATAAAGCGGTTACAACAGCAATCATAAAGCGGTTACAGCATCGATGATTTCAGACGTAAATAGAAATATTAAAAATGTAGGAAGATGTTTCTAATCAACAAAAGTGACAAAAAGCAGATTTCAGAGTACTTGACGGCTCAACACAGTTGTATCTCAAGTGCCGATGGTGTTGAGGAACAGTGAAGAAAGTTCAAAGCCATCGTACAATATGCATTAGATGAGTATGTACCAAGAAAGATCGTAAGAGATGGAAAGCATCCACCGTAGTACAAGAACAGAGTTAGAAAACTGGTACGGAAGCAAAGGGGACATCACTGCAAAGATAAACATAGCCAAGGCTTCGTAGACAAACAAGAATTACTCGAAGCGAAATGTAATGTGATGAGGGCTATGCGAGAGGCGTTCAACGAATTCGAAAGTTCTGTGTACTGACTTGGCTGAAATCCTGAGAAATTTTGTTCTTATGTCAAAGCGGTAGGTGGATGAAAACAAAACTCTGTGACGAAAGTGGTACTGAAACAGACACTCTAAAGATTGAAATACTAAATGTCTTTCTCCAAAGCTGTTTCACACAGGAAGACGGCACTGTAGTTCCTTCTCTAGATTGTCGCACAGATGACGAAATGGCAGATATCGAAATAAATGACAGAGGGATAGAAAAAAAATTAAAATCGCTCAAAAGAGAAAATGCCATTGGACCTGATGGGATACCAGTTTGATTTTATGTTCAAATGTTCAAATGTTTGTTAAGCTTATGGGACTTAACTACGGGGTCATCAGTCCCTAAACTTACAAACTACTTATGAACTACTTACGAACTAGGACGGCACAAATATCCATGCCCGAGGGGGGATTCGAACCCCCGACCGTAGTGGCCGTGCTGACCATGACTGGAGCGCCTCAGTCACCTCGGCCACCGCGGCCGGCGTTTGATTTTACACAGAGTACGTGAAGGAACTTGCTCCCCCTCTCCCTTTCTTGCAGTGGTGTACCGTAAGTCTCTAGAAAAGCGTAGCGTTCAGAAAGAATGGAAAATGGCGCTGGTCATCCCCGTTTACAAGAAGGGACGTCGAACAGATGTGCATTACTATAGGGCTATTTCTCTAACGTCGATCAGTTGTAAAATTTTGGAACACGTATTATGTTCGAGTAAAATGACTGGAGACTAGAAATCTGCTTTACAGAAATCAGCATGGGTTTCGAGAAAGGCGATCGTGTGAAACATAGCACGCGCTATTCGTCCACGAGACTCTGAGGTCCATAGACACGGGTTCTCAGGTTGATGCTATGTTTCTTGACTTCTGCAAGGCGTTTGATACAGTTCCCCACAGTCGTTTGATGAACAAAGTACGAAAATATGGTCTATCGGACCAGTTGTGTGACTGGATTGAGGAGTTCCTAGATAACAGAACGCAGCATGTCATTCTCACTGGTGAGAAGTATTCCGAAGAGTGATGTCAGGTGTGATACAGGGGAGTGTCGTGGGACCGTGTTGATAACATCGGAAGTTCAGAGAGGCTTTTTGCGGATGATGCTGGAGTATATAGAGAGGTTGTAACAGTAGAAAAATTAGTTGCAGGAGGATCTGCAAAGAATTGAGGCATCGTGGAGGGAATGGCAGTTGAATCTCAATGTAGACAAGTGTAATGTTCTACGAATACATAGAAAGAAAGATCCAGTATCATTTAGCTACATTATAACAGGTCAACAACTGTAAGCAGCTAATTCCATAAATTATCTGGGAGTAGGTATTAGGAGTAATTTTGTAATGGAACGACAATATAAAATCAATCGTCGGTAAAGCAGATGCCAGACAGATTCATTGGAAGAATCCTAAGGAAATGTAGTTCGGAAACAAAGGAAGTAGTTTACAGTACACGTGTTCGTCCACTTCTTGAATATGCTCACGGGTGTGGGATCCGTACCAGGTGGGGTTGATAGATGAAGTAGAGAAGATCCAACGGAGAGCAGTGCGCTTCGTTACAGGATCATTTGGTAATCGTGAAAGCGTTACGGAGATGACTGATAAACTCCTGTGAAAGACTCTGTAAGAGAGACGATCTGTAACTCGGTACGGTGTTTTGTCGAAGTTTCGAGGACATAGCCGACGAGTCAATCAGTATATTTCTCCCTTCTACGTACATCTCGCGAGGAGATCATGAGGATACAATCAGAGAAATTAGAGCTCACATAGAGGCATATCGACAATCTTTTTTTCCCGCGAACAATACGAGACTGGAAAAGGAGGGAGAACCCGATAGTGCTACTCAAGGTACCCTCCGCCACACACCGCCTGGTGGCTTGCGGAGTATGGATGTAGATGTAGATCGATTGATAGTACACATTCTTAGACATCAAAGATTCGAAGGGAAGAGTCATCATCATCGTCATCATCATCATCATTAGAGTCTGATTATGCCTTTCAGCGTTCAGTCTGGAGCATAGTACCTCATAAAATTCCAATGCTGACATTAATGCCTCGTCTGATGTTATGCCTTTTACTTCAGAATCATTCTGCACCGAGTCTAAGTACTTTTCTTCTTGGTCTACCTCGACTCCTCTTACCCACCGCTGCCGAGCTCATGAGTCTCTTAGGTAACCTTGCTTCTCTCATGCGTGTAACATGACCCCACCATCTCAGTCTGTTCGATCTAACTGCTTCATCTATGATGTTCATTCCAAGTTTTTCTTTGATTTCCTCATTATGGACACCCTCCTGCCACTGTTCCCATCTATAAGTACCCACACTCACTCTTGCTTCTTTCATATCTGTAACCTCTACCTTATGAATAAGGTAACATGCATTCACCCAACTTTCACTCCCATACAACAAAGTTGGTCAAAGATAGAGCGGTGCACTGCTAACTTAGTCTTGGTACTGACTTCCTCTTGTAGAAGAGAGTAGATCTTAGCAGAGCACTCACTGGATTCCAGTTCTTTCACTATGTTGCCATTCTGTGAGAAAATGCATCCCAGGTACTTGAAACTGTCTACCTGTTCTAACTTTGTTCCTCCTATTTGGCACTCAATCTGTTTAAATCTCTTTCCCACAGACATTACTTTCATTTTGGAGATGCTGATCTTCATATCATAATCCTTGCACCTCTGATCGAAGGGAAGAGTATGATGGATAAATCGCGGATGGAGACCAAGATAAGAATATTGTGAGCAGATTTAAATGCATATGGGTTGCCGTTCTTATGAGGAGATAAAAAGGCTTGCTCATGATAGAGTAGGGTGGAGAGCTACATAACCGGTCTCTGAACTGAACGACAACAACAACCACCTGTGTTTCAACACCATTATGTTCCCTGAGTGTCTGAGCAACTAGTTTCATCCCGTTTACCGATTTGACAAAGGAACAAAATTTCTTAGGGTTTTCCTACAATTCGGTACACAAACACTGTTGTCAGAGTCGTTGAATGCCATTAACCCTTGGCGATTCCAGGCATAGAGGGTAGCAGTGTGACGTCCAAGACCGGACGGTGACTTCTGGTGTGTGCTGGACAGGAGCCGGGATGGATGGGGACAGGTGAGTGGTGGTGGTGGGGAGGGGTGGGGGTTGGTAGCGGCGCCACTACGCCGCAGTAGACCGGACTCGTCCAGTCCACCTGCCGGCGCCATATTGGATGCACAGCGTCTACCGCGGCAGGCCATCAAAGACTCCGGTCAGCGCTCCACCCGTCAATCGAGCCCGCTCCCATTGGGAGTCCGCGTTCATGTCCCGGCTCAATGAGACGCGCCGCCTCCAGCCGGCTGCGTTTTTCCGTCCGGGCGATGCGCTCGCGGTCTGCGCAATCAATTAAGACCGGTCACTGACGCATAGGCAAGCGGCCAGGTCGTCCCGACCTGCCGTTTCCGACGTTCCACGTGGACTTTCGCACCACGCCCGTTAGTTGTCTCTGCACGTAGGAAGCGAACACGCTCTGACTATGTGAGACCCAACTTTTTAGTGAGACATGCCAGCGATTTACGCATTTCTAAACCGTTCCTGTAATCCTGAACATCGGATTAGTAATTCACTTCCAGTGCTTGTAAAACGGCAGGTCAATTTATACCTTTTTCAGAGTTTGCGCAAAACAACTTCGTGCACCTGCACAGGCGGAAAGGTGGTTGGGGGGGGGGGGGGGAAATTGTAGGAGACATTGGCAAGTAGTGGGGAGTCCTTCGTGAACAAACACTGAGCTGAGGTCGAGCTTCAGTTCAGTCACTGAAGCCTGCGAACTAACACACATTTCAAAGAACTTGTAAGCTACCGCTAGCGAGTCTTCCAACGATCTATTAACAGGTTTTGACAGTAGGTTCAGTAAGTCCAGAATTACAATTCAAATACGATACTCGTTCACATAACCCAGGGCGTTAACACGGAATTGGATGAGGTGGGCTCGCTGCGGATTTAAGTCACTGATTAACAACGAAAGCTGGTAAGTCAGCCCTGCGGTTTGCCACGTCCATTTGGTGAATAAGATTTGTTTATTTGGACATCCGCAACTGAGGTTATTTTAAAATGAAAGTGATTCAGTGATAGAAACCCCCTCCACTCTGCCAACGCCACTCCCTACCGAAGAACCTCATTATGCATTATTTGTAAATTAACTATTAAAATATTATTTTCAAATATGTTAGATTAAAAAATTCACATGAATCCATCAAATTGCTGTTAAAAGTAATCTTAATCCCATTACTTTTAATATTTATACATATGTAAAAACCCCGTGTCACGAAGATTGTCCGCGATCGATATTACTCAGCTTATCTTATTGATATTTTGCCTAGTGTGTGTGATATAATCCAGCTTAAAAGTTACAATACTTTTTTGTCGATTAAGGACCCTATTATGTTTTATCACATATTAAATGTTGTTATCTGAGTTGGGTAAGAATCAAGTAAACAAATAGCAGTTAATACTCTTCAAAAGTGAAACACCAAGATCGCGAAATGTTTATTTAATAGCGACCAGTTTCGGAGGACTGTGCCACAATCATCTGGTCATATAACATTTTATAAATTGGTCATCTTATTTAAAATAAAGTGGGCCAAAATTGAGATTTTGGAACATATTCTGTATTCAATTATTATGAATTATCTCGAGCAGAATGATCTATTGACCCAAGGTCAACACGGATATACAAAATATCGTTCATGCGAAACACAACTATCTCTTTATTCACACGAAGTAATGAGTGCTATCGACAAGAGTTCGCAAATCGATTCCGTATTTCTTGATTTCCAGAAGGCTTTTGACACCGTACCTCACAAACGGCTTTTAATCAAATTGCGTTGTTATGGTATATCGCCCCAAATTTGCGACTGGATAGGGGATTTCCTGTCAGAGAGGACACAGTTCGTAGTAATCGATGGCAAGGCATCGCCTAAAACAGAGGTGGTATCGGGCGTTCCAAAGGGTAGTGTTATTGGTCCCCTGCCGTTCCTTATTTACATAAACAATTTAGGGGGAAATCTAAGTAGCTCCCTTAGGTTGTTTGCAGATGACGCTGTCATTAACCATCTAGTAAAATCATCTGAAGATCAAAACCAACTGCAGAACGATCTGAATAAGATATCAGTATGGTGTAGAAATTGGCAATTGACTGTAAGTAATGAAGAGTTTGAAGTCGTTCACGTGAGTACGAAAAGAAATCCGTTAAACTTTGTTTACAAGATAAATCAATCAAACGTGAAGGCCGTAAACTCCACAAAATATCTGGGAATTACTATTACTTCAGACTTAAACTGGAAAGCACACGTAGATAAGGTCGTGGGAAAGGCGAACCAGAGACAGCGTTTTATTGACAGAACCCTTAAAAGATGCAACAGAACTACTAAACAGACTGAATACACTACGCCAGTCCGTCCCTTTTTGGAGTATTGCTGCCCAGTGTGGGATCCTTATCAGGTGGGTTTGATGAGGACATCGAAAGAGTCCAAAGAAGGGCAGGTCGTTTCTTATTGTCACGATACAGGGGAGACAGCGTTACGGAAATGATACAGGATCTGGGATGGGAATCATTACAACAACGGCGCTTATCACTGCGGCGTGGGCTACTTGCGAAACTCCAATCGCCAACATTCTCCTCTGAATGCGAAAATATATTGTTGACTCCCACTTACATAGGTAGAAATGATCATCAGAATAAAATACGAGAAATGAGAGCTTGAACGGAGAGATTCAGATGTTCTTTCTTCCCGAGCGCAATTCGAGAATGGAATGGGAGATGAATAGTATATAGGTGGTTCGATGAACCCTCTTCCAGGCTCTTAAATGTGATTTGCAGAGTATCCCATGTAGATGTAGAATCACCTGACAATGTTATAAGTCCATGAGTTCCGCAGAGCGCCCCATTTTGCTCTCTTGCGATCTCTAAAGACTACTGAGATTGCTGATATGGAGTGCCCGCAGTGAGTAGCAGCCAAGTACACCTAATATGAAAAATTTCAACAAATAATACAAAGGTACTAAATATAAGGAGAGGATTGATTTAAAATTTATGCTGTGGCCAGAATTCGAACCCAGAACCTCCTACTTACTAGGTAGGTGCTTTAGACCACTCAGCTAAAACAGCATTGAAGACAAAGCAACTACAACGACTGCCTTAAACCATTCCACAGGGAACATGAGGCAGAATTAAAGTATGTGGTGTGGAGGGAGACTTGCTTTAAGACAGTCCTTTTATTTACTTTGGCTACAACTATGTGTTACCTGAGTGGTCTAAAGCACCTACCTAGTAAGGAGTAAATCCCAGGTTCGAATCCTGGCTACAGCATAAATTTTAATTCAATGCCTCTCCTTATGTTTAGTACCTTTAATATGAAAAAGTATGCTTTGGGGGTGTCCATATAAATATGAAGACACCATGTAAATCATACGTTCTGTTTTAGCGTCTGACATTTCAACAGTTGGTAACACAATCGTTTACTACGCTTTAGGCCACGCCTCTGCTTAGTTCTGTGGGCCACCGCATCACCAGGTTTTATAAAGCAAAATTCTACAAGAATCAGTCTCTGTGCTGAGTTATGTTGAGACATTAGCTAGGACAAGCAGGCTCGAAACAGTACTCACATGTTTGTGGGTGGGATCTCTTTTTCAGTGGAACCTTGTTATAGTTTTGGCAAGGTCGCTTCTTTATCTACCACATTAACCGACTGAGCATGTAATCATCTTCAGATCTGTGGAACTGTGTTTGAATCTAATCATAGAAGTAACTATGTAGCTCTTTGGAACAGTGTTATTGTTGTGCCGTATAGATAAAACTACATAGTTACTGGTATGACTAGATTCAACACTGTTCCACAGATCTGATGATGACTGCATGCTCAGAAGAAACCGGTTAATGTGGTGGATAAAAAAAGCTATCTCGGCAAAACAGTAACAAGGTTCCATAGCAAAGTCGGCGTCACCTATGAAGGCGGCCCAGTTTTCAGCCAATAACGTTCATTCTGTAGTCGCGTGGCTGGCCGCGAGTTACGCAACGTTTCCCCCGCAAGCGCAACTGCTGGCGCTCGGCCGTAGCTCCTCCCCTCCACACTTTCCCTATAGCTCCGCCTCTGCGCGGAAGCGCATTCTTATATAACACCAGATATACTGTTAAACAATCTGAAGTTACGTATTCTGTTAATAAATTATTTCCGAAAAACACTGTACACTCCATTATAGGCCGTCTGGTACAACAACCAATAAAATTGTTCAGCAGTAAAAGACAGTCGTGGTTGCAACTTTGGATTCATTTTTTACGCGTTTCATCCTTGTGGGGCATCCTCGGAAAGTCTTAAAATATCACATCGGATGAGTAGAAGTAAAACAACTGCTAGCCACACTTGGCAGCGTCAGATCATTAAAATCAGTATATTCTGGCGGGCTTTGTCGACCATATCCTAGTTTTAATGATTTGACGCTGCCAGATTGTGGCTAGCAGTTTTTTTACTACTACTCATCCGATGTCATATTTTAAGACTTTCCGAGCGTGCCCCAGAAGGGGAAAACGCGTAAAAATAAATAAAAAAGTTGCAACCACGACTGTCTTTTACTGATAATAAATTATTTATATTTTGCTATATAATAAGTATTGACCTGCTGCAGATTATTTGGCCACCTCTGTTCTATCGCGGCAGGTTACAACAGTATGTTCCTTGGAGAGGGTTTCTGTTTCCCACAGTACACCACACGATTCTTGGCAGAGGGTACCTTGAAATAAACTTCTACACCGTTCCAGCGATCACCCTGAAATTGTCGGATATTTTTCATCGACATAGGGAAGAGAAAATGGACTGACAAAGGCTGAGGAGCAGACGGACAGAGAGGAGGAGATTTTTGGCCGGGAGGGGTCGAGAAGGCGAGCCGAAAAAAGGGGAGGAGATGGAACGAGAGAGGGGAGAGTAAGAGAGAGCGGGTACAGGCTATGAGGAACGAGTTAGAGGAGCAGGCGAAGAGAGAGGGAAAGAAGGAGTTGTAACACTTGAAGACAGCAATATGTGCATAACGTGGCAAATGTTCTGTACCAGAAGGAGTGCAGAATCCAGGGAGGGTGTATACAGTGGGAGGAAGAGGAAATAGAGGAGGTGGGGGTAGACAGATGGAAAGGAGGATATAGAAAAAAGAGAGGGTACCGGAGAAAGTGAAAAAGGTTGAAATTGGCGGAAAGAAGAATAAGAGGCGGAAAGAGAGGACAGGACGGTACTGGTCGAGAGAGGGGGAGGACGAGAGAGATGAGCAGATGGACAGAAAGAGGGTACGAAGGCTAGTGTCCAACAAAAATCTACTGTTACTAATCCGGTTAGGGACATGAAAATATGGAGCCGTTTTTCACAGCCGCAGCAGTGAGCACCGTCGGTGCTGATGCTGCAAAGTCAACAGTGATGTTGCTGGACGGCCCAGGCGAACAATAACCGCCAGTGGAGCTACGAGCCGCTTTGTTACTAGCTAAGGCACGCAGCGGATCGGTCTTGAAGAGACTCAAGATAACCTCATTTCCTCCTCCTACATAGGCCCAGGAATTCCTTTTCCTAAAATCGGTATTCATTGGACATATATATTATACTATAACTCACATGTGATTACATTTTCACGCCATTTTGGTGCGTAGATCCTGAGAAATCAGTACCCAGAACAACCACCTCTGGCCGTAATAACGGCCTTGATACGCCTGGTCATTGAGTCAAACACAGCTTGCATGGCTTGTACAGGTACCGATGCCCAAGCAGCATCAACACGATACCACAGATTATCAAGATTAGTGACTGGCGTATTGCGACGAGCTAGTTGCCCGGCCACCATTTACAAGAATTTTTCAGTTGGTGAGAGATCTGGAGAATCAGGGCAGCAGTCGAACATTTTCCGTATCCAGCTAGGCCCGTACAGGACCTGCAACATGTGGTCGTGCATTATCCTGCTGAAATGTAGGGTTCCACAGGGTTTGAATGAAGGGTAGACCCACGGGTCGTAACACATCTGAAATGTAACGGCCACTGTTAAAAGTGCCGTCGATGCGACAAGAGGTGACCGAAACGTGTAACCAATGGCACCCCATACCATCATACGGCAGTATGGCGATAAGGAATTCACGCTTCCAATGTGCGTTCACCGCGATGTCGCCAAACACGGATGCGACCTTCATTGATGCTGTAAACAGAACCTGTATTGATGCGAGAAAATGACGTTTTGCCATTCGTGCACCCAGGTTCGTGGTTGCGTACACCATCACAGGCGCTCCTGTCTGTGATGCAGCGTCAAGGGTAACGCAACCATGGTCTCCGAGCTGATAGTCCGTGCTGCTGTAAACGTCGTCGAACTGTTCGTGGAGATGGTTGTTGTCTTGCAAACGTCCCCATCTGTTGACTCAGGGATGGAGACGTGACTGCTTGATCCGTTACAGCCATGCGGATAAGATGCCTGTCATCTCGACTGCTAGTGATACGAGGCCGTTGGGATCCATCACGGCGTTCCGTTTTGCCCTCCTGAACCCACCGATTCCATATTCTGCTAACAGTCATTGGATCGCGACCAACGTGAGCAGCAATGTCGCGCTACGATAAATCGCAATCTCCATAGGCTACAATTCGATCTTTATCAAAGTCGGAAACGTGATGGTACGCATTTCTCCTCCTTACACGAGGAATCACACGACGTTTCCCCAGGCCGGTCAACCGTTGTTTGTGTATGACAAATCTGTTGGAAACTTTCCTCATGTCAGCACTGCGCCACCGGCGCCAACCCTGTGTGAATGCTCTGAAAAGTTAATCATTTGCTTATCACAGCATATTCTTCCTGTCGGTTAAATAACGCATCTGTAGCACGTTATCTTAATGGTGTAGCAATTTTAATGGCCAGGAGTGTAAAATAACCAATGTGGTATTGCGGTTAATTGTGACATCTGCATTAATACTCTGCAAACCACAGTGAACTACATGGCAGATGGTATGTCCCATTGTACCAATTATTAGGGTTTTCCCCATTTCATTCAAGTACTGAGCGTGAGAATACTGATTGTTAAATGCCTCTGTGTATGCTGTAGTTGGTCTAATCTTGTCCTTATGATTCCTACGGGGATAATATGTATGTGTACACACTGCCAAGGAGCAGTAAAGAATTTGCCGTCGGGTGGAGTTGAACCCGCGACCTTCTTAACACGAATCCGATCTGTTTGTGCTCAGCCAAACATTGCTTTATAAACACGGCATCACAGCGACAGTCGATAAGATGCATATGGTGATAGATCCGTATCAAACTTCCTTTTATTTCCTAAACGCTTGGCCATCTGGAGTTCTTACTTGGGGCACTTTCGTGTCTCACCACGCCCTATATGTACCATAAATTTGGACGAATTCGGCGATGACGAGTAGGCGTCCTCTCCTTGTTAGACATAGCAGCTGGCCAGCAAACTACCCAGACCTGGACATTATTCAGCGTATCTGGAATGCTTGCCCAGAAGAGAGCTTTCTTCAACAGTGCTTATCATTAACAACGTCGCCTGTGTACCAGCGACTCCCAGTTCAGTTCCCGAAGCATTTCGTTAAAACTCGCGCATTGATGTAATCTACCGTTACAAACCTCGCCGCCCGCTTCTGAACTGCCTCTTTTGCATCCTATAAACGGATCTTTGGGGGGATGGGGAGGGGGGATCTCAAACACTTGAGCAATACTCAAGAGGTCTCTTTTACAGACGAATCACACCTTCCCCAAATTATCCCAATAAATAGATGTCGACCATTTGCTCGTTCAATTTCATATCGCTGTTCAGCGTTACGCCTAGGTATGTAATTGACACGACTGTCAAGCAGCACAATGCTAATGCTGTATTCGAACATTACGGGATTGTTTCTCCTGCTCATCTGCATCACCTCACATTTTTCTACATTTAGCGCTAGTTGCCATTCGTCACACCACCTAGAAATTTGGCCCAAGTCATCCTGCATCCTACTACAGTCATTCAACGACGACACCCTCTTGTACAGCACAGCACCATCAACTAACAGCCGCAAATTGTAACTCGCTCTGCCCGTCATATCATTTATATTTATATAAATTAATAGCGGTTCTATCCCACTTCCATGGGGCACTCCTTACGATACTTTGATGAACACTCGCCATCGAGGACAACGTACTGGGTTCTGTTATTTAAGTAATCTTAGAGCCACTCACTTATTTGGCTACCTGTTCCATAAGTTCGTACCTTCGTTAGCAGTCTGTAGTCAAACGACTTTGGAAAAATCAAGAAAGTGGCTAGTCCATGCTTTGTCGTGATGCCGCAATGTGCACTCGCCGATGCGCTACACGATATTATGAAAGTGTACGTGTTTCTTCGACTCTTCATTCTAAATTTGGCTGTGGTATCTCCAGTCTTTCTTGGTGTTGCGATTTGGATGCCAACCAATTCTAACCCCTTTCACTGCCATATTCACCCATTCATTTCACCCCCATTCACCCTACATTGTTGTGCAGCTGCTATAGCAGCAAAAGTGTATCACCCAGTACCTCGTAACATGTGCTTTGTTCTGACATTGTAACACTGACACTCCTGTTGCCAGGCGTGTAGATAACCGTGGTAGGGGGGTGGGGTGGAGGGGAGGGTTCAACCGTACTTCCTCCACCTATATCTGTAACCATAGATCTTCTTTTTTTCCTTGTATTTGAGAACCCCCTACCCGGTAGAATACACCCTTTAATTTGGACAAGATTGCCACAGTGTCAAAAGTGATCTTCGTTGGGAAGTTTTATGTCGTAAAAAACTGTTCCCATCATCCAGCCACAGAGTGCAGCCGCAAAAGGCCCGGAGATGTCAGCACTGGCCAAATGGCCTGTATATATGTTTCTGAAGATGAACTACAATAGGTCGAAACCGGTTAAATAAAATATTCGTCTGTGGTCTACACTGCAGTTTGCAATATGAATACACCCTTTCCTGTGGCGTTACATTGTCGCATGAGTAACTTACCCTCTGGTGTATTTTATATCGATAGGCCGTGCCCGTCTCCAATGGCTTTACTGCCTCATCTTCCGGTCCAGAGTATGTATAATCTCTGAGTGTAGCTCAGAAATGTGTTCATAATAGTGAGGCACTATGAATTCCAACCCGGTCTAAGTGAATGTCTTAACTTCTTACGCCTGTCTCGTTAGCAGCGTCTCACAGCTAATAAGGAATGCGAAACCTATTAGTTTCATTCAATATTTTCAATAAAAATGAATCGCTGAATGTGATGGAGCAAAACTGGACAACGACAACTTTTTTTTCTAATTGTCTTTGAAGTGTGAGGAAGGTCTCATGAAGAGAAAAAATGGAAAAAATTGTAAGTAAAACGTTCTCCCTTTAACCCATTATAAATTTGTACGTGTGCATGTCAATGAACTCCTAAACCACTGAAGCGATTTTGATGAAATTTCGAATGGACTCTTAGATGCTTTCGATTCACATTTGTTCCTGGTAGATGGCACATTGAAACCGAAAAAAAAATATGGATTTCGGCAAAATCTACCGTTTCATTCCGATCTTGATGAAATTCTGCACACTTCGAATCATGAGGATGGCCACTGTCTGCATAAATGTTTGAATGATACATGTCGAAGGGTACTTTAGTTACGTTTAGCAGAATTTACAGTTTGGTCGAATATTGAAAAATTTTGCACACCTAACTTTCAGTCTTCGACACTTACCTGCAATTTTATTGCGATTCTGAATAAATTTTACGCATATACCTTTAAACACAAGAGGAAGATCACGGTCTACATAATGTTTCAGAGAGTTGTAGCAGAGGGTACCTTACGGCAGACTTCGTTTTGGCAACCAATGAAAGTTAGCTTCGGATATTTTCTCGCAGATGGTTTTATAATCCCTAAGCCACCACATGCATGGGGAAAGTTGGGCTGCAATAAATTTTGACTCATTTTATCGCCATGAAAGTTGACCTTCCTAGATGAGTTTCCCTAAATACCAGGGGGGGGGGGGGAGGAGGTGGGAGGAGGATTGAAGAGAGAGGGGGGGTTGTGGAGATGAAGGTTAGGAGAGAAAGAGAAGGATGCAGAGTGGGGAGTGCAAAGGAGATACACTTCGTACACTTCGTGAGTGTAAGGTACATTAATACCTGGGCAACGCCGGGTTTTCAACTAGATAAGTAAAATTGTTCTTAACATGTACTTCATGTTACTCTTTAAGTACACACAGCACTTTTCAATGTCTAACAGCGAAGAAACGAAACAGGAATTCTGAAGGCAAACAGAAATTCATGGAGAAGAAATAAAGATGCACGATTAGAATTAGTAATGTAGTAGGTCGTTGTCCGCTTAACGACCACCTTACGGTTTGGCTATTTCCTTTAGGTAAGCTGCAGTCTGTTTGAGAACTTTTTAAATAATGTACAGATAGACTGTCCAAATAGCAACATGCTCCATGGCTTAGGGCATTGCTGTTACATAACCGCAAAAATAGAAAATGAATAGAGGAAAACAGTTTGTCTTCCAAAAGGCGTTACTGATCGAAAACTGAACTTTTTTTACGATGCACCTTTCATGCAAATTTCTCACGTAGTAAATTACTAGTGATTCCGTAAATGAAGTTAAAAAGGAAAGAAAAAAATGTGGTTGCACTTTTCTTGGGAACAGTTCTTTTCTTCCTCAACAATAACGAAGCAATGTTTTTGGAACCACATTGCTTATCCTGGTTACTGGACCATAGTCATATTTCTGGAAACCTTTTCTGCAAATGTACAATCCTGTGACGTTGTAATAGGAGAAAACATCAGTTAGTGATAGGGCAGGCGAGGTTATGGAAACCAATTACTATTTAGTAGAACAACTCATTTATTACACCCTGGTGAAATTTAAATGATCAAAGAAGCTCCTTAATAACAAATATAAAAGGATCTTTTAAACAGACAACAATAAAGTAAAGGGGCAACAAACGTACTCAAAGATAACTTGTAAAAAATACATTTTTTATATTTTGCACGAAAGCTGCTTTTATTTGAAATGCTCACCAGTTTCGGGCTTTGCCCATTTTTTAGGCCACCTATTACAGAGAACAAAGTGTGTTTTACAGGAAGATATATTAATGTGGCAATGTTATATTGAATGTACAATTACTTACATTCATAGATATTCTTATTTGTATACTGCTTAGGTCACGCTGTTTGTTGTAATTACTTTGGTATAATTTATTGAGCTGTTGATCCAAAGATATTTTTGTTAAATATTCTTTGCTTTATTTTGTTTGTGACAATACCGCTGGTTATATGCAGTGTGACGTAAAAAGTACCATTACAAATATCGTATAATAAATTTTATATTTCATTCCGAACTATTTTAAGTGTAACAAATTGCTTGTGTTTACTATATTGTAATATAGGGATAATACTGCAGTGCTACTATAATTTATCGCCTTTTGTTGCATATTTGGAAGTATATTACGGTAGGATGGATTGTACTTTATATGCTGATCAAGGTGTTATGGAATTTTTCGATGAATTTTTTTTTTATAATTTTTTTTTTATTCCGCATTTCTCTTTATTCATTTGGTGCAAAATATAAAAATGTCTTTTGTACAACATTTAAAAGCAGCAAAACGCGACATATCAAAAACATTCAAATATATCTGATTAGAATGAGGGTTCCGGTTACTTGAAATCTGAAATCTTAATTTAAAAAAAAAAACTGAATGAAGCATTTACATGACCGTTAAGAGCACAGTAAACCTGCAAATATTGTTGATTGGCTTAAAGAAACTGACAGTGTTTGAAACAATAAATTTACAGGGTAGTACTAACATGATTAAATATGGTTACGAATGTTCCATTTCTTCCTTTTTTGTTACATTTAGATTGAGATACAGTACTGAGCATCCAACGTAGGGCAATTTTCAACGTCGAAGTCCAGAACTGGCTTTAGAATATTACAGCTGACCCAGTTACAAATACTGAAACACCCGGTGAAAATAACAATCGTAAAATCAGAAAAATGATAATATATGTCAACAATTTTGACACGACCAGTTAGGTTAAAAATCCTGTCCCAAATTACCTTTTAACAGTACATTAATATGTCACAATTAAGACGGAACACGTTCATCTTCAAAACAGTTGGTGCAGATATAATAAAACGACGACATGACGGTTTCACAACGATGCCCTTGGTAGATACTCGTAAGTAAGAGAAAAAGGTCGTTAGGTAGAGCGTAGGCTAATTACCACTGAAACTAGGAGACTCGCTTAAAGTAAAAATAATGAGAGCCGCCTATGAACTAGCGAGGATATATGTAGTATGGTGGGGATAGCAACCGTTTTCCGGCACACTTACGTTAGGCCGCGCCACATAACCTTTTAGGTGGTGAATCTTATTAATATTCAACTCACGCGGTGTGAAGTGGTAACAATATTAAAAATTACGACCGCGTTCTATGCGCCAGGAAGGAGGCCATAGAAGGATAGAAGGGCGGGCAACGAACAAACAGCTGGGTACTGACCAGATAAATGCAGACAAGAAAGCAACGACTAGCACAGAAAGAAGGCAAACACAACGTTCAAGACTAATGAAATAAACACAGAACGAACCACACTGCCAAATTACATCCAGAAATCTGGCAGTATTGGCCGAGGGAAGGAAAATCCGTTGCCTACGCATTTTACACCCCCGGCCAGGGCAGGCAACTGACACGCGAACGGCTACACAGGAGACTAAAAAAATAATAAATAAAATAAAAAAACACTGGTTGCACGGAGAAGAGGATATGAAAGTCTAAATTAGAAACCATCAAATGTTAAAGCGTCACCTAATACTCCAGTTAAATGGTGAAAGTTTCATACGTGTAGGCATAATTTCTCCGCACTTAATTACGACATACCTTACCTTAAAATACGCGGTTTGCAAATGTCTTTCAAGCGCCGTTACATTTAAGCTGTCAACTTTCGTAACATTGAAATATAAATACAAAATCCACCAAATACGGCACACTTGCTTCCCATCGCCTGAATTGGAGGCTGCGCAACGCGATGTTCGTTTGTTGCAGACAGGGCAGAGTAGATATAGCATGTTTTATTTACCCTATGATCTGTACGATACAGTCATCAACTAATTCTAAATCTTCATTTTACGAGGCCAGTAACTGTTACAAACATGAACCTGTCGAACAGAGCATGTTTTATTTATTTTATCGTCTGTCTGAAAGTGCAATCAAGTGATTTAGACACTACAATAATTGAATCTTCATGTTAACATATTAATTTTCACATCTTGTAAACTTTGCGCAGTTTCGTGTATAAAAACATTACCGCATATTTAATTTCCTACGTCAAAAATTATTTTTTGCATACTGCGCGGCGGTAAGGTTTGGTTACCACTGGCTGACGACGATACTCTTCTTTGTGCTGTGACTCGCTAGCCACATAATCACGTGGTCTGCAGCAAACGAACATCGCGTTGCGCAGCCTCCAATTCAGGCGATCGGAAGCAAATGTGCCGTATTTGGTGGATTTTGTATTTATACTTCAATATTACGAAAGTTGGCAGCTTAAATGTAACGGCGCTTGAAAGACATTTGCAAAACGCGTATTTTAAGGTAAGGTATGTCGTAATTAAGTACGGAGAAATTATGCCTTCACGTATGAAACCTTTACCAGTTAAAGGATGCAGGTGCACACCCCACGACAGAAAATCAATGTCCACAATGACGCCGAAGGCAACATATCTACACATGAAATTTTTATGGGGAGAGTTCCGGCACAGGACGCAGGTGGATCCGGCTACCCAACCTGGTGACAGAATTCTGCCGTGAAATGGCTCGTTGCTGTAAGACCCATCGACTCTGAGACGGGCAGACTGTAGCGGCTATAACTCGTTCCAGCGGTCCGACGCGAAGTCCACACACGGCCACGCGCTGACGTCTTCGTCTCTCTCTCTCTCTCTCTCTCTCTCTCTCTCTCTCTGGTCAACAGACAACTCACTCTTTCCGCCTAGACCACGGCCACGAGGTCGACCAAAGATCAGCAAGACATAGCCTAGAGAGCATGTATAGGATGAAAGTGGCCATGCGTGAGACGCTCCTCATTGGCTGAGGGCCCAGGACGCCATGTTTTTACCAGATGTATATGAATAGCTACAGTGTGCGATTCTGTACTATTGTGTGTCTTAAAAGCTTCTGACAGCGATTTCACTGCACAGTTACGTACAGGTTGTATTGCGGTAGGCATTTCTCCACTATTTACGTCAGTCAACGAGATGTTCGTTGGTCGTTGACGATAACCTTAGAACTTCGCGGCAATTTTGAAGATTATATCTTGGTTTGAAGTGATTTACTGCGAATAATTAATAATGTATATTACATAATCATTAAGCGCAATCAAGAGAAATGGCTCGTTGTTCCTCTTCCTCTGTTGGCTGCCCGTAAAGGCGACTTAGGCATCGTTCACACTACGGCGATATATCGTAAGCGATTTATCGTAAGCGATATACGATACGCGACAAGCATAGTCAGATACGTGAAATCTAGGGGGGGCGATAAAAAGGGTTCACACTAGGGCGATTGCGCGATATATCGTAAGCGATATATCGTTTTACGTACCGCTTGCCGGTCTCATGAGCGATTAGTCGCGAGCGATATTTCGAGCTGTAAACATGGCGGGAAGAAGAGAAGACCACCAAAATCTGGGTCTAGCCAGAATTCAAAGAAAACTTTTTATTTGACTGAGCATTTATCTTTACTGCAACCATATTTGAAAGTGGGAGATATGTCTGGCAATCATAGTCTTGAAATACAGCAGTAGAACAGTCCAGTACTGATCAAAATGATGGAAGTGAAACACTGGTTGAACAGGAAATGCCGGATGAAATTGCTCCCGTGCAATTAACCGAAAAACCTGCTCGTACTGATGAAGCTTCTACCGTGCAATTACTTGAGAAACCCGCTCGTAAAAGCCCAAGTCAATCACACAAAATACGAAAAGATGAAGTCGAGTTTGCTTTTATAGAATGGATTAACATGAAAAAGTCTGTCAATAAAAGTGATGAAGATGCTGAACAGCACTTAGCACTTCCTTCTCTCTCTTTTACATGTAGTCCCACCACATTTTTACCGCACACGTCGCGCCGATTTATCGCCTGCTGTGTGAACCTTGATATCAATATATCGTCGCGATAAATCGCTTACGATATATCGCCGTAGTGTGAATGGCGCCTTACGGAAACCAACGAATTAGTCCTGCCTGTGTGAAATAAACATTTTCTGCTTCGACTCCCCCCCCACCCCCCACCCGCACGAAGCAAGATAGGCATTGATGAAATTCAGTAATAGAACTGCTGTTTGTGAAATTTCCGCGAGGTGTAGTGGTTGCGTACTGAATTCATAATGTGAAGGCTGCGAGTTCGAATACAATAAGCGGTAAATGTTTTTAAACTGTATTTGCTAGCTTTTTGTTAGTTCTTGGTTCTGGTTTTTCACTTGTCGTGGTACAAGGTATGTTTTAACATGGCTACGGCACCTCCCCCTTGGCTATGTATTAATGGCTATTCTCAATCCTATAATTTATTACGGGATGTGACGTGAGAAAGAGAGGGGACGGGACTATTGACTTATTGTAGATATTCAGTTGCCTATTTTGAGTCTGTTTCTGCTGTTTCACTAGTATCGGTATTTTTCCGATTTTCTGTGATACAGTTTCCTTAAAGTATCTACAGAATATTAAAATTTTGCACATAGTTGCTATTGTAAGCGATCGTTACAACGTCAAAGGACAAAAATGCAGCCCTCGGTCGCAAAATAAAAATTGTTTAACCTGGTTTCGGCAATGACTATGACTGCTTTCATCAGAAATTATAAAATAAAACAAGTCACATAATGAACTACACTACTCAGCTGTAAAGCTCGCATCATAAAATTAAAAAAGAAATTTTTAGGAAAAGCTAGCTACTATGGGCTGCACGCCTGCACAGAGGCATCAGTCTGATGAAGGCAATCATAGTTATTGCCGAAACCAGGGTAAATAATTTTTAATTTGCGATAAAAGGCTGCATTTTTATCCTTTGATGTTATCTACAGAATGTTTTTGGTATTTTCCAGTGTAGGAAAATGTTATAAGATCGACAACACATTTAAATGCATTATATCAGAGCGGAAAACGATAATATTGTACTAATTTCATCGATGGATAAGCAGACAGAAAATAGTGAAATAGTATTGATTTCTTTGAGATACATAACATGGAGTGTCTGTCTTTCTTATTAATCAACTGCCAACTGTCGAAATTACCATAACATCGTAAAATATGGTATTAATATTCGACAGTCATAGAAACTGTTTCATCAGACTTAGTTGCTTACAAATTTATTAGGCCTGTATGAACATACAGTAGATGAATGGCATTTCTTTAACCACGTCTTTGGTCTCATGGATAGAACTGATGCCTTATTTCAATCATCAAGTGGCTGCATGTCTGCCTGGGTCGCTATGTAGATACACGTCCCGCGCGCAGTCTGGTAAAAACATGGCGACCAGAGGCCATTTGGCCACTCTCTCCCTATATAGGCTCTCTAGAGATAGCCTAGCTTACAGCGCCGTCACAGAAGGAAGCAAGGAAGGAGGTGAGTAAGGGTGACTGGTAACTGGCGCCAGTGCTTAGAAAGGCGAAGAAACGGAAATCGAGTCAGCAAGGCTCAACTTTACCCCTCGTCCCGCGATTACGCAACATGTGCCGGTGGAAGGATTTCGCTCATTATAACTAACAAGAGCAAGACACAGACCTGTTTAAGGTGTACCCTGATCGTCCTCCCAGATTTTACCCTACCAATAAATTAACATGTTCTACTAGTCGAATAAAGTACATGGTTCCAAAAGAAGGGGATTGAATTTACTGAGTCGACCAACATGCACATCTCTACCAGGATAGTTGCGCACATATACCAGGTCCCCAACCTTGCGGACTGCCTGGTGACCATGACGTAAGTCTCTATTTTCTCTGGCTCGCTTACAGTTTTCTTTTATTACCTGGGGATTTCCCACAAGTTGAAAAGTGAGGAGTTGAGAAGGTAAGCAAACATTAATTAAGCGGGGTCGCCCTTAAGACCTCGTGGTTGGTTTAGTTAACGGCAAGGCTGAACCAAAGCAGGATAACGTCCCATATTCTGGGATAGCGCTGATGATAAATAATTAACGCCGGCGTAACATTACGACTGACCGATTCGGTGAAAGAACCCTGAGGATAATAGGGAGTGGTAGTTAAATGCTTTATGGGGTTTTAAAAGCAACGGGATCTAAAGGGGGCAGAGATAAAAGCAGGTGCTTTATCACTGACAAGTTGCTTCGATGGATCAGAAACATTGTATTTTATGGTTAGGTGGGTCATAGTGGTGCTAACAGTAACATTACGACTAGGAACTATCCAAGTGAACCTGCAGAAGGCATCGACGACCGGTAGACATACTGGTTGCCCTTCTTGGTAAGAGGCTAGGGTCGCATGTGAACAATATAAACGTTATCCATGGGTTGTGTTTCACGCACGGAGATTAGTAATCCCTGCTGAGGAGTTTTGGCACCTTGATATAACTGGAAACTAGCCACAAGATCGACCGACGCCCAAGTAAGGTGGTATTTAATTTTTCGCAAGATCTTATGTACTCCTACCAGAGAATCATGAAGATAAAAGAAGACAGGACGCACTAATTAAGTCGGTAAAGAACTTTTAAGTTCCCCGACATGGCCAGCCTTCTTACAAATAATGCTCTTGCTAATCGTATAGTCGTCCAACAGCTCGCCATTCGGCAGGCGTTTCGTAATGGGTCCCCACAGAAGATCCTGATCCTGCTTGGTACGCAAGTCGCCAAACAGCTGGCAAATGTTCCCTAACACGAGGTTCTGGCTGATCGTTCTCAGTAAATATTCAGCTAAGTACATCGGCAAGAACGTTGTAAGTGCCTTTAATTTTGCCTGACCTTAAATTGTAAAGCTGAAATACACACCGCCCGTCTGGCAATACGACCGGTTTAACGTGGTCTGGCTAAGACCCAATTCAGAGCTTGGTTGGCAATTTCAAGATCGAACTCGCGGTACTCCAAATGAAAACGGTGATGTCAAGAGCAAACAACACAGCCTACACCTCACACTCATACTCTGAATAAGTTCGGCGCCAGTTAACCAACATGGCAAGTAAGCTAACTGCTGCCTGCCTCTGTCCCTCAGACTCTTGCAGCAATACGGCTGAAATACCAGACTTAGAGGGGTCAGTCTCGAACTCTGAACGTTTATTGCTGAAACTTCCAACAGAAGAGGATTGTAGATGGCGGATTTGATGGCGTCGAATGCTGCCTCGTAGGGTTAACTTTCCAAACAACAGGAACATCTCCATCTAATATATAAAGTAGAGTTTTGATCCAATTTTTCAAATTTTGTACATGTAAGCTTCAGTCCATGAGGACGGTCGCCGTAAGTGTAAGAATCACGTACGATACATAGTTCACGAGATATGACGTCTTAAATGCGCGGAAAATACTGCATATAGCGACAATGCTGCTCATTTTCTCCTAAACCACTTGATCGATTTCAACCAAATTTGGTACACACATTTCTTACAGTGAGGTAATAATTGCTGCATGGTTAAGAATCACATACGGCACATGGTTTAAAAGATATTACGTCATAACCAATATAAATCGCAAAAAATGCCACATAATGCGGCGAAACTTTCGACATACACTGTATGAGAATGACAGTACTTAGCGACTTGCGACAAACTTTAAACATAATTTCAAACCTTTATTAAACTTTTTCTCGCTGGTAACCATATTAAAATGATGAAAGCAGAAATGTTTCTCGCTTACTACTTTTCCACTGTTTATGGAGTAAAACTACGGCTCTCGGTATGACGTTACAATTTATAATTTGAACACTACAAATTGTAGCGACAGGAAATGTTTCGGACAGTATACACATATATAGTTGAATGTAGCTTCTATATTGTATCACATTCCGACACGTAGTTCATGAGATATGAACACATAAAGAGTAACGTTCATGGAAAACCGCCCCATCACGCACCAAGTTTTAATCTATTACTTCTTTACTACTAACTGTATTCGCGAGAGATTTCACAGTCGTACAGTCCGTACACGAATGAATATATAGCTGAAAAATGGCAGGAATAAATAAATAAATACCCGGGCAACGCCGGGTTTTCAGCTAGTCTACCAATGATTTAATACGATCCTTGGCGAAGGGTACCATTCAGTAACACCATTTGAAGTTAACAGAGTTATACAATTGTTCAAAGATTGAGCAGGTAATGAAATGAGGTGGTGGAGGAAGAGATCGACAAAGAAAAGGAGATGATTGACAGAGCAAGGGGAAGGAGGAGATGAACAGAGAGAGAGTGTGTAGATGAGGAGATCAAAAGAGAGAGGAAGGGGAGAGGGACAGAGATGGAAAGAGAAGGTGGAAAGAGGTAGAGAAAACGGAAGGTGGGCGGACCAACTTGAATAATAAGTAGCCAGGCAGTACTGGGTATTCAGCTAGCTAATTAGACGGAAGCAGTCAGTACAGAGTCGACACCAGCGTTCGATGCAGGACGGAATTCCCATCGCGGCATCAGGTTCGCGTACTGGGTACGTGACCATCTCGGCGTAAGCGTGCAGTCTCGCTGACGCAAGTGACTGCGGGAGCCACGTGTATTACGTAATGCTAGAGGCCAGTCTACTGGGCGTGTTGCGAAGCTGTTGGCTGGTGCGGGAGCTGTAGCGGTTTTTTCGGGACGATAAGGACGCCTGGAGCGGACCGAACAGTCGGCTGTTACAGGGCAGTGGCGCAGCCAGAGAGGGCCAGAGAGCGAGTGGGTCACGGTGGCCAGACGGTCAGAGGCGGGGGCTTGGTCCAGACGGCGTCACCTGCTCTGAGGCAGGGAAGGGAGTTGGCTCAGAGACCACGCTCCGGACACGGCGCCGCCATGCCGCGGCCTGCACCACTCCCACTGTGCTAGACGCCATCGCAAGAGGCTTGCGAGCTTACACACGGGTTATTTTACGTCTGGTGATGGTGTAAGAGAAATGTCAATAGTCCGCAGACTGGTTTGATGCAGCTCTCCACGCTACCTTTTC
Source organism: Locusta migratoria (assembly GCA_026315105.1). Lineage (NCBI taxonomy): Eukaryota > Metazoa > Arthropoda > Insecta > Orthoptera > Acrididae > Locusta > Locusta migratoria. The sequence goes on from CM048749.1 coordinate 344,041,099, forward strand.
ATGTGCAAGTCTCTTCATCTGAGAATACAAATGTTCAAGTGTTTGTATAGTCTATGGGACTTAACTACGGGGTCATCAGTCCCTAAGCTAACTACTTATGAACTAGCTAACACTAAGAACGGCACAAATACCCATGCCCGAGGGGGGGGGATTCGAACCCCCGGCCGTAGTGGCCGTGCAGACCGTGACTGGAGCGCCTCAGTTCCCTCGGTCACCGCGGCCGGCTCTGAGAATACGATCGGCAACCTACATACTTATGAATCTACCTACTGTGTTCATATCTCGGTCTCCCTCTACGATTTGTACCCCACACACTTCCTTCTAATGATAAGTTAACGATTCCTTGATGTCTCAGGATGTGTCCCACCAAAATATCCCTTATCTTAGTCAGAATACGCCAGAAATTCCTTTCCTCTCCAATTCTGTTGAGCACCTCCTCATTAGTTACGTGATCTACCCATCTAGGCATCATCTGAGAATACGTTCGGCAACCTACATCCTTATGAATCTACTTATTGTATTCCCATCTCGGTCTCCCTCTACGACTTGTACCCCACACACTTCCTTCTAATGATAAGTTAACGATTCCTTGATGTCTCAGGATGTGTCCCACCAAAATATCCCTTATCTTAGTCAGAATACGCCAGAAATTCCTTTCCTCTCCAATTCTGTTGAGCACCTCCTCATTAGTTACGTGATCTACCCATCTAGGCATCATCTGAGAATACGTTCGGCAACCTACATCCTTATGAATCTACTTATTGTATTCCCATCTCGGTCTCCCTCTACGACTTGTACCCCACACACTTCCTTCTAACGATAAGTTAACGATTCCTTGATGTCTCAGGATGTGTCCCACCAAAATATCCCTTATCTTAGTCAGAATACGCCAGAAATTCCTTTCCTCTCCAATTCTGTTGAGCACCTCCTCATTAGTTACGTGATCTACCTATCTAGGCATCATCTGAGAATACGTTCGGCAACCTACATCCTTATGAATCTACTTATTGTATTCCCATCTCGGTCTCCCTCTACGATTTTTACCCCACACACTTCCTTCTAATGATAAGTTAACGATTCCTTGATGTCTCAGGATGTGTCCCACCAAACTATCCCTTCTCTTAGTCAGTATACGCCAGAAATTCCTTTTCTCCCCAATTCTGTTGAGCACCTCCTCATTAGTTACGTGATCTACCCAACTAAGTTTCATCATTCGTCTGTAGCACCAGATTTCAAAAGCTTCTATAATCTTTTTGTCTGAACTCCCTATCGTTCACGTTTCACTGCCATACAATGCTACACTCCAGACAAATGATTTCAGGTAGGATTTCCTAACATTTAAATTAATATTGGATGTTAACAAGTTTCGCATCTTTAGAAACACTTTTCTCCCCATAACCATTCTGCATTTTATATCTTCTTTACTACGGCCATCAGAAGTTACCTTGCTACCCAAATAACAAAATTCATCTACTACTTTTATTGCCTCGTTACCTAATCTAATTCCTTCAGCATCGCCTGATTTTCTGACATTACATTACATTACCTTCGTTTTACTCTTGTTAATATTCATCTTATATCTTCCTTTCAAGAAACTGTCCATTCCATTAATTGATCTTCCAGATCCTTTACAGTCTCTGACAAAATTACTATGTCATCGGCAAACCGCAGACTTTTTATTTCTTCTCCCTGAACTTTAATTCCCTCTGCAAATTTCTCCTTCCATTCCTTCATTGGTTGTTCAATGTACAGATTGAACAACACTGGGGAAAGGCTTCAACCCTGCTTTACTCCCTTCCCAAGCTCTTCGTCCCTTTCTTGTCCTTCGACTCTAACAGCCGCTGTCTGGTTTTGTATAGGTTGAATATAACTCTTCGCTCCCTATATTTTACCCCTCCTGCCTTCAGAATTTGGGAGAGTTTATTCCAGTCGACATTTTCAAAAGCTTTCTCCAAAACTACAAACGCCAAAAACGTAGGTTTGCCCTTCCTTAGCCTATCTTCTCAGATAAGTCGTGATGTGAATATTGCCTCCCGTGTTCCTACATTTCTCCTAATTCCAAACTGATATTCCCCGAGGTCAGATTCCACAAGTTTTTCCATTCGTCTGTAAATAATTCTTGTTAGCCATGACTTATTAAAGTGATAGTTCTGTAATTTTCACACTTGACTGCAATTGCTTTCTTTGGAATTGGAATTACGATATTCTTCTTAAAGTCTGAGTGTATTTCCCCTGTCTCATACATCTTGCATATACGGTTGAAATTTTATTTTCATATAATCTCTATATAAAAGCGAAAGGACACTCGTTCTCTTATTCACTGACTAAAGACGAAATCTCGAAAACTAGTTCATCTATGAAGCTGAAATTTGGCGGCAATATAGATTATAGGTAGAAGACGTCAGCTAAGAAAGGATTTTGCGATAGGGCCGATAGTTCAGGAGATATAACGTCATAAACAGTAGGTTCACAGATTTGTGACTGGCTGGAAGACTTCCTAAGTAATAGAACGCAGTACGTTATTCTCGACGGCGAGTGTTCATCAGAGACGAGTGTATCGTCAGGCGTGCCGCAGGGGAGTGTGATAGGACTCCTATTATTTTCTAACTATATAAATGATCTCATGAACAGAGTAACTTGTAATTTGCTGCTGTTTGCTGATGATGCTGTCGTGTATGGGAGGGTGTCGCCTTTAATTGAAAGTGATATCATGTAGGATGACTTAGGCAAAAATTATAGTTGGTGCGAAGAATGGCAGTTAGCCCTCAATTTAGAAAAATGTAAGGTGAAGGACACATTGTTCAGCAGATACGACGCTATAACCACTGAGATGATTGAAAACTAAACTACAGGGCGAATTTCGCTTTAGATTCGAGAGAAACGAGTGTACAGATAACGCAGATGTCTTCATGGTGGCGATGATGGTGCTCAAGGTGAACGTCTATTACCCGGGCGACCTCATTGGTTGCAGCGTCGCAGGCGGCTTTATTCTGCAAATCACATTTAAGTGCCTGGCAGAGGGTTCATAACCACTTTCATAACTTTTCTCTACCGTTCCATTCTCTAATAGCGCGCGGGAACTTATGGGACATAACTACGGGGTCATCAGTCCCTAAGCTTACAAACTACTTATGAACTAGCTAAGACTAAGGACGGCACAAATATCCATGCCCGAGGGTGGATTCGAACCCCCGACCGTAGTGGCCATTGAGACCGTGACTGGAGCGCCCCAGTCCCCTCGGCCACCGCGGCCGGTTCTCTTATTTTATTGTGATGGTCATGTCTCCCTAAGTAGGTGGGTGCTAGCAAAGTATTTTCACATTCAGAAGTAAAAGTCGGTGATTGAAACTTCGCAAACAGATCACGCCGCAATGAATAACGTCTTTCTTTTAATGATTTCCACCCCAATTCGTGCAACATTTCCGTGACGATTTCCCCGCCCCGTAACGTGATAAAACAAAACGAGCTGCCCTTCTCTGAACCTTCTCAATATCTTCCGTCAGTCCCACCTGGTGAGAGTTCCACAAGGGGCAACAGTACTCCAGGAGAGGACGCACAAGTGTGATGTAGGCAGTCTCTTTGGTGGAGCTGGTGCATCTTCGAAGCGTTCTGCCAATGAAACATAACCTTTGGTTCGCCTTCCCCACAATATTTTCTATGTCTTCTCTCCAGTTGTTCGTAATTGTAACTCCTAGGTATTTGGCAGAATTTACGACCTTAAGGTTTAACTGATTTATTGCGTAATTGAAGTTCAGCGGATTTCTTTTAGTGGTCATGTGTATTACTTCACACTTTTCTTTATTTAGTGTCACTTGCATATTATATAAAATTAAATTGAAATGTCCAAATTTAACAACCAGTCCAGAGCACTTTCTGCCACTTGATGTAAACTCTCAAAGTCACCGTTAAATGCTCGCAGAGGACACTGCTTGACGATGTGCCCCACGGTTTGCTCTTCTGCCCCCAGTCAGAAGATGGAAGGAAACCCCACTTCTTCATGTTGTAAGTACACCTCCCTTGACCATTCCTAATGCGGTTGCCTCTCGACCAGTTTTGGCGTGGTAGATGGAATCCCTCAACCTTCTTTGATGGATCTTGCACGAGGTGGCCGTTGTGCGGTGGATTTTCGTTCCAGCGTTCTTGCCACTTGGAGGTCACGTCGAAGGAAGTGGTGCTTTCTGTGTCACACCAGGGCGGTTTTCGTGGTTTCATACGACATGCTGGGGGATCCCTTATAGCATCATACAAGGGAGAGTTCTTGTGAGCCTCGACATTCTGTATCAATTTTACCTTAGCTGCTTTCCTCCTCAGATCTTGCGGAGCAATGTTAGCCAGGACAGGTAACCACTGAATGGGCGTAGATCTGACAGTCCCAGTGATAATCCTCATGGCTTCATTAAGTTGGACGTCAATTCAGGAAACTCACACCAAGGATGACGCAGATCTCTACAGAAGAGGAAATCTCTTTGGATATGTTCTGGCTGGGGCTATAAAAGATGAACAGTATGGCATTGCAACATACGTCAGATCACATTTCTCTGACTACAAAATCAGTCATCAAGACAGTGCGTCAGATGTCTTTGTCTTGGCTATAGAGATGGCAGGCACCACTATTGTGAATATCTACAAACCTCCGCACGTTATTTGGCCTAATCCACCTGTTACGTTCTTCAGTCCCCCAGTTGTGTATGTTGGCGATTTTAACAGTCATAGTGATGTCTGGGGATATCAGGAAGAAGACAGAAATGGAGCTATCCTAAATGAATGGATGGATGTACAATCTCCAGCTTGTGCATAATGCTAAAGATCTAGGAACATTTCGATCTGGTAGATGGCAGAAAGATTGGTTGATAATAACACCACTCTGATTGGGTGATGGAACTTTGAACTGAACTGTATTTTTGGTCGAGGATTCTCCCATATATGTAACATGTTTTTAAAAAAGAGAAGATGGAGAGAGAGAAGGGATAGGAGAAGTGCAACTCAAGGCTGGAATAAAGAAATAAATACCCGAGCAACGCCGGGTTTTCAGCTGGTAGTTTGTAATTACACAGCTCGAGCCCCCATGTGGTAATGCACAACACAAACAATTTTAATCACCCACAAAATGACATTTATTTCCTCTAGGGCTACGTGAGATATGGTTGGGCTTATAATAAATTGGCAACGTTGAAGTCTGAGGGGGCGCCAACCACATCCGCTGAATTGTCCCCAAAATACGTAACAAAATACCAGTGGCGGCTGGTGATAATGTGCTAATGTGCTACAGCACACCGTAAATATATTACTAAAATTATGCCATTTCTCTTCGAATGCAAGCGTGAAATCGCTGTAAAATCACATCCTTTCTCTTGGAATGCGAGCCAAATATAACAATAAAATTATGCCAATTCCCTTCCAATGTGTATTAGAATGCTAGTAATAAGGATGAAAACGCATTTTGTAGCGCTCTCGCCGCGATAGTTGGAAACCAGCCACACTGGTACATGCGCAGAGAGGCGGCGCAGTCGTCTGTTTGCTAGTGCGCATGCGCAGACGTGACGTCAGGCCTGGCGACTCGTGTGCTGAGACCGACTGCAGCACCAGACCAATATTTCATTTCGCGCTGCGTGTAACGGTAGCGGAAGAATAGTATATGATGAATATTGCGGCATACGGAGTCAAATACCGCGCTGGCTCAGGCGTCTTGCGCATTGTCTCTCAAACCTAACTGTGTGAGGCTCGTATTCAAATAGCTCTAAGTCTAAATTTTTAATTTCTGTAAATAAAATTAATATTTTTAAACGTTATATTTACTACCTGAAGTGAATACACGCAGTTGGCAACGCTGTTATAGATTCCCCTGAAGGTCTTACCGTCAATACAGTATTAATTGATGTTTAAATAATTTAAAGGCAAGGCAAGGTTGATGTGTTTGAGATAAAACTTCAATCACAAACAACATTAGTAATGTTTAGCCAATATACGAGTGAAACTGCGCTTTTCAGCCAAGCGGTTTAATTGATCGCTTGTGTAGAACGCAGATGACATGGTGGGGATGTTGCTAAGCTCCGTTATTTCCATTGTCAGTCACGCTTTGTGCGTTCACTGAAGAAGTGTTTCGCGGTGTATTTCTTCGTGAAAGTGCGCGTTGCGTACTGTGCGAGCAACATGGCAAATTCTGTCGATGATCTACTACAGAGTCCATTTTCTAGTAGACTTTTGGAAGAGAAACTGAAAGTGAAAGAGTTAGGTAGACCTAATCAAGTTTTAAATCTCAGTGAAAAGGCTATAGGAGGTGGCAAGAAAAGTGAGTACACGAGGAAATTTAGAACGAAAGTGTATGAAAACAGTTGGATTTGCGGATGTGACATTCGCAATGCACTTTTTTCCTTTCCATGTTGGTTGTTTGGGAACAGTTATGCGTGGAGTACAGGGGGAGTGAAAGACCTCGGACATTTAATGCATTAATAAAAAAAAAAACATAAAGGAAAACATAAACATATAAATAACATACTTGAACTTAGTTCATTAGGTAAAGCTAATATCACAACAATATTAAGTCGTGCTTTTTATTTCAGTATATTTTGTTCTCTGTTTATTTTTGTAATAATGTAGCACACTGGTCAAATTTTGTACGAGCCGCCACTGCAAAATACTAATACTAGTAGGGTGAAGTTTTACTTTTCATTCTTTCTTTATTATGTGTCGTTTATTCAGACAACTGTTCATAAACACGAATGTCTAAGTCCTTCGCTCGCATCCAGAGTACGCCCAAGTTATCTAAAGGCACCAACTCACGAAAACCAAACAACAATGTTTATCACCGGTAATGTTTCTAAGTCCAGCATTGCCACTTTAGCTGAATATTAAAAGTCCCATGAGCGAAATAATTCAAATTTCACACTGCGAAATTTTCTAAGGCCAGCTCTGCAAATCAGCTGAAAATCACTGTGCCGTGCGTGGCACTGGGGATCAATTTCGATTTTCAGAGATTGCGTTTGTACCGCTGGGGAAATCGAAATACTATCGCTGGGTCGGCCCCGCCCTCTGGCGGCCGAGCGGGACGTCACGTGGGAGACGAGGGAGGAAGGTTGTAGGTAGTTGTCGGCGAAAGACGGCGGACGTGAACTTGGTCCGCGCAGGGGCGGTGGTGCTCTGGGAATTGCGACAGTTTTACGCACGGTGTCGTGTTGAGCTTCCGCAAAACTTGAGGAGCTACGTGCACACGACTCCGAATTTTGACCTTAAGTGCGTAAGTTACATCCTAGATTGTGGCTGCACCTTCTTGATGATATGTTTATGTCGACCGTTCCCATCGGCACGGGACCCGGCGCTTCCTTCCAGCTTGGTCATGATCAGTTGTTGTGTTAAGTTTTGTATATCAGACCGTATGGCTACATCACGCTTGCTTCTTGAAGTATGAAAAATTATTTATTGTGTTGTACTGCCTGGTGCTAACCACAAAGTGTTTCAGGTTCCGTATTAAGTCCTAAAATTGCAAAGTGTGTGTAAAACGTGCTGATGTACGAATTGCTTTTATTACTCGGATGAGCGTTGCAGAGTTCCTGAGTTGTTACTAAGAAGTGGCCTATGTTGTGTTGCTCACAAGCCCGTCCGAGGAAATTAAAAGATACTAAACCTCGCATAAATTGTAAGACGTTAGCAGAGTCTGAAGTTGTGGGCTTACCAGTTGCACTGAGGCCCGTTCGTGCAACGTGTTTTTAAGTTAAGTAAATTTTCCATTTCTTTTCTAACCTGGCCGTGGCCTGTACAATGAACTTGGACCAAATTGTTTCAGTGTAATATCTGATTGTTTTATCATCGCCATTCTGTTGAACAGCGTATGTTCTTCACAGGCGTTCTGCTTGTATTGCAGCTTTGAGGACATTAATTTACTCTGTATTGTTTAGCGGCCACATTTAATTTGTTTGCCTGCTGTGTTTTTTAAAAAAAAGATTTTTACTATGGTGTGTATTGTAGTTGATATAAGGCAATTGTTCATTGGGTAAAAATTAATTGTCTTCAGGATTTGTATTTACTGTAATCACTGTCTATGTTCAAGTGTTCATTCTTAGATATTGAGTAATTGGAATCATTGTTTATTACTTTAAAGGTGTCAGTAAGGAATTTGATTATCTATACCAATTGCCTTAAATTTTCAGTCTTATAAATTTTCTTTGGAATCTGATGTGTTTTATTTAAAGTGAAATAAATTTTGGTTTAACACTGTACCTTGGGCTTAGCACCGTACCATTTATTCTCAAATTCCTGCCACCACACCAATCACAAGTCGCACAAACGAAATATTTCAAAGTTCCGTACTGTGTATAGAAAGTTTAAGTTCCACAAACGCAACTCCGAAAATTATTCTGTTCACTAACAATGCGGAAAAATTCCAAGTATCAGGCGACAGCCTAGTTGCTCGACACACACATGTCGTCGCGCTCTGAATGACGCGAATTGGATTCACATCCGCGTTCTAACGAACAGTTTAGTTTTCCTTTGAACGCATCGCGACTGTAGTTTTTGCTTTTGTTGACACTGTAATCATGAATAGGGACTGTGACTGCTGTATGCGGATGCAGTCTGAGCTGGTGACACTTCGCTCCCAGCTTCAAGCTGTGTTAACCTCGGTTGCACAGTTGGAAGCTGCGATCGATGGGCGTCGTTGTTGTTGGCCGGCGGTGGGGACCGAACAGACTCCCGTCGTCTCCACCGATCGGCCTGCGGCAGCGACATGCCCTGAAACTGCTAGCAGTGAGGCAGACATCCCACCCGTGGTTGCGTGGGAGGTTGCTCCAGTGCGTGGCAGGAGGCGCAAGACATTCCGGGGGACCGATCGTGAGGCCTCCCCGGTTCGTCTTGCGAACAGGTTTGAGGCGCTGTCTGCTCAGGACGACGTTCCTGAGTCGGATGGTGTCTCTCACCCTGTCACCACCCAGCCTGCAAGATCCGGGCTTTCACAGAGGGTGGGTTTACTTGTAGTTGGGAGCTCCAACGTTAGGCGGGTGATGGAGCCCCTTAGAGAGATGGCTGCCAAGGAGGGGAAGAAGGCCAACGTGCACTCCGTGTGCATACCGGGTGGAGTCATTCCAGATGTGGAACGGGTCCTCCCGGATGCCATGAAGGGTACGGGGTGCAGCCAACTGCAGGTGGTGGCTCACGTCGGTACCAGTGATGTGTGTCGTTTCGGATCTGAAGAGATCCTCTCAGGTTTCGAGCGGCTAACTGAAGTGGTAAAGACTGTCAGTCTTGCTTGCAAGATGAAAGCAGAGCTCACCATCTGCAGCATAGTTGACAAGACCGACTGTGGACCTCTGGTACAGAGCCGAGTGGAGGGTCTGAATCAGAGGCTCGGACGGTTCTGCGACCGTGTAGGCTGCAGATTCCTTGACTTGCGCCATCGGGTGGTGGGTTTCCGGGTTCCGCTGAATAGGTCAGGAGTCCACTACACGCAGGAAGCGGCTACACGGGTAGCGGGGGCTGTGTGGCGTGGACTGGGCGGTTTTTTAGGATAAAGAGCTTCAGGGAAATAGAAAATGGGCAATCTCAAAGGGTTCAGGTGGATCACAGGAGAAATGTAGATCCGGAAACTATCGGTATAACAGTTGTAAATTGTCGTAGCTGTGTCGGGAAAGATCCAGAACTGCAAGCGTTAATAGAAAGCACCGAAACACACCTCATTATAGGCAGCGAAAGTTGGCTCAAGCCGGAAATAAGTTAAGAAGAAGTATTTTCAAAAGATCTAACGGTATTCAGAAAGGATAGATTAAACAAAATAGGTGGGGGCGTGTTTGTCGCCGTCAAAAGTAGTATTTCATGTAGCGAAGTTGAAGTTGATAGTTCGTGCGAGCTATTATGGGTAGAGGTTGTACCCGAAAATCGTAAGAAGTTAATAATCGGTTCCTTTTACCGGCCTCCCGACTCTGACGATACAATAGCAGAAAGGTTCAAAGAAAACCTGAGTCTAATTACAAAAACGTACCCGACTCACACGATAATAGTAGGTGGTGATTTTAATTTACCCTCGATCTGTTGGCGAAATTATATTTTCAAATCAGGAGGTAGGCATAAAACATCGTCCGAAATTGTACTCAACGCTTTCTCTGAGAATTACTTCGAACAATTAGTTCATGAGCCAACGAGAATTGTAAATGGATGTGAAAACACACTTGATCTCTTAGCAACAAATAATCCTGAGCTCATAATGAGCATCAAAACGGATACAGGTATTAGTGAACACAGAGCTGTAGTAGCGAAATTGAATATCGAAAGTCCCAAAGTTAACAAAAATAAACGCAAAGTATATTTGTTCAGGAAAGCAGATAGAAACAAAATACATTGCTTCTTGAAAGACAGCTTCCACTCGTTTCTAACACTAAACGTAGGTGTAGACCAGATGTGGCTCAAATTCAAAGAAGTGGTATCGACAGCAATTGAAAGTTTTATACCTAATAAATTAATAAAAGAAGGAGGCGATCCCCCTTGGTACACAAAACAGGTCAGGACACTGTTGCAAAAGCAAAGGAAAAGGCATACTAAATTTAAACGAACACGAAATCCCCAGGATTTGCGATTGTACTCAGAAGCACGAAATTTAGCGAGGATTTCAATGCGAGATGCCTACAACATTTATCACAACGAAACTCTTTCCCGTAATTTGACTGAAAACCCAAAGAGATTTTGGTCATATGTTAAATATACTCGGGGAAAGTCACAAACAATACCTTCACTACGTGATAGTAATGGCGATCCTGCCGATGACAGCGCTACTAAAGCAGAGTTACTAAACTTAGCTTTTAGAAACTCATTCACTAAAGAAGACGAAACCAATATTCCAGATTTCGAATTACGAACAGATGCCGTAATGAGTAACATAGAAGTAGATATCATCGGAGTAGTGCAGCAACTAAAATCACTTAATAAGAACAAGTCTTCTGGTCCGGTTTGTATAACCATTAGATTTCTATCTGATTATGCTGAAGCGATAGCTCCTTACTTAACAGTCATATACAACCGTTCTCTCATAGAAGGATCTGTACCAAAAGATTGGAAAGTTGCACAGGTCACACCTATATTCAAGAAAGGCAGTAGGAGTAACCCACTAAACTACAGGCCTATTTCATTGACGTCAATTTGCAGCAGGGTTTTGGAACATATCCTGTATTCAAATATTATGAATTATCTGGAACAGAACGATCTATTGACCCAAGGTCAACACGGATTTAGAAAATATCGTTCATGCGAAACACAACTAGCTCTATATTCACACGAAGTGATGGGTGCTATAGACAAAGGTTCGCAAATCGATTCCGTATTTCTTGATTTCCAGAAAGCTTTTGACACCGTACCTCACAAACGGCTTTTAATCAAATTGCGTGGTTATGGTATATCGCCCCAAATTTGCAATTGGATAGGGGATTTCTTGTCAGAGAGGACACAGTTCGTAGTAATCGATGGTAAGGCATCGACTGAAACAGAGGTGATATCGGGCGTTCCACAAGGTAGTGTTATTGGTCCTCTGCTATTCCTTATTTACATAAACGATTTAGGGGAAAATCTAAGTAGCTCTCTTAGGTTGTTTGCAGATGACGCCGTCATTTACCGTCTAGTAAAATCATCTGAAGATCAAAACCAACTGCAGAACGATCTGAATAAGATATCAGTATGGTGTAAAAATTGGCAATTGACTCTAAATAATGAGAAGTGTGAAGTCGTTCACATGAGTACGAAAAGAATTCCGTTAAACTTTGTTTACAACATAAATCAATCAAATGTGAAGGCCGTAAACTCCACAAAATACCTAGGAATCACTATTACTTCAGACTTAAACTGGAAAGAACACGTAGATAATATCGTGGGAAAGGCGAACCAGAGACAGCGTTTTATTGGCAGAATCCTTAAAAGATGCAACAGAACTACTAAAGAAACTGCATACACTGCGCTTGTCCGTCCATTTTTGGAGTATTGCAGCCCAGTGTGGGATCCTTATCAGGTGGGTTTGACGGAGGACATCGAGAGAGTCCAAAGAAGGGCAGCTCGTTTCGTATTGTCACGATACAGGGGAGACAGCGTTACGGAAATGATACAGGATCTGGGATGGGAATCATTACAACAACGGCGCTTATCGCTGAGGCGTGGGTTACTTGCGAAACTCCAATCGCCAACATTCTCCTCCGAATGCGAAAATATATTGTTGACTCCCACTTACATAGGTAGAAATGATCATCAGAATAAAATAAGAGAAATCAGAGCTCGAACAGAGAGATTCAGGTGTTCTTTCTTCCCGCGCGCTATTCGAGAATGGAATGGGAGATAAATAGTATAATTGTGGTTCGACGAACCCTCTGCCAGGCACTTAAATGTGATTTGCAGAGTATCCCATGTAGATGTAGATGTAGATCCAACACCACCTAGAGACAGGCCTCACAACAGCCTGTGCTACGCAGTGGCGTAGCTATCATAGGGCTAGGTGGTGCAGTGCCCCGGGGCCCCCGAGTTCAAGGGGCCCCTCGACCTCCGTGAGCGACGTTCGAAAAAGTTACAGTAGAGCGTCAATTTTTTGATTTCTGAAGAAAAAAAATAGTTATTTTAAATTTTTTACTCTGCCGCCCTAACGTCCATCACCTCCCCCTCCCCTCTAACCAAGTTCAAGTTTCTCACACTACCCGCACTAGGCCACCGGGTGGCGAAGCAGTGCTTCTAATGGGGCCTTCACTTCACACGACGCCACTCGGTGGTGCTGCTGACAGGCCAAGCCGCCAGTCGCTGTGTACAACAATTCAATTTCAGTCGACGTAGCAGTACAAGTAGTGGCAGGATCAAAGCTTCCCACAGTAGCAACTGAGCCTTCCAAGTGTGCGGCGTGTCGCTCGGCGCAGTGGGAAAGATCGCGGGCCCCCAAATACTGTATAAACTTCATATTGGCAAATACAAGTGTATAGTACGATGATCCGAATAAACCGGTTTTCCCAACATCCATGTCCCCAAATTACTTTGGACAATCGACGTTCTACTGTATTTTAGTTGAATGAAGGTTTCTGACTTTTAATGCTTTGAACCCTGGGTAACAAACCTCAGACGAACAAAGTATGTAAACATAACACGGTATATTGTTTGTCCGCTACGGCGTTGACCCTGCCACTATTATCGTGTTGCCGGTTGTAGTAGGAATTGCCATGGCTGCCAATCATTCCGAAATAACAGTCAATGGCGCTGAATTACTAGCAGTGTGTTTGACAATCACCGTGTGACCACATTTGAATATGAAGTGTCTACAATGTATTCTTACAGAACGGTATTATTGTGGTACCCCAACTGACTGCTCCTTAATCATAGATCCCAACGAAGTTCTGTAATCAATTGCACTCGGAAATTCGTGCCAGAAGAAAAGAAAATATGGGTAGTGAATGGTTGTGTGGATTTTATTACTGATCGGCGCGTCATCAGTGAAGCTTCTGCCTACAACTTCATTTGCCTAGTATGGAGCAACTTCGAAAACTATCCTATGGGGTGTATTATCTATATGTGCAAAATTTCATCCAAATCCACCCAGCAAATTTTGCGTGAAAGCATAACAACCAAACAAACTTTCACAGTTATAATTGTATTAGAGAGGACGATCAAATATTATCTGCTGCATGACATAATAATTTACTTAGTAGTATTTAGGTTTACCTCATTATGTCATCCAGTGGGTGGTAAGGGATGATGAAGTAGTTTTGTATCTGTACAGTGTTAAAAGAGGGCCCCAATGTCACTTTCGCCCCGGGGCCCTTGGTGATATAGCTACGCCACTGGTGCTACGTCGTACTGACCAGGCCGCGGCCGCCAGCGCTAAGAGGCAGGGGGCGTGTCCCATCGGCCAGCCAGTAAGCTGGCGGCCGCGGCCTGGTTAGTGTCACGTAGCGCGGGCTGTTCTGAGGCCTTGTCTCTAGGTGGTGTAACGCTGATACACTGTCCAAACCCTCTCGCTCGCTTCCTGCATAACGGAAACAACTGTGTTTCCGAGTGTCGGTGGACTTCAAGCCGGTGGGCTATGCCTCCAAAATAACGTGGTTGGTTGGTCAGTGTCCTGGCGAGTTTGATTCTCCTGTCGTTTGCAGTCGTGGTGGTGTTCTGAGGTGCTAACCACGCCTAATCAGCGCGGAGCAGATGTGGCCATCTCGTGGCGTTAAGCCGTTGCACTCTATGGCCGAGAGCAGCTTGCTGGAAGCGAGACTCGATGGTGGGGACTTCAGAGATCCTGAGGAGGTCTTCCGTTGGGAAATCCCGTGGGATATGTAGGGCTAGCCGAAGCACCCGGTTTTGGATGCTTTGCAGCCGGTTGATGTGCGTCGGCGCAGCATTTCCCCAAACCACCGCCGCATATTCAAAGATGGGGCGGACGAGTGTGGTGTAGATGGCAACACCGAGTTGAGGCGAGAGCATAGAGTCTGGGTTGAGGAAGGGGTACAAAGCCCGCAGCCTTCCCCGAGCCTTGCCGATGACGTTATCGACGTGAGTTTTCCATGTGAGCCGCCTGTCCAACGTCACGCCGAGATATGTAGCTGTCCTGCCCCAGGGTACAGCCACACCCCGCACAGTGAGACGAGGAAGGTCGACCGGAACGTTTTTCCTGGTGACGATTAGCGTCTGTGTTTTGGCCCCGTTGAACTTGAGCCTCCATTTCGTGGCCCACCTGTCCAAACCCAAAATGGCCGCCCTCTTAAATACCCTCGTAGCTATACTCTGGAGTCAAATCATGGTCTATTAAATACAAAATCTCTTTTTTTTACCCTTAATATGAACGATCTCGGGGGAGTTGCTTGTCTCCTACCGAGCGCCTCCCCAGGTGGCGGATAGGGGGATGCTCACCAGATATGGCGGGTAACGGGGAAATAAAATACCCGGGGTGGACCAAAACTAGCACAAGGGCACGACGGATCCATATGGTAGTGGCGGTACCCCAACAGCGTCTGTTCCACATGTCAGTGGCGGCTGATCAGTATCCTCTGTGGTTAACTACCATAGTTGTAACACGGAGCTCGCTCCACTCGAGGTTGATAGCCTCTGACAGTCAATCATGAAAAGGTCTTTTAGAGAAAAATTTCCACCGTCCAACCCAACAGGGAAGGAGAAGGCTACGTCGGATTCGGTGGGTAGCCAACTAGAAGATTCAAATGAATCGGAACATTTGAAATCACCCAACTATCATCAAGCATGTAATGCAAAAATAAAACACAAACACAACATAACATAACATAACATAATCTCTTTACTGCAAACTGGAAAACTCAAGAACTTCACAGATGAATTGAACAGACAGAACATCATAATAGCTGGGCTCCAAGAAATGAGAAATACAATAGAAGATCCATTTGAATCTCAAGGTTATAGAATTTACAATGGAAAACCAGGACAAAGAGTTATGAAACAGTGCCCGCAATTTGGAACAGGGTTTATAGTAAATTTGAAAGTAATAGACTCTATAACTGATTTTAAAGCTATTTCTCCACGAATCGCGACCTTAACTCTGAAAGCCACAAACAAGATCTATACTATCATAAACGCCCATGCTCCTACAAATCAGAAAAATTTTCTAACCAGAACTATGGAAGAAGTAGAAAAATTCTGGGACCTTTTGGATCAGACCATAAATCAAGTCAATAAAAACCACGTAAAGATTTTAATAGGGGATTTTAATGCCCAACTGGGAAAGGAAAGGAAATACAGAGATGTAATTGGAAAATGGGCTCTGCATAAACACACCAATAGAAACGGACAAAGGCTTGTTGAAATCTGCAGAACATATGGACTCATCTCTAAATCTACATATTTTAAAAGAAAACCAAGCAAGCTTATGACATGGAAACATCCTGACTGGACAAAAGGAGAGTGGCAGCTGGACCATGTCTGCATGGACAAATTCTTTCATAAAGAAATTCAAAATGTTAAGGTACTGAGAGGAACAGACACAGGTTCAGATTATTATATGATCAACATTAAAATCAAATTCACCCCATTCAGTAAAAAAAGACAGAGAGCAATTGGAGATAAAAGAAAGTATGATCCACATAAATTAATAAAAAATGACAAGTATCAGAAAAACACACAGAATACAGTAATAACAGATAATCTTCAGGAACTAATACCAATCTTGAAGCAACATGCCGAAGAATCGGCCCCAGTAAACCAACGTAAAAACATGCATGGTGGCCTACGGAGTGTGATGAAATTCACGACGAAAGGCATCAAGCTTGGATAAAATTTCAGACTCACAGAACAGAGGAAAATGCATATGACCTCAAGAACATCAGGAAAAAATTCTCTCAAATTATCAGAAAAACAAAGCGGCTATATCAAAAGGATGTACTGAGTTCCATTGAAGAAAACTACCACAAACCCAATTCCAGGGATTATTTCAAAGCCTTTGATACACAATTGCGTAAATTCAACCCTCCCACTTTACTGCTGAGAAATAAAGATGGAAGAATAGCTTATAATAACAAGGAAAATGCAGAAATCATGGCAGAAGCATTCAGCAAGCTCTTGAACTGTGATGAACCTGAAAAGCTTTTAACAATAGACACCAGCACCCCTGTAACAACCAAACCAGAAAATATAAGCCCACCTACAGTACAAGAAATAGAAACTGCACTTAAAGAAATGAGAAACCACAAAGCATGTGGTGAAAATCAAGTGTTTGTGGAAATGTGGAAGTATGCTGGCACAACAACTCGGAGGTCTTTACATACTATTTTACAAAAAATTTGGACAACAGATAAGTTCCCAGAAGAATGGACCATAGCTATAATTACCCCACTTCATAAGAAAGGAGACAAAAGTGATCCAGATAACTATAGAGGAATCTCGCTCTTGGATTGCACCTACAAGATTTTTTCCAAGATTTTACACAACAGGATCAGAGGGGAACTGGATAGGGAACTGGGGGAATACCAAGGAGGCTTCAGACCTTGGAGGAGCTGTGCTGAGCAAATAATTACTTTAAAATTAATCATGGCTTATTACCGCAAAAGAAACAAGCCTCTATCAATTACATTTATAGATTTTAAGAAAGCCTATGATTCTATCCATAGACCCTCATTGTTAAAAATTTTGAGACATTTCGGACTCCACCAAAAATTAATCAGAGTGATAGAACTTACCTTGACAAACACAAATTCAAAAATTAAGTTCAGAGGGGAACTTTCAGGATCATTCATGATAAAAACTGGTCTAAGGTAGGGAGACGGTCTGTCACCCCTTCTTTTTAATTGTGCCCTTGAATACATAATGAAGGAATGGTATAAGGCCAATCCAAAGAATATTAAAGTTGGAAACACAAAAAGATAACATCAAGTTGAACTGTTTAGGATTTGCTGACGACCTCGCCCTTCTCGCAAACAACATTCAAGAAACCAAACAACAAATACGATCATTACAGGAAATAGCCCAGTGTATTGGCCTTAAAATATCCTTTGAAAAAACTGAAATAATGGTAACAGAACCGCCACTGGCAATCAAAATTAGAATTGGAGTACATAACATAAAATTGTTGAAAAGTTTAAATACTAGGGAGAAATAATAACCCATAACTTGAACGAGAAACCATCATGGCAGAGTAGAATAAATAAACATATTACAATGCATCATGTTACCAAGAACACATATAATAAAAATGCCTCTCAATAGCCACAAAACTGAAACACTACAAAACAGTCACACAGCCACAAATAACATATGCTAGCGAAAATATATTTAAAACAACCAACACTGTAGCAATAGACAGGCTACTCAAAATAGAAAGGAGGATAGTCAGAACTTGCATAAATAAGAAATACCAAAAAGACGGGATTTGGAGAATAGCTTCAAATGAAACTGTTTATAAAGAAATAGAACCAGTGCCAAGCACAATGAAAAAGAAACGGATCTCTTTCCTAGGACATTTGATGAGAACACCAGAAAACAGAATCAGCAGGAAGATAACTGAAAAGTTATGGAACAGCAAGAGCAACATAAGATGGATCACAGAAATCAAGGAAGACATGATAAAACTACAGATAACGATGGAAGATTTGAAAAACAAGACAGACACACTCAAGATACTTCAGGACAAACACGTCACACTACCAATAAAAATTAACAAACAGAGACTGGGAAGGGTGATTTCGGATGAGGAGAGAAGAGCACGATCTGAAAGAATGAAAAAGTATTGGGCCAACAAAAAAATAAATAAAAATAAAAAATAACAGAAGATCCTAATTCATAATATTTATGTTGACCATAAAAGTAATAAATAAAAAAAGTAATAAACAAATTAACCACTGTATTATTAAATTGTCATGTTTATTTTTGAACTAAATTGTGTTAATGCATAAGAACAAATTGTAATAACCTTGTAATATTGACTAAAGTGTCCAATGAAGGCCATAAAATAAAATAAATAAATATGAACGATAAAAATATGTTATATATGAACAAAACAGAAATTCTTTTAGATGCTGGTATGGTCTATTAAATACAAAATACTCTTTTTATACACGTAATATGAACGATAAAAATATGTTATATATCAACAAAACAGATTTTTTTTTAGCTTCTGGTAGAACTTCTGGGTTATAAGGCCATGGTCCATAAAACTTTGCAGTTTTTCCTAACGCTTCGTCCAGAGCTGCGCCGGACATCTTCGGAGGTCTTCCTACTTCCGTTGAGTCTTGCCGACTGATGAGTCGTGTGTCTGAGAGAAACATACATACTGCGGAAAGTGGGCGTGCCAAGCTGTCACGTTATCAGCAGAGGTAGTCCTTGTCAGAGATAAAACATCACTATCGATTGCAGTCGCTCAGAGATAAAATCCTGCCGATCTTTTAAAGCTACTGTCCATATGTCGCTAAGTTTCATAGGTCCTTCTTTCCTGTTAAAATTATCCTTATGTTTATATCTTTCAATAGCTTCCCTGTATTGCCGTGGATAATAATTCAACATTGTAGATAAAACTATTATTTCGGAAAACCTCACTATATGACTGAAGAACATGTTCTGCCGCAGCCGATTTCTCTGTTTTTCCTAGACGGCAAAGGCTTTTGTGTTACTTCAGCCTAGTTCCTATACTCCTTTTTATGGTTCCAATATAAACTTTACCACATGTACATGGAATGTTACAAATGTCACAAGAAGAAAGAGGAGGTCGTTTATCTTTTACAGAACGGAGTACTTGACATATTTTCTTAATTGGTCTGAAAACTGGTCTGATGTTGTGTTTGCGCAATATTTTTCCTATGTGATAAGTTACTTTTCCGATAAATGTCAAGGAAACTGTTTTCTTCCATCGCTTTGTCAGATCACTTGTTCTTAGACTATTGTTATTTGGTCGCAGAACCCTGTTTATTTTTCTATTTTTTTAACTGAATATCCATTTTTCTTGAAAGCCTGCTCCGGGTATTTTAATTCGGCATCCAGGTGTTCCGAACTGCAAATTCTCTTGACTCTGTCAACGAGACTTTTCATGTCAAATGTTTGTAAATCTATCAGACCAAACTCCGTGGAAATCAGTTCGTAGCTTACAAACTAATTAAACTACGGTAAACTAACCTAAGGACAACATACACACCCATGCTCCAGGACTCGAACCTCTGACGGCGAGCAACCGCGCGCTTCGCAGCGAGGCGCCTTAGACCGCTCGGCTACTGCACCACGGCTTGAGACTTTCGATGACACATCTCTTCTGCTGTGGGTGATGATTAGAGTTCTTATGTAAATATCTGTGTGTGTGTGTGTGTGTGTGTGTGTGTGTGTGTGTGTGTGTAGCTTTACGAAAAACTTTATGTTTCAGTTTTTCATCTACCTCTCCCATAACTAAAACATCCAAGAAGGATATTGCACTGTCCTTTTCCATTTCCATCGTAAACTGAATTTTTTGATTTACGTTATTTATATGAGAAAAGAATTCATCCAATGCTTCTTTACCGTGAGGCCATACCAGGAATGTATCGTCTACATACAGATACCAAAGAACTGGTTTCTTTTTTGCTATTCCTAAAGCTCAAACAATCACGATATATTCGTGGTATGGCCTCACGGTAAAGAAGCATTGGATGATTTTTTTTCTCATCATAAATAAAAAATCCACTTTACGATGGAAATGGAAAAGGACAGTGCAATATCCTTCTTGGAACTTGAATTATTATCCACGGCAATACAGGGAAGCTATTGAAATATATTAACATAAGGATAATTTTAACAGGAAAGAAGAAGCTATGAAACTCAGCGACATATGGACAGTAGCTTTAAAAGGTCGACAGGATTTTATCTCTGACCAATTGCAATCGATAGTGATGTTTTATCTCTGACAAGGACTATCTCTGCTGATAACGTGATAGCTTGGCCACGCCCACTTTCCACAGTATATATGGCGCTCTCAGACACCCGACTCATCGATCCACCGGCCTAGAGTCGCAAGTCTCTAGGCGATCGACAAAAGGCGATACAACTTATCGTTCTTTTCTCGATTTTAGGGCCAGTCATCGAGACGTCGCCGCAAGCCAGCCAGCCGCCGCCGCCAGCCAGCCGCAGCCGCCGCCGCCGCCGCCGAGCAGTCGTCGCCAGCCCGCAGTCGCCGCCAGGGGTCTGCAGAGCCGCTGTCGCCTCCTCGAGCCTGTGCCGCCGCCCAGCAGCCGCCGCCAGCCAGCCGTCGCCGCCAGGTGTCTGCAACGTCGCTGTCGCCTCATCGAGCCTGCCGCCGCCGCCTCCACTCCGAGCCTGCCGCCTTTCACCACCACCACCACCACCACCGCCGCCGCCGCCTCTTCGTCTTCAGTGTCTTCGCCATCGTCATCATCATCCTCGTCGCCGCTCAGTCATCCCGGTAATATGTCCCACTCACCTGCTACTACCACCTCCATCCACTACACCTCCCTGTCCCAGGCCTCCACCACCACCACCTGGAGTTCCACTTCCCTCCCCCAACCGGCAATTCCCTTGTCGGTCTTAATGTCCTTTTCCTCCGCTTCCCACGTCCCTCCTCCGCCTGTCTACACGCCGCTGACTTCGCTTCATGAGTTTCCTCCTTTACCGCCTGCCCGAATTGAACATCGCCGTGCCACGGTGGCTGACACGCCACAGTCGCCCCCGCCGTCCTTCCTGCCCCCACACCAACCTACGGTTATCCCGCTCAACACAGTCTCCGTTTCTCCTGCCCCTCCCTCCACCGCCTCTGCATCCTCCTCCACGGGCGCCAAGCCCAAAAAGTCATCCAAACGTGGGAGCGCGGACCCCACTCCAACTTTGCCCAAAAAGGCTCCTCCTTCTCCGCCTCCATCCAACCACATGGACACTGCCCCCATTCCTGCTCCCGTGCAGCCCGACCTATACTCCTATGTCCTCTTCCGTCCCGACGCCCATTTCCTTGACTACAAGACCCTCTCCATTGAACTCCGTAAGTACTACCCCGACGTCCCCCTGACTCAGATCATCCCCCGCCGAGACTCCGTCCTCCTCAAATCCCCCAGCCCCACCCTACACACTGACATCCTCCAACGCCTGCCCCGCATCCACTTTGGTCCCCATGCCACTCTCACCCCTTACTACACCGCCACCACAGCTCGCCAACCGCCTCCTTCCCGCCGCCCACCCACCCTCACCGCCGTGATCACGAAGCTCAGTCCTCTGATCACGGAGGAAGAGGTGTTGGGTCAGCTTAACTCCATGCCCGACGTCACCATCCGCTCCGCCAAGCGTATCTTCAATGCCACTGGCCCGACATACCTGATGCGGATATTCAGAGTCCGCATCGTCCCTTGATCACCTTTTCCTCCAGGGGCCCTAATTTACGACCGCCGCCACAAGGTGGAGCCCTCCCGTTCCCCACCTCAGTCATACCGCTGTGCCAGGTGCCTCGTGTACAACGACCACCTGACACAGAATTGCCGCAACCCCCCCACATGTCCTCACTGCAAGTCCCCTCACCTGCACAAACAATGTCCTAACCTTGCCTCCCCTCCTACCTGCAACACCTGTGGCGGACCCCATCCCACCTACTCCTTCAAATGCAAGTCCGTCCCGGCTCCCACCGTCCCCGAACTCACCGTCCCCATTCGCCCCGTCGACCCACCCATGCACCCCAACAACTCCTTGCTCCCTCCCCCCACTGCCGAGGACGTCATCCGGTTTGTAACCACGGTCCTCGCAAACATCCATCCTTTTCAACGCCCGCACACCCTACAGCAGATTGCACTGGCCGCACGGTCAGTGTTTCACCTAGAAACCTTTGCCACCTTCTCCCGCGCCCACTCCCACTTCGCTTTTTCCCGCCTCGAAACACAAGTCTAAGCCCACCCGCTCCCCCTTCTTCCGTTCCACCTCCCGTACCCCCCCACCACCACCATGGCAGGCTCATCATACACCTTTCTTTACCATAATGTCCGGTCTCTCCCAGCCAACAAGCACCTCTTCATGCATACCCTTTTCCATCACCGCGTGGACGCCTTCCTCCTGAATGAAACCTTCCTCCAACCCCGCCGTCCCGTCAGTACCGCTCCTTACCTCCTTCATCGCACTGATGGTCCCCCTCCCTTGGCCAGAGGCGGAGTGGCGATCGGCCATCTCCGCCACCACCCCGTCCGGCTACACCCGCTCCTCAATGATCCTACAGAACATTTAACTTCCTCTCTCACGTCGACCGCACCTACACGACCTATGTGGTCGCCGCAGACCTAAACCTGTCTTCCCGTCCGCCTGCTGAACTCCGGCGGTGGCATCAGTTTGTCGCCACCTCGCTCCGGGGCGGAATCCTGCCCCTCCCTCGCCCGACTCGCCCCGAAAGCAATACCACCCCTGACGTCGTCTTGGCGTCTCCCAACCTCCTTGGGCGTATCACGGCAGACGTCCTTGACCTTATAGGCAGTGACCATGCTCCTGTCCTACTCACCCTTGACCACCGCCCCGCCCTGCCCGAGCTCCCCGTCCTAGACCTCCTCCCAAACTCATTCATGACTACTCCCGTGCCGACTGGAATGCCTACGGTCGCTCCATAGATACTTCGGTCGAAAGCCACCCCCTTCCCCTCCGCACACCCGAAGATATTGAACACGCCTCCACCTTTCTCCAGCAAACCCTTGCTAACGCGGTTGAAGCTCACATCCCTACCAAAGCAATATACCCGCACAGTCCTACCCTGCCTCCACAGACCGTCCTCCTCCTCCGAGAATCCCGACGCCTCTACCGCTCGTACCTCCGTACCCGGGACCGGGACACACTCATACGCCACCGGCAAATCCAACGTCACATTAGAAACCTTTTGTCCGCGAAAAAACGCCGGGACTGGCGGCAGCCATGCACCCGCCTTAACGCCACTCTCCCCATCAACTCCTCAAAGTACTGGAAGGCCTTGAATCGCCTTACTGGCCGTCACCCCTCCCCCTACTACCCGCTTCTCCATGATAACCATCCCTTTCCCGACAATGCCAGTAAGGCGGAACACTTTGCCTCCTACCTTTCCGACGTTTTCTCCCTTCCTGATAATCCTCATTTTGATTACTCCCTCTTTCCCGATGTCCATGAGCATACCGACACCTCTTCTCCCCCTCTCGCCCCCGGCTTCCAGTACTTGGGGCACATTCCTCCCTCTGACTTAAACACACCCATCACAGCACGCGACATCATAGCTACACTTCGCACCAAACGCAACACCGCTCCCGGTCACGACCGGCTCACCTACAGGGACCTCCGTGCCTGTCCCCTCTCCTTCCACACTGTCCTTGCCGCCCTCTACAACACTATCCTCTATACCGGTTTCTATCCTCGCCTGTGGAAAATCTCCCGCATCCTCATGTTCCCCAAACCCAACAAGCACCCATCCCAAGCCTCGTCCTACCGTCCCATCAGTCTCACCTCCGTGTTTAGCAAGGTCCTTGAATCCATCATTTCCCGTCGTATCCACCAACACCTCCGACAGCACCAGCTCCTTCCTTCTTCTCAATGTGACTTCCGACCATCCTTCTCTGCCGACGACCAGCTCCTTCGCCTCATCCACCTCTTATCCGTCCAGCTCAATTCCCGTCGCTCCGCCATTTGTGTCCCTAGATATAGAAAAAGCCTACGACCGTGTCTGGCATTCCGGCCTCCTTTTCAAACTCCAACTCTATGCCCTTCCTATTAACTATGTCTGCCTCATCGTATCCTTTCTCACCAATCGCCCGTCCTATGTCACTGTCTGCAATTCCAACTCCCGTTTGTTTTACCCCTATGCCGGGGTGCCCCAAGGATCTGTCCTCTCCCCTCTCCTGTACCTTATCTACTCCGCCGACATGCCCCAATCTCAGCCTCCCGTCCATCTCCTACAGTATGCTGATGACACCGCCTTCCTAGCTCTTGCCCCCTCCCTTGCCCGATCCCAGGTTTTGCTCCAGTCTCACCTCACCGCGTTCGCTGCATGGTGCAACCGGTGGCTCCTCTCCGTCAACCCTGACAAATCCCAGGCGATCATTATAGGTCGTACCACCCGCTCCTTCCGTATCCCCGATCTCTACATCACCCTCCACGGCCGTCCCATTCGCCACACTCCCACCATTAAGTATCTGGGCCTCACCCTCGACAGACACCTTACCTGGACCCCCACCTGAAATCCATCCGCGAAAAAGCCATGTCCCGCCTCAACCTCCTTAAACTGCTCACCGGCCGGACGTGGGGATTGCGCCCTTCCACCGTCCTCCACACATACAAATCCATCATGCGCCCCATCCTCTGTTCCTTCCACCCTGCCTGGGTAACTGCTCCTCCCACCTTTTATCACACCCTCCAAGTCCTTGAACGCCACGCCCTCCGCCTCGCCTACCGTATCCGCCTTCCTTCCCCCACGCGGATCCTCTACGACCTCATCCCCTTCTCTCACCTCCTTCAACATCTTGAACACCTCCGCCTCCTGTATGTCACCCGTAAACTCGATTCCCGCAACCCGCTAGTTTACCCCATCCTCACCGCCCCTGGGCCTCTGCCACGCCTCCACCACTGTATTCCTCCCTCTCTCCACCTGCACACTTTACATATCCTCTCCCGAGGCAACTTCCGCTCCCTTCCCCTACCGGATGACGCCCTTCGTCCCGAAATATACCCCTCCTATCAGCTTTGATCCCCTCCCCGTAGACTTAGCGGCCCCCTCTCCCCGTCCCCTCCTTCTTCCCCTCCCCGCTTGGCTTCCCTCCTCATCCCTTCCCCACCAGGAGTCTCAAACGCGCCTATCTTTCCTCCTCCCTCCCTTCTCCCCCCTCTCTCTCTCTTTTTAACCTTCCCCCGCGCTCCCTCGCTTCCCCCTCTCCTTGCCCTGCGGGGGCTACAATGACACATTTTAACGCCGATGTCTTCCAGTGTCCAGTGCTTCATCGTCTCCGTGTGTATATCTCCAGTGCGTCACAACACGTGTATCGTCGTGTAAACTCTTCGTGTGTCCAGTGTTGTTCCTCAATGTTCTTTTATCACCACCGTGGCACAGACTGTTTTTAACTGTTTATGTATCAGTTTCTAGTATTGATGTGTTTTAAGTCTGCATTAGTGTCTCCGATGTCCGGTTTGTAAATCTTCCATGTTTCTTCGTACCATGTTTTAATACTCATTGTTTTTAACTTCATGTCATTGTTCATTTTCACTCATTGCCATGTGTCTGTACTCTCGGCTGAAGAGCAGCGCCTTATGCTGCTGCCAGCCCGCCGACGAACGTCGGAATGGAAATAACAATAAAGGAAAAAAAAACCGACTCATCAGTCGGCAAGACTCAGCGGAAGTAGGAAGACCTCCGAAGATGTCCGGCGCAGCTTTGGAAGAAACATCAGGAAAAACTGCCAATTTTTTTGGACCACGGCCTTATAACCCGGAAGTTCTACCAGCAGCTATGGCATCCGGTCGTGAAAGCCTTCATTGCATGATCAGAGATTTTCTTCTTAATTCGGAAATGTTATAAGATTTATATAAATGATTTGGTTTTTAAATTACTTAATCAATACGAAGTTTTCGTAATGCTCGAAAATCACATCGGCCCCTTATTCGAATTCCCTGAATTTGAGAAAAGAATGTGTATACGCCACTTAACATTACTGAATGAGGGCTTTAATTTCAGTCCTTGCTTCAACAATTGGCTCAGAGCGTTTCCAAAATACACATTTTACAAAATTATTATTTAATGAGAATATTCAATTTACTACACCTGGAGAACTATGAATGTGACTGGAGGCTCGTTTATATGAGCGAAACCATCTATTCTTTAGCTTCAAAATGAGCGCCGGCCGCGGTGGCCGAGGGGACTGAGGCGCTCCAGTCACGGTCTGCACGGCCATTACGGTCGGGGGTTCGAATCCCCCCTCGAGCATGGATATTTGTGCCGTCCTTAGTCTTAGCTAGTTCATAAGTAGTTTGTATGCTTAGGGACTGATGACCCTGTAGTGAAGTCCCATAAGTTCTACAAACATTTGATTCGATTTGATTAAAAATGAGCCTACAAGCTTCTTTGCACCAAATCAGAGTAAGCTGTTATTAATTTTTAAATAGTTTGTAAGATACTGTTTCGCCCGAAAACGGAGCCTCTCCATCGGCCGCCATTAACACAGTTCTAATCGCCGTATTACCAGTCAATCACCTAAGTAGGCGGCCGAGTTTTCAGCGGTCCTGCGCGTACCCCTCCACTGCCGCAATGACAGCCATGAACGTTCATTCTGTAGGCGCGTGGCTGGTCGTGTTTTATAAGACAAAATTCTACGAGAACCAGTCTCTGTGCTGATTGGGTTGAGACGTTAGCTAGAACAAGCAGGCTCCGAACACTCTAGGCCACGCCTCTGTTTTGTTCTGTGCGCCACCGCATCACCAAGTTTTATAAGGCAAAGTTCTTCAAGAATCAGTATCTGTGCTTAGGTTGAGACGTTAGCTAGGACAAGCAGGCTCCGAACACTTAGTACTCATCAGTATAGCTTCTTGACACATGTTTCTGGGTGGGATCTCTTTTTCTGTTGAACCTTGTTTTATTTTTGGCAAGATCGCTTTTTTATCTACTACATTAACCAACTGAGCTTCTAGTCATAGAAGTAACTATGTAGCTCTGTGGAACCTTGTTATTGTTGTGGCGTATAGATGAAACACGGAATGGACAGTGTGCGGAAAGGTGCATATAAGATGAACATTAACAAGAGCAAAACTAGGGTAATGGAGTGCAGTGTAAGAAAATCAGGTGATGCTGAAGGAATTAGATTGGGAAACGAAGCAATAAAGGAGGTAGATGAGTTTTGTTACTTGGGCAGTAAAATAATAAATGATGGTCGCAGTACAGAGGATATAAAATGCAGAATGGCAATGGGTAGAAAAGCGTTCTTGAAAAAGAGAAATATGTTAACGTCGAATATTGATTTAAGCCTAAGGAAGTCCTAGTCCTTTCTGAAGGCATTTGTATGGAGTGTTGCCTTGTATGGGAGTGAGGCATGGACGATAAACAGTACGGACAGTAAGAGGATTGAGGCTTTTGAAATATGGTGCTACAGAAGAATGTTGAAGATTAGGTGGGTGGATCGCGTAACTAATGAGGAGGTACTGAAAAGAATTGGGGAGAAAAGAAATTTCTGGCATACCTTGACTAAAAGAAGGAATAGATTTGTAGGACATATTCTTAGACATCAAGGAATTGTGAATTTAGCGTTGGAGGGAAGTGTGTGGGATAAAAACCGCAGAGGAAGACCAAGAGATGTATACAGTAAGCAGATTCAGATAGGTGTAGGTTGCCGTTCTTATGTGGAGTTGAAGAGGCTTGCTCAGGATAGGGTATTGTGGAGAGCTGCATCAAATCAGTCTCCGGACTGAAGACCACAACATACATAGATAAAACTACATAGTTACTGGTATGACTAGATTCAACACTGTTCCATAGATCTGATGATGACTGCATGCTCAGTCGAAACCGGTTAATGTGGTGGATAAAAAAAGCTATCTTGGCAAAACAATAACAAGGTTCCATAGCAAAATCGGCGTCACCTATGAAGGCGACCCAGTTTTCAGCCGTTCTGCGCATCCCCCTCCATTACCGCAATGATAGCCAGTAATGTTCATTCTGTAGGCGCGTGGCTGGCCGCGAGTTATGCAATGTTGCTCCCGCAGGCGCAACTGTTGGAGCTCGGCCGTAGCTCCTCCCCTCCATGCTTTCCCTATCGCTCCGCCTCTCTGCGCGGAAGCGCCTTCTTATATAACACCAGCTATCAGAGCTGCCGCCATCTGTCGCACAGCTTCTGAACTCGGTCTACTAATGTCAGATTGGCACAGGGCTACCTTGTTTTGCCAACTGTCATAACACGGGCCGACTGCGCGGGCAGTAGACGGGGAACCCTGTTCCAAACATAGCTTCACAAGGCTTGTCAGAGTCTAAGGGTTCACAACCCTGATAAATACGAGAGTTGCAACTTACGTAGTGTCAACACTATGGAAACACTACGCAATGGAATCTACTATTGTAGCTAATGGCATACATTGTTGACATTACATACCGTACCTCCGAGAAAATGGACTCGCCCATCCCATGTCACGGGCGTACACACAATCAAGGGACACAGTAACTTGTGAGCGAGCGGTCTAACGTAATGAGGTCACCTTAACACATTATGTTCCTCCACGGCAGACCGTCAACGCACAGTATTACTGATCATTTTTGGAGCATCACCTGCGACCAGTATAGCGAAAGAAGCGGCAACAGTTTCTGCGCAACCGACACATCATTTTGAAACTTCCTGGCAGATTAAAATTGTGTGCCGGAATCGCGAGTTGAACCTGGGACCTTCGCCTTTCGCGGGCTAGCGGTAGAGCGCTTGCCCGCGAAAGGCAAAGGTCCCAAGTTCGAGTCCCGGTTCCGGCACACAATTTTAATCTGCCGGGAAGTTTCATATCAGCGCACACTCCTCTGCAGAGTTTCATTCTGGAAACATCATTTTGCACGACAACGCGCGGGCTCATACAGCGCAAGCTGTGGCTGCTCTGTTCGCTCGATTGGATTGGGAAGTACTGTACAATCCACCATACTCCCAGAACTTGTGATTTTGATTTGATTCATTCGCTTCAGAACTGTTCCAGAAATTAGAGAGGCACTAGACCTCTCCATTCGCACCATCAACAAAACAGGCTGTGCTATCGGTAAACTACGCCTTCCACCTCGCTGGCAACAGGTTCTACAGAACGCTGGCGACTACTTTGAAGGTCAGTGGCAGGTGCAAACATGCAACGCTATGGTTTCTGATGTGAATAAGTAGTTGTCACTATTTCCAACCCTTGTACATCTTAGGAGGATAATGAGTAAACTCTGGACAGAGTAGCACTGGCATGTTTGTCTGAGACGTTCCTCGCTTTCGTCGAACATCGCTGGCGTGTCTCAGGTTTTCTGTGGCACTCAAGTCAAAAATGTGATGGCAAGAAGTGTGTTCGAAATTATTTGACACAGGATGTATTGATTTGTGATTCCAGAAATTCAGAAATTATCGTTCTTGTCAAACCCATATAAAGTGATGACTCATAACGACAAGGGATATCAAATCAGTTCCATATTTCTAGATTTCCGAGAGGATTTTAACGCTGCATCTCACAAGCGTCTTATAATCAGTTGTATGCTTCGGGAATACCACTAAATTTGTGCGAATAGATTTGAGCTCTCTTGTCAGAAACGACACGGTACGTAGTAATTGACGGAAAGTCATCTAGTAAAACAGAAGTGATATCTGGTGCTCCCCAGGGAAGTATTTAGGCCCCTTAATGTTCCTTTATAAATAATTTAGGAGACAATGTTGCAGCTTTCTTAGACTGTTCTCATTTACGAGACAAATCAATCAAATCTTAATCCCTAAATGAACGATTTACCTATGAACTGCTATTACGAACAAATTTAATGGAAAGAACACAAAGAAATGTCTTGGGAATGGCGAACCAAACTCTACATTTCATTGGTGGAACACTTAAAAGATGCAACAGTTGTACTAAAGAAACTGCCTACACTACACATGGCGTCCTACTTCGAACTATTGCGGCACATTATGGGATCCTCAACAATATTTAGAGAAATGAAGCTCGTTTTGTATTATCGCGTTATGCCGGAGAAGTGTCACGGAATTGATGCACGAGTTGTTGTCGAACTCATTAAAAGAAAGGCGTTATTCGTTGCGACGAGATTGTTTGCGAAATGTCTTTCACCAAGTTAGTTCTCCGATGCCGCGGTGGAGTGGCCGAGCGCTCTAAGGCGCCTTGTTGAGGAGCACAAGGTTGCTGCGGTGGGACGGGGTACGGACGATGATACAATTGTCATTCACGTCCACACTAGTTTAGTAAAAGTCGTAAATGAACACCATTTCTGAAAAAAAAGTGTTTTACCTAAGTCTTGGTTGGTTGTTAGGTAGCTGTTGACTCGACATTTTCTGTTACCTAGAAACATTAAATGTCTATTTTCGCCGTAAAATTAAAAAAAAATTAAGTATTCTCTTTAGTTAAATAATGTATGAACCACAGACATTGCCGAGGTGGGGTGGCTTGCGTGCCTGAAAGATACAGATAGCAGTACCATTGGTGCAACCACAGCGGAGGGGTATCTGTGGAGAAGTCAAACAAATGTGTGGTTCCTGAAGATGGGCAGCAGCCTTTTCAGTAGTTACAGGGGCAACAGTCTGGATGATTGACTGAGCTGGCCTTTTAACATCAGCTAATGTGGCTTTGCCACACAGCTATTGCGAACGGCTGAAAGCAAGGGGAAACTACAGCCGTTACTTTTCCCGAGGACATGCAGCTCTACTGTATGAAAATTTGATGATGGCATCCTCTCGGGTAAAATATTCCGGAGGTAAAAAAGTCCCCCATTCAGATCTCCGGGTGGGAACTACTCAGTAGGATGTTGTCGTCATAAAAGACAATACTGGCATTCTACGGATCGGAGCGTGGAATTTTATATTCCTTAATCGGGTAGGAAAATTAAAAAATTTAAAAAGGGAAATGGCTAGGTTGAAGATAGATATAGCGGGGATTAGTGAAGTTCGGTGGCAAGATGAACAGAATTTCTGGTCAGGTGAGTACAGGATTATAAATACAAAATCAGTTGGGCGTATCACAGGAGTAGGACTGATAATGAATAAGAAAATGGGAATGCGAGTTAACTACTATGAGCAGCACAGTTATCGCATTATCATTGTCAAGATAGATATAGAGCCAACACCGACAACAGTAGTACAGGTTTATATGCCAACTAGCTCTGCGATGATGAGGAGATTGAAGAAATGTATGAGGAGTTAAAGGAAATTTTTCAGACAATTAAGGGAGAGAAAAACTTAATTGTTATGGGAGACTCGAATTCGGTAGTAGGAGAAGGAAGAGAAGGAAAAATAGTAGGTGAATATGGACTGGGCAGAAGAAATGAAAGAGGAAGTCGCCTGGTAGAATTTTGCACGGAACATGATTTAATCATAACAAACACCTGGTTTAAGAATCACGAAAGAAGGTTGTATACGTGGAAGAGACCAGGAGACACCGGAAGGTATCAGATAGATTTTATAATGGTAAAACATAGATTCCGGAACCAGGTTCTAAACTGTAAGGCATACCCAGGAGCCGATATACACACTGACCATAACTTATAGGTCATGAACTGTAGGCTAAAACTGAAAAAACTGCAGAAAGGTAGGAAAATAAGGAGATGGGACTTGGATAAATTGAGGGATCCTGAAATTCTTAAGAATTTCAGAGGGAGCTTTATGCAACAATTGACTGAAACGGGGGTAAGTAAAACAGTAGAGGAGGAATGGGTAGCATTGAGAGATGAAGTAGTGAAGGCAGCAGAGGACAAAATAGGTAGGACGGCAAGACCTACAAAATATCCTTGGATATCACAGGACATACTAAATTTAATCGATGAAAGAAGAAAATATAAAAATGCAGTAAATGAAACAGACAAAATGGAGTACAGACGACTAAGAAATGAGATTGACAGGGGGTGCAAAATGGCTAAACAGGAGTGGCTAGAAGATAAATGCAAATCTGTAGAAGAATGTATAAGAAGGGGAAAAGTAGATACTGCCTACAGGAAAATAAAAGAGACATTTGGGGACAAGAAAAACAGCTCTAGAAACATCAAGAACTCAGATGGAAAACCAGTTCTCAGCAAAGAAGTGAAAGCTGAAAGGTGGAAAGAGTACATAGAAGAGCTCTACAAAGGAAATGAACTTAGAGATAATGTTGTAGGAAGGGAAGAGGAAGTAGATCAAGATGAAATAGGAGATACTATACTGAGAGATGAATTTGACAGAGCCCTCAAAGACATAGGTCGGAACAAGGCCCCGGGAGTAGATGACATTCCCTCAGAGCTACTAAAGTCTCTGGGACAGCCAACTATTTCACCTGGTGTGTAAGATGTATGAGACAGGCGAAATACCCTTAGACTTTAAGAAAAATGTAATAATCCCCATTCCAAAGAAATCAGGTGCGATAGATGTGAAAATTACAAAACCATCAGTCTTATAAGTCATGGTTGCAAAATTTTAACACGAATTATCTACATGAGAGTGGAAAAGCTGGTAGAAGCCGACCTCGGGGACGATCAGTTTGGATTCAGGAGGAACGTAGGAACCCGGGAGGCAATACTAACTTTACGACTTATCTTAGAAGATAGATTAAGGGAAGGAAAACCTACATTTTTAGCTTTTGCAGATTTAGAGAAAGCTTTTGACAATGTTGACTGGAATACACTCTTTCAAATTCTGAAGTCAGTAGGGTAAAATACAGGGAAAGGAGAATTATTTACAACTTGTACAAAAGCCAGACCGCAGCTATTAGACTGGAAGGGCATGAAAGAGAAGCATTAGTTGGGAAGGGAGTAAGACAGGGTTGTAGCCTTTCCTCGATGTTATTCAATTTGTACATCGAGCAGGCGGTGAAGGAGAGCAAGTAAAAATTTGGAATAGGGATTAAAGTTCAGCGTGAAGAAATAAAAACATTGCGTTTTGCTGATGACATTGTAATTCCGTCAGAGACAGCAAAGGACCTGGAAGAGCAGTTGAATGGAATGGACAGTGTGTTGAAGAGAGCGTATAAAATGAATATTAACAACAGCAAAACAAAGATAATGAAATGCAGTCTCAGAAAATCAGGCGTTGCTGAAGGAATTACATTAGGTAATGAAACAATGAAGGTGGTAGATGAGTTTTGTTACTTGGGCAGTAAAATAACAAATTATGGTCGCAGTACAGAGGATATGAAACGCAGAATGGCAATGGGAAGAAAAGCGTTTTTGAAAAAGAGAAATTTGTTGACATAGAATATTAATATGAGTTTAAGGAAGTCCTTTCTGAAGGCGTTTGTGTGGAGTGTTGCTTTCTATGGGAGTGAAACATGGACGATAAACAATGCGGACAGGAAGAGGATAGAGGCTTTAGAAATGTGGTGTTACAGAAGAATTCTAAAGATTAGGTGGGTGGATCATGTAACTAGTGAGAAAGTACTGAACAGAATTGGGGAGAAAAGGAATTTCTGGCATACTTTGACTAAAAGAAGGGATCGATTAGTAGGACACATTCTTAGTCATCGGGGAATCGTAAATTTAGCATTCGAGGGAAGTGTGTGGGGTAAAAATCGCAGAGGGAGACCAAGAGACACATATAGTAAGCAGATTCAAATGGATGTGGGATGCCGTTCTTATGAGAAGATGAAGAGGCTTGCTCAGGATAGAGTAGGGTGGAGAGCTGCATCAAACCAGTCTCCGGACTGAAGACCATAACAACAACAAATAAAGTAAAATAAGATGTCCTTGTACGAGCGGGGCAGGAGAACTAATTTTAACTGTTACTATGGTGCAGTTTCAAGATCAGTCACAGGCACGGTAAATTGATATCGATCTTTTTAAGCTCACACATGGATTTTCCCTGCCTGCTAAACTTGAAGTCAGGTATTAATAGTTAACGTACATTATCTTGCCACAACTGAAGATAAGTCGATGTTAAAATACAATAAACCATTCAATTGTCCTCTTGACGGAATTAAATACTTTCAGTAAATCAGAATCATCTTTTTACGATAATAATACACACACTAAATAGTACTTCATAGTAAACTCAAAATGACTTTCAGTATACCACATTCACATTTATTAACGTCTGATACGATACGTGTCAGCTAAAGCAATGCTCGTATGAAACGTTAACTCATAACGACAGACAATAATAAAGTAACAACATTTTATTTTTCTCTTTGCAAACGGTCGACGCGCGGCAACAGAGAAGGCGTAGCCAGATTCGTAGCTCCGTAGCCGTCGGTTGTTTATGTGTGTGTGTGTGTGTGTGTGTGTGTGTGTGTGTGTGTGTGTGTGTGTGTTTAATGGACCAGGTGGTAGGGGTTGGAGTAAAGAGACGAATAAAACTAATTATTACTGCTTATAGTTCTTCGAAAGGTGCTATGTATTATCAAGATATATTCTCTTTTAACTTCAATTCAATATTGGTTTTTCCGTGTCTGTGTAGTTCCTTTTCTTCTCTTTACAAAGGATGTTTTTTCTACCAAGGGAATTTATTTTAACTTTATAGGTCAGTAAAACCTCTTTTACGACAGTCACGTTCCTGTAATAATTCCGTATTCTCTCTGTTTTTGTTATTATTGTTGTTATTATTAAAATCTGACATGTTTTATAGTTTCTTCACTGCTCTGTGCACAAAGCTTTCTGTCAATATGATATGAGACCGTGAAGATTGAGGGACTCATAAATGGAACGTTGTTAGTGACTGAGATACTCTGCATGTAATTCTAGTGCTGAGAAACATGAGTAAACACAGGGTGTTTCAGGAGTAATAGTAGATATCTGTAGGGGCAGTAGTACAGAAGAATTGCAATAAAATGCTCTAAAACACGTGCCCAGAGACACATGTTACAGCTGTTACTGTGTGAGCCAAACAGACTTCAATCAGAGCAGCGGCGGAGCGGCCGAGCGCATTGAGGCACTATGCTACGATGCGCGAGGTCGTTCCCCGTCTAGGGTTCGAATGCCCCTCGGGCATGGCTGTTTCTGTCGTCTTTAGTATAAGGTAGTTCGTAAGTAGTTTGTAAGTTTAGGGACTGATGACCCCGTAGTTAAGTTCCATAAGCTTAACAAACATTTGAACTTCAGTCAGAGGCAAATGAGAACATTTTCACTTATGTTTCCTTTGTTTGTTGTTAGATCTTCATACACAATTAAGAGCAACAATTTGTGGAGGTTGGACAAGTTTATTTTTGTTTATTTAAGTGGATTTAAAGTCTTAAAATGGGTTTATAAGCCGAAAACGGGTTAACTACAAAAAAATAAAGTTGTATACCATAAACAAAATTGCGTTTTTAATGCAGTATATTAATCTTCTGCCAAGACCCGATGCAAACGTCAGTGAAAATCCCCTCCTTTTCCTCTGCTTTATATTGCACCTTGCTGTTAAAGCACTCGCAGTACTCCATTCTGCGATCTGGGTTGTCCTCGTACATTGCGTGTAGCAATCGTGGATGTAGCACTTCCACTTTGCTGCTGACTCACTTCAATTTCACGGACACACTGCCTCACATACTTCTGTTGTGAGCGGGTGATTTGTTGTAGCACACGACGGGAGTTAGCTGACTTGTTACTGTTACAGATCGTTCAGATCGTTGTTTGTGTACATCTTTAACACAGCAAATGCTCAAATGTTTGTCGAGCTTATGGGACTTAACTACGGGGTCATCAGTCCCTAAACTTACAAACTACTTATGAACTAGCTAATACTAAGGATTGCACAAATATCCATGCCCGAGTGGGAATTCGAACCCCCGACCGTGGTGGCCGTGCAGACTGTGACTGGCCCGCCGCATAACGCTCGGCCACCACGGCCGGCTTTAACACAGCCTCGCGGCTTCAAATTTGTCGCGAATGCAACGAACCGTTAAATGTGTCGGTGGCTCTGTTTCATTATTCCGCTATTGCCGTTGAACCTCATTAATGTTTTCTTACTTAGAATACCATTTCAAAACTGAAAAATGTTCAAATGTTTGTAGAGCTTATGGGACTCAACTACGGGGTCATCAGTCCCTAAACTTACAAACCACCTATGAACTACTTACAACTAAGGACGGCACAAATATCCATGCCCGAGGGGGGATTCGAACCCCCGACCGTAGTGGCCGTGCGGACCGTGACTGGAGCGCCTCAATCCCCTCGGCCACCGCGGCCGGCTTTCAAAACTGACTTCCTTTCATGGAATGTAAGCCTTGCGCCAGCCATGTCTACTCGAGTAACTAGGTGAAACTAAGAACAAAACACTATCCGGCGACTGTCATCTGACAAAACAAAACAGCGCAATTCAACGCTGGTGTGGCGATTGCCGGAACTACAAGCTATTACACTGCCAAAGACGAAACAACTCCGTCAATTACTTTGCAAATTATGGACCTTTAAACAGTGAAAACTTTTTCTTTTGGACCCCTCTGTACAATTTTGAGATTTTTGTGTGTGGTGGAGATAATGACAGAAGCAGGGGATGGATAAATGGATAGAGGGAGTGGAGGAGTAGAAGGCAGAGGTAGGTAGACGGAGATAAAGAAGTGGGAGGGCCGCGGTGGAGTAGCCGAGCGGTCTAAAGCACCTCGCTGCGGAGCGCGCGTTTGCTCGCCGTGGAGGTTCGAGTCCTCCCTGGGGCATGGGTGTGTGTGTTGTCCTTAGGTTGGTTTACCTAAGTTTAAGTAGTTTGTAAGCGACGGACTGATGACCACGAAGTTTGGTCCGATAGATTTACAAACATTT
Organism: Locusta migratoria; assembly: GCA_026315105.1. Classification (NCBI taxonomy): domain Eukaryota; kingdom Metazoa; phylum Arthropoda; class Insecta; order Orthoptera; family Acrididae; genus Locusta; species Locusta migratoria. The sequence goes on from CM048749.1 coordinate 344,077,832, forward strand.
GAACATTTTGAAGTGGGAGAAGTACGTAGACTGACGGAGCACTGGAATGCAGGGTGTTTCACTAAGTGTGTCTGCCTCTGTAACTTATAAAATAATAGGTGATGGGAAATTTTAATGCGGTAGGTCAACACAAGAAATGTTACACTTTCTGTGGAGCTATGAACATAGTTCATTGTATCATTTTCCACATAGTTACAGCACAAAGATATAATTTTTTTTGAATGGAACAATAGTTTTTTCCATCGTGCATTGGATTTGTTGAAACCAGCTGCGTCCAAATCAATTTAAACTACATTCCTATCACTGTTAGTTTGGGAGCTACAACCCTTCAAAGTTTCAGGGGCAGATACCACACGCTGTACATAATACATGGCTGTGTGATGGCCGATGGATGTTATGGCGGTGGGAAGTTGATTTACATGAGATGTTCAAATGTGTGTCCATGTTCCTCAATGCATAATGCAATGCGCCGTCTAAAGGATCTGCGGACGAGATGTAACATCGCCGGTGAGACGGAGTGACATGCGACCTCGATGCGCCGTTTTAGATCATCTGGGGATGTGGGCTCAGTGACATAAACACGATCCTTTAGATATCCCCACAAAAAGAAATCTACTGGTGTTAAATCGGGCGACCTTGCGGGCCATGAATGAGTACCATGACGCCCAACCATCTTCCTGCAAACCTGTTGTTTAGTTCTTCCATAACAGCACGCGCAGAATGGGCTGGGTGACCATCGTGCTGCATCCACATATGGACTCTCGTGTGTAGACACATGTTCAAGGAGACCACCCAAACTGTCGGCTATAAAACCGCCTTATAACTCACCTGTCAGTGTACCTGGGAAGTAGTGTGAACCGATGATTTCATCCCCAAGGATTCCACACCACACGTCAGTAGACCACCTACGTTAACGGTCGACATGTCGTATCCACCGATTATTGTCTGCGGCCCAGTAGTGCATGTTATGGCGATTCACTGCATCATAATTTGTGAACGTGGACTCGTCACAGAACATAACACTTTGTAAAGACTGCAGCGTGAAATTACGCATGGCCCACTCACAGAATGTCACTCTTGCGCGGAAATCGTTCCCATGCAGCTCCTGCGTCAGTGACAGGCGGTACGGGTGAAACCTGTGGCCGTGTACTATACCAGCGACTGCAGCAACGGCTCGTAAGCAGACATGAGGATCGTGGTGTAGTGCAGCTAAAACAAACAGCTCCGTCTGCTCACTTCTTGCAGGTCTTCGTATGTTGCTGTGGCGCATTACCAAGTTGCCTGTTTCCCGAAGTCGTTGTTCGGCACATAAGAACTTAATAGCTGCCGGGGCTCTTCGCCTAGGATATCTCACGGCATACGTCGTGGCTGCTGCAGCGGCATCGTGTCGGCACTCGCCGAGCATCAGCAACATGTCAACGTACTCGTTGTTCGTGTATGCCATCGACATCCGATGTCAGTAACTGTCGTATATTGAGTCCCGGTTGTTTGTGTGGCTCCAACTGTCCGGTATAAGGCCGTGTGCGGTGACAGTCGGCAGTCTAACAGCGCATCGAGGAAGCTTCTCGCTCAGTGACATCGGCGACGTTACAACTCGGCCGCACCATATTTAGAAGGCGCATTGCATTATGCGCAGCGTTTGTGGTATCTGCCCCTGAAAATTTGAAGGGTTGTAGCTCCCAAACTAACGGTGATAGGAATGTAGTTTAAATTGATTTGGACGCAGATGATTTCAACGAATCCAATGCACGGTAGAAAAAACTATTGTTCCATTTAAAAAATTATATATTTGTGCTGTAACTGTGTGGAAAATGATACAATAAACTATGTTCATAGCTCCACAGAAAGTGTAACATTTCTTGTGTTGACCTACCGCATTAAAATTTCCCGTCACCTATTATTTTATAAGTTACAGAGGCAAACACAGTGAAACACCCTGTATGTACACGAGCAACGCCAGGTTTTCAGGTAGCTAGCGCAGTGAGAAGCCTAAGAGAGCCAAGAGGTAAGAAACTGGTACAGAGGCGGCGGAAGCTGTTGCCAGAGAGATTAATGAAAGGAGTGTCGGGTGTAGATCCAATTCCCACGCGTGTTTACGAATTTCGATTCGTTGCCGGTTTCGCTAGTGAGTAAGTGAAAAAAGCTCATTGAGAAGGCGAGTGGGAATCCCGTAAAGGCGGTGAACCGCGTCTACTTGTTGCCACCGTTTTCTCACAATCGGCTCCAGGTTTCCCCGCGGCTTGAAATATGTTTCCGGCGCCGCCGCCTACCTAGTGCGGCTTGCAGGAGCCGGCGGCAGCTCGAGATGTTAACTCGGAGGAAGGCGTTCACTTAAGTACCTGCTTCCGCCGCGCGCGCTACAAGTGTCGTACAAGCGACGCCCAGCCATCGCTCCGGATATTAAACAGCTCGTGTTGCAGCACTCGCAGCGGCCTGGCGCCGCGGATAAAACACTGCGGATGCGGGCGTGTTCATTTTTTCTTATGTTCCCCCCCGGCGGAAGCGGTTAATGGCGTTATTCCTTGCAGCAAACCAGTTTCGTACGATTTCTCCGTTACGAAAAGCATGATGAAGAAGTCGTAGCTCTACATGCAATTAGAAAAAAGAACGAATCATAAATTGGGGTTGTAAGCTTGTCATACGGTAGCGTATGCAAAAAACTACTTCATACAGATGACGGTGTTTCGACATTCTTTATTTATCTTCCTGTCTCTGGTAAAATTTCAGGACGTTAGCTGCTGTGTTGAGAAGTCGCCGATGATAAGCTGCTCCTTTATACATGTGTTTCAATAGTCAGAGCTAGGTGGTAGCAGGACTTCACGTATTCAGATACCAAGGGGAACAATCTGACAGTGAAGGACGGCGTTTTATTTATCTATTCCGAACAAGAACCTCCTGAATACTAATAACCGTCATTACTTGAATAAACATCTGTTGACTGCCGATTATTTCTCTTGTGTAAACTATCGTATTCTCTTTCCTGATGTACCTAATTTCTGATGTTTGTTTTCTTGTTCAAATATTTATAAATCTATTGAACCGAACTGTTATGGTCATCAATCTCTAGACTTACAAACTACTTAAACTAACTTAGACTAAGGACAATACGCACACACCTACACACACGCAAATACCGCTTTTTTATTCAGCAATAACTGCCCTCTTGTGCACCTCCAAGACAAGTAGAAACACGTTTTAATCGGTAAGTCACTTCTTAGTTTTGTTAATAAAAATGTACGTCCGTTATAGATGTCGGACATCATCCTTAAGTGATAAAACAGACATCCAGATATGACATAATCCATAGGAACGAAATGCAAGAAGAGTCCAAAAGCGCGTAATACTTATTGCTTGTGGAGTACATTCACGGACATCCTGTAGAAGCCCCTTTCAAAGAACTGGGTATACTAACTACTGCCTCTCAGCATATTCATTCCTTGATGAAATTTGTCATAAATAATACTCGCATATTCCTTTTTCCAGCAAACAACTCAGTTCACACATACAACTATAGAAACAAAAGCGGTCTACACAAGGAGTTACAAGCACTTCTTTACTTCAAAAAGGGGTGTCGTCACCCTTTCCATAATGTCGGGGACCTTTATTGTTCGTCTTATCTCTACTGCTCTCTTTCTGTCTTTTTTTTTTTTTTTTTTTTTTTTTTTTTGTAACCCGTCATTGATTTTTTCATTCCTCTTTCGGCTACTGTTAGTTTCCTAACAATGAACTCATTTAAAGTCCATGTTTCACAGCTATAAGGTATTACTGGCAGTATACATTGATCAAAAATTCTTTTCTTCAGGTCAACCGACATCTTACATTTCAAAATTTAATAGTTTCTCCTATAAGCTTGCCAGTCCAAATTTAATTCGTCGTAATATTTCTGGTTTTAGATCTCCTTTCATGTTTGTCAATTGTCCCAGGTAGACAAATTCTGCGACTCTTTGCAGTTCTGTACTTCCAACCGATATGTTTCCCTCAAGTGTCCACTCATTTATCACGATCTTGATCTTATCACGGCATATATTGGCAGCCAAATGGAACGAAATGTGCACCACCACGATGGTGCGATTAGAATCTGGAGACACCAGTTGATAGACTCTTAGTTTCCTATACACTGGTGCCGTGGGACTAAGGCGCTCCAGTCACGGTCTGCACGGCCACTACGGTCGGGGGTTCGAATCCCCCCTCGGGCATGGATTTTTGTGGCGTCCTTAGTAATAGCTAGTTGATAAGTAGTTTGTAAGTTTAGGGACTGATGACCCTGTAGTTAAGTCCCATAGACTATACAAACATTTGAAACATTTTATACACTGGTGGACAGAAGTATTCAAGCATCAGGGTATAGCATACGTACATTTAATGTGTAGCCTACTTATAAGATTTGTGAGTACAATTGAACAAATTGAAACAGCCTTTTCTCCATTTATATTCGTATAACCACACTATGTTTTACGCGAAATATGATTTTTTTCTTCTTTCTAACCAGTTCCACACATTTCAATAGGATCCATGTCTGGTGAATGAGATGGTATTTTTAGGGTGTGCTATATGTTGTTTTATATATATAATTTGTCGGTTTCCCATACCTGAGGCACCCGTGCACCCCCAAGACCATGATACCATCACCAAGATATTTTACAGTACAGGCCATATAAGCATGTTTCAACTCGATATCTCGTCTTCCCCACACTAAAATACGTGAATCGTGATGGAACAGGTTGAACTTGCTCTTGTCAAAGAAAATTGTTTCAGAACTCCGAGTCCTTGGTCACATATTGATTTGCAAATTCCAACCTTTTCTTCCTTGTGTCGTCATGGTGAAAACCCGCGCCACAGGCAGCCCGCGAGAACTCATTGGCGCAAGCCAACGAGAAAGACAGGCCGTGGCCCGCACGTCACGCGACGTAAGCAAGGCGCGATCAGTAGCTGATTGGCCGCCCGCTGGCAGCGGCCAGCCACTCAGCTAGCGATCCCGCCGGCTCAGGACTACCTTGCTTACGTCATGTGACGTGCGCGCCACGACCTCGTATTGGCGGCGCCGCAGTAGAGCATCGCGAAGGAGGCGCCACCACGAGACCAGGAGGAAAGGAGAAGAAGCGTGGTGCAGGGTCTGGGGCTTGGGAGCATAGCGGACAGCCGGCAGCTTTGGAGCTACACATTGGGAAGAGTTGCCTGGAAGAGGACACTGCCTTAGGGCAGTGACAGCGTCGCCAGGCGGAGTGTGCTACAAGGCTGTCTCATCGTAGCCTCTCCACTAAAGGAAATTTCTAGACAACGAAGTTCGCCGGAGTGTGAGTACTGTAGTTACTGTGCCTACAATGAGTTTAGTTTGTTGTGGCTCTTACAGCGGTCTTACAAGTAATTTAAAAGACCATCTCACGAGTGCCCCGTGAATATCAGAAATCCGCTATAACATCAAATCTCCGACTTCGCTGCAGTCAGAAAAGGATTATGCAAGAACGGGACCAACGGCGACTGGAGATAGTCGTCCAATATGACCGAAGTGCAACCCTTCCGCCAATTGCTGCAGATCTCAATACCGGGTCGTCACCGACTGTCATAGTGCGAACAATTCAACGAATTGCCATCGATATGAGCTTACGGAACAGAAGGCACATTCGTAAACACTTGCTGACTTCTCTACCCAAGGCTTTAGACCTCTCCTGGACCCATTAGCAACGATATTGGACTGTTGATGACTGGAAACAAATTGCATGGTCTGACGAGTCTCGTTTCCAATTGTTTTGAGCGCTTGGATGTGTTCGGTTGTGTATCCACTGATCCTGCAGGTGAGCAGAGGATTGCTCAAGCTCGGTGGAGGCTCTGTAATGATGTAGGGCGTCAGCAGTTGGAGTCATATGTGACCCCTGGTTCGTCTACATACATACGAACGTACGCGTCTTGGCAGATCACCTGCATGCACTCATGTCCATTGTGCATTCCGACGGACCTGAGCAATTCCACCAGGACTATGCGACCACCCACCCTTTCCCACATGTCCAGAGTTGCTACAGAGTGCTTCGAGAAACAGTGTTTAAAGATCCCCACTAGTCACACAACTCCCCAGAGATGAATATCATTGAGCTTATCTGTGATGTCTTGCAACTTGCTGTTCATAAGACATCTCTTACGTGATTTATGGACAACCCGGCAGGATGCAAGGTGAAGTAGAGGAACCTTACGGATATATACATAACCTTCCTGAAGTAGAGGAACCTTACGTGTATGTATATATATGTAAGCTTTCTCTACTTCACTTTGCATCCTGCAGCCGGCCACAGTGGCCAAGCCGTCTGCGGCGTGCCAGTCACGGTCTGCACGGCCGTTGTCGTCGGGGGTTCGAATCTCCCCTCGGGCATGGATGTTTGTGCCGTCTTTAGTATAAGCTAGTTCATAAGTAGTTTGTAAGTTTAGGGACTGATGACCCCGTAGTTAAGTCCCACCGCTGGAAGGCGAGAGGTGGTAGCCAAAGTAATTAACACGACCTCATGCCCGAAGAGTGAGACCCGGTTCGATTTCCTAGCACATCTGAAGTCATTCCTTCCTATCCTCGTTCCTTCCTCTGCTTAATAAATATTTTTGTTTTGTTCAATGGTTAAGTGTCCCAAACCACTAGTACGACGATGTATTATTCAGTGCAATAAGACTGAAGATCATTCTCAAAACGCTCATTAGGATATTTCTTCGTTCTACATCGTGATTTACATGTACATCTACATGGGATACACTGCAAATCACATTTAAGTGCCTGGCAGAGGGTTCGTCGAACCACAGTTAAACTATTTATCTCCCATTCCATTCTCGAATAGCGCGCGAGAAGAAAGAACACCTGAATCTCTCGGTTCAAGCTCTGATTTCTCGTATTTTATTTTGATGATCATTTGTACCTATGTAATTGGAAGTCAACAATATATTTTCGCATTCGGGAAAGAATGTTGGCGATTGGAGTTTCGTAAGTAGCCCACGCTGCAGCGATAATCGCCGTTGTAATGATTACCATCCCAGATCCTATATCATTTCCGTAACGCTGTCTCCCCTGTATCGTGACAATACGAAAAGAGGTGCCCTTCTTTGGACTTTTTCGATGTCCTCCGTCAATCCCACCTGATAAGGATCCCACACTGGGCAGCAATACTCCAAAAGAGGACGGACAAGCGTAGTGTATGCAGTTTCTTTAGTAGTTCTGTCGCATCTTTTAAGGATTCTGCCAATAAAACGCAGTCTCTGATTCGCCTTCCCCACCACATTATCCACGTGTTCTTTCCAGTTTAAGTCTGAAGTAATAGTAATGCCTAGGTATTTGTTGAGTTTACGGCCTTCACATTTGACTGATTTATCTTGCAAACAAAATTTAACGGATTTCTTTTCGTGTGGAGGACTTCACACTTCTCTTTATTTAGAGTCAATTGCCAATTTTTACACCGTAGTGATATCTTATTTAGATCGTTCTGCAGTTGGTTTTGATCTTCAGTTGATTCTAGTAGACTGTAAAGGACGGCGTCATCTGCAAACAACCTAAGAGTGCTACTTAGATTTGTCCCTAAATCGTTTATGTAAATAAGGAACAGCAGAGGACCAATAACAGTACCCTGTGGCACGCCCGATATCACCTCTATTTAGTCGATGCCTTATCATAGATTACTACGACCTGTGTCCTATCTGACAGGGAATCCCCTATCGAGTCGCAAATTTGGGGCGATATACCATAACTACGCAATTTGATTAAAAGTCATGACATTGAAGATGAAAGTGAAGGAATGAATTAAATTTGTGATGCGGCCGGGAATCGAACCCGGACCTCCATGCTTACTAGGCAGACGTCTTACCGGTATACCACCGCACCACTAACGATTAAGGTGCCTTAGAATAGTATAAGTTCGACTTCCCTCCACGTCACAAACTTTAATTCAGCTTCCTTGTTCCATAGATAATTGCCACTACTGCCAAGGTTCTCCATGCAGCGGAATAGCACCCCGGCAATGTACATAGTGGAACATTACTGCTAAGGTGATATAAATACCAATTTAAATTGATTAAAAGCCGTTTGTGAGGTACGGGGTCAAAAGCCTTCTGGAAATCAAGAAATACGGAATCGATTTGCGAACCCTTGTCGGTAGCATCCATTACTTCGTGAGAGTAAAGATGTAGTGGTGTTTCGTATGAACGATATTTTCTAAATCCATGTTGACCTTGGGTCAATAGATCATTCTGTAGAGAAATATATAACGAACTGACAAACGAAAATTCAAATGTGACATGATAAACAAGGCTTTTGGCGGTAAGTCTGTGACAGATCGCTCGCTACGTGATATCCCACGATCAGGTATCTTCAGGTGGCGGTCACGACACGCAGACTGCGTAATGTCGGTACCGTGATACGATCGCACTCGCGCGGCGGACACGGCTCATGGAAGGGGTCTTGTCCTTCGGCCTTCAGCAGGGTCGAACGGATTTATCTGGCAGCGGTGATGCGGAATATGAGATTACCGGGTCAGCATCGTGAAGGCACTCTTGCCTTATCAGAGGGGCGACATCTAGAATTCTCTATAATGGTCGACTAACTGCGCCAATAACGTTCAGCGGCCAGTGCGGCAAGAACAAGCCCCCACAACTCCGTAAGCGGCCGACTGCGAACAGCAGGCAAATTTAAGAGCGACGCGGCGGCCATTATGGTGGCAAACTTTCGCGCAAACTTTAAATGTGCTTAGGACTCTTTAGATTTGCGTATGTTTTCATTCGAGTTAATTCGCGAAAACTATCTCTCATATAAATATATAACTGCAAAAACAGCTCCAGACTCTTTGAATATACAGCAACTATAGGTTATTACACAAAGGTGTATAGATCGGCCAAAAGCTTTTTATCTTCCGAACTAAACCGAATTATAAGATTTAGATTTTAGCGTCCTAAGTGTAGCATATGAAAGGAATTTATCATCAGACACTTTTTTTGACACTTTCTCAGTATATTCTAATAAGGTGAAACTTTTGTACATACATTAATTTCGGAAGAGTTTCACAAGACTTTACGTCTTTGTTTGAGTGCCTGCTGTATTCTCCAATATTTAGATATTTTATACCATCAAAAAATGAAACAGAGCGGCCTGAAACAGCTGATATTAAAAATCGTCTTTGAAAATGAAATATCCCATCTGATACATAACTGAAAAATACACTCCTAGACAATAAAATTGCTACACCACGAAGATGACGTGCTACAGACGTGAAATTCAACCTACAGGAAGACGATGCTGTGATATGCAAATGATTACCTTTTCAGAACATTCACACAAGGTTGGCGCAGGTGGCGACAGCTATAACGTGTTGACATGAGAAAAGTTTCCAACCGATTTCTCATGCACAAACAGCAGTTGACCGGCGTTGCCTGGTGAAACGTTGTTGTGATGCCTCGTGTAAGGAGGAGAAATGCGTACCATCACGTTTCCGACTTTGATGAAGTTCGGATTGTAGCCTACCGCGATTGCGGTTTATCGCATCGCAACACTGCTGCACGCGTTGGTCGAGATCCAATGACTGTTAGCAGAATATGCAATCGGTGAGTTCAAGAGGGCAATACGGAATGCCAGTCGAGATGACAGGCATCTTATCCGCATGGCTGTAACGGATCGTGTAGCCACGTCTCGAACCCTGAGTCAACAAATGGGGACGTTTGCAAGACAACAACCACCTGCACGGTCCGATGACGCTTGCAGCAGCATGCACTATCAGCTCAGAGACCATGGCTGCGGTTACCCTTGACGCTGAGTCACAGACAGGGACGCCTGGGATGGTGTACGCAAAGACGAACCTGGGTGCACGAATGGCATAACGTCATTTTTTTTTCGGATGAATCCAGGTTCTGTTTACAGCATCAATGATGGTCGCATCCATGTTTGGTGACATCGCGGAGAACGCACATTGGAAGCGTGTATTCATCATCGCCATACTGGCGTATCACCCGGCGTGATGGTATGGGGTGCCACTGGTTACACGTCTCGGTCACCTCTTGTTCGCATTGACGGCACTTTGAACAGTGGCCGTTACATTTCAGATGTGTTACGACCCGTCGCTTTACCCTTCATTTGATCCCTGCCAAATCCTACACTTCAGCAGGATGATGAACGACTGCATGTTGCAGGTCCTGTACGGGTCTTTCTGAATACGGAAAATGTTCGACTGCTGCCCTGGCCAGCACATTCTCCAGATTTCTCACAAACTGAAAACGTCTGGTCAATGGTGGCCGAGCAACTGGCTCGTCACAATACGCCAGTTACTACTCTTGATGAACTGTGGTTTCGTGTTGAAGCTGCTTGTGCATCTGTACCTGTACACTCCATAAAAGCTCTGTTTGATTCAATGCCCAGGCGTATCAAGGCCAGAGGGGGTTGTTCTGTGTACTGATTTCTATTCACCATAACTCTTTCTTAACTATGTGCACGTAATATTGGCACTAGGGCAATTAGCACAAATATTAGCATGTTTAATGCTATAAGTCAAATACCTTACAGTAGCGTGAACTGCTGAAAAGTCAGCAATTGTTATCATAGCATTCAACTTCACAATGTGCATCCAGTGTGGCTATGTGTCATTCATATATGGAACTATACACAGTTCTGGAAGACCCTTTCCGTTGTTAGGGCTATATGTAAAGCAGATGACCTTTTAATTCTGTGTTACAGGTTGCTAATATTACTTTTATTAACAAAAATCCGAAGTACAGTGAGGTAACTGATTTCGTGCCCCCAATAGTCATTTTACACATCATAAAATGAAACTTTTTGAACTTCCTGTCCCGCAGTACTGCCTAAAGTAGCTCGTTTTTAAGAGCTATATAATTGTAAAAGCCGAATATGACTGACAGCCTGTTAAGCAAGAGTAATTATCTCTATAGTAGAGCTACCCGTATTCCTGAGAAATTTAAATGGGGAGACAGTATTCGTTCTTTTTGTTCCATTCTCATACTGATTTGTGCAGTTAAACGCTGAGCAGCTCTTCACCATCGTGCTTCATGTACACTACAATAGTCAATCAGTAGAGACGTTACTATGTAATGGGTATATATTCTGCAGTAGCTACATAATACATAATTTATCTCCCAACAACACTCGTGTTTATCTGACGCCGGCGGCCGGCCGAAGGTTCAAATTATCCCGCTACAGCAGCGCCGTTAGTGAGTCTAGTTACTTTTTCCAAGGTCTTTGGGCAAGTATGTTCCCTCTCTGAACAATTCTAGACGCTCTCGCCTAGAATCCGCTCCTGCGTGGCCTTCACCGACGCCTCACCGGGATGACCTTTGACAGCCTTGTCCTCTGTTGAACGGCCTATGCGGACGACCTAGTCAACCACCTAAGACACGGTAACGAGGTCCAAGACTCACTGTCGTGGATGGAGACGTAGCAGCGTCTTCAGTTTCGCGAATCACTCGCACTACCCATAGAGCGAGGGCAGCCGTACAGGTGTCCATGACACAATAAGCTGCCTGGATTTCATAGCCGACCGAAATGCGGCGATCTGTGGCCCTTTATAGTCGTTGCCTTTTACGCCGGTTCCGGTCGGAGCTCTTGGATCACCGCCCGAACATGTCGCAACGCACCCGTTTTAAACGATGAACGAACTAGTAATAGACTGATTACAAGTTGCGTTAAAGGTGGCCGTTTGTCGTTTGAACGGCTGAACTAGTATGATCGCGCTAGTATCGAAGCGCGATAATTATAGCGATAAAGAAATAGGGCCACATCTGAATTCGATACTAGTGGGTTCACTGCGCATGCGCGAGCTAGTAGCTGTCAGCTTCAGTCACCGCTCCAGTTAGTCCGCAATTTTCCTTCGTATGTACGTATATTTTGCGTTCTGTCGATGTTTATGGTCAGAATCTATACCAAAATGTATTTCTAATGGCGGCATTCACACTGTCCGTCACCGGACCGTCACCTCACGTCAACGTCACGTTAAGCTTTCTCGAGAAGATTGTTTATATTTAACGGTCGTCTGCTGACATCGATGATTAACGTATTTTCGTCACACTATTTTCATATTGTAGTCGATTATTACACGGTTTGCACGCTAATTTGTCTTATTAATTTTTATTTTATTATTATACTTTGGTTTAACGGTAAATTGCAAATGTTTCATGACGACTTAAATATTTATCTCAATTAAGTGTCCACCGAAAAGCGAGGTAGTATATCTGAAACCGAAAAATGGTTTATGTTTTGCAACATTGTAACAGAAACGACTGAAGCCAATTGTTTATTTGAATAAGATTGTAATTTTATGACGCAATTTTCATTAAAAAGCATTTTAAATGGAAAAAGTCAGTCCAAATGAAGGACAAAAATTCAGTTGATCATGCCGTTATTAAAAATATCAATGGGAAAATCGTAGTAGATCAAGTAAACGAAATCTATTTATGCTCTTATAAATATTGTTTGATGTGTTCCTATGTATATTTTTTTCGCTTGAAAATAGATGTCAATGTTTTGAAATATTGTTTCACTTCCCAGCACTTTACACACCAAATTCACCAAAAACATACATTACAAGGATTTTTTTTTTCCGTCAATAACATTTAGCATTGTTTCCTCAATTCCAGTATTAAACTATGACTTCCTACATAACAGATCGCCAGTCATAACATCACTTTCAATATCGGGTATTACTGTCCGATTACGTTTATCGTCTAAACACGCTACCACAATACCTTGCATGAGTTTGTAGTTCAAGGCTAATACTTTAGGAACGCTTCAGTGGTCTATTATCTATCTTGTTCACTTTCGTTCATCATTTAAAAAGGGCTTAATGTTGGCCAGGCTTACTTTGGCCACATTAGGCTCCTCTGTGAGACAAGGAATGTTTTTCAAAGTCAGCTATGAGTCCCTCACTCTGCCAAAGAGCAAATAAGTTCAAATGTTGAAATGTTTCTTAAGCTTATGGGAATTCACTGCGGAGTCATCAGTCCCCAACTTACAAACTACCTATGAACTAATTTATATTAAAGAAAGCACAAACATCCATGCCCGAGGGAGGATTTGAACCTCCGACACGGAATGGCCTCGCGCCTCAATGCGCTCGGCCACTCCGTCGCGGCAGCAAATAAATAGTCAGTCTCTGTCATGTACAGCATCGAGTGAAGGCCCTCTTTGTAAGCACGCATAGCAACATTATGGTCATTTACTCCGACTTGCGTTCCCAGTCTATTGATGAGGGCCAACTGTCCCAAATTTGCTAGTAGCATCAGTGCAGCTGACCGACATTGCAGCGCCCTTTTTCTTCTCGATAAAACTCTTTCTCGAATACAGCTGTCTTCGGACCACACTTGCTCTTCCACGCATGTTGACGGCCAGACAGGTGTACTTGTAACACCACAACGCAGTACATAACATAGGTTTCTTGTTCTTTTCTTACTCATGAATGCAATGATAAATGTATTACATTAATACTTAAGTGAACTTTATTCTGTGCTTAGGTTTCGAATTATTTATGTTGTTCTTGTGGTGTCGCACAAGTATAAAGTGTGCTCCATGTACTTTCGCCGCGCGCCGCCATGCACGCACTGCGCGGCGTTCTTACGACGTCAGCCACGAGCGTCCTCTGCTGCAACTGCACTCGTGGCCACGACTGCTGCATCATTCACTTGGAAATGAGCTAGGAACCAGTTAACACTTGGGAATCAGATAGGCACCAGTTAAGACTTGGCTATTGGATAGGCACTATGAATCAACAGTAGGCAGGCCTCTTCTAATCTATGTATCAGCATTCTGCAGTCAAGAACTATGTAAAAGTTAAGTATTACTAAGTCTTTATGAAATCTACATCTCGTTCTAATTTACTCTAGTGTTGCTAGTTTCTGCTGTCCCACTGGCTAGTCACCTCCATACTTGCACAAGCGTGCATCCTTTATTCCTGTGTCGGTCTCTTTTTACTTGGCCACTGACACCAAAGACAACCGGCGAAACCGAGACACAAAAGTGGCGATGAGGAGGGATATAAGAACCGTAGAGGAGCCCCCTTGCAGCGGCCAGACAGCAGCAATCGGAGCACACAGAAATTGCTCCCGCCCACCCACCCTTATTATAAGATTTTTGGGGGAACATATTCTGTTACGTGTTTGTGGATTTTTTGTTGTTGCGGTGCATCCTCATTTACATTGCATTTGTCTTTTGTTATAATTTACTTGTATGCACGGCGACTAATCCGTCAGCATGACCGCTACCCCGAACCCAAACTTAAAGGAAATTATTCAGTTACAGACGGCGCAAATCACGCAAGTACTCCAAGCGGTGTCGCAGTTAAAGGCACAGGCAGCTCACCAACAGCAACAGCCGTCACATTAGCCGCCCACATTTGCCGCCATACCGCTTCCTACGTTTCGCAAGTACAACGAACGTGAATTCAAGAACTCGCCGTGGCTCATCAAATTACAAGTCAGACGGTTAAGCATCTGTTATTAGTAGTGGTGGGCACTCAAACCTTCGTGTTACTGCAGAAACTTTTCCCCCACGCATCTCCTCGTGATCTAGACTTTGATGCAATTGTAGAAGCACTGAATGCTCATTATGAGAGAAAAGTTCTTGTAGCTGCGGCACGGAACCGATTTTTCAGACTGAAAAAAATCACCGGAAGAGACCCACACACAATGGATTACGAAATTGAAGGGTTTAATCCGCAAATGTAAATTTACTTGCTCTTGCGGACTCTCTTATAGTGACGTGATGTTGAGAGATGGGATTACGCAGGACATTCATGACCCCAGAAATAGCAATTCTAAAACAGTCTGACCCTTCCTTGGACAGTGTAGTGCAGATTATTGAAGCGCATGATACTTTCGACTTAGCAGATCTACATCTACATCTGTGCCGTAACGGATGCTTTCCTAGCCGTAGTTCTCAGTCTAGCCCTAGTGATTCTTATTTTTGTACCGGCCGTGCTGAACAGACAGTGAACAGTAGCCAGTGTAAAAGTCCGACACAAAGGTCGCCCTGTCGTGTTAGAAACAGTAATTTGAATAACTGGCGCCAACGTTCATTTCAGAAAAATGTTCGTAAGTCTTGCCCTCTGTGTGTATCTCGCCACAAGCATGCGTATTGCCCTAGTCGCAACGCAACCTGTTATCAATGTGGCAAATCAGTACATGTACAGACAGTGTGTATGCAAAACAAACTTTCAAGGAACGGTGCCGTTAGGAATAGTGCTTCGCAGAGTGCGAGAACGGTTCATGCTGTCAATGTCATACTCGCTGTGGATTTGTACAATGTTTCTCTTGAGTCTCAAATGCAAGATATTTTTTCTGCGCCTACGGCAAAACTCTGTAGTGAGCCACGTCACAAGCGCCACCAAGCGCGTAAATCTATGCAACGGAAAAGGATTTGGGACAATCAAAATGATTATGTACAGTGCAATCGTGTAGTGAACCTAGTGGGTTCTTGCAACTTCTCATTGTAATAGTGCCCAGTACTGTGTAGCTAGTGGCAGTAGACTTGAAGTAGCCACACAAAGTAATTTTAGTGTAGTAGCCTCGCATTGCGCGGACGCAGATCCGGCGATAGTGCCATCTAGTGACAGTGTTATTAATCTATGTGCCGATTCTGCGCCGCTTCCTACCGTACGCAACCCGCGGATGCGCAAGTGCAGCAAACAAACTGTAGCAGACGTTGCCCACATTCGCGCACCTGTCGTGCGCCAGAAGGACAAAATTTTTGTGACTCTTTCAATAGAAAATAAGTCTGTGCAATTTCAGCTTGATGCTGGTTCCAGTGTCACATTAATTAATAAAGACACTGATGATGATGAACTTGCCGCCGTCACAAGTGCTAACGGCATATACAAGTCAAAATATTCCCGTGCTAGGAACGTGTAGCCTGCCCGCCACTTTTCAAGGTGTAACAAAAAGAGTTGCTTTGTTAGCTTTGGACTAGATGCATTCGACTTGTTTGGCTTATCAATTCAAAGAGACGTGCTTCAAATTTCATCAGTAGTGCCTTAGGACAAAATCAATGCATTGTATGAAAAATATAGTGACTTGTTTTCGTCGGAACTAGGTTGTGCAAAAGATTTCGTGGCACATGTAACTTTAAAAGAATCTGCAGTACCAAAATTTCGTAAAGCTAGACCAGTGCCTATTGCCCTTCGTGATAAAGTAGATGTAGAACTTATACGTTGGCAGGATAGTGGGGTGATTTCTCCTGTTTCTGTGAGTCAGTGGGCCTCGCCTTTAGTAATTATAACCAAGCCGTCAGGAAAACTTCGTCTCTGTGCGGACTTCAAATCAAAAGTGAGCAGTCAAACAATTGTAGACACTTATCCCCTGCACAGACCTGAGGAACTTATGGACAAATTAGGACAGTCTCGCTTCTTTTCTAAAATTCATTTAGCAGAGGCATACTTACAGATTCCGCTTGATGACGAGTCAAAAAAGTTTTTCGTCATTAATACTCACATGGGCCTTTTTCAATTTCAACGCCTACCCTTTGGCAGTTCTTCCGCCCCCGCTATTTTTCAGCATTTTGGAACAGCTGACAGTTTCTGTACCGTGTTGCTCGAACTATTTAAACGATATTGTAGTCTCAGGGCGCACAGTTGAAGAACATTTATCAAACCTGGAGTGTCTTCTGAAAGTATTGAATGCAGCAGGTCTACGTTGCAATAAAGTAAAGTGTTGATTTTTCCAGACTGAAATAGAGTACTTAGGCTATGTGATTAGTGCCCAAGGAATCCATCCATTACAATCACATTTTCGAGCAATCAAAGACTTGCCTCCTCCTAAGAATGTGCACGAATTGCAAGCAGCAATGGGAAAGCATAATTATTATTCTCACCCACAACGCCAATTCCGCCGCGAACGGCAAAAAACTTCAGAGATGATCCTTGATACTATCCAATTATCAGTATGAGATTTTGTACCGACCTACCACTAAACACGCCAACGCGGACACACTTTCCCGACTTCCGGTTGGCCACGATGTGTCGTTTGATTCTTCGGGAACGGCATGTTGTCAGATACACTCCAGAGATGCTTCCGCTGTCGCAGAATTCCCTTTGAACTCTCATCGGGTTGCACAGGAAACAGCTGCAGATGCAGACCTAAGTGAGATAACACGTTTTGTTCGCTCAGGGTGGCCTGCCAAAGCCAAAGACATTGATCGGCTTCTGGTTCGACGTCATTTTGCGTAACGTCATGCATTATCTTAGTCAGGGTGTTCTGTTGTTACATATCGACAACGACCAAACAAGAGTGATTGTTCCTCGTTCCCTGCAACGAGAAGTGTTACGCCTCCTGCATCAAGGACATTGGGGTATTGCTGGGACAAAGCAACTGGCCAGACGTCATTGTACCTGGGTTGGTATGGACGCTCAGATAGAGAACATGACTTCACAGTGTACGGTTTGTGCGGAGCATTAGGCGGCTCCTCCGCAACGTTTCTCAGACTGGCCACGCCCCAAGGGACCATGGCAACGTTTACACATTGACTTTGCCGGACCTTTCTGTAATACGCGCTGGTTAATTGTTGTAGACGCTTTCAGCAAGTTTCCTTTTGTTATTGCCATGAACTGAACGACGGCGTCTAGTTCAATCAGTGCCTTAACATCAATGTTTTGCATCGAACGTTTGCCTGAAACTATCGTCAGTGACAATGGACCTCAGTTTGTTAGTGAGGAATTTCAATAGTTTTGTCGTGTGAATGGCATTCAGCATATCACCATCGCACCTTTTCACCCTCAGTCCAGTGGTGAAGCAGAACGTTTCATTCGAACATTCAAGTCTCACATGGAAAAGATGAAAGGTCAGCACTCCAGGCAGCAAGCTCTTCAAATTTTCCTGTCTACGTATCGGTGCATGCCACGTCTCCCGTCTCCTGCCGAGCTGCTACACGGCCGCCGTCACCGCACTCTCCTTCACCTGCTGCAGCCTCCCACGCACCGAGTCGGTTCGTATGGCGCTACGCGTTTTCAGGTTTCTACGCCGGTGCTGTACAAGGTGTTTGCTGGGAAGCAAACATGGTTACCGGGCACCATTCAGCGCGTATGTATGTTGTACGTTCTTCCACAAGGTCGAAACTGCGGCGCCACGCAAAACAAATTGCGCTTGCTCAGGCCGCGCGATCCTGTCTCTGGTTTCTTGATTCCAGACCCAGTTCACCGCCAGGGAGCACAGCCACATCGCTCGCCAAGGGGTCCAGCGTCCCCGGACTACAAGATCGTCCTGATGGTGATCGACGCGCCGCCGTCGCCGCCGCGGCTGACAGCGTCACCGAGTGGGACTCCGGGACCGTGCGTGTCCCCGCCGCCTGGGCCACGCAACCTCAGAAGAAGATGAACCGCTCCCTCTGGGCGGAGGCGTGCGCCCATCCCCTCGTTTTGGTGGGTTTCCCGGGGGATCGCAAGGTGGATACCAGGGCGCAGACGGCGTCTCGATCCAAGCCTCTGCTACGACGCCCGTCCCACCAGTAACGCCCCCGCCCAGGCCCTCCTCCCAGTGCCGTCGCAGTGGCCCTCAGCCCTACGCCACGACGGCGCGGAGGCTTTGGGGGGGAGGGGTGTGGTGTCGCACAAGTCCAAAGTGCGCGCCACCTACTTTCGCCACGCGCCGCCATGCACGCACTGCGCGGCGTTCTTACGACGTCAGCCAGGAGCGTCCTCTGCTGCAGCTCCGCTCGTGGCCACGACGGCTGCATCGTTCACTTGGAAATGAAATAGGAACCAGTTAACACTTGGGAATCAGATAGGCACCAGTTAAGAATTGGCTATCGGATAGGCACTACGAATCAACAGTAGGCAGGCCTCTTCTAATCTATGTATCAGCATTCTGCAGTCAAGAACTATGTAAAAGTTAAGTATTACTAAGTCTCTATGATATATATATATATATATATATATATATATATATATATATATATATATATATATATATCTCGTTCTAATTTGCTCTAGTGTTTCTAGTTTCTGCTGTCCCACTGGCTGGTCACCTCCGTACCTGCGTCGGTCTCTTTTTACTCGGCCACAGACACCAAAGACAACCAGCGAAACCGAGACACAAAAGTTCTTATGCATTAGATGTAAATTTTGTATGTATTTTTCAATATTGTAAATGAAATTATATTTATATCGATGTAGTAGACACGCTGGACTAGTTAGATACTTTGACATAGAGTAACGTGATCTTTGGTCGAAAGCTTTGGCCACGGAACGCGTAGGCGCAGCAGAAATAGTCAAGTGGTCGACTAGTAGTTGAGAAGCTCGCTAGCGCGGTAGTCTTACCACTGAAGTGCCGGTTGTAATATTTTTGGCTTAAAGCCATCATATTAAGATCGGAGTATTGCTTCAGTGCAGCCGGTTAGGAGCAGTAGGCGACAGATGGCAAAAGCTGGTGAGAACCACGACAGTTGTTACAATAAGTCGGGTTCTCATGCGAAAGAGCACTGGCAAGTCTCTCCGAATTCTAGGGAACTCCCCGAGCGGCAGGCACTGGACGCCGATTGGCTGTAGCACTGGCGGTCACGCGCCAAAACGCAATCATATTTTTGTTAATATTTATTAAACTAATTATTTGTTCAATGTCCAACTCATTTTAGAAAAATCCCTCAAAGCTAAGATATGCCCTGAGTAGGTGAAACATATTAACAATAGGTAATTCAATAAACAAAATAATTAATTTAAGACGCACGATGTACGGAAGCTATGTTTGCGTGCCAAATTGTTGAGGGAAGGCAGCCTTACATCGAACCGCCACACTTCAGTTCAGTACACGCACTCGGAGGAGTAACATGTGTGCCGCCCGCGGTGACCGAGGAGACTGCTGCGCTCCAGTCACGGTCTGCACGGCCACTACGGTCGGGGGTTCGATCCGACCTCGGGCATGGATGTTTGTGCCGTCCTTAGTGTAAGCTAGTTCATAAGTAGCTTGTAAGTTTAGGGACTGATGACCCCGTAGTTAAGTCCCATAAGCTATACAAACATTTGAACATTTTTTAGTAACATGTGTGTTCAGTACACGCACTCGGAGGAGTAACATGTGAGTCCAAGAAACGCACTGGGAGGAGTAACATGTCGCATTTTTTGAATCCCAGCCTCGTCGCCGCTTTTGTGTCTCGTTTCCGTCGTAGGTGTCGGTGGCCGAGTAGAAAGAGTCCGATACAGGAATAAAGGATGCACGCTTGTGCAGGTACGGAGGTGACCAGCCAGTGGGACAGCAGCAACTAGAAACACTAGAGTAAATTAGAACGAGATATATATTTCATAGAGACTTAGTAATACTTAACTTTTACATAGTTCTTGACTGCAGAATGCTGATACATAATTTAGATAGAGGCCTGCCTAATGATGATTCGTAGTGCCTATCCGACAGCCAAGTCTTCACTGGTGCCTATCTGATTCCGAAGTGTTAACTGCTTCCTATCTCAATCCGCAGTGAGCGATGTCGTTCCGTGGTGGCCACGAGCGGAGTCGGAGCAGAGGGTGCTCGTGGCTGACGTCGTAAGAACGCCGCGCCGTGCGTGCATGGCGGCGCGCGGCGAAAGTAGGTGGCGCGCACTTTGGACTTGTGCGACACCACAGCTTTCATAGACGGTCATAAGAAATTCTTTAATCATCTTAGAACAAGGGAAATCATATTTACTTTCAATTAAGATAATGTGTGTCAAGTGTATGTTATTATGCGGTTTGCTGGTTTTCTGCTTTCTTTAAATAAATAAGGTGGCATCCAAACTACCTGAGTTTTATTCCGTAATTAGATCAGTTCCTGCCAGTAGTTCAGCAATTTCAGCCTCATTCAAGAACTCCGACCTGTGTGTTATCATCTGCGAGGGGACATCTATAGAAGACGTCAGGTTGTTGAACTTTTAGAGTTTCTACTCTTCGCACAATTCAGTGGGAAGTTACTACAACCTTCGCGTACACCATCATTGCGGTACAATCGCAAACTGTTGTGCGTCATCCGTGGTAACATGGAGGACCGGTTAACATACCCCTGCAGACGTTTTCCCGTTGCACGGTGTGAAGTAGTTCTGTGGTCTGCACAGGACACAACAGGTGTAATGAAATGGTTACGGGCACAATACAAACAATTAAGAAGACCCACCTAAGTCGAAGAGTAATGTGGTCAAAAAGATTATCGCAAATATTCCGACGCCAAGAGGAGCCTGTTGTGCCACTTATTGAGTGCCAATAATGACCCGCTACGACGTGCGTCGCATCGCTAAAGTAATGTCTAGCTATTAGTCTTCTATTAGCATGTACGGCTAGCCAGTCTATTAGAACTGTTTTTGTCACTGTGTGAGGGGGCTGACATGGAGCCGTTTATTTCGCATCTCAATGTATTGGGTGTTAGAGAAGTGTTCTTGGTTGGAGTACTGTGTTACGCAATAGTGGAAAGTGTGAGAGAGAGAGACAGTAGATGAGCTTGTATCCAGTGGGAAAGCTCCGCCCCTATTGCAAGTTGAGATCTGATTGGCTCCCGCCTATACTAGTTGTCCGCCAAAACGTTAAGCCTCTTTTATTAATATTTAACTTTCCTATGTCTATTAAAATCACCTGTATACTTTCTGTAATGTTTTTGTGCTAAGCTATATTTCGGTTAATTCAAAGATTTAATTATTTGTATATTTTGTAATAAGTTGAACAATATTAGTGTAGAAGTTTCGCTTGGCGCCAAAACGGTGGCTTGTGGAGCGCAGCGAGGTGGGGCGGCAGTCAGTCGAGCGCCGACCGCGATACCTTGCACATTCATGTCAGTTCAGTGCGGGCCAGGGACAGTTTATAAGTTATGCAACTTTTATATTTGTAACATTACTCAGTCTGTATATTTGTGCTTGGATATACACTCGCATTTCTTCAATAAAAAAACAAGCACTGGCATCCTACAAAAGCTAAAGTTATTCGTAGTGCTGTACTTCCTAGCCACATCTCAACGCCTCTTTTAGCATCACTTCAAGTACAACGGACGTGCGAGCTGTGTGCTTCATCTGCGCAACCGGACATCAACTACGACGGAAGACACAAGGTTAATAAAAGAGTGAATTCAGACATGCACTGAAGTTGTATGTCGATACGGCACCTCGCGTGCAGTGCTGCCCCGTTTACAAACCAGGGCACTGGCACGAAGTGCGTTGGTAACAATGCCGAGGAAAGGCATGAAAGAGGGGAGGTGTTTAGGAACTTTGTCAACTATGCACTGACCTTCCCTCCCTGTCTTTTTTAAAACAGAAACCCCGCCGTAACTGACACAACAGAAACAGTGTTAAAAATCCTAACCTAAAACATGTACCAGACAGGTTCCTATCCACCTCATCGTTATTCCGAGGCCAAATAATAGAATATTAAAAGTGCAAGTCAGAACCACTTATTTACTGGTGACGAATGAAAATTTTAATTACAAAAATTGACAGTAAATTTAACGTAGTGCAAATCGGTGAACTTTTAGTTGTGCAGTGTTGAACTGTATGGTATTGATCGTAAAGTAGCTTCTATTCAGACATTTAGTTTTCACTGTGTGATGAAGGGTAGAATAATTAATTCAGTCTATAGAAACCAATATAACTGACAGTTAAAATATTAGAGCTGTTAATTTTTTCAGATAGTAATTGGAAACATGACACTATTGAAAGCAGTAAATTTCATCAGATAACGGCGTTTATTAATCAGTCAAGTCAGTAGTTCATTTAATTTGCAAGAATTTCTATAATAATATAATTGCTACTTTGACAGTTACGAAAACAAGAAAAGAGAGCTAAATTTCGATTAAGTAATTATCAGACTATGATAATTCAACTGCTCAAAGAGTACGATTTGTTTACTGTGTGTAAAAAGCAATAGGTCAGACGCATTTAATAGCAATGCCGAAATAGTTTTACTAATGATTAGTTCTTGCAAACACGCAATAGTTGTAAAATTTATGCAATGTACAGATACAGATGCCCATGCAGCTTCAACACGTTACCATAGTTCATCAAGAGTAGTGACTGGCATATTTCGACGAGCCAGTTGCTTGGCCACCATTGACCAGACGTTTTCAGTTGGTGAGAGATCTGGGGAATATGCTGGCCAGAGCAGCAGTTGAACATTTTTCGTATCCAGAAAGGCCCGTACAGGACCTGCAGCAGTCAGGCATTATGCTGCTGAGATGTAGGGCTTCGCAGGGATCGAATAAAGGGTAGAGCCACGGGTCGTAACACATCTGAAATGTATTGGCCACTGTTCAAAGAGCCGTCGATGCGAACAAGAGGTGACCGAGACGTGTGACCAATGGCACCTCATACCATCACGCCGGGTGATACGCCAGTATGGTGATAACAAATAAACGCTTCCAATGTGCGTTCACCGCGATATCGCCAAACAGCGATGCGACCATCATCATGCTGCAAACAGAACCTGGATTCATCCGAAAAAATGACGTTTTGTCATTTGTGCACCCAGGTTCGTTGTTGCGTACACCATTGCAGGCGCTCCTGTCTGTGATGCAGAGTCAAGGGTAACCGCAGCCATGGTCTCCGAGCTGATAGTGCATGCTGCTGCAAACTTCGTCGAACAGTTCGTGCAGATGGTTGTTGTCTTGCAAACTTTCCCATCTGTTGACTCAGAGATCGAGGCGTGGCTGCACGATTCGTTACAGGCATGCGGATGCATGCATCTCGACTGATAGTGAAACCAGGCCGTTGGGATCCAGCACGGCGTTCCATATTGCCCTCCTGAACCCACCGATTCCATATTCTGCTAACAGCCATTGGATCGTGATCAACGCGAGCTTTAACGTCGCGATACGCTAAACCGCAATAGGCTAGAATTCGACATTGATCAAAGTCGGAAACGTAAAGGTATGCATTTCTCCTCCTTACACGAGGCATCACAACCACGTTTCACCAGGCAAAGCCGGTGAACTGCTGTTTGTGTATGAGAATTCGGTTGGAAACTTTCCTCATGACAGCATGTTGTAGGTGTTGCCACCAGCGCCAACGTTGTGTGAATGCTCTGAAAACCTAATAATTTGCGTATCACAGCATCTTCTACCTGTTGGTTAAATTTCACGTCTGTAGCACGTCATCTTCGTGATGTAGCAATTTATTCGATGCAATCGCCACTTCCGCCAAATGCAGTAGAATGAAACATCCGCTTGACCGCTGGAAAGCAGTGTGGCAGTGCAGGAAACTCGTCATCAGATGCCCCGTCCAGCTGGTATGTGACGGCGGTCAGTGGGAAGCAGGTCTGAAGCAGCTAGGTGGGGGAACTTCCTCTCCACCTGCACGCGCAGACAACGCCGCTCAGCTGTCACTGGGAGCGGACGAACTAAAAGAGCGCACTAGTTCACGGCAGAGTCGCGAACTAAAGTGAGCGCTTCCGATCGCGAACTATTATGCGCAAGTCTAGTTACAGCCGTTCTGCGCATCTCCCTCCATTACCGCACCGGCAGCCAATGATAAGCATTCTCTAGGCGTGTGGCTGACCGCTAGTTACGCAACGTTTCTCCCGCGGGTGCAACTGTTGGCGGCCGACCGTAGCTCCTCCCCTCCCCCCTCCCACTCCTACACGCTTGTCCTATCTCTCCGCCTCTATGCGCGGAAGCGCCTTTGTACATGATGCCAGCTATACGTAATTAGTAATGGTGATAAATCAGTTGTCGATTTCCTGCAATACATTAATGAAGGACAATGCGCAGCCGTCAAGAACCTGAAGTACCAGCAGTACTTGTCGAACTTTCTCCGCAGCGGTATCATGCACGCAATGAATACCTGATATACGTCCTCTACTACCAGATTCTGGATGACCAGAAATAATTACGAAAATACGTGTGTGGAGATCTGCTGAAAAATCATCCCGCGCGTGTTTTTGTCGGGCTTCTAATAAAAGCGATCGCCAGTATTGTGAGAACGTGCAGGATCTTTTTACTTACTTATCCTTGGCTTGGGCCCTAGTGACCATATGCCTGCTCTACACTCCTCCTCCATCGCTCCCGGTTGCGAGCCTCTTGCAACCAATCACCTGCGCCTAGTCTCATGTCCTCGGTGTCTCTGTCAACATCGTCTTTCCGTCTTGTTCGTGGTCGTCCTCGGTATCTCCTTCCAGCTACCGTTCACAGCAACACATCATGGGGTATCCTCCCTTCGCTCATCCTTGCTACATGTCCAGCCCAGGCCAACCTTCTTTTCTTCATTATTTTTATAATCAATGCTTTGGTGAGGCGAGTGTCAACAGCCGTAATATATTTCATAAAATGCATTTTTAAAAACCATCCGCTGTTTATTCAAAACCTTATACATGTACCAGTTTCGGCAATAGACCATCTTCATGGATAAAAAGATGCTATAACAGAATGGTAAAATGCATCAAATAAAAGACATCCAACTGAGACAAACAGGAGTTTGTCTCAGTTGCATGTATTTTATTTGACTTGTTTTACCATTCTGTTTTAACACCTTTTTATCCATGAAGATGGTCTATGACCGAAACTGGTAGATGTATAAGGTTTTGAATAAACAGCTGATGGTTTCTGAAAATGCATCTTTTTATAATGTCCGGCAGTGCGTAAAGCTCTTTTAATTCATGTTTCTTTCTTTTTTTCCGAATTCGCCATTCTCCTATTTGTGGATCTATCACAGGACCATAGATTTTTCGGAAATCAGTAGTTACTGTTCATCTGTTCTTCTGACGTTGAGGCTTTCACAACTGTACATAACCACTGGCACAATCATGCTTTGATACAACCTGGTCTTGAAACTTCTTGTCAAGGACCTTTTATTTAGCACGTCCTTAAGGCTAAAGCATAATCTATTTCCTCCAACAATTCTTGCATTTATTTCAATTTCACAGAGGTTCTGACCACTAAAGAGGCTACCAAGATGTAAACGAAGGCTTCCGCGGTCGTTGTCATTGTTGATAAAATATATTGACGATGCGGTCCAATACCCAGAAGAGTTTTATCAGGCTACCAAGATATTTGATAAGTACTCGCCCTTTTGAGTCGGAGATTTCCATCGTGAGCGGGTCCCCATCACTAGCTGACTTGCTTAGGACCATGTACTGCGTCTTGTCTTCACTGACTTACAAGCCTGCTTTACTGGCAATCTGGCAGTAAGAGCTTGCCATTCTTCTCGGCTCTTCCCTACTGCCACTGATTAGGATTATATCATCCGCATAAGCCAGTCGAGTCACTAACACGATGTCTGAGGGTATTCCAGTGGGGTCAGTCTTCATAAATTCCCGGTCTACTTTTTCTAGGTTGAATAATACAGGGAAGAGTGCATCTACCTGTCTGAGACCAGTTCAAACGTGCAGGTCTGGTGGAGTCATTTTATTACACAGAGGTCGGAAATAATCTTTCGTTAATGCGTCAACGGCTCCTTCAATTAATGTTAATTTTTTCTCCCTTTTTTCTTTTTATGTGTTTCAATAAAGATAGATAAAAAAACAAATACATGAAAAATCCTGGCACTAATGTACAGGGTGATTATAAGTAAAATTATACTTTCAAAATGCTGTAAAAAATAACACCACTGGTCAGAATGCCGTCAAATTGCAACTTGAATATTATCAGAGAAGGGGAGAACCTAACGGCAGAAGAAAAACTGATCAAAACATGGTGCTGTAGCCACCACGGTTGGGGGTTCGAATCCCCCCTCGGGCATGGATATTTGTGCCATCCTAGTTTGTAAGTAGTTCATAAGTAGTTTGTAAGTTTAGGGACTGATGACCCCGTAGTTAAGTCTAAAAAAATTGTGCTGTAACCATCACAGTTTAATAGTAGTTGACTAAGAATGAAAATCAATCATACAACAATGCCTAAGGAATAAGTTAAACATTAAACAAATTGTACTACTCACAATCAATGTCCATGGGTGTACAGATGTGATATTGTTAGTTACGTAAGCCAATCCACCACAGCAAGGTCATATCACATTGGATGGGAAAAATCGGTTATGATACCCATGAGGCCAAAACCTGCATAAAGAGCATCAATCCAAATCGATTCAGATTTTTAATTGCCGTGTGACTTGCGCAAAACTCTTTCAGTATGCTGCTGAAATGGAGAAACAGCATGTTCCACACAGTGTCGGAATAACGAGGTGGAGGGGGCGGACCGGCCCGGGCCTCCGGTCTTGAGGGGCCTCCAAATACCTCGAAAGCAAGTTATTTTATTTTATTTATTTATTTACTTTTTAATTTTTTTTATCGCTCTTGGCATCTCGTTCTGCTGGGGCCTCCAAATCTCAAAAGCTACTTTTTATAGTAATATTTGCCAAGTGGAGTGACGTGGGTGAGGGCCTCATTTTGTTACCCCCCCCCCCCCCCCCGCGCCACCAACAGCCTTAGTCCGCCACTTTCCACGACTGAACGAAGTGTTTCCGGGATCACGTTCAGAATGCGTTGCAGTTGTACAATGCGTGCTTTCAGTGCAGCTAAGTTCGCAATCGGAACACTGAACACGACATCTTTCAGGTAGCCCCACAGCCAGAAGTCACACGGATGAAGATCAGGTGATCGGAACGGCCAGGCTGTACTGAAATGGCGGCTGATATTTCAGAAATGGCACTTCAGCAGCTGCTTAATTGAATTTGCAATGTGCGGAGGTTCGACATCTTGCATGAAAGAGATCCCATACGTGACGTTGAAGAGCTGGAATGATGTGGTTGCGCAAAGCCTACTCATAGCGCTTACCAGTGATGGTACGGGTAACAGGGCCGGAAGCACCTGTCTTTTCGAAAAAATATGGCCCTATCATATGAAAAACCCGCACGACGTAGTGACCACGTGTGGATTTCCAGTTCTAGATCTACATCCATACTCCGATGGTGTGTGGCGGAGGGTATCTTGAATACCACTATTGGTTCTCCCTCCTATTCCAGTCACGTATTGTTCACGGAAAGAAAGATTTTCGGTATGCCTCTGTGGGGGCTCTAATCTTTCTGATTTTATCTTCATGATCTCTTCGCGAGATATACTTAGGAGGGAGCAATATACTGCTAGACTCCTCGGTAAAGGTATGTTCTCGAAACTTCGACAAAAGCCCGTACCGAGCGACAGAGCGTCTCCCCTGCAGAGTCTTCCACTGGAGTTTATCGATCATCTCCGCAACGCTTTCTCGATTACCAAATGATCCTGTAACGAAGCGCGCTGCTCTCCGTTGGATCTTTCCTGGTTCCTCTATCAACCCCACCTGGTACTGATCCCACTCCAGTAAGCAGTATTCAAGCTGTTGGCGAAGAAGTGTACTTTAACCTACTTCCTTTGTTTACAGAGTGCATTTCCTTAGGATTCTTCCAATCAATCTAAGTCTGGCATCTGCTTTACCGACGATTGATTTTATATGGTCGTTCCATTTTAAATCACTCCTAATGCCTACTCCCAGATAATTTACGGAATTAACTGCTTCCAGTTGCTGACCTGCTTTCTTTCTTTGTATTCGCAGCATATTACACTTGTCTACATTGATATTCAATTGCCATTCCCTGCACCATGCGTCAATTCGATGCAAATCCTCCTGCATTTCAATACAATTTTCCATTGTTACAACCTGTCTATATATTACAGCATCACCCGCAAAAATCCTCAAAATCCGCAAAAATCCTATGTTATCCACAAGGTAATTTATATATATCGTGAACAGCAACGGACCCACGACACTCCCCTGTGGCACACCTGACATCACTTTGGGAGACTTCTCTCCACTGAGAATGACATGCTGCGTTCTGTTATCTAGGAACTCCTCAATCCAATCACACAATTGGTCTGATAGACCATTACAAGCTTCCTAGGGTTTTATTTGCAGACGGAGAAGTTAATACTGCTTCCTCCCACAAGTCCCCTAAAACCTCTGCATCCTTGTGGATGCTGTTGCGTAGCAGTGTGCGTTTGTACCGCCCTGCAGTACGCACGAGGTGCCGTAGTTGCTGTCCATGTCTTTATGGAAAGCATAGAGTTCTGACTAACCTGTTGTCTTCTATTGTTGTGTCCCCAGCGCAGAAGACAGCATACAGGTCGTTGGTTCTTCTACAGCATACAAGTGAGGCTAAAGTTCTTTATGATGGAAGCATAATAAGCGATTCGCGAGATTTTTAATTGTCAGGGATGCCATTTATTAAATGAATAATAAAAAAATGAGCAGCTACTGTTAATATAATACGGCCTATGCTGCCCCATAGTTCATGTTGAGATCTCGTCTGTTATCACTGTTACAAAAATCTTTACTCATGACCGGCGCGGTCCGGCGCGTATGGTGGTCAGCTCGAGACTGAAACTGCAGCGCGTTGCGAGAGGGCACCTGACGCTCTATTTCGCGCCAAAACAGGGCCGTCGCGCGCCTTCTGCAAAATCGGTCTTCTCATGTTACAATAAGAGAAGGCACCTTAATCTTTTTAAACTGTCAACACCTAGCCTGTCCTTGAGAGATATTTATAATAAATTCTCAGCTCTGAGTAATTAATATTTAGTTTATAATAAACAAAAGTAATTTCAAAAGAAATCACGTGACGTGAAATGCAGCAGCCAATGCGAGGAGAGCACCAGTAACATAGGCGGGCTTTCCCACGGGAACCAGCAGCTACTGCGGCATATGCTATTGCTCCCCACCCCACATTTCAACATATGCTGCACTGCTGTCTTTCTTCCGCGTTTAAGGCACGTACAATGTTAGCAAAGAAACGGCCAGCGGCCAGAAATATGAAGTGGCCACAGGCCAGGAATATCACACATCCCCTTCCTTCGGAGATTTCCAAACTTGGAATGTTCTCAAAGACAACAGACAAGTTGGAAATAAGAACCCTCTAAATTTTGAAAAATAATACCCAGTATCTCTCAAGAACTTACATAAATATTGCAACCATTACTTCTAAATCTCCCCATCTAAATCAAAAATGATTACACAAAAAGGTAAAGAAACATCAAAATTATAACCCTGCCTAAATTGAACTTGGGCAGCTACGAATTAGCTAACTTTACAACATATGAAACTACATGTAAATGTTGATATATACCTAAATATCCTTCTGAAAATACACACACAAAAACTCAAGTTACAAATTACTTAACACATTGTATGAAAATGTGCAGAAAATAAACGATTGAACAACAGATAAGTAACACTGAATAATTACAGGAAATACAGCACACTTAAAGCCTCTCAATAGTTGTGATTTGAAATCGGCGCATTGCCGTCCATGATTACAAAATTTATTGGCACTTGCTATTTGAATATCTCACATTTAGACTTTCGGCTCATAGCCGCTTATAACACCAACTAAATTCTCGGCACATTGCCGTCCATCAATTCCACCACAACACACAGTACATAGCCTTACACAAAATTACTAACTTTCGGCGCATTGCCGTCCATCAAAACCACCACAACTCCAATTGCTGACTTTCAGCACCAATGAAACTATTTTTGGCACGAGGCCATTTATCACTTATATCGGCACAATGCCGTCCACAAAGCCTTTCTCGTTTTAATTAATTGAATTGCCTATTCACTTTCCGTTTTGCACTTTTGACACACGCATTGAGTGCAAATTCAACACTAGGCACTCATGACTTTATACTTTTAATAACCTTTCTCATAGCCTACATTGCACTGCTGGCTTCACACGCTTGTACATACAAAGGATATACTTAAAATGGTACATAAAATTTATGCATACAAATACATTTATAAAATCAAATTAATGCAGACATTTTGCATATTGAATCGAGAATAATACACATTCGTGTTTGGTAATTACCGATAAAGTTGAAGTTGAGGTCATTGACCTTTCCCATATTTCTTCAGTTACCTATTCTGTCATACATTTACGTTTAATTATCTTTTGTGACACACTTCAAGATACATTCAGTCATATATATCTGTTTCCTAATTGGGTCACTGACCCTTCATTCATTGACAATACTCTGTTGTCAACAAGTGTTACCTCCATTCACATATTACAATTGGCAACACATACCATGTCTAATATTTAATACCGTACTGTTGGCGAACAGATGCCACTTTCATATTCACTTGTCATAATGCTTAATATTTAATGCAAAATGCAGATCACAGAAATCAACAGAAACTATTTGCTGCATAAATGCAAAATATAATTCCGACTGACGGATGGTTGCTTTCATTGACAGCTGACCGTGAAATTCCATTATGTATGATACATATATTTCATAGTACATGTTGTATATCGCTCTGATGTGTTATCATTTCCTGAGGTTTATGTGGAGGCGAAACAGGTCAAAATATCATATAATTTATACATATACTTATCCATAGATGTGTATGTGTAAGAGCATAGGACAAATGTATTCAAAAAATGGTGCCATTTCTGCTACTGTGTGTTTCTAATTTAAAAAAAATGTAGAGTGAGGCACACACTGCGTCCCCTACCTATTTTTAATATTCCACAAATGACGACTTCACTGCCGCCTAAAACAGCATATATATAATCCTAATGAGTCGACTTCCAAGCCGGATCCACCAGTCACCTGTACTTGACCCTTTCTTACCACTTCACTACATTCTCAATAATGAGCCTATTTCCAGGCCGAATTTATCAGTCACCTGTACTTGACCCTCCTTTCCACCTTACTAGCTTCTTAATTATGAGCCTATTTCCAGGCCGAATTTATCAGTCACCTGTACTTGACCCTACTTACTATCTTCTCAATACTTACTTAAAAATACACATAGGAGACCATACACCTCGTTCCTCATACCATTCATAATAAAACCATGTTTACATTGCCTATGTCCAAGAGGCATTTTTATTAAGTTCACTCACCTGTTGTTGCGCCGTCCTCTTCTCAGCGTCAAATATTACCT
The DNA here is from genome assembly GCA_026315105.1 of Locusta migratoria. Lineage (NCBI taxonomy): Eukaryota > Metazoa > Arthropoda > Insecta > Orthoptera > Acrididae > Locusta > Locusta migratoria. The sequence goes on from CM048749.1 coordinate 344,109,617, forward strand.
TATAATAATCAGAGTAAACAGTATTGGAATAAAATAAATAAGAGAAATCCTTCAATAATGTAGTCAGCTGTTATGTTTCGTTCCGAAAAGATCTGTGACTGTCACTTAACTTTGCAAAGGTAACTCGTGCTATGTAGATGTTTACTGCTGAGCTACAATATTTACCATACTCCATACTTGTTAAATACTCGCATAAGCCAAATTCAGTACATATTAATTCTGTAAATCTCGTATTCCTGCTTACTCATATCAAATCCTGTTTTTATTTACTCGTCTAAATTAGTGTTTTCGTGCAATCTGGTATTTGGATAGAGAAGAAAGTAAAGACGACAGAAAAGAGTTCAGACTGAATAGTAAGAGGAAGAACAGCGTGAAAGGAAAGGAAATAAGCTGCTAGTTAACTAGGGTACCTGGTAGGCGTCAGTTACCTGGCAAAGCAAAGAGCGCTATTGCCCCCTGAGGTATGGATAGAGAAGAACGTAAAGACGATAGAAAAGAGATCAGACTGAATAGTAAGAGGAAGAACTAACAGCATGAAAGGAAAGGAAATAAGCTGCTAGTTAACTAGGGTACCTGGTAGGCGTCAGTTACCTTGCAAAGCAAAGAGCGCTATTGCCCCCTGAGGTACTTGTACCTATTTTGTGTATGAAGGCAGATGTTGATATTTTCAGACCAAAAGGCAACACTCTGAACTGACAACACCTTCTTCCATATGTAAAAGCAGTGTATTTGCAACAATTTTCTTTTAGCTGTATTTGCCAGAAGCAAGCAGTCAAGTCCATGCTCGTTAATATCTTGACTCCATGAAACTTCTGAACAAGTTCATCAATTATTTTGGACCTGACTTTAAATTTATACTTGTAGTCTTTCCTGCGGCCTTCAGTATGTATATTATTTTGTGTGCTTTCAGACCAATACTGATTGAGAAATGCAGCGACAAATTCCTGATGGGTTTTACAAATATTTACAGCTGCTGTTCCCCACGAAATTCCATCGCCTACAAATCTACATACAACGATTTTCATCTTTTGTTGTTCTGTTATGTTATTAGGAATAACACCATCGAACTGCCTGATGAAAGCAACCGGATGCACACTACCTGTCCTTGAAACATTGTGAAATTTGTATGAATAAGGATCATTTGCAACATCAACTATCAACTATGTTACTTATACCTTCCTTACGTTCCTGTTCCACCCACGCTTCAAGTTTTCTCTCAAGTTCATTTTCATTGGTGCTAATATTTTCCACTAAATTACATGAATCGGGCAGCTCATTCAGTTTCTGCTCGGTCTCTGTTAATTTACTGTGAGGTGCATTTGCATTACTTGTACATGATGTGCCTACCTGTGACACTATACTGTCAATTAATGCTACATTTCTGTTCAGTTTTTCGATGTCTGATTTCTGTGACAGATATCCATCTTTACATGTTATACTAATGTTAGCCTGTTCCTTTCTCAAACACTCTACCTTATTTGTAACAGTATACAGCGTGTCACTATTTACCTGTAATATTTCGTTAATTTTGCTTACTTCAGAGTCCACCCTGTGCACTACGTCATTTTTACAAATTTCCAAATCTAATTGTTTAAAACACTTTTTTGTTTCTTCTTTATTATTAATTGCTCTGTTTTCTAAGCCCTGGAATTTATTATTTACACTAGCCATTGGTGTACGTATTTCCTCTATCACACGGTCTAATCTTTCAATGTTTTGGTTAAGTTTTGCTACTAACTTATTTATGCCTTGTTTTTGTTCTTTAATTTCATTGACCAACTTATTCATGCTCTGATTTTGTTCTTCTTTGTTTTGATCAAATTTTGCATTAATAATGTTTGCCAACTTATTCATGTTCTGATTTTGTTCTTCTTTGTTTTGATCAAATTTTGCATTAATAACGTTTGCCAACTTATTCATGTTCTGATTTTGTTGTTCTAATTTTTGATCTAATTTAGTAAGCATGTTATGATTGAATTTAGCTAACATATCGCTAAGCATTGATATACTATTATTGTCAATACCAGTTTCCTTCTCTCCACTACTTTCTACTGGCAACGTATCAGCTGAAGCTGTGCTATGGCTTCTGTCACATGATACGTCCATCTGCTCCTCTGTTATGCAGGCGCCAGACACATTTTCTCTGACAGCTGCATCCAGATTTACCACGTCAGTATGGTTAGGAGCGACAGATTGACGGACTTGTGTATCTCTCTGCATGTTACTTACAACATTTTCAACAGCACTTTGTTCTACATTATATGTGCTATTTATCTGATTAACATCCATATCCTGGACAATATTAAATTGCAATTCACTCATATTCGCTACAAAATATGGACTGATATTGTCACCCTGCATCTGAGGTTGTTCACCTTAATGATCATTACCTCTATTTTGAACACATTCTCTGTCCCTACTTCTGAGAGAATACCCGTTCTTCTAATTTACTCTTTACGCTAGTTTTTAGCAAAATTTTACTAACAGATATACACAATTAATTATAATTTACAGGAGTTGGCACTTACTCCCGATTTTCATCGCGTCGCGATGTGCAGTTGTTGCGACATGAAGGCTGGTGGTTGTAGCTCCGCTAATAGATGGAGTCGTCGTCTGCCGCTGCTGGCGATGTTTACGGCCGTTCCTTTCAGGCGCCGCACCCCTCTTCAGTCTGCTATGGCGCTGATCGTGGCTGTTCCGTCGACGTTGCCGGTGAAGTGTTGCGACGCCGCCGTTCTGTAGCTCGTCGATTCTTGAAGTTACGTAATCCAATGGATCGCGACTCAACACTTGCACTTGCTTCACTGGCTAACAGTCACTTTATTTGTAAAATTCTAGAGTCTAACAGTTCGCGAATCACTTCCACCGTTTATTGCGTCACTGTATCTGACTATTTCGTTCCTAAATGTTGTTTTTCCCGCCAGGGATACCATGTACAAGCTTCCTAGGGTTTTATTTGCGGACGGAGAAGTTAATACTGCTTCCTCCCACAAGTCCCCTAAAATCTCCGCATCCTTGCGGATGCTGTTGCGTAGCAGTGTGCGTTTGTACCGCCCTACAGTACGCACGAGGTGCCGTAGTTGCTGTCCATGTCTTTATGGAAAGCATAGAGTTCTGACTAACCTGTTGTCTTCTATTGTTGTGTCCCCAGCGCAGAAGACAGCACACATGTCGTTGGTTCTTCTACAGCATACAAGTGAGGCTAAAGTTCTTTATGATGGAAGCATAATAAGCGATTCGCGAGATTTTTAATTGTCAGGGATGCCATTTATTAAATGAATAATAAAAAAATGAGCTACTGTTGTTAATATAATACGGCCTATGCTGCCCCATAGTTCATGTTGAGATCTCGTCTGTTATCACTGTTACAAAAATCTTTACTCATGACCGGCGCGGTCCGGCGCGTATGGTGGTCAGCTCGAGACTGAAACTGCGGCGCGTTGCGAGAGGGCACCTGACGCTCTATTTCGCGCCAAAACAGGGCCGTCGCGCGCCTTCTGCAAAATCGGTCTTCTCATGTTACAATAAGAGAAGGCACCTTAATCTTTTTAAACTGTCAACACCTAGCCTGTCCTTGAGAGATATTTATAATAAATTCTCAGCTCTGAATAATTAATATTTAGTTTATAATAAACAAAAGTAATTTCAAAAGAAATCACGTGACGTGAAATGCAGCAGCCAATGCGAGGAGAGCACCAGTAACATAGGCGGGCTTTCCCACGGGAACCAGCAGCTACTGCGCCATATGCTATTGCTCCCCACCCCATATTTCAACATATGCTGCACTGCTGTCTTTCTTCCGCGTTTAAGGCACGTACAATGTTAGCAAAGAAACGGCCAGCGGCCAGAAATATGAAGTGGCCACGGGCCAGGAATATGACACCATATGCTCTTACTTTGTTCATTAAACGTCTGTGGGGAACTGTATCAAACGCCTTGCGGAAGTCAAGAAACACAGCTACCCATATTGTGAATTCTGAGTATTGACATATCCCGTCAGATGGAAGTGGGCTTCGCAAAATTTTCCACGGCCTTTGATCGACCACTTCCATGCGAACAAGCAATTCTAAAGCAAAAGTTTCTCTTGCTGGCAGCTTAACAGAAAGCAACTCGTGCACATGGATTATTTTGAATGGATAGCAGAGAAGGATGTTTTTTAGAATTTTACGCATCGTGCTCACGTTTGCACAACCACACGCAACTGCTCCTGAGTTGCTGTGGCCACTTCTTCCACTGTCGAATCAGTTCGTTTCCTCTCTCTACGAGGCTGCACACCAAAGGAACCCGTCTTTTCGAATTCCCGAATCATTTTCTCCAGACGCACTGCAGTCATCGGAGCCACGCCTTATTTCAAAACCTTCAATGTCCGTAACTTACGCATAGTTACTTGTACACGGTCATTAGTCTTGTAGAACAGCCTTACAGGCAGAGCGCTATACATCTCAGTAAATTAGCTTACTAAAGGAAGGAAGCTTAGAGTTTAACGTCCCGTCGACAGCGTGGTCGTTAGAGACAGAGCTTGCGCTCGGAGTATATAAATAAGGATGAGGAAGGAAATCGGCCGTGCCCTTACGAAGGAACAATCGCGGTATTTGCCTGGAGTGATTTAGAAAAATCACGGAAAACCTAAATCTGGATGGCCGGATGTGGATTTGAACCACCATCCTTTCGAATGCGTGTCCAGTGTGTTACCACTGCGCCACCTCGCTCGGTAATTAGCTTACAATGCCTGTTTTCATTCTCTGCTTTCGTATGGCATCATTTTCTGGGGTGATTCATGATTAAGTAAAAAAGTAATCATTGCACAAAGCATGTAATCAGAATAATTGATGGAGCCCATCCAAGATCATCCTGCAGACATCTATTTCAAGAGCTAGGGATCTTCACAGTAGCTTCACAGTATATATATTCACTTATGAAATTTGTTATTACCAATCCCACCGAATTCAAAAACAATAGCAGTGTACATAACTACAACGCTAGGAGAAAGAATGATCTTCACTATTCAAGGTTAAACCTATCTTTGGCACAGAAAAGGGTGAATTATGCTGCTACGAAAGTCTTTGGTCACCTACATAACAGCATCAAAAGTCTGAAAGGTAGCCAACTAGCATTTAAAAATAAATTACAAGAATTTCTGAATGGCAACTCCTTCTACACTACAGGTGAATTTTGAGACATAAATTAGTAAATCTGAAACAGATTTAGAAACCAGGTTTTAATCTGTAAGATATACCCTGGGGCAGATATAGATTCTGACCATAACTTGTTGGTTATGAACTGCAGATTAAAACTTTGCAAAAAGGTAGAAACGTTGGGAGATGGAATCTGGACAAATTGAAGGAACCAGAGGTGTTCAGAGGGAGCATTAGGCAATGATTGGTTGAACTGGGGGAAAGTAATACAGTAGAAGAAGAATGGGTGGCTCTGAGAGATAGGGTAGTGAGGGCAGCAGAGGATCATATAGGCAGAAGGACAAGGCCTAGTAGAAATCCCTGGATAACACAAGATATACTGAAGTTAATTGATGAGAGGAGAAAATATAAAAATTCTGCAACTGAAGCATTTAAAAGGGAGTACGAACGTCTGAAAAATGAGATTGACAGGAAGTGCAGACTGGCTAAGCAGGAGGGGCTAGAGGACAAATGCAGAACCGTAGAAGAATGCATGACTAGGGGAAAGATAGATACTGCCTACAGGAAAATAAAAGAGATATTTGGAGACAAGGAAAGCAGCTGTATGAATATTAAGAGCTCAGACGGAAAACCAGTACTAAGCACAGAGGGAAAGCCGAACTGTGGAAGGAATATATAGAGGGCCTATAGAAAGGAAATAAACTAGAAGGCATTATTCTAGAAATGGAATAAGAAGTGGAGGACGACGAGATAGGAGATATGATACTGCGAGAAGAATTTGACAGAGCGCTGAAGGATTTGAGTCGAAACAAGCCCCCTGGAGTAGATGATATTCCGTCTGAACTGCTGATATCGTTAGGAGAGCCAGTCATGAAAAAATTATTCCACCTGGTATGCAAGATGTATGAGACAGGGAAAACATCATCCGACTTCAAGAAGAATATCGTAATTCCAATTACAAAGAAGTATGAAAATTACAGAACTATCAGTTTAATAAGTGATGGTTGCAAAATACTAACACGAATTATTTACAGACGAATGGAAAAACTCGTGGAATCTGACCTCGGGGAAGATCAGTCTGGATTTAGGAGAAATGTAGGAACTCGGGAGGCAATACTCACATTACGAATTATCTTAGAAGATAGGCTCAGGAAAGGGAAACCAACGTTTTTAGCGTTTGTCAATTTGGAGAAAGCTTTTGACAATGTCGACTGGAATACACTCTTTCAAATTCTGAAGGTAGCAGGGGTAAAATATAGGGAGCGAAGAGTTACATTCAACCTGTAGAAAAACCAGACAACCGTTATTAGAGTCGAAGGGCAAGAAAGAGCCGCAGAGGTTGGGAAGGGAGTAAGACAGGTTTGTAGCCTTTCCCCAATGTTGCTCAAACTATACATTGAGCAAGCAATGAAAGAATGGAAGGAGAAATTTGGAGAGGGAATTAAAGTTCAGGGAGAAGAAATAAAAAAGTTTGCGGTTTGCCGACGACATAGTAATTTTGTCAGAGATTGCAAAGGATCTGGAGGAGCAACTTAATGGAATGGACAGTGTCTTGAAAGGAAGATATAAGATGAACATTAACAAGAGTAAAACGAAGGTAATGGAATGTAATATCAGAAAATCAGGCGATGCTGAAGGGATTAGATTAGGTAATGAGGCAATAAAAGTTGTAGATGAGTTTTGTTATTTGGGTAGCAAAATAACTTCTAATAGCCGAAATGGAGAAGATATAAAAAGCATAATGGCTATGGGAAGAAAAGCATTTCTAAATAAGCGAAACTTGTTAACATCCAATATTAATTTAAATGTTAGGAAGTGCTTTCTGAAAGCATTTGTCTGGAGTGTAGCATTGAATGGCAGTGAAACGTGCCGGCCGCGGTGGCCGAGGAGACTGAGGCGCTTCAGTCACGGTCTACACGGCCACTACGGTCGGGGGTTCGAATTCCCCCTCGGGCATGGATATTTGTGCCGTCTCTAGTATAAGGTAGTTCATAAGTAGTTTGTAAGTTTAGGGACTGATGACCCCGTAGTTAAGTCCCATAAGCTTAACAAACATTTGAGTGAAACGTGGACGATATCGAGTTCAGACAAAAAGATGATAGAAGCGTTCGAAATGTGGTGCTACAGACGAATGATGAAAATTAGATGGGTAGATCACGTAACAAATGAGGAAGTGCTTAACCGAATTGGGAAGAAAAGGAGTTTCTGGCATATCCTGGCTAAGAGAAGGGATAGATTGGTGGGACACATTCTGTGACATGAAGGAATCGTCAACTTAACAGTAGAAGGAAGTGTGTGGGGTAAAAATCGTAGAGGGAGACAGAGGGACGCATGTAGTAAGCAGATTCAAAAGGATGTAGGTTCCCCAACGTATTCTCAGATGAAGGTACTTGCACAGGACAGGGTAGCGTGGAGAGCTGCATCAAACCAGTCTGCGGACTGAAGACCACAACAACAAATCTGAAAAATAAATTGCTTCATGTAATATTTAGTACAAAGTAATAATTTGTAAAGACACCTTTCATTAACATGACACATTCCACATCATTACGAAGTGTCGTATTCATGATCTATGGGACAAGTACTAATCTAATCTAATATAACCTGTATGGAGACACTCATGACAAACTTCTCACACACGAAATGAAAAGAGCCATGTACCAGGCGTGTTTATACCAATTTCAGTGGGTCGTGCGGATGACAGATGTTTTCATTTATATATTCTGATACATAAAGCTCCATCTATTGATCAGTTTTCACACTGTTTATTTTTCTTCTGCCGTACGTTTTCCCCCTTCTCCGATAATATTCCTTTGCGATTTGACGTCATTCTAAGCAGTGGAGTTATCTTTACAATGTTTTGAAAGTTTAATTAACATCACTCTGTATAAAAACACACTGAAAACTTGAAATGTACTAAAAATCAAAAATATAAAGCTAAAATAGCAGTGCTTACTCGACAGTCTTTAGAAGTCATAAGAATACCAGCCAAAAAAGTCAACGATATTGTAAACGAAAATGTCTGTGTATTTTATGCAGGGCGATTCAAAATTCGCGCACTCGAGCTTCGCAACACGATTTCTCACTTGCCAGCACTAAAAAAATGTCTTTCACAAAATTTTCTCCTGGGCATATTTTCGGCAGTAAATGGACGTCGAAGACTGAGATGGGTGTGTGTTGCACACGTCAGTGTGTTGCAAAATTACACAATTGCACTAGAAAACTTGTAGGGGATGTAAAAGACGTGTCGGAGAACGAAATGAGCACAAAACCCATGCCCGGAAACGCCATTCACCGACGCTACGGGGAGTCCAAGTTACAGACACCAGCGCCTGCCACTAGACATTCCCTCCAGCAACGTCGACACTCTGTAGCGTAGTTGAATGACGTTTCCGGGCAGGGGTTTCCTAGCTCTTTTTGTTCGTCAAGATGCCTTCTACAACCTCTAGAAGTTTCTTGCTGTAATTTTATAACTGTGAAATGCACTGACGTACGTCCTCTCGATCTTAAAAAGAAACTTATCCAAACACTTCTAATTACAGTTATTGATTACAGTGATGTTATCTTGCAAGGTCTTTCTTCGGAAATCTCACGAAGTCTGGCACTAATCATGAATGCCTGCGATCGATATATATGTAACATCCGTCTCTTTGATCATATTTCACCATCTTATAAGCAACTAACCTGGCTCCGAGCTTATAAGTGCAGAGATTTTTATAGACTCTGTTTCCTCTACTGTCTTCTCAACGTACACTGTCCCTCATATCTTCCCTCGACCTTAACACTCTTATCTGATCAACATAAGAGAAATACTCGTTCCTGTCAGAGCGAAACCCTTTCTGTCCCTATCCGTCACTCAGCCGTTGTCTCAAAATCCTTTTCAGTAGCAGGAACCAGACTCTGGAACAATCTACCTCACTATATCAGAGAACTGAATAACACTGCCAGTTTCAAACGACGATTAATGGATTATCTGATAAAGCAATAATTACGCCAGTCTTTATTGCCCTACGCTCTTGTTACGACACATCAATTTCCCCCTCCTAGATATTCTCCGATTGCCATTGCTCTCGCCAGGTACAACTTTCCTAACTCCCTTCTGTCAGAATTCTCCACGCCTTAATCAGTTTCTATATACATCTTGTATCTGCTAATATCAATGTTGTTATTTCTATTATAACATCAGCAGCAGAAGGTGTCTCAGTGGTACTGTCTGGTATTAATTCTATTAGAGTTAAGTCAATACCATTTATTTACATCATTTTAGATGTGTTCAATCTGTATAAATTGTGTTATTAAAGTACTGTATGTGTAAAACACTGGGCCAATGTAAGAGAGGGCCTTGTAACGTTTCTGCTATGTTGCACGCTCCTTACAAAAAATCAGTTGCCAACATTACAAACGCGAAATATCGTACACCTAAAATAAAACTTCGCTACCGGACATGTATAATATCACATTTTCACGTTACGTTTAACATACTATTAGTAAAATGCTTTTAAGAAACAGTATGTTGATTTAAACATAGCTTTGGCTTTTACGTAATTTTCAATTTTTAATACTTTCATAAATAATAGCTGCAAACACTAAAAATGCATTACACTTAGTTTCAGAAATTGCTGAAACCTATAAAGATACTAATTTGTATAAAAACAACAATATTGCATATTAGAACTATTGCACAACATGATTACATATGTATCTTTTGTATAAATAAATTAGGGCAGAGCGTGTTTTATATATCACTGGATCCTAAATTAAATACTGATCATTTTTCATGCACTAAAATTAATAATCCGTTTGGTACTAAGAAACTATCTTCTAAATTAACAAAACTACGACAATTGTATACAAATCCGTATATATAGAGAATGTGACCGCAAACTGAAATACATTAAAATTCCATGTCTCAATAATAGTACGTCTACACAATATTGACAAAACAAATATGTGTGCACTTCAAAAACACAAATAATATAAATAATTTGAGCACTGTAAACACTAGTCAAAGGATGACTTTAAATTTGTGTACAAAAAATACAAATTTCATGAAACACGTACATACATTAAGATAAATAGTTAAAGCTTAAATGTCTTCGACGTCCATTTACAGCTGGAAATATGCCCAGGAGAAAATTTTGTGAGAGACACTTTTTTTATTGCTGGCATGCGGTGAGTTGCGCTGCGATGCCCGAGTGCGCCAATTAAGATTCATACTGTATAACAGAGAAAACTAAAAGAGCCAGACGACAGATGATAAATAAGTTGGCGAATAAGCGACGCAACGAGCGTACACACAAAAGCGAAATGATGATGTACGTCGCGAAATATTTACTTCATCGTAGATCAGATACAGACTCGAATGCTAAGACAACTATCTCAGCAAATGCCGAGGAAGGAATAGCAGCCGAGGACAACGCGGCATCGTGGGAGAACGTGACTGGTGTAGAAACTGAAGATGCCATTCCTGAATCGGCGCGCAACAAGGCTGCTGGTTGGACGGACTATTAGAATTCTGCGACCGGTTGCGTTATTTAATCGAACCTCAACCCACCGACACAAACAAGAGTTAATGTCCACCGTGGATTTCCTCCGAGCTCCTTCTTCTCATCCGCATGCTGCTGGCGTGATGCAGAATTTTACACCGTCCGCGCTTCTCTACTCCGATTTTAGAATACGATAGTGAAACCGTTACTTCGCAAGATCATTGGTTAGTGCCAGGCAGGTATAGTTGTCGGGCGTTCAATGTTGACCACACTCACTGAATACAGATACATAATCTATCCAGGCCGCGGATATAAAAACAAAATGGCATTGGCTTTCCTCGACTAAGATAAAGTGTTTGATAGTCTACTACTTTTTACATCATGACGAAAAGGGGCTTCAGTGAGCGGATTATAACAACCATCATGTGTCGTGCAGCTTCCAGATGTACGCTTAAAACTTGAAGGTGTGCAGTAAAAAATATTTTATCGTACTTATAGAATACTCTGTTGGTACTTGGAGGAACACAGACGTAGTAGCCCTTTCATTCCCAGTTGATTTATACCGTATTTTGTGCCTCAATCCTTAAAGTTGCATTTTTGTTGATGAATATGCTTCTAGTACGACGGCGTGTAGCCACTTATGAGGAATTAATTTGTCCATTTTGGAGTGTGAGCGTGAGTGTGGTTCCTTTTATTTTAATCAAGTAGTGAAGTGTCTTGTCCTTGGTGCTGTGGCGATCAAGGAAAATATCCTACGAGTATCCAACGAGTTACCAATCCATATGAAAGGCACCACAGAAAAAGAATTTTTCGTCTTTTCTGTCTTTTATCATTCGCGGAAATGTGGGTGGCATATCTCGAGAAACAGCAAAAAGAGAGTTTCCAAGAGTTCACGTGTACCTCGTCTGCTGAACAAGAGCATGCGCAGAATTATTACTGTCTCTCTCCGGTGGAACGCATTTATTTTAGCGCCTGAGGGAGTTCACCTACACATTACTTTCTAAGTTTGTGTTCCGAGTAATATTTGAGCCAGTAACGACTGTGCGTGGGCTGAGTGACTGGACCACTGCCGTTCGTATCGCGCCCACGATACACTACGAATAAATTTCTGTTGCGACAATGCACGAGTTTGAAGCTGTGCAACTTTGTATTACGATAATACACCGAAAATCCAAAGACACTGCTATAGGCATGCGTGTGAAGACACTGAGATACGAAACACTTAGAAGATGGTGCCCGCGGCAGCAACGCATATATAAGGCAACAGGTGTTCGGTGCAGGCGTTAGATCGGTTACTGCTGCTACAACGGCAGGTTGTTACGGTGTAAGTGGTTCCTTGATCACGGTGTTGTAGTCGGCGCACGAGAGGTGGGACACAGCATCTCCGAGTTAGCGATGCGGTGGCTATTTTCCCGTATGACCATTTCACGAGTGCACCGTGAACACCGTGTGATGCGTGACTATCCAGGGATAAGGATACGGAAGCGGAAACCCAATCACATTCAATGCAGCTTTGTGTGTACCAAAATTTATTACAAACACTGTTAACAATGTATTAATTATAGAGGCAAAATTTAATATAATAACCTGTCTCTTACAACCGAGACCAAATACATTCCTGGCCATTAAAATTGCTACACCACGAACATGACGTGCTACAGACGCCAAATTTAACCGACAGGAAGAACATGCTTTGATATGTAAATGATTAGCTTTTCAGAGCATTCACACAAGGCTGGCACCGATGGTGACACCTATAACGCGCTGACATGAGGAACGTTTCCAACCGATTTCTCATACACAAATAGCAGTTGACCGGCGTTGCCTGGTGAAAAATTGTTATGCTTTGTAAGGAGGAGAAATTCGTACCATCACGTTTCCGACTTTGATAAAGGTCGGATTGTAGCCTATCGCGATGGAGGTTTATCGTATCGCGACATTGCTGCTCGCGTTGATCGCGATCCAATGACTGTTAGCAGAATATGGAATCGGTGTTTTCAGGACGGCAATACGGAACGCCTGGGTTCGTATCACTAGCAGTCGAGATGACAGGCATCTTAGCCACATGGCTGTAACGGATCGAGCAGCCACGTCTCGATGCCTGAGTCAACAGATGGGGACGTTTGAAAGACAACAACTATCTGCACGAACAGTTCGACTACGTTTGCAGCAGCATGGACTATCAGCTCGGAGACCATGGCTGCGGTTACCCTTGACGCTGCATCACAGCCAGGAGCGCCTGCAATGGTGTACGAAACGACGAACCTTGGTGCACTAATGGCAAAACGTCATGTTGGTCGCATCCATGTTTTGCGACAGCGCGGTGAACGCACATTGGAAGCGTGTATTCGTCATCGTCATCCTAGCGTATCACCCGGCGTTATGGTATGGGGTGCCATTGGTTACACGTCTCGGTCACCTCTTGTTCGCATCGGCGGCACTTTCAACAGTGGCCGTTACATTTCAGATGTGTTATGACACCTGGCTCTACCCTTTATTCGATCCCTGCGAAACCCTACATTTCAGCAGGATAATGGACGACTGCATGTTGCAGGTCCTGTATGGGCCTTTCTGGATACGGAAAATGTTCGACTGCTGCCCTGGCCAGAACATTCTCCAGATCTCTCACCAATTGAAAACGTCTGGTAAATAGTGGCCGAGCAACTGGCTAGTCACGATACGCCAGTCACTACTCTGGATGAAGTGTGGTATCGTGTTGAAGCTGCATGGGCATCTGTACCTGTACACGCCATCCAAGCTCTGTTTGACTCAATGCCCAGGCGTATCAAGGCCGTTATTATGGCCAGAGGTGGTTGTTCTGGGTATTGATTTCTCAGGATCTATGCACCCAAATTGCGTGAAAATGTAATCACATGTCAGTTCCAGTATAATATATTTGTCCATTGAATATCCGTTTAATATTTACGTTTCTTCTTGGTGTAGCAATTATACTAGCCAGTAGTGTAATCAAGCACTGCTTAAATAACCAGAAATAAATCACCTTGCAATCTGGAAGGGCGTGAAGGAAAATCAACTTACCATTCGAGAAGAAAGGTCCACATCATTTCTATCTAACTAGATGGCGATAGCGCGGCGACGATCCTCAGGCCCGATCAACCGACCTAACGTACCAACGAAGCACCACACAGAGCCATAGCCGTCGACGAACCAACGGAAGAACACACACACACACACACACACACACACACACACCCTCTTGTGGCTTCACATCAAAACCTGTGATTTGCAATGCAGCTCCCTCACGGCAGCGATGGTACTGCCATGCAAGGTCAATACGAAAAAACAAGGCAAACACACGGTGGAGGTAATTTTGAAATAAGTACACACCGCTCATTGTGAACATCCGGTTAAACTCCAACCTTCGACATAACACAATGAAGCACACACCTTGTACAACAGTGAATTACATTATTAAGTTAGTGCCCATAATAAAATGGTTTCTGCCCTTTCTGCATATTGAGGGAACGTGGGATATTTGCAAACACACAGGGGATAAAGAAAACACTCTCATTCACTCACAGTCGCAGGCATAATGCTTGCGACACTTAATCAATCGGGAACAATTCATAGTAGCAGCAAACCGAAGCATCGGAGGCGTTTGTCTTGAAGCACAATTTAAAATATACTATGTACGAATGAACTCATGTGCACATACTATCCTTAAGTACCATATGGTGAATTACATAGAATTTTCAAAAAGAAATTAATTTAAAGTAAACAAGTAAAGCACACATGAGAATTCAACAGAAGAAAGCTGGTATCAATAAATAGTATGTCTGAAAGCCGAAGTAATGACCGTTACGAAAGCACATTGTGCAATCAGTAATACCAATATAGGAAAGACGGAATCAATCCAGAAATTTCATGAAAGAATTTAGCCTGCTTGCAGAAACAGACACCACTCGATAACGTTAGTCAAAAGCAGTGAATAATTCTAATGTAGTATGTTTATGCAAAGTCTGAAGAGCACACACATGTATTCTAACTTGAGAAAACAAGACACATAAATGATTACCAGATTGAAAATACAAATACTAAATTTGCACTGAATTACTCGAGTTCTGAATAGTAAGAAACACTTCGCCCTGCATAGCCAAAGAATTACTCAACAAAAACTCTTAGTATTAACCTAGGAATGCCTGATGACAAACAAAGCAAAGTTCTAACAGCATGCCATCCCCTTGGCATGATTCGGCGAAATACTCACATCGGCAGTCGCAGAAAAAGTGAGTCCTCAGGTTTGATTCCTCCCTCGGGCATTTATGTTAAGTTGTTTGGGTAAGGATGAGCAATGAAATCGGCCATGCCCTTTGAAAGGCAAAGAATTCTCTGTCCATACCGGATGTTAGGGTGCGAAGCCTACTGTCTACCAACCCTCGCTACCTGAGGGGAATAATTCCTTCTACTACTGCCCACAGAGGTCTCTTTTGTTACCTCTTTAGTCCATGTTTATGTTGGTACCACACTAAGAACAAGCCACTTCACAATCTTGTCAAGTAAGAGTGTCTCTGGCTACCTAGCAGACGGCAGTGCAGACGCAAGAACGGGATCAATGACGACTCAAGAGAATCGTTCAACGTGACATAAGTGCAATCCTTGTCACTGCCTTCTCAGCCTGTAAAGTGTTACAGTTTGTTATTATTGTTAAGCAGGTTGTTTTTGCTTAACTACACAGCTGGGTATTTGAGCAGCGAAATTTGTCCACTGCGGTGCTGGTACACTAACTGTGGTGTTAGTGTTTATTCTTATTATGACTGGTGGTTTATGAATCTTTCATATTTAAGATGTGCTTCAAATTATTTTTCTTTCCTCATTTAACTGGAATTGTGAGGCATTTCAAAGTGCTTGTAAGCTATGTCTGCGTGTTGATAGCCAGACCTGTTCTTGTGATGACTCTCCATTTCGTGACTGCCTGTTAATACCTGCTTCTTGGTTAGTTTGCATATGTTGCGATGTCACCACCTGAGAGAAGTGGCTGTGTGGGGCCAAGATCACGCGTTTGAGTGGGGTGTACGGAACTGGGAGGGTCTCTGTGGCCGATCGGGCTCATTTGTGACCATTGGAAATATGAGTCATTTCCTGTGTTTTGTACTAGTTACTGTATCTTTTACCTTGAAATCACTTCTGGCGAATATCTATAGTGTCTGAATTGTACTTAAGCAGTACCGTTATCCACATATGCATGTACGTATATGTCTCAAAGCAAGAAATCGTTCTAGATTACTTAAAAACTAAATAATGCTCGCCATCAAAGCGTGTCAGCCGTAAACTGTATTCAAGATTTTCTCCGCTTGTAAGTTGTTTACCGAGCGAGGTGGCGCAGTGGTAACACACTGAACTCTCATTCGGGAGGACGGTGGTTCAAATCCACCTACGGCCATCCAGATTTATGTTTTCCGTGATATCCTTTCAAAGGGCACGGCCAATTTCCTTCACCATCCTTACCCAAATAACCCGAGCGTAAGCGCCGCCTCTAATGACCACGGTGTCGACTAATATTCCTTCCTACCTTCCTAATATTTTGGTGCGCTGAAATTTTTAAAAAAGGTTCAAAATATTTGTAAAGCTTATGGGACTTAACTGCGAGGTCATCAGTCCCTAAACTTACAAACTACTTATGAACTAACTTGTACCAAAGACAACACAAACATCCCGAGGGAGGATTCAAACCTCCGACGCGGGAGGCCGCGCGATCCGTAACGTGGTGCTCCAGACCGCTTGGCTACTCCCGCGCGGCTGCAAATTTTACCTAGAACAAAATTAAAAAAAAATCATTTGGAGTTTGTGGGGTTTGTTTAATTATTCCCGACCAGGTGAGTCTGTAATCTCGCTATTGGGTCGTTTGAAATTTTACTATTTGTTAAGAGTTGGAAAAAAAGGAAACTTTAGGTTCTGGAGTTATTGTGTAATGTTGTCAACTAAATTCATTGGGTAAATTGAGGGATGACCGAGTTCAAGCTCTGCATCATGCTCTATGAATCTCTCGTCTGAGGAAGCCTGGATCTTTAAACTTGTTCTTATTGTAACTGTGCTTTGCATGCATGAGTTTCATTTAAATGGAAGAGGATGGAATTTGTTCTTTATTTGTCCTTACTGTTTTATTTATGAAATGCTGGACGTTTTGAAGATAAACTTTAAATACCTTTGAATTGTTATTTCTTTGCCTTGTCTGTAGCGAAATTGAACATATATACCTATTGTAGTGGGATAAAGTAGTCGTACTACATTTTCCTATGTCAGCACTGTTTTGAAGTTGTAAATAGGAAAACAAAGTTTTTATTTAAAGTGTATACATATTTGATGTTCATGTAAATATTTTTATTTTATAATATGATTCTTAAAATGTTTTATTTTCTGTATGTTACATGTACGATCGAAGCGCCGCAATCAACAAGGGCAACGTCGTCGCCGCCGCAGCCAACCTTGCAGTATGTGACCGCTAGCAGAATTCCACCGACGGCTACGGGGCTGCGAATGCAGCTGCGCCTTCTTTATTGCCGCGCGTCAATCGTTTCAAAGAAGAAAATGATTAATTATTGTTGTTTGAGATTCAGTCCAAGTTGGTTGCACAGATTCAGGTCTCTTGCTAAACTGACTTTGTATTAGTATGAAGAAGAATAAATATTCGTTAATATTGAAAAGTATCTTGCATTTATAAAGAGTTATTTATAATCAAGAATATATCATAGCAAGAGTAATTTGATTTTTGTGAAGAACTTCGACTTATTTATGAAAATAATTTAAATTCTGATTGAAATTATTACTGACTATCTTCGAATGTGATATTATATTGGGCCGCGGTGGAGTAGCCGAGCAGTCTGAAGCACCTCGCTGCGGAGCGCGCAGTTGCTCGCCGATGTTCGAGTCCTCCCTGGGGGATGGGTGTGTGTGTTTGTCCGTAGGTTAGTTTACCTAGGTTTAAGTAGTTTGTAAGCTACGGACTGATGACCACGCAGTTTGGTCCGATAGATTTACAGAAATTTGAACATTTTTTATTATATTGGCATCGAGTGTGAATATGGAAAAACAGTGTTTAGCAGGCGGTGGAATGTTAATTTTCTTCAGTACACGCTAGCGACAGCAAACAGTAGTGCCTGTGTTTGACTTTGATAAAATTTTAGTAACGGACACAGACTAGTTTCGTTGCCACGCTCGTACAAGAACCTAATTTATTTTTTGTGAACTATTTGAAAGAGATATTCCTATATTTTTCTGATTTATATTGTGCTGCGGGACACTTCGGACGAAGTCTTGAAATTTTCAAAAAAGTTCAAATGTTTGTAAAGTCTATGGGACTTAACTACGGGGCTATCAGTCCCTAAACTTACAAACTACTTATGAACTACTTACGAACTAGGACGGCACAAATATCCATGCCCGAGGGGGGATTCGAACCCCCGACCGTAGTGGCCGTGCGGACCGTGACTGGAGCGCCTTAGTCCCCTCAGCCACCGCGGCCGGCGTCTTGAAATTTTACACGGTTAGATTGTGACAGCTGGTGTTGCTAGGGGACTGTAAATAACTAATCACTAACGTCCTAGCAACTGATTTTTTTTTCTAGTGTCAGAATAATTTCATGATTAGAGGCTAAAGAAGAACGTGACTAACTGTATTAACCATCGCAGTTATCCCGTCCCTGTTCCACCACACTATCTTTACAACTAATTGAAATTATTCCCGGCTTGCTAACTGCTATCGTAGTAACTTGTGTAGAAATTAAAAAAAAAAAAAAAAAAAAAAAAAAAAAAAAAAAAAAAAAAAAAAAATTCTTACAACAAGGCTTGAACCAAAAAGTTCCCAAAAGCTTGCCATCCGGTCCTGCTCAGATACCAATGAAATTTGACCGTCTTAATGTCCATTGTGCATTGTGTATTTCCAACAGAACAGTGCAAAACCCTACACGTCCTGAATTGCTGCAGAGTAGCCCCAGGAAGTTTCTGCTGAGTTTAAACACCTCTGCTGGCCACCAAACTCCCCAGACATAATCGTTATTGAGCATATCTAAGATGCCTTGCAACGCACTGTTCAGCAGAGATCTCCTGCTGGTACTATTACGAATTTATTGACAGTCCTGATGGCTACATGGTGTCAGTTTCCTCCAACAGTACTTCAAACATTATTCGAGTCCCGGCCACGACGTTCAGCGGCACTTGTTTTGGCCCCTACACGGTATTAGGCAGGTGTACCAATTTATTTGGCATTTCAGTGTATAAAGAGTTTCTAACGAGTATAATTTTCGTATAATAAGTTCCAAGCACTCCTTGGAAATGTTTCGACAACTGAGGAGCTGAAATATTTTTTTTTAATTGGGGGAGGGGGGGTGGCAGGAGGACATCTTTGTCTGAAAATCCATTAACGGCATTACGCCTTCCAAATCTATAACAGTAAAATTAGGGGTATTTAAATATGAGCGCTCCGTAATGAGTACAAACAATCTTTACTGGTCGTGATAGTGAATGAGAGAAAGAGAAGAGGAAGAAACATTTAGAAAGATAGATAATAAATGAGAGATTAAGGGAAATCGAGAAGCATGAAGCGATTGTCGTTAGCTTCCAGAATGAACGTCGACGTGAATGTGTGTGGCTTGCTTAACAATTAGCACGCTGCTAATGACATGGCTTTGACAGTAATAAGGGACCAGAAACACTGGTTATAAACGTATACGAATGGCCATGTTATTACCTGCAGTAAAGATAAGCACTTCACTGTATTACAATCACGTACTAATAAAATACGAGGAAACTATCAGTATCTGTCATCGGGTTTTACTGAATGGACTCATTAACAACGCCTAACTACGGGCTATTTCTTACCATTGCTGCTGTCAACGAGAAAAACGTGACGTAGCTCACGTGCCCTGATAGAGCACTTAAGCTAATCGTACTTCTGAGTTTGCAATGCCTGCTCATATATACTTGTAACGTTGCTAGACGCTGTCTGTTATGAGATGAAAAATGTAGCTTGAAAGTTGTCTCTCGGGATCACAGTTTTCAATCCTGATTTTTATTCATGTGAATCTGTACGAAGTTGGCGATCTCTGAAGGGGTAATGTCTTTGATATCATTCAATAGCCTCTCATAAGATTTTCTCTGATGTGACAAAAGGAACGAAGCAGAGAATGCGAAATGCAGTTGATACTGTCTTGTGATATTTCGTAGTCAATAGAAAGAGGCGCCGTGTAAAGAAGTTACCTATTATCATTCAACTGTTAGCGTTCGCAAAACGTAGATAAATAGATTTACTTACATTCCACATAGACGATGACGACGCTTTTGATATCCAGACTCTGGTGAGTTTCCTACAAGCACCAATAGTTCTACGCTCTTACTGCATGTATCCGTCTTATATATTACTTACATCAGTTGCATTAGAATATCGAAAATACTACGCGCAGAATTGCTATAAATTACCATTTTGTCGTTCATTTCATACACAAATTTTACTACAAAATATGCAGAACAAATGTGTCTTCTGTCGGCAGCCATTTATCTCTTATCATCGCAGTAAGTCATTTCTTACTCAGCAGCAAGGATAAAATAACAAATTCCAATATCCACTACAAGTTACAAACACAACTTATTTCCGTACTGGCGTCTAAGAGGAATTGGCTGTTTTCCTGTCGTTATACGCGGAGTACTTGGCAGACATGATTTGAAATAGAAGTTCAACAATTTTTTATCCTAAAAGATCACACCGATACCCTCCCTTGTTCAAAACAACTGTACTCCTTCTCTACATTCCATCTCTGTGAGTGGTAGAGAGCAGTGCTTAGACGACGAAATTTCAGTGAGCACTTTGAGATTCTACATTGGTTTCTCTATGTGATGAGGAAAGATCTCTTAAAATATTATAATAAAATGATTGATGAATGATGAGCTATTTTGTGTGTACGTGAATATGTGTGACAGTAGATCTCAGTGGTCAATACAAAACAGCGAGAAAACCTAATTATCAAAACCTCTAGTCAGATTTTAGTAAAGTAATCTGAATAGCGAACAATTGGATAAAGTAGTAGCAACTGAGTATTCTCTATACTGTCCGTAAAACAACTCACAACTGATATAATGTTGGGTTACAACTTGATTGTCTCACCTTTTTATTAACCTTTATAACGCAACCTCCACAAGTACAAAATTGTGAGAATTAATAAAGTGAGGTTTGTTATACTCTGAGAAAGGAAAACTTTAGGATCGTTAAGATTCGCAGGCATACTATTGGGTAAACAAAGATCAATCTAACGGACATCGGCAATTTCGTTTTAACTCTGCGAAATGGGTTTTACTGCAATGAAACTTTTTTTACTTATCTTTTTCAGATTACTGTTACGTTAACAAAGTACGCACTGGACTCGTAATTTGTGCCACTGCTATCATAAATACCGTCAAGCTGCAAATTTCTAACTACAGCAATCGCTTAAGTGTAGTGTAGATCCACGAGCTACACGAATATTAATTTGTTCAGCTTCGTCCAAAACTTATTTATTCAAAAAGAAAGAAATTAGACGACACACGTTTTGTTACTTTTCTCGATTTTTATTAATTTCATTAAAATGTAATTGCATACTTGACAATTGAAAGATTCGATAAAGTATTTCATAATTTCATTCTATCTCAGAACAACCTCAGTAATATACTAGATCGAAATATTGAAAGGTTTTGACCGTTAAGGGTTTTGAAATAAATTCAAAGACAAAGTTGAAAATTTGTGCTTTGACGTTGAATTGATTTCAACGCTTCTAAACGGTCGAAATCTTTCAGTATTTCGTAAACTTTCGGACATTCGATTAACAGACAAGGCACCAGTCGTAGCAATGAATGGGGGACCATGGAGGAATTTTATAAGGGGGCTAAGCGCCAGATTGAACGCTGAAAGGCATAATCAGTCATAAATAACGATGATGATGATGATTTAAAACTGTTACTCTAAGATCTTTACAGTCGAAGTCCCGTTATTACATTACCCTTCCTGTAAAATCCGTAATTATGTTGTCCGTCTTTTACTTAATTTGAAGGTAATCATCTTCTGTAATGGTTGTGCATATACCGCCCTATGGAAGACCAATTTATATTATTTTTCCCATACATGTTTCGGCACATTTGTGAAACAATTAGTTGGATTTCTTGAAAAATGTTGAAATGTTTGTAAAGCTTATGGGACTTAACTGAGGGATCATCAGTCACTAAACTTACAAACTACTTATGAACCAAAATGTCATTTGAGATACATCTAAATGTCTCTATATGTTGATTTCACTGTGCAGTTCACTTACTTTAACAGAAAAAATAAAAAAATGTTTGTAATACTATGGGACCAAACTACTTTGGTCATAAGTCCCTAGACTTACAAACTACTTAAACTAAGAATGAAACTTGCCCTCTGCAGCGGAGTGTGCGCTGATATGAAACTTCCTGGCAGGTTAAAATTGAGTGCCGGAACCGGGACTCGAAACTGGGCCTTTGCCTTTCGCGGGCAAGCGCTCTACAGACTGAGCTATCCCGACATGACTTACGATCCAGCCTCACAACTTTACTTCCGCCAGTACTTCGCCTCCTACTTTCCTAACTTCGCAGAAGCTCTCCTGCAAAACTTGCAAGACTAGCACTCCCGGAAGAAAGGATATGGTGGAGACATGGCTTAGCCATAGCGTAAGGGATATTTCCAGAATGAAACTTTCACTCTGTAGCTGAGTGTGCGCTGATATGAAACTTCCTGGCAGATTAAAATTGTGTGTCGTAACCGGACTCGAACCTGGGACCTTTGCCTATCGCGGGCAAGCGCTCTACCACTGAGCTACCCCGACACGACTCAAGATCCCGCCTCACAACTTTACTTCCGCCAGTACCTCGCTTCCTACTTTCCAAACTTCACAGAAGTTATCCTGCGAACCTTGCAAGACTAGCACTCCTGGAAGAAGGGATATGATGGAGACATGGCTTATCGACAGCCTATGGGATGTTTCCAGAATGAAACTTTCACGCTACAGCGGAGTATGCGCTGATATAAAACTTCTTCGCGAATTAAAATTGCGTGCCGGAACCGGGACTCGAACCTGGGATCTTTGCCTTTTGCGGACAAGCGCTCTACCGACTGAGCTATCCCGACACGCCTCACGATGCCGCCTCACAACTTTACTTCCGCCAGTACCTCGCCTCCTACTTTCCAAACCTCACAGAAGCTCTCCTGCGAACCTTGCAAGACTAGCACTCCTGGAAGAAGGGATATGGTGGAACATGGCTTAGCCACAGCCTAAGGGATGTTTCCAGAATGAATCACTCTACAGCGGAGTGTTCGCTGATATGAAGCATCCTCGCAGATTAAAATTGCATGCCGGAACCTGGGTTCGAGTCCCGGTTCCGACACGCAATATTTATCTGCCAGGACGTTACTTAAACTAAGTTCAACTAACCTAAGGACAACACACACATCCATGCCCGAGGGAGGATTCGAACCTCCGACGCGGGAGCCGCGCGATCCGTCACGCGGCGCTGCAGACCGCCCGGCTACTCCCGTGCGGACAAAAAGAAATCTATTGTCTACATTAGTCCTAAAATACTATTTTTCAAGGTTTTTGCACATACAACACGTTAGGCTACGTTAAAAGTACTGAACCTAGTACTATTTATACAGGGTGTCGCACTTATGTGATGACCGCACGCACGGCGCAGCAGATGCCGGGACGCGAGAGTTCCGTTGCCCGGAGATTCAGATGTCGCGGCGTGGCGCCTATCTACTGCCGCCGCAGTACTGAATTCGAAAGATGTCCGAGTGCATTTTGTACTCACCAAGGAGATGCTGAAATTCTTTGCCATTGTTTTCGATGCATTTCTGACATATAATCAAGGAATTGTTCATCACACGTTGTAATTCTCTTTGTTGTTGTTGTTGTTGTCGTTGTTGTGGTATTCAGTCCGCAGGTCTCTACCCTACTCTATCCTGAGCAAGCCTCTTCATCTCCTCATTAGACCTGCAACCTACATCCATTTGAATCTGCTTACGTATTCTTCTCTTGATCTCCCTCTGCGATTTTTACCTCCACACACTTCCTTCCAACGCTAAATTCACGATTCCTTGTTGTCTAAGACTGTGTCTTACAAGTCGATCCCTTCTTTTTATCAAGATATGCCAGAAATTACTTTTCTCTCCCAATTCTGTTCAATACCTCTTCATTAGTTACGCGATCCACCCTTCAGATCTTCAGCATTCTTCTGTAGCACCACATTTCAAAAGTCTGTATCCTCTTCCTGTCCACACTGTTTCATTCCCACACAAGGCAACACTTCACACAAATACCTTCAGAAAGTACTTCCTTGCATTTAAATTAATATTCGATGTTAACAGATTTCTCTTTTTCAAAAATACTTTTCTTTCCATTGTCATTCTGCATTTTATATCCTCTGTACTGCGATCATCGCATGTTATTTTCCTGCCCAAGTATCAAAACTCATCTACCACCTTTATTGTTTCGTTACATAATCTAATTTCTTCAGCATCGCCTGATTTTCTTAGACTACACTTCATTACCCTTGTTCTGCTCTTGACAATGTTCATATTATATACACCTTTCAACACAGTTTCCAATCCGTTCCATCGCTCTTCCAGGTCTTTTGCTGTCTTTGTCAAAATTACACAGTCCTCAGCAAAACGCAATATTTTCTTTCTTTGCCCTGAACTTTAATTCCTTCTCCAAATTTCTCCT
Source organism: Locusta migratoria (assembly GCA_026315105.1). NCBI lineage: Eukaryota > Metazoa > Arthropoda > Insecta > Orthoptera > Acrididae > Locusta > Locusta migratoria. The sequence goes on from CM048749.1 coordinate 344,133,955, forward strand.
TCCTTTCCTTTATAGCTTGCTCATTGTACAACCCTGTCACTGTATAAACCTGTCTTACTCCCTTCCCAACCTCTGCATCCCTTTCATGCTCTTACACTCTGATAACTGCTGTCGGGTTCTTGTACAAGTTGTAAATAATCTTCCGTTCCCTATATTTTACTCCTGATGATTTCATAATTTGAAAGAGTCTATTCCAAATATTGTCAAAAGCTTTCTTCAAATCTACAAAAGCTAGTAATGTAGGTTTCCCTTTCCTTAATCTATCTTCTAGGATAACCCGTAAATTGAGTATTGCATCCCGTGTTCCCACATGTCTCCTGAATCCAAACTGATCTTCCCTGAGGTCAGCTTCTACCAGCTTTTCCATCCTTCTGCAAATAATTCATGTTAAAATTTTGTAACTATATGACTTATTAAGCTGATGGTTCTGTAATTTTCACAACTGTCTGCATCTGCTTTCTTTGGAATGGGGATTATTAAATATTTCTTAAAGTCTTAGGGTATGTCGCCTGTCTCGTACATCTTACGCACGAGGTGAAATAGTTTTGTCATGGCTGGTTCTCCCAGAGACTTTAGTAGTTTTGAGGGAATGTCATCTACTCCAGGGGCCTTAGGTTTTTCAGTGCTCTGTCAAATTCATCTCTCATTATAGTATCTCCTATTTCAGCATCATTTCTCTTTCCTTACTACAATATTGTCTATAAGTTCATTTCCTAAGTATACCTTCAGCTTCCCTTCTTTGCTGAGAACTAGTTTTCCCTCTAAGTTCTTTATATTCATACAGCTAATTTTCTTGTCTCCAAATGTCTCTTTTATTTTCCTGTAGGCGGTATCTATTTTTCACTATTCATAGATTCTTCTAAAAACTTGCATTTGCCTTCTAGTCATTCCTGCTTAGCTATTTTGCACTTCCTGTGAATCTAATTTCTTAGTCGTCTTTACTCCATTTTGACTGTTTCATTTACCGCATTTTTATATTTTCTTCTTTCATCAAATAAATTTAGTATTTCCTGTGATATACAAAGATTTTTGTAGGTCTTGCATTTCTACCAATTTTGTCCTCTGCTGCCTTCACTATTTCATCTTTCATTGCTACCCATTCCTCATCTACTGTTTTATTTCCCCCCGTTTCTGTCAATTATTGCTTAAGGCACCGTCTGAAATTCTTAAGAACTTCAGGTTCCCTCAGTTTATCCAAGACCCATCTCCTTATTTTCCTACCTTTCTGCATTTTTTTTTTTTTTTTTTTTTTTCATTTTCAGCCTACAGTTCATGATCAATAAGGTATGGTCAGAGTCTATATCTGCCAGTGGGTATGTCTTACCATTATAAAATCTATCTGGTATCTTCCCGAGTCTCCTGGTCTCTACCACGTATAGAACCTTCTTTCGTGATTCTTAAACCAGGTGTTTTAAATAATTTTCCGTGGGGAATTCTATCAGGCGGCTTCCCCTTTTATTGCCTTGTCCATATTAACCTACTATTTTTCCTTCCCTCCCTTTTCCTACTTCGGAATTCGAGTCTCCCATCACAATTAAGTTTTCCGCTCACTTAATTGTCTGAATAATTTCCTTTACCTCCTCATACATTTCTTCGATCTCCTCATCATCGGCAGAGGTAGATGGCATATAAACCTGTACTATTGTTGTCGGTGTTGGCTTCGTATCTGTCTTGACTATGATAATGCGATCACAGTGTTGCTGATAGTAGTTTACCCGCATTGCTATTTTATTATTCATTATCAGACCTGTAATACCCCTAACTGATTTTGTATTTATAATTCTGTACTCGCCTGACCAGAATCCTGTTCCAGTTTCCACCGAACTTCAGTGATCCCCACTATATCTAACATCAACCTATCCATTTCTCTTTTTAAATTTTCTATCTTCCCTACCCGACTAAGGGATCTAACATTTCACGCTCCGATCCGTAGAATGGCGGTGTTGTCTTTCCTGATTACGACATCCTCCCGAGTAGTCCGCGCCCGGAGATCCGGAATATTTCACCCAAGAGGATGCCATTCATACAGTAGAGCTGCATGTCCTCGGGAAAAGTAACGGCTGTAGTTTCCCCTTGCTTTCAGCCCTGGCAGTAATTGTGTGGCAAAGTCACATTATCTGATGTTACACGGCTAGCTCAGTCAGTCATCCAGACTGTTGCCCCTGTAACTACTGAAAAGTCTGCTGCCCCTCTTCAGGAACCACACGTTTGTCTGGCCTCTCGACAGATACCCCTCCGCTGTGGTTGTACCTACGGTACGGCTCTCTGTATCGTTGAGGCAAGCAAGCCACCAAACCTCGGCGATGTCTTCGGTTCATAGAGAAATGGGAGTAATACACTCGCGGATGTTATTCTTGAGTTCCTGTAACGTATGCGGATTTGTTGTGTGTACTTTATCCTTTAGTGCTCCACACAGAAAGACATCACACGGGGTTAAATCGGGACTTCGAGCGGGTCAGATATTGGTGCTGATGACTGTGTCATTGAACACTGCAGGAATTGAATGCAAAGAAACATTGCCTGTATGAGCCCCTGCTAAATCTTGTTGAGAAAATGCGAAGCTTCGTTCTCTTGCACTAAATTCATTAAAAACATTGGGCCTATTGTTCTTTCACCGCTAACTGCACACCATACTCCTATTTTCTGGTGGTAAAGGGAAAGAATTGGTCTTTCAGCACTTCAATGTTGATAGTTTTGCAGAATTAACGTACCCGAGTAAACGGAACCAGGTGTCGTGTGAAAACTAAATGAGGTAAGGATATATTTCATCGTCATGCACTTGTTTCAAAACCCATTCGCAAAATCTAACCCTGTGCGAGATATGTATCACCAGGTTGACGTTGTTGCACTACTATTACTTTATACGGCCTTCTGATATTTGTATTATCTTATTGATAATGGCACCTTATGGACACAAGTGAAAATTTTTTATATCGAAAAAACAGGCCTAATATTGAAAGTATATGTACATAAAACAGTATGGTGAATATTATATATAAATTTTTGGATATTTCGCGGATTGTCTGATGATGGCTATTTAGTTGAAATGGATCCATCACGATATTATAAAAAACTATAAAATAGCAAAAATGTTCAAATGTTTGTTAAGCTTATGGGACTTAACTACGGGGTCATCAGTCCCTAAACTTACAAACTACTTATGAACTACTTACGAACTAGGACGGCACAAATATCCATGCCCGAGGGGGGATTCGAACCCCCGACCACAGTGGCCGTGCTGACCGTGACTGGAGTGCCTCAGTCACCTCGGCCACCGCGGCCGGCATAAAATAGCAGAACAGTGGTGTATTTATATGATGTCTCTTAAAGAAATTTTCTGCGCTGCCCATTGGATGGAAAGTCACGATTTGGTTATATGTTCTCCAAACAAGGAGGACTCACATTTTACGTGGAATTCAACTAAAATGTTCATAAATGTTTTTAAACGCAAGGGACCAAACTGCATGTGGCAATGGCCCCTAGACGCACAAACAACTTAAGGGGAGGCCGTTCATGAAAAACACACATTGTATCAAAAATGCACCAAATCCACAATTTTAGAGATATGGCAATGATATTTTATACCACGCTATACATGAAAGTAACACATTTACGTATAAAATCCTTTGATTAGATTTATTCAACTTATTTTTGGTTGAAATTTGAGGTTTTATTTAAAAATAAATACTGTATGTTCCTTTTTCTCAAAAAGTATTCAAGAGATATCTACAAAACGTTTATGTTTCATCGCTTTATATGTTATAAGCTTCGCTCATGAGGTTTTTGGAAAAGGTCAAATAGGAGAATTTCCATAATTTTTTAATTATAATTCCACAAGTACAATTTCAAATTCATGCAAAATTCCAAGCACTGCCCTATATCTCAGCTTGCAATCATAATTTCAAAATTTGCTCTTGAAGAAACGTTTATTAAGCTTACGGAAATATGTGTACAAAATTTGATAATTGTAGCTTTCGCAGAGTCTGAGGAAAAGGTACATAAACTTTAAGAAACAAACTTATCCGAAAACGCAATTTAAAGTTCAACCTAACTCTTTTCCTTACGTCAGTTCTTCAGAGGGCACCACATTTGTACTCTGGGCCGTCTTTCTCTTTAAGGCTTCTCTTCTGCTTTCGTGTGGTCTGTCTTCTTTCCTTTACCAGGTCTTCAACTGACTTTTCAGCTGCAGAGACGCGCTGTAAACCTTTTCTTCTCAGGATGTCATAAGTAAAATTTGCTGTCTTGAAGCCCATTCTTTCTAATACCTTCATCGTCCAGACCTTCCCCTCACTAAGTACAAGAACTGCATCATAAGTTGCAAATCTGACAACTGAAGCAGATGCAAATGTGGTTTTAGGCATGTGTCCATATGATTCAATTTGGAGAGTCATTTGCATTCTGGGTTTTGGTTTCAAGGTCAATAACTCTAATTCCAGTGTATCGAGATTCATCACTGTAGTATGCACCATTCATCTCAGTAGCCGGGGCGGAGTGGCCGAGCGCACTGAGGCGCTATGCTGTATTGCGCGAGGCCTTTCGCTGTCGGGTGTTCGATATCTCCCTTGGGAATGGATGTTTGTGTTGTCTTTAGTATAAGTTAGTTTATAAGTAGCTTGTAAGTTTAGGGATTGGTGATCCCGAAGTTCAGTCCCATAAGCTTAAAAAAAACTTTTTTTTTTTCACTTCACTAATTGTTCGCTTGAAGCTGCTAGGAGACCACATTTTCAGCAGATGTTCTTACTTCGGACGTAGCCTCATTGCTGGTACGTCGTTGTTTCTCAGGTCTTCTATTCACTAACTTATTCAAACGTAATTTATCGAGTATTTTTATACAGTCTTTGTGATCGTGACATAAGTGAATGAAGATAGAATCGAACACTTGTATAAATCTCTGTAAATATCACAAAAAATAAAAAATAAATTGATTCGTGATAAACGATGTACCTAGTTGTTATTGTTTATAAGATACGGAACAAAGACAAAGATAGTCTATAAAAAAAGAGTATGTATCACGCTCTTCTAGATGTACGCCGCACATGTTTGATTGAATGTAATACACAGAATCGTTGTTCACTGAGCTGGTATTGAAGTGCTGCTTCATACTTTTCATTAATTTTCAGGCACTTCGGGTTTCGGGTTTCAGCAATGAAACTTGGGAACTTTTTGCCCATGAGTTGAATTTGACATTTTTGGTCAATTTCATCAACGTCCCACCTTAAACTAATATATATGTATATGCCTCCGCGACCAGTGATCGGTACACTCAGAAGAAGGCAGTGTAACGTTGGCCGAAACGTCTGTTATTAAATGCAGGGCCGGCGCAAGCCCAAATGCCGCCCCGTGCGAGCTGCTAAATTGCCGCCCCCTACACGTAAATTATTATTATTTTTTTTTTTTTTTTTTTTTTTTTTTTTTTTTTTTTTTTTGCGGACGAGAGGGCATTATTGCTGAAAGACCGTTCTTTTTTCAGGTTTTCATCAGAATCAAAGCGAGCAGTAATTTACTTAGATGAAACATGGATTCACCTGTATTATACAGTAAATAAATGTTGGCAAAGTGATAGTGTGGAGTAGTATTGTCAAACAAAAGTGCCGGTCAGAGTTTGTTGTTCATGCAGGCGGAGACAGGTGTTTCATGGCTCACAAACCAAAACGTAGGACTATCACTAAGAAACAGATAGCAAAAATTTTCAAAAATGCGTCGATCCCAACTTATGCCAGACTTACTACCAATGTCTTTATCCCTTGTAATTACTCGCAGCGTATTTATCCATTCAGAATATTTATAGCCATTGTAGGTGTTCGACATGTTTCACTGTAGTAATGTTCAAAACATTTTTTTCCTATAATGCGGGAAGAATAAAACACTCGGAAACTGCCATTGAAGGGCTTAGAAAACTGCTTCAGGCTTACTTAACATGTAACCGCAGAATCGAACATTGCATTCGAATTTCCCAATTAGATTTCATCTTCTGGAAAATTAGTTGTGAGTAAACGCACGGCGCGTAACAGACTGTCAGCGCTCTACTCGTAAGCATACCGGCGTGTACGCCAGACTGCTCCTCCTGTCTGTTCCTCCGGCGTAAACACGACAGTGCTGCCACAGTGGCGAGTAAGAAATCAGTCCTACTCCCTGTCCTCATTCAACAGGGGCGGCCGGCAAGTAGTCGAGGCTCCATGCCACAGTTCCCGAAGCCGCTCTCTCCGAGGTTTGGTTTCGAATCCCCTCTTGGACATGAATGTAGAGTTTGTCCTAAAAAAAAAAAAGGGGGCGGCAGATTTGCCGCCCCTCGGAAAGTGCCGCCCCGTGTGGTCGCACGTTTCGAACGTGCCTTGCGCCGGCCCTGATTAAATGAATAGCCATCTTACATTATGACGCGGTACGACACCGAGAAAACTGTTATGTTAAACTAACTTACGCTAAGGCCAATACACTCGTCCTCGCCCGTGTGAGTAGTAGAAATCCCGATGGGAGTGGCCACGCAATTCATGATGTACCTCAGACCGCGACGTCATTCGCGCCTGGTTACGTGTAATTATTGCTACGAAAATATCTCGTAGATCAAGGAAATCTGGGAGTGCTGCTAGCATGTAACTACAAATTGTGTGAACCGTGTAGATATAGGGGGAACGGGTGAAGAGGTTTGAGGAAAAGAGAGAAATAAAACGTCATTGTGTGCAATCGTTTCTCATCCGGTAATATACAGAAGCAATTAGGGCGAGAAGCCGGTTCCGTAATAAGCTGCGACATAGTTCAGTTTTTTTTTAGAACGCAGCGTTTCGAAACAATATTTTTGTACTGCCTTCGTGCCGCTTCTACATAATCAACCTCTTATATCAGCCGATGGTATCTCTGACATCTTCTCGTTATCCATTGATCCGACCGTCGATAACATTTCAAATTGCTGTGAAAGAGCTGAATAAAAAAACCTTCCTCATTAGTAAAATCAGCAACACCCGATAAGGTATGCAGGTGAGTGATCTTGTTGGAGATAATGAGTGTATTAGTGGCGGAGTCGGTCGCACCGCAATCGGTGAAAGCTCCTGATGCGGAAGTTCTGTTCCGCTCTAAACGTGTCATTTTTTTCGGCTATAAATCATAAACAGTTTCTTCGTTTCGTGATGAAATATTTTTCGCGCCTATGTCTCTTGTGTAACACTTCGTTTGTGAAATGACGTTATTATTCACCTTCTTAGCATAATCACTGCCTGAGAACGAATAGAATTACATCTATGGATTGTTGCATGTGGAGACAAACGTAATTACGCTTACCACAAACGCGGATTGGCCAAAAAATATGATCCCCGAGCAGGATACTTCTTGGAGCTAACGGAGTGAAAAAAATATAGAAAGAACACAGTTATAATTGCACTATATTCACACAATAAGAACATACATTAATCTAGGTACATAATTAATCATAATTAATGTTGGCCGCTAAAGCAAATAAATAGATAAAAATAAAGAATAATTGTAGTCAAGGAGGTGTCTCAAGTCATGTGCATTAATCTTTGCCACACGAACTTATATACATGAAATATTTTGTTTACTTTTCCCAACAATACTACAGCTACATCCATACTACGCAAGGCACCTCACGGTGAGTGCGTAGCTTTGTCATTTCCTACTATTCCATTTGAATTTTGTTGGCGGGAAAAACGATTCCCGGTAATCCTCAGTGAAGGCCTTAATATCTCTAATTTTATCTTCGTGGGTATGGTATATCGCCCCAAATTTGCGACTGGATAGGTGATATCCTGTCAGAGAGGACACAGTTTGTAGTAATCGACTACAACAGGTGTGATATAGGGCATTCGACAGGGTAGTGTTATTGGTCCCCTGCTGTTCCTTATTTACATAAACAATTTGGCAGAAAATCTAAGTAGCTCTCAGGTTGTTTGCAGATGACGCCGTCATATATCGTCTAGTAAAATCGTGTGAAGATCAACACCATTTCCACAACGATCTGAATAAGATATGACTATGGTGTAAAATTGGCAACTGACTCTAAATAATGAGAAGTGTGAAGTAGTCCACATGGGTACGAAAAGAAATCCGTTAAACTTTGTTTACAAGATAAATCACTCAAAAATGAAGTCCGTAAACTCCACAAAATACCTAGGAATTACTATTACTTCAGACTTAACCTGGAAAGAACACGTAGATAATGTCGTGGGAAAGGCGAACCAGAGACTGCGTTTTATTGGCAGAACCCTTAAAAGATGCAACAGAACTACAAAAGAAACAGCATACAGTACGCTTGTCCGTCCATTTTTGGAGTACTGCTGCCCAGTGTGGGATCCTTATCAGGTGGGTTTGACGGAGGACATCGAAAGAGTCCAAAGAAGGGCAGCTCGTTTTGTACTGGGGAGACAACGTTACGGAAATGATACAGGATCTGCGATAGGAATCATTACAACAATGGCGCTTATCGCTGCAGCGTGGGCTACTTGCAAAACTCCAATCGCCAATATTCTCCTCCGAATGCGAAAATATATTGTTGACTCCCACTTACATAGGTAGAAATGATCATCAGAATAAAATACGAGAAATCAGAGCTCGAACGGGGAGATTCAATGTTCTTTCTTCCCGCGCGCTATTCGAGAATGGAATGGAAGATAAATAGTATAAAGGTGGTTTCTTTAAACCCTCTGTCAGGCACTTAAATGTGATTTGCAGAGTACCTCATGTAGATGTTTCGCGAGATAGACGTTGCAGGAAGCAACTTTGGCAGAAGTCCGTACCGCGATACAGAACCTCTCTGCCACTGGATTTTCCTGGTCATCGCTGTGACGCTTTCAATCTTACTAAATGATCCTGTAACGAAGCGTGCTGCTGTCCGTTGGATCTTTTCTATGTCTTCTATTGACGCCACCTGCTACGGATCCCACAATGATGACCAAATACTCAAACGCTGTCCAAACGAGTGTTGTGTAACCTATTTTCTTTGTTGACGGACCGCACTTCTCGAGTACTGATCCATCGAATCTAAGTCCTTTACTAACCATTAACTTTACATCGTCTTTCCATTTCAGATCGCTACTCATGTCCACTCGCAGATACTTTATGAAACTACCTGTTCCCAGAGTTTCTTCTGCTACTGCGTAGTAATATAATAAAGTATATTTCTTTCCATGTAAACACAGCGCTTTACACTTGTTTATGTTTTGACTCAATTGTCATTTCTTGCAGCAAGCGTCGATATCCTACAGATAAAAAAAAATATGTTTGTAGAACTTATGGGACTTAACTACGGGGTCATCAGTCCCTAAGCTTACAAACAACTTATGAACTAGCTAAGACTAAGGACGGCACATATATCCTTGCCCGAGGAGGGATTCGAACCCCCGACCGTAGTGCCCGTGCAGCCCGTGACTGGAGCGCCTCAGTCCCCTCGGCCACCACGGCCGGCCCTACAGATCATCCTGCATTCACTACTCTCTTTCAGTTTCGTGATTTCTCGATAAACTACAGAATTATCTGCAAAAAGCCTCATTACCAGATTTTCAGAGAGACCACCTCGATGAAAACGAAAACTACTGCACCGTTTAACATTAAAAGTTAACACATCATTGTTGAATAGTAACAGGAGGCGTCACCCACAGCTAACTGACAACGACCGACGACCATTAAAAACGATTGTGGCGGGACAGCGTAGAACAACCATAATTCCTGTAATACCGTTTCAAAAGAATAGTGTTGTTGTAGCTTAAGGGGAGTCGTACCGCCCTATCTCGACAATGTTAACCCAAATAGGGCGGAATTATTTTAGGTTTATTTTTTTCTCTCAGAAGCTGTTAATTACTTTCATAAGATTGCACAAGATCGTTTAAGTGATTTTTTCCCCCACAATCACGACATTAGTTTAGCAACACTGCCCTTCTGGAATGACATCAAAATGAATGTTTGATAATTTTAATCTGATGGACCACTATTTCTGAAACAACATTAAAGATGAAATATAGACAAATAACTGTGTCAAAAATTGGAGGAAGCCATTAGTACGGTCAGTATGAACCTCAACTTTGCAGCTGTATCAAACCAGTTTGCAATCGACAGTACAAGCTAAATTTGATCTGCAATAGGAACAGGTGAGTCAAAGAAATAAAATATGACACTGTACACGAATTCTTACAGACAAGAGTAAAGAAGTAAGTTGCCGTTCTTGTCCTTCAGTAAGGACGGGAGCGCTATCTGGATTAAATTCGCTATACAAATACCCCGTTTTCTCAGAAACTGTTGAATATGAAAATGTGGTGTTTTTATCACAAGTTCTCGCATGTTTTGTGATTGTATTGCTCTACAATCACTTTAAAATGAAAACTCGAAAAACGTTATTATTTTTTCCCTAAAACTATAATTTTCTGGAGTAAATTGTCACAATTTTAATTTACTGAATTTTAACGGTTACGTAAATACTATTAAGCTACAACATCATTGTACTATTTATATTATGTGGTAAATAATTCACTGATGTAGATTTAGAAGTTTCTGAGAAAAAGGGGCATTTAAACTGAAAAATGTCATTTTGAGAAAAATTATTTTGAAGAAAAATGGTTAATATACAGCCAGATAATACATAAAAAATACGCAATAATCCTCCTTCTTCTTCCTCACTCAGTCCTGCCCTCCTTCTCTTGGATCTGGCTTCTTTTGACATACTGTATGTTACAATTCTGCCTTCATGATACACAATTGGTCCAAGTCTATCACACTTTTAGTGGTGTTGTCACCTTGATGAATTCCAAGATAATGCCAAACCTGTAGTCTTCCAGAATAGCCATTATTAACACTTTGAGTGCCAGCCATATATGCGACCCGACTTCCCCCAGTGCCAGCCCATTTTCTTAGTCTCCTTCCCCCAGTTCCGGCCATTCTTACAGTATTTCGTCCTGTTGGTACAGATTCAGGAATAATCATTAATATATTTTTCTTGGTCAGGAATAAACCTTATTATTTCCTCTTCAAATACTTGCCCCGTACATTTCCCTGCTTTGTAAACCTTCATCACAATAATCAAAACAAGAAACTCTGTTCACGGGTAGGTAAAAATTGTTTTTTCGTATTATAAACTATTTATTAATAAACATGGCAATTTTCATGTGATTACATGCAAATATCATGAATATTAAAGCTCAGCAAACGGCTTTTAGTGCAAATAGTTCTTTTTTGAGTGGTATAGCTGGAAGCAGGGCTGGACACAAAACCCCACTTTGCATACTGCACACTGGAATGAATTATCCTTCCTTCTGGCGACTACTGCTTCTTTCTTGCCCCTCTCTGAGCACACTCTACAAGTATTTTGTGCCTTCTTCTTCCCTGGTGGAATGGGTATTCTTTCCACGAAATGTGTTCCATCCAGTCGTGAAAGCAATTATATTACCTGATCCTGATACAGCATAAGTCGGATCTTCATCCGTGTCATCGCCATCAAAAACATCACTCAGATCATCTTCCGATTCATCAAGAATGCGGCGAATCTCGGCGTCGCTCAAAGGCCTACTGCTTGACATGTTGCGCCTAACGCTCGCCCTGGTGTCTCACAGTCAACTGACACAAACCCTCGTTTCGGAAAGTGAACGGTTTCGTGGCGCCTTTTAGTGGCAGAGATGTCTACTACAAGGGTTTGCCTCCTTTCTGATAACTGCCGTACGGATAATGATGCGCGCGAAAGCTAGAATTCGTTTGAGAACAGCCGTCCGTAATATTACGGGCCCGGCAGTTCTCCCAAAGACACAGAGGACGTAATATTACGGGCGCGGAAATCTTCGAACAAACGACAGCAACGTAATATTACGGGCATGGCACTCTTAGGTGTTAAAAAGTAAGAACAGCATCAAAAACACCAAGTTCAAAGACCGACCTTCCGACATACACATTATTTGCAAAGTGCACAACAGACCATTGCGTTGAAATAATTTTTAAGAAATTTAAATTTCACTTCCACATATACAACACACTGTTTCACATAAATTTGAAATATGTATATGGAGATTAATAATGATATTGCAGTTTTTTTCACTGTGTGAAGCTACGTCGTATTTTACATCACTTCCCAGCAGTTTTTTCTGGGAAGCACTCGGAGGAGTAGAGGGACCAGATCTGTGCAGCGCGCCACATTTACCCGCCCGAGCTCGCCTGTGTCCGGCCGCTGCGCTCTGCTGCCCGCACCGCGGGGAGTCACTAGTCTAGTGGAGCCCCACTGCACCGCCTACAGTACTCAGCGAGCGGGCTGCGGTGCGCCGTCGAGTCCCGATACTCGCCGGGCGAACGGGTACCCGCCGGGCCTAAAGCTCTGTATAGGGAAAGTATGGCCAGCCTGCCAGCGGCAGCCATGCTGGGCCTATTCCGCTGCTGCTTACACGCCGACCGCTACAACGCTCCCAGCGCTTAACAACACTTTGCAACCAATTTTGGGAAGACTGTTCAAGGAAAAAAAAAAAAAATAATTTTTTCACGTGTTATAGTATGATATATTCGCTCGATAATGATCCGATTTTGTATTCATTATTACTTATGGATTCCCTACTACGTTAAATTAAGTAAACTACTGCGCAAAATTTTGAAGAGTTTGCAGAGGAAAAATCGCATTGCGTAGACTTTGCGTATGGTTGATTTTAGCACATACAATGCTGCGGCCGAAATGTAGGTAAGATATCGAAATTTTATTTAAGGTTGAGATCAGAACGATAACTCTTTTTTATTCTCGAGATACAGGGTGTTACATCCGACGGGCAGATGCGGGAATTTCGCGTAGTTCTGTCCATGCGGACCTGGCGGCTCTACGAAATACTTATCGTACGATTTAAAAAAAAAAAAATGGTTTGTGGCACCAGATCTAAAGAGTTCACCTATAAATTCAAATTGACCTATTTCACTTAATAAGATGTCCAAAATTTGCGTGTTTTTTCGGCAACTACCTGCAGATAAAACCGACGTGTGAATAGTTTAACGACATTATACAGGAATTTTGTTCACAAATCGATTCAAGTTAAAAATATATAGGTATGTGCTGTGTGATCCATTAGTCAGTGAATATTTAATCTATTAATTTACATTATAAATTGAAATCATCACAGCACAAGAACCGAAAGTCCATTCTGGGCTCCTAGTTTCCTCTGGCGATTTTCATCAGTTCGATTGATCATTTTCCTGCATTTCTGATATGTAATGGAAGTACTATGTTTAGCCCCCTTATTCGCTTCTTAAGAACACCCAAAAGTGCAACACCGTGGCATTATTCAAACCCAAACATACGAATATTCGCAGGGTTTCTCGTGGCAGTCAAGCAACGTACAGGACCAAGATGGCGGAAAGAACCACGTGACTGAATTTCAGCCAATCACGAGCTGTAGCTCGGCAAGCGGCGCGGAAAAGGATGGCCATACTTTCCCTATACAGAGCTTTAGCCGGGCCCGTGCAACAGCTCTACACAAAGCGCTGCGAGCGCTGGAATGCAGCGCTGCGCAAGACGTTGTATTAACCCTCCTCTATAAACGTTGCTGGTAGCCACACAAATATAAACATTGGGTCGTATCCGACCCCTTGCCTCATAATTGCAATTTCTGAGTATGGGGATCAATAATGCACTTAGTTTTATATATAATATAGTTAATGTAACATTCAATTACATATATTCAAAGTAAGAAATGACTAAGGCACCTGAAAGAAATGTTTCAGTCTTTTCGAATATAGTAAGACATTATTAAAAAAGTAAGACATTATTTATGAAAAGAAGAAACACAAATGAAATAAAATAACTTAAAAAACAATTATTTCAGTATTATATTCTAGCCATTTCTAAACATATACTTAGATTAGAGACTAAAGAAAACTCATATCTCGTAAACTTTGTGACTAAGGAACGTATATCACAGTACACAATCATCATATTCTGAGGCTATATCAGAAATTTCATCATTTAATTTCTCATCAGATTCTACTTCCTGTCGTCTACATTAGAGGTCTGCACCTCGCTCGGTTGCTCGCTCGAATCGCGTGATACATGTCGTTCTATGACAGTCCGACAGGTGTCGGTACTGCATCTTGCGGCAAGGCGTGTGGCTGCGCTCGACTTCCTCCTCGCTCGTTCGAGCGGCGCACGCTCGACTGGCCCGACCGTCCACACCGCCCGCTCGCCACTCGGTCGCCCAACGCAGCGCCACTCCAGTCCAAAGCGAGTGTCGGGAGCAAAGTAGACGCTACAGAATAAATCATGACTGTGAAATATTGGAATTGTTTCCTTTCCCGGGTGCTTCGAAAGCTGTTCTCTAGATCCAGTTGAACTAGCTATTCAGTTTCGCATTTTGTACTTTACCATACAAGTTATTATACGTGATTAACATAAAGTTTCTGTGCTAAGATCATTTACTAAATGAGTTTTCCATCTTTCTTACTTTCTTGTTCCTATTTTGTGGACTGTTAGTTCCTGTTTAGTGGTAGGTCTTACTTGCCGTCTTAGTGATGAATTGCTGTTCGTTAGTCTCGCTAAAACTCGGGAACGGCTGAACTGATTTGACTAATTTTAGTCTTAAAATATTCGTGTAAGTCCATGGAAGGTATAAACGGTAATAAAAGGCGGAAAAGTTGTCCGGAAAAGAGGAAAATCGGGAAAAACGGAAACAGCTTTTTCCAGTGAGCTATCAATACCGTTCGTCGAACTGCGATAAAATTTTGCACATTTCCTCTTGAAAGCAAGAGGAAGGTTCACATGAAATAAAAATTTGGAAAAATCACCCGGAAAGTAGGAAAATTTAGGAAAAATCGAAAGAGATATTTTTCTATGAATAATAATCAGTTGCCACATAGTTGTATGGCCATCACTTGAGTACGGCTGGACAGCTGCCGCGTATGTCAAAATACTATGTGACGTACAACTTCCGTCTTCAAATTTTCAACTGTTTGTATAGCTTATGGGACTTAACTACGAAATTATCAGTCCCTAAACTTACAAACTACTTACGAACTAGCTAATACTAAAGACGGCAGAACGTGACTGGCGCGCCGCAGACCGCTCGGCCACTGCGGCCAGCAACATCCATCTGTTTCTTACAGCGACACCGAAAATTTTAATTGTTGTTTATTGACTAAAGTGTCATTTTTCTAACAGTTATGTAATGTTTGCACCCTTGTATCAATTCAGTGAAAGTCAAAATTATTATATTTTTATATATCATATTCTCACCAGTGCCATGAACATTTATTCTTATAAGAACTCATTTTGAAATACATTAAAAAAATAAAATTAATTTGGTTAATATTTTCTGTCCTTGTTTGTTAATGACTTATGTACTGTTATATAAATTTGTACCATTTAATAACTTTTTCATTGTTGTTCATATATTTTTGCTATTTATTATGTGCTTTTCACTTATGATAGTTCCATATGTTACATAAATTGTGATGTATGATAATTTTGCTGTAGCACTTCTGCTTTTCCAATAATATCATTCCTCAGTTAGAATGTTGTTGACCTATGTTCGTGAGACTCTTGCCTGGGCAAATTGGTGAAACCAACTTTTTCTGAGACTTTATTCATTTAAATGACACTGTGCCTATTTATATTAATTTGATGAGTAACCGAAGTCTACATTCCTTCAAGGACATATTTACGTCCTACCTAACCGATTTATAATTATGTGCTTTTCGTATGTATTACTGTGCTATATCATTATCATCATCATCATTTATCGCATTCATCAGTCTTTAAGGTCTATAGTAAAATAATAAAGGATACAACCACAGCAATAGACGTATACTGACTGCACATTCTAAGAAAGGTATACATTACAAAATAAATAAATAAAATAAAATAAAACATCAGTCAGTGGCAATTTTAGTACATGACACATTTATTACAGATGGCCGTCCAACGTTTTCGGTCCCCAGCCTCATCTTCTACCGCTGTCTGCTCACTTGTTTGAGGACTCAGAATACCCGATCCTTCCATCGCGTCTTGCGTCGTCCCTTTGGGCGTGTTCCAGAGAACACGGATTGGAAGGGATCCATCGGCTCGGAATATGTGCCCAAACCATTGCAGCCTCCTCTGCTACAATATTTGGCCAATATGTGACTGTCCATTCCGCTGGTAAAGGTCTATTATTTTTAGGAATATCTCGCACCCACAGATGGCTTCTTCAGTTGTTGCTGAAGTTGCCCAGTATTCACAACCATATAACACTACCAGTATTAGTGTCATGTACGCTATATACAGTATTAATTATGCTGGATAATATTACCGGTTATACATACAGGGTGTTTCACTGTGTTTGCCTCTGGAACTTATAAAATAATAGGTGACGGGAAATTTTAATGCGGTAGGTCAACACAAGAAATGTTACACTTTCTGCGGAGCTATGAACATAGTTTATTGTATCTTTTCCAAAGAGTTACAGCACAAATATATAATTTTTTTAATGGAACAATAGTTTTTTCTATCGTGAATTGGATTCGTTGAAACCAGCTGCGTCCAAATCAATTTAAACTACATTCCTATCACTGTTATTTTGGGAGCTACAACCCTTCAAAGTTTAGGGGGCGGAGGCTACGACAGCGTAGCTCACTGCCTGGTGGTCATGAGACAGTGGGCCGTGCCCCAGGGGATATTTCTTGTGTTGACCCACAGCATTAAAATTTCCTGTCACCTATTATTTTATAAGTTACAGAGGCAAACACATTTACTGAAACACCCTGTATATCTTTTGTTGTATGACTGACTTATTGACAGTATTATTTTTCTTGGTAAAATCTTACTGAGCTGTGATAAAATATTTTTTCTACAGATTGGGGTTTATATTACCTTCATAAAATTAGTGCAAAAGGGTTAGTTAAAATTACATGTTAGTGAGGTATTCGTAATCTTCTCGGGTTTGCAGCCGGATACTAAAGTCAACTTGACACAATATTTCAGCGGCGCAACTGCCCGCCATCCTCAAGTGAGTGTGTTGGTACACAATCTCGCCGAATCTGAGTTTCCAGTGCAATCGGCGGCTCCTTTATACATCCCGCATGACTCATAGCGCGTGCGCAATAAGTGACAGTAACTGCCCTCTGGCGCAAAAGACATACAGCGCTCCGGTGGTAGAATCCGGCAAATCGATAATCGATGATGAAGAAAATTATTATTCAGATTGCTGAAGTACCAACCGTTGTTTTTTTAACATCTGATAACACAGGATTCCAAGATTTACTAAGAAGGTAGCCTTTGTCTCTGTTAATCAGATTGTCAGATAATCGGATCTCTATGGATTCCTTTAAGACACAGTCCCAGTAACGAGACGCTGAAGCAACCGCGTTAGTTTCATTAAACGACATCCTATTTTCCTCATCGAGACAATGCTCAGCTACCGCCGACTTCTCGGGCTGGAGCACACGTGTGTGGCGTTGATGTTCAACACATCTGTCCTGAATGGTACGCATCGTCTGACCAAAATACGGTTTCCCACATTGGCTTCCTCAGAACTACGCACACGGACCGTTATCTGCATGCCTCGAGTTGTCATCCTCCGGTCCAACGTACTGGCGTTCTTCGGGCATTAACTAGAAGAGCTTACGCCATTTCTGATACAGAAAGTTTGACGCAAGAACTACATCATCTCAAAGTTGTGTTTAAACAGAATGGCTAGACAGATAAGCAGATCCGCTGTTTCGGTTTGGCCCTTCACCTGAACCATTAAATGAGACACACATATCAGTTGCTTTCCTACCTTTTGCCGGGGATTTCCTGGATTTAATCAAAGATAGGAAGAATTTTAAAAAATCATGACTTAAGAGTGACCTTTGTGGTCACATGTTGGTGAGCTAGTTTAGATAATGATTTTTCCTCCTTTCAATTAATGCTCGTTTCCTATTGTATTTTTACAGTATGCCGCCTGCTAGGTGTGCGTGCTTTCTAATTAAAAACCTGCTTGGAAATGATCTAGCGTAGCAAGAACACTCCCTGCACATTCCTTTACCGTGATTCGGAGGGTTACGAAACGTCTCAGCATGAGCCGTTTAATAACAGTACTGCATCATCCCTCAGCTACTCGTATTAAGATTGGCACCGCTGATTTTTCTGTGAAGTTTTGAAACCTTACCTGCGAAAAGACTGAACAATAACATTTAGACTTTTCCATTTGCAACGTCTTGATACAGAAAACATGTCGCTACATCTATTTTATTCTTATTTATAGATATTTACATGTGGTATATGATTAAATAGTTTTTTCTACAATCTTATTCTATAATATGTCAAACAAATATCCGTATGTTAATTCTTATCTGTCCCGTTTTGCATGGATATGTATATCAATTAGGTTCCTTTCAGAGTATGCTGATGCAACAGGCCCATACCTAGTAATCATGAAACCGCTCGCTCTGCATACATTCCGTACCCAAAAACTGAAAGGTTGCATAGGTCATTCCAAGGAAGGCAATAGGAATGATCCGCAAAATCTGTTATTAAACGGCTCATGCTGAGACGTTTCGTAACCCTCCGAATCACGGTAAAGGAATGTGCAGGGAGTGTTCTTGCTACGCTATGTCATTTCCAAGCAGGTTTTTAATTAGAAAGCACGTACACCTAGCAGGCGGCATACTGCAAAAATACAGGCCTATATCACTGACATCGATTTGCTGGAGGATCTTAGAACATATACTTTTTCTCGAATATTATGAAGTACCTCAAAGAGGACAAACTATTGACCCACAGTCATCACGGCTTCAGTTCTTGTGAAACACAGAAGATGAGATGAGTGTAATCGACAAGGGAAGTCACTGTCTTCTAATCAAATAGCGTGCTTACGGAATATCGCCACTATTGTGTAATTGAGTACATGATTTACTGTCAGAAAGGATAGTCATTGAGTAGAAGTGATATCTAGAGTTCCCCAGGGAAGTGTTAAAGGGCCCCTACTTTTTATTTATTTATTTATTTATTTTTTATAAACGACTACCTGTAAACCCAGCGTTGCCCGGGTGTTTATTTATCCTACTCTTTCGTAGGACACACCCCCTTCCCTCCTCCCTTTGCATCCATCTCTTTCTCTCCCATCTCTCTGTTCGTTTCCACCTTTCCCTCTCTCGGCAAAATTTTCTGCAAGGTACCATCTGTCATGTACCATACAAACATTTATGTACACAGTGATCTTCCTCTTGTTTAAAGGTCATGTGTGCAAGAATTCATAAAGATTGGAGCAAAGCTATGCATTTTGTAAAATTCAGTATGTTAAGTACCCTCCACCATGCACCGAACGAAATTTTAAACAGACAGTTACATTCCTCTTGTTTTTAAGGTAGAGTGTACAAAATTTGTTCGAGAAATGTTCAAATGTTTGCCAAGCTTAAGGGACTTAACTGCGGGGTCATCAGCCCCTAAACTTATAAACTACTTATGAACTACCTTAAAGTAAAGACGACACAAACAGCCATGCCCGAGGGGGGATTTGAACCCCCGACGGGGAACGGCCTCGTGCATCGGATGTACAAAATTTCATCAATATCGTAACAAAACTATAGATTTCTATGTAATATAAACGCAGGGTCACATTGAGAAACGCACTTTGTTGTTATCAAATATTCCAGTTTCATTTCATACATCCCTTGTTCTGTGAATAACGAATAAATTATAAAAAATAAAAAATAAAATAAAAAAGTATCTGTGAAATCAGTCAAGTCGTTCTCAAGATATGGCGCGACCAACGTATTTAGGAATCCATTTTTATGTTTCAAAGTACCCTCCCCCATGCACTGTTAGACGGTAACCTTCCTCTCTTTTTGAAGGTCAAGCGTGCGAAATTTCGTAAAGATCGGAATGAAACTGTAGATTCGTGAGTCTGTAGGATAAGTATGCTCCGCCATGCACCTATCCTTAGCTGACGGTTTTCACGTATGAACTACAGTCCTGCCAAATTTCAGTTTCATAGGTGAAGTAGTTTTCGAAATTTCGTGTTTAGTCAGTGAGTGAGTGATTGTCCTTTCGCTTTTATACAGATTGAGATTAAGAAGACAGACTGATTAATGTTGAATGCAAGAGAATGAAGGGAGACTTGCAGACAAAAATAATCAGTAACACGCAAATCTGTAATACTAACTTTATTTGATTCAAGGTCATGCCTGATGCGACAGTTTTACGGCATCTATAGCGAACTGTTGTGAGCGGTTCACTTCTTTTCGTTTCTTCATTTTGTGTATGTGGGGGAGTGGGGGGAGGGGTGTCAGTTACAAAACGCTTCATAAGCGTCCGAAATTACATGCAAACTTTGTTGCGTCACTAACTACGCCCATTTTCCAATAATTGACGCATAAATCTGTGTAATCTAACGGGCTGGACTCTAATTAGTTATGACGTCATATCTCCTGAGCTATGTGTCGTGCTCTTTTGTTTGTGGGTCAGGTATATTCGTGCATGTACGGTGAACAGTTCACCAAAGTTTCATAGCAAATTATTAACACATATAATATTTATATATATAGATTTAGTACACAATGTGAGTAGCTAATTCTCTACCGCTCTGGATGAATCCTACTCCCGACATGCAATAGAAATGGGAAAACTAAAATTAACAGAAGAATTTTTGCCGAGATCCAGTATCAAGTGGCAATATGTTTTCCTAGGCCAGGACATCCCAAAGTGTGGTCCGTGGATCCCTTAGGGGCCCGCCGATTTTCTCAAAGGGGTCCGCGGTCACCTTCACAAAAACATGTAAAAGAATGAGTAAAATTATTCATTAAAGACAGATGAAAATAACATTCAAACGCAATTTTCTTCATTTGGGTAATATACACTACTGGCCATTAAAATTGCTACACAAAAATAAATGCAAATGATGTACGGGAATTCATTGGACAAATATATTATACTAGAACTGACATGTGATTACATTTTCACGCAGTTTGGGTGCATAGATCCTGAGAAATCAGTAGCCAGAACAACCACCTCTGGCCGTAATAACGGCCTTGATACGCCTGGGCATTGAGTCAAACAGAGCTTGGATGGCGTGTACAAGTACACGTGCCTATGCAGCTTCAACACGATACCACAGTTCATCAAGATTAGTGACTGGCGTATTGCGACGAGCCAGACGATTTCAGCTGGTGAGAGATCTGGCGAATGTGCTAGCCAGGGCAGCAGTATTCAGAAAGGCGCGTACAGGACCTGCAACATGCGGTTGTGCATTATCCTGCTGAAATGTAGGATCTCGGAGGGATCGAATGAAGGCTAGAGCCACGGGTCGTAACACATCTGAAATGTAACGGCCACTGTTCAAATTGCAGTTGATGCGAACAAGAGGTGTCCGAGACGTGTTACCAATGGCACCACATACCATCAAGCCGGGTGATACGCCAGTATGGCGATGACGAATACACGTTTCCATTGTGCGTTCACTGCGATGTTGCCAAACACGGATGCTGAAAACAGAACCTGGATTCATCCTAAAAAATGACATTTTACCATTCGTGCACCGAGGTTCGTAATTACGTGTACCATCGCAGGCGCTCAAAGGTAACCGCAGCCATGGTCTGCGAGCTGATAGTCCATGCTGCTGCTAACGTCGTCGAACTGATCGTGCAGTTGGTAGTTGTCTTGCAAACTTTCCCATCTGTTGACTCAGTGATCGAGACGTGGCTGCACCATTCGTTGCAGCCATGCGGATAAGATGCCTAACATCTCGACTGCTAGTGATTCGAGGCCGTTGAGATCCAGCACGGCGTTTCGTATTGCCCTCCTGAATCCACCAATTCCATATTCTGCAAACAGCCATTGGATCACGATCAACGCCAGCAGCAATGTCGCATTACAATAAATCGCGCATCCAACCTTACTGGACATATGAAGGACTGATATGATCGTACAATCGTATATTTCACACGCACCTAACGCAATCATTCATCACTAGCTCGAGGCGTCTCGAATCTTCACTACTTGTGTCGTGTTGAACTATGTCACAGTAGTAAAGATTTGGCAAGATAAGTGTTGGGACTAATTTTTGTTTAACTTAGGTTAGAAATATTTTTTTCTAAATGTTTGGATAGAATATAGGGATGAGAGCGATTTCCTGCACGCTACAACTGTTATTAAAATTTTCTAGTACTGTAATACTGATTTTATCGTTATATTTCCAATTGAAAGTGTCCTATAATAGAAGCAACCCCATCTTGCGATTTTTAATTTAATGCAAGAGAAGAATTTTGTGACTGAATATCTTAAACATTATTTAATCTGTTGATGAAGTATTTCTAGTAATACTGATTTTATTATCATGTTTCTAACTGATAACTGTAAGAAAAACTGGTCCCTTATAATAGAGACCATACCCATATCGGAAACCGTTTTTGGAATTTTCTAAAACTAAACCACAAAAGAAAGATTTCCCATTTAATGAGCTAAAAGCCAAATCAACCTTTCAATACTACATTTTAGTATTTTAGTGTAACAGCAGTGATCTATTCTTAACAGTGTTAGCGGTATGAGACAAAATCAAAAGCTACCGCATGTTAGGACACTTTGCCCACAGACATATATTACTAGAGTGACAATGCCATATACAATATCATTGGTGTCAATGAAGTCTCACCGCCATATTTCTATACTATAAACGTGCAAGTAGTCGTTTGCGTTATTACGAAAAACTGTCGTAAAAATACATGTGAACTGACGTAACTACGCTGTCTTTGGACTTTTGACATATGGGAAATTCATGTGTTGTATATGGCTATAATTTTTTCAGCTGGAGTAAGCTTTGACACAGTAATGAGTTGTATTGACTTGCTATTATTACTAATCTGTACCAATTTCATTCAACTTCGGAGTTTCTTTCAGTAGTACGGTCATCAAAAAGTGTTGTTTATTGTGGATAACACGTATTCTTATTCTTTTGAGAGTTCTTACGAAATCTACACTCTGCTTTAACACATACACTAATGAGTCGCATTTCCTGTTTTTATTAATCGGTTACTAGTTTCGATCCGGTTTTTAATAGTGTGGCCGTTATAAATGTGATATTTGTCGTGGATAACATACATCTTTATTTTTCTGAGTGTTTTGCAGATAAGTACAGTCTGCTTTAACTATACGTAACAGTAAAACTTTACTTGCCGTTCCAGCGGCCTCACATGATTATGTTGGCAATATCAACAAAACGGTAGAAAGCCCTCACCAAGATGTTAATGTTCTTGGAAATCCACAGAGAATAAATTGATTAGAGTTTCGTACAGAGTATGAAGTAAATAAATAATGCTGTTTATGCTCTATGGTTGACAGGTATGTACCCTCGTTAACTCAGTAAAACTAATTGCCCTCGTACACGAAAACTTCATGACAAAACATGTGCGTTGTTATGGGCTTGGCTAATGCCAACGTCACATGATTGACAACATAATCACTCGAGGCCGCCAGGACGCTAAGTAAAATTTAACCGTACGTAACACTTTCTTCTTATAACAAGGTTCGACAATGTACGCCTATGTGTTAAACTAAATTTTTGCGGAAGTATTAGTATCATGTTCAAACCAATTGGTAAAGCTTACAACGTCATATCGTATCAGAAGATCATAATAGTGTCGTACGAAGGCTTTTCGACGTGAGGTGAGGAAAGATGGCGGCATCTGGCTTCAGTCACAGAGAGACGTTTGCCAGTCTAGTAATCTATGTCTGTGACTTTGCCTTACTGCTTGCTCAGTGGTGAATGGGCCGTTCCGCACTGCCATTATATGCACCGGAGACCCAGCCATCCACTGAATACACACCTGTCTTGCGAAATGGCCGCCGTTGGAGAAGAAGAACAGTACCCAAACTGCACGTACATTGGTCTCAGTTCCGGCCGGCTCACAACTGCTGCATTTGGCGACAGCGCGCATCAGTTTATCGTATTGCCGGTAATCAATTTCACTGAATGATAAATTGTTATATGGAAACTGAAGGTTATCGGAGAGTTTGAAAGGTTTGCTACTTAATAAGTAGCATTTTTGCTTCATCGGTGTTACTTAATCATTTTCGTAAGTTGTGACTGATTATTGGTTTCTGACTAGAATACGAAGACTTCTGGTTTGTCTGTTAAGGAAAGTGCTCACCAGTTCTTTGGAAGGGAGCGGGTGCGTTACTTCTTTTTTTAATGTATGGTTGTGATGTTTCTGAAATCAGTAGTCTCCATGAATTCTTTAATGTTTATGATAGATGCACAGTCCCTAGCGTGTATATTTGTACCGAAGCTCATTAATAAATTAGCCTTCGCTGACCCGGTAGCAGACAGATTCTTTTAGTAATTTCAGTTGCATGTAATAAGCCCTATACAAGAATCATAGTTACAACGCGTACAATGCGTGCCGTGGCGGAGCGGCCGAGCGCATTGAGGCGCTATGCTACGATGCGCGAGGCCGATCCTCGTCAGGGGTTCGAATCTCACCTCGGGCATGGATGAGTATAAGCTAGTTCATAAGTAGTTTGTAATTTTAGGGACTGATGACCCCGTAGTTAAGTCCCATAAGTTCTACAAACATTTGAACATTTTCGTACAATGCGTACTATAAGAAAACATATACGTTTATGATTTTTATTTTTGATGTTGTTGTGGTCTTCAGTACGGAGACTGGTTTGATGCAGCTTTCTACCCTACTCTATCCTGAGTAAGTCTCTTCATCTCCTCATAAGAACGGCAACCTAAATCCATTTGAATTTGCTTACTATATTCATCTCTTGGTCTTCCTCTATGATTTTTACCTCACAAACTTCCCTCCAACGCTAAATTCAAAATTCCTTGATGTCTAAGAATGTGTCCTACCAATCTATCCATTCTTTTAGTCAAGGTATGCAAGAGATTCTTTTTCTCCCCGATTCTGTTCAGTACCTCCTTATTAGTTACAAGATCCACCCACCTAATCTTCAGCATTCTTCTGTAACACCACATTTCGAAAGCCTCTATCCACTTCCTGTCCGCACTGTTTATCGTCCATGTTTCACTCCCATGCAAGGCAAAAAACTACACAAATGCCTTAAGAAAGGACTTACTTATGCTTAAATTAATATTCGATGTTAATGTTAACAAATTTATTTTTAAAAAACGCTTGATGAGCGATTTAAATTTAGTTTAGAGCTGGTTTGAGAACCGCGAAGAGTCAAAGCCTGACGTATAAGTGTGTTATTTGAATGGTTTAAACTTAGTGACGGAGGAAACTTTCTTTGTTTATTTTACTTGCTAATCTATCGGTGTGGAACTCTCTGCAGTCATCAGCAATTTTGTGAGTTCTAAATTTAAAAACTAAACCAGTATGAAGAAAGAAACAAGAAATTTCCTTAAAAATATAACACTAAATGAATCAGTGTTCTTATTTAAGTAATGATAGATTCTTACTGGAAATGGAGAGTTAATTTTTTATAATTTATTAGGTGTCTATTAACTCGATGTTAACAAAGTTACAAGAACTGTAACCGCGTTGTAAGTTAAATTAAGATACCTAGAGATAACACCAAACGAATTTATTTCAAAAATGTA
Source organism: Locusta migratoria (assembly GCA_026315105.1). Lineage (NCBI taxonomy): Eukaryota > Metazoa > Arthropoda > Insecta > Orthoptera > Acrididae > Locusta > Locusta migratoria. The sequence goes on from CM048749.1 coordinate 344,159,424, forward strand.
GTTATTTTGTTTGAAGTAGTGTTAGTTTTTCATTATTTTCCAAATACAATAATGAAAACCAGAGAGTTTGATGTCCATACTACCGGGATGTTGACCTAAGTGTGCCAGCTATAGATGTTCACAGTTCGTCTCTTGCCAAATTAGAACATGGGTGCTACGAAGTGTCACTAAAACAGAAAATACGTGTCGATTCCGCTCCCATACCAGACCATTACATCGAATATTAACATAAAGAAGCCGAACAGCAATTCTTTGTCACGTACATAAATATGGAAACTGTTTGACAAATTAAAATATGGTGGAGAATTCAGACTCATCTCCAAAACATATGGACGTATAGACAAGCTGTACTTCTATGCTCAGAGACCAGAAATATATATCCAGGTTGTATTGAGACCAGTGCTTGATGTTATACGAGAAGCTAACATTCAAACAAACGAACATAAATCATTTTAATGAATATTGAGAACATCAAGTAAAGATATACTGAAAGATAAATAAATCTGGTTTGAGAACGTTTAATTATCGAGAATATTTAGTATTATAATGTAGCAATGCAATTGATTACTAGTGCCTGCGAAAAAGCTGTGTTCTCGATACAGTGAAATGAAATACAAGACTGAGGAATAGGTAGTTATTAGCTTTTACACAGAAATAAATATTTTTATTTGTCTTCTTGCTAGGACGCCTAAATTAGCGGCTATTAAAACAGAATTATTTTTACAACTGCAGTTATTAAAAGTAGGATCAGATACTTGAAGTTGCGTGTAGAAGAACATTATATAAGTAAATCATCGTATCCGAGCAGGTTACGACTAATTAAAACGCAACAGTAATGGCGTCCATTAGTAACATGGAATATGTTATTTCAGGATTGATAGGCGTAGATTATACTTTAATACGTGACACGTATATTTGCAAGTTTGTGTCAACAGTCCGGCTTATGTAATTAGTTTACAAAAAAGGGTTCATTATAAAAGTAATACTAATGAAACAGAGAATCATTACCCCCCCCCCCCGCTCCTGAGATTTTATTACTTTAATACACAAACTATGTAACTTACCCACATTTATGTGAAATTTAATTTTTTATGGCAATATCTGTATCTATAAATGTGAATGTATGTTAGGTGTACGTTTATCACGTCTGAACCACAAGACATAAAGAGCTAAAAATTTGTACAGTTACTAATGCCTACCCTGAGACGGATATATATATATATATATATATATATATATATATATATATATATATATATATATATACCTGAGCAAGGTTTTAGGCACTGCTTTATAGCGATCTGATAGAAATTTAGTAATTTGATGAATATAACGCGAAATGCGGAACAATAATGATTCTTTGAAAATTATATTTACTCATTGAAATTGGATTTACTGGTTGCATTGTTGCTTGAGGGTTGATAATGATAAAAGAGGTGGAGTATATTGGAATGGAAAGTTATCGGTGTATATAAAATTCTACGTGCGTGGGTTAATATTTCGCTCTGCAGCGAAAAATACAGAACGCAAACGAATGGTCTGTGTGGAATTGTTGTCCGAAGTCTCCCGTTGTACACCATAGCAGTTCCATGCCGACAGCTATAAGGCGGTGGATGATATGGTGGTTGAAAGTCGTCAAATTATAAAAAAATTCGGACTGAAGGCCAGCTATGACGTTTGCGACTCTATAGCAAGGAGGTTACATACAGTGAAACGTGATGCCACAGACCATATCTTTGGTCTATGTGTGCTACAATGTCTCCCAGTTCTGTCTCTGTAAGGATAAGCATACGAATAAGGCAATATAAGAATGAATAAATAAATAAAGCAGTAAAAAAGAAATTTCTTTTAATACATCTCTTTAAAAGCAATAGATTTGACGTTTCGCCCATTACATCAAGTGATCGATCTGTGATATTATTACCTTCATTATTGTTGAATTTCATGACTGGATTCTTCGAAACGAGTGCATTTTTACCTGTGATTTCTGGTATATTCTCTGATAAATATAACATGATTTTAGAAGAAAAGGAGATGGACAGAGTGGATAGGAAAGGTACTAACTCAAAGTCCGAATAAATAAATAAATACCCGGGAAACGCCGGGTTTTCAGCTAGTTATCAATATATATGTACCATGTTCAATGTAACGTTTCTTAATCTTATATTTGACGACTGGATCATCAGACATAATTAAGCGAGTATCTGTGCTACAATTGCCTGATAAAAGATTTACTAACATTTTCTCTCCCGCTGCGTGTCTATTGTTTGACCTAGTAATGACTTCATTGTTAGTTTACGTGAGACTACGTGCGTATCATCAAATTGTTACACAAGTTGTAGCTTGGTAGGCTTGAAACAGCCATATTACGAGGAAGGAGTTGTGTCAGACAGGTAACAGTTTGGATGTGAACCGGCATAAGTAGGGTTGAACGACTTTAGCTATCATAGGCGTCTGTGGCCCAAAGTTAACACGCGCTGCCGCCTTTGCGTACACAGAACACGGTGTAACCTTATCTTCCTGTGCCATTATTACGGTATAGCTGAGTGATTGTAGGACGCTCAGTGCAAAGTGGGGAGTGGTTCAGTCTGTGTTAGAGATTACATCCATCAGTGGCGGCGATTAGGGGGGGGGGGGGGGGGCGAGGGGGGGCAGTTGCCCCCCCCCCCCTCACTTTCTGGGTAAAATATGACTAAATTATTCACCTTTTTAGCGTAGTAAAACTTGCATACTTTTAAGATTGATTTGCACAATTGTAACATAGCTATAAGTGGGAATTATGGTGGTACACATGCTTGGCGCGACATTGTAGCAGACAAGGAGGCTCCGCCTTCGCACACGACATCTGACGACAGTTGACGATGGTAGCCAAACCCAGTGACATGTGCGCTGCCTCATCGTAAATCTCTCTCTGCGCGCCAGTACTATACGCAAACTGTAACTTGGCTTCTGGTGAGCGGGTGGTCGGCTTACTTCACATCAACCCGGCAGCCGACAAGTCGGCATTCTTCCCGGGCCGACACGAGATCGACGCCTCTTCACATGCCATGCCGTGTCGTGACAGCCTTCCGTCTGCAGTTGCCTTCTCAGACTGCAAATGGAGCACGATCAGTTATTAGCGTGGCTTGTCTTGTACAGACGTTTGAAGAGAAGAAGAAGGTTGCATTGGGTTCATCCACTCAGTACGAGAATAGACGAAGTGGATGCATTCTCTGTCCTTTTTGAGGAATCAAGGGGAGATAAGTTTCCAATTATTTTCGGATGAGTTTATGGACTTTTGATGACTACGTGCACGAATGAAGAGTTCCACTCAGCTCAGCAACACATCCTTCTGGGAATGTTTCCAGCCTATACAGATGTTAGCAATCACAATCCGATGAGTGGAAAAACCAACAGTTAAAAATTTTAAAAAAGATTTGTTATTCTAAAGAGTGTACATTTTTCAAATCATATTAAAAAAAGTAAAACATAGGTTAAAAATCGAACGACCCAATAAATGAATTTTCAGAGATTTGTGATGGCGTGCAGGATCTGGAACATGTCCCTGAAAGTTGCTCCACTGCTTGTTCGTAACGCTTTGTGTCGGTGTGGTGTCGCACAAGTCCAAAGTGCGCGCCACCTACTTTCGCCGCGCGCCGCCATGCATGCACGGCGCGGCGTTCTTACGACGTCAGCCACGAGCGCCCTCTGCTACAACTCCGCTCGTGGCCACCACTGAACGACATCGTTCACTTGGGACTGAGATAGGAACCAGTTAACACTTCGGAAACAGATAGGCACCAGTGAAGACTTGGCTATCGGATAGGCACTAGGCAGGCCTCTAGCTCAACTATGTATCAGCATTCTGCAGTATTGAGCTATGTAAAAGTTAAGTATTACTAAGTCTCTAAGAAATATAGATCTCATTCTAATTTACTCTAGTGGTTCTAGTTTCTGCTGTCCCACTGGCCGCTCACCTCCGTACCTGCACAAGCGTGCATACTTTATTTCTGTGTCGGTCTTCCTACTCGGCCACCGACACCTACGACGGAAACGAGACACAAAAGCGGCGACGAGGCTGGGACACAAAAGTCGGTAACGGGTGAGAGATTATTTTTCTTTTGCATTTGTTAAGTGTTTGTTAGTTATAAAGGGTTAAACATGGACGCATATGCACGTGATGTACTAGGGTGAGCGGCAGTATTACTTTTATCCCAAGACATTTTACATTTCTTAATTTCAGAAACAATTTGCATAACCCTCAACTGAAATTCCACTACCTTATCGTCGTCAAATGATTCCAGAGTTGGAACTATCCCGCTAAAATAAAGGCATATGACGAGTGGATTTTCTGTGCGGTGTATTAATGAGCTATACCCCTACACGTACGATGGCCGAAACTGGAAGGATAGAAAATGTAGACGCGGAATGGAAAGAAATGCATTTCTGAAGAAGAGAAATTTGTTCATATCACATATAGATTTAAGTGTTAGAAATCGTTTTTGAAGGTATTTTTCTGGAGTGTAGCCTTGTATGGAAGCGAAACGTAGAAGATAAATAGTGAAGACAAGAACCGAATAGAAGCTTTTGAAATGTGGTGTTACACAAGAATGCTGAAATTTAGATAAGAGTTTCTGAATAGATTTGGGGGTAAAAGAACATTGTGGCATAACTTGACTAAAAGGAGGGAGCAATTGATAGGAAACATTCTGAGACTTCAAGGTATCATCAATTTATTACTGGAAGGAAGTGTGGGGTAAAAACTGTAAGAGGGAGACCATATGATCAGTACAGTAAGCAGGTCCAAAAGGATGTAGGTTCCGAGAGGTGGCCCGCAAGCCAGGTTACAGTTTACGGATAGTACTGTTCCAGCGCAAAGGTTGTCCTCTGTGTCTGTGGTAGTTCTGGCCAAATCGAATGCAGTTGTGTTTGTGTACGCACTTTTGTGTCTTTTAGTTAACAATGAAGCGTTCTTCTGGAAAAACGTTATTCGATTTCTTCAGCAAAAGGCAGAAATCCCAAGAAGGATTACAGTCCCACACCTAAATATTGCTGTTGCTCCGGATCCAGATAGTGACTTGGCTGAAGTGTCAGTGCCGGCTACACCAGCAATAGATGAACTACAGAGAATTTCGTCAGTGACAGAATCAACAATTGAAATAGTTACCGGTATACCTACACCGACACCTTCAAGTGTTGAGAGTGTATTGCCTGTAAGTAAGACTACTGAGTCTAATAGTCCTTCTCAGCTTCAATTTGAACCAAGAGATCCAATTCATGGTAGACAGGCAGCATCACAGTTTTTTTTAAATGATCCTTTTCTACCTATTATTGATAAGTACCTAGAAACAAAGGGTAGAAAGTTTAGAAGTATGTGGTTCACAAATTACAATTGGTTAGAATACAGTATTGCTGCTGATAAAGCTTTATCCTTCCCATGTCGTTTGTTCGGTTCCACAGGTTGTTATGATGAAACATTCATATCTAATGGATTTAAAAACTGGAGAGCACGAAAAAACTTCTTCTCACCTCAGTGCTCTTCAACGTTGGCAGGAAGGTTTTAAAAGTTAAGTAAGTGTGGTAAGCAAAATATCAACACATCATCAAGAAGAAGTTAAAAAAATAGCGATTATCTGAAGATTTTATTCCAGTCACTACTTTTCATGGCCAAGCAGGGAATAGCACTTTAGCGTCATAGAGAAAATGAGGACTCCGATGACAGGGGTAATTATGTCGAGTTATTGAAGCTGACATCAACAGACAACTCTTTATTAAAACTAAAATTTTTAGACAGAGATAAGTTTTTCAATTATGTTCATCACGACGTTCAAAATGAAATGATTAAAATCATGGCAAATTTGGGCAGGCAGTACATATTTGATGATGCTAAAAAATCGAAACAATTCTCCGTGATTGTTGATGAAACTCCAGATGTGTCACATCAAGAACGATTGACTCTTGTTAAAAGTTATGTAACAGAAAAGATCGAAATCAAAGAAAGCTTTCTTAGTTTTTACAAAACTGATTTGACTGACGGTGAAACATTATACAAGCTGCTTGTTTCAATTTTCGGTGAACCTGGCATTGACCTTAAAAATATAATTGCTCTGTGCTATGACGGAGCGGGAAACATGAGTGGTTCTTACAAGGGTGTCGCTGTGAGGATGAAAGAACAAACCCCGTATGTTACGTTTGTACACTGCTATATGCATTCTCTAAATCTTGCACTTGCCGATGCATCTAAAAACATTCCTTCTGTTCGCAACGATTTTAGAACAGTCCAACAACTATACTGTTTTATTGGGGCTTCTCCTAAAAGACATGCAATATTTGCCACAGTAAAAAGTGCAGCATGTGCAGTCAAAGAAGGAATAAATAAGGATTTGTCCTTGAAAGCACTAAGTGACACAAGATTTAGCAGCAGATATGAAAGCTTGCGGGCAGTTCAACAACACTTAATAGATATACTGCACCCTCTGGAAAATATTGAAGCTACTGACTCCAAAACTGGTGGAGATGCTCACTGATTGTTCACAAGTATTACCAAGTTTGAGTTTATTTTTGTATTGAATACTATAAAGTACTTTTTTGAACAAAACTAACATTCTTTCAAAGTACATACAGAATCATGATGTATCCATTCATGAAGTAGTCCAGGTGGGTGACAGCGTAGTTATGTCCATAAATAGTTTGAGAAATGAAGAAGTGTTCCAAAAGTTTCTTACTGAAGCAATTGATTTTTGTGAAGGCATGGCTTTGAGGGGCCAACAATTCAACGCAAAAGAAAACTTCCACAAAAAATAGGAGGAGGAGATGTTAATCCTGAATATGATTCACCTGAAGCCTACTTTTTAAAAACATTTTACTACCCTCGTTAGATACACTCAGTGAGAACATTAGGTCACGATTTGGAAAAAAAAAAAAAAAAAAAAAAAAAAAACAGCTGTATCTACTCTGCAACATGGAACTACTGCTGTCGGCTTCGATGAAGAACAGCTCAATTTGTAACGACCGTATCAAAGAAGCATGTTTTGCTGTGAGATCCGCATTTGGATTGGAAAATGATAATTTAGTCTCAGAAATCGATGTATTTTCAAGAAAGAAGCATGATTCAGACCAAATGGATCGTCATCTTGTGCCAAATTTGGTTTCACAATTTAAGTCTGGAAATGTTCATAACCAGTATGTATTCCCTAATTTGTTGAAGCTACTGCAACTGTTTCTGACTATCCCGGTGTCCACTGCAACGGCAGAACGATCTTTCAATGTCTTCAAACGGATCAAAAACTACTTGAGAAATTCTATGCTTCAAGAACGTTTAACACATTTAGCTACACTAGCCATTGAAAAAGATGCGGCTAAAAACATCAAATTAGAAGAATATGTAGAAATTTATGCCAGGAGGAAACCAAGGCACATAGCTTTGTTTTAAAGCAATTATGCTTTGATAAGACGTATCATGTTAAATTACGCTATTGTCTGTTATATTTGTTTATAATTAAACTAATGTTCCTTTGTTTGTAACAGTTATATTTTACTAGACAACTTAATTAAACAACTTATGGCATTTACAATTGTATATTGTCTTTTGTTTTTCCTCGCATTTGGTATTATAGGCCTGTAGGTGCAAAAATCAAACTATAACATGAAACAATTTCTTACAATGCCATTTTTAGTTTTAGATTTTATTCACCGTAAGGTGCGTGGCGGAGGGTACACTGTAGCACTACTAGGCATTTCCTTTCCTATTCCACTCCCAAATTGCCTATATGCCTATATGCCTCCGTACTACACCCAGCTTCAAATTCCGGCCCTCTAAATTTACTTAACAGAAATTCACGAAAAGAACGTCGTCTTTCTTCCAGCGATCCCCAATTGAGTTGCCGGAGCATTTCCGTGACACTCGCGCATTGGTCGAACCTACCGGTAACAAATCTAGCTGCTCGCCTCTGAACCGCCTCTTTGTCTTCCTTTAAACTGATCTGCTGCGGGTCCCAAACACTTGAGCAATACTCAAGACGTGGTCGTACAAGCGTTTTATACGCGGTCTCCTTTACAGGTGAAGTACATCTTCCCAAAATTCTCCCAATAAACCGAAGTCGGCTCTCCGCCTTACAACTGTTCTTATATGCTCGTTCCATTTCATATCGCTCTGCAATGTTACGCCTAGATATTTGAACGACGCGACAACATCAAGAAGCTCACTACTGATACTGTAGTCGAACATTAGGGGATTTCTTTTTCTACTCATGCGCATCGCCTTACATTTTTCTACATTGAGAGCTAGCTGCCATTCTTCGCACCAACTAGAAATTTTGTCTAAGTCGTCCTGTATGCTATTACAGTCAGTTACAGACAACACCCTCCTATACACCACAGCATCATCAGCAAACATCTGCAAATTACAACTTACTCTGTCCATCAGATCATCTAAATGTACAGAAATGTACAGAACCATATCAAAACAGCGGTCTCAACATTCCTCCATCACTTCGCCGTACTGTCCTCACTGAAGACCTCTAGACCCTTGGATACCGACACCAATCTCCTGAAAACAAGTGTGGGAGCAGAGCAGCGGACTTCCACTGCCGCGCCTGAGGAGCCGAGCGGTCTGGAGCGCCCGTTTGCAGATCGCGTGGCCTCTCGCGTCGGAGATTCGAATTCTCCCTCGGGCATGGATGTGTGTGTTATACTTAGGTTAGTTTAGCTTAGTTTAAGTAGTTTGTAAGTCTAGGGACTGACGAGCAACGTAGTTTGGTCCTACAGGATTACAAACATTTGAATATTTCGGACTTGCCCGTCCTATGAATTGCTCCCTCCTATGAATTCCCCAACAGGGGGCGGTGTCTTTCTTTCCCACACAGCAGATAAAAAAAAACACTTTACAGTTTCCTAAAGAGGAATAAGACCTATCTGGATATACAGTGAGGTGAAGGAAGTCATGAGATGACGATAAGTATAGGGCGCAGTGGTAACACACTGGAATCTCATTCAGGAGGATTGTGGTTCAACTCCACCTCCAGCCAAAAAGATTAAGGTTTTCCATAATTTCTCTAAATGACTCCAGGCAGATACCGTCATGGTTCCCCCAAAAGGATACGGCTTTTCCTTCCCCATATGTGAAAATATTCGAGTGGGAGTTCCGTCTCCAATATTCATGCCGTCGACGGGACGTTAAAACATGATCTTCCTTTCTTTATGCTTCCTTTCTTCCTCCTTCCGGTGATCTAGGAAATGAAAAATGATAAAATAAAAAAATTAAAAAAATTACAGAAATATCTACATCTTGATACTGTATTTAAATGAAGTAAAATAAGATCTACGTTGGCTGTCTACTATATTTCTACACACCAGAACCGGACGGATGTCTTGATAAACGGTGACGGACTGTCACCCCTCAGACTGTACGATGTTCTACACTGTTCCATGGTTGCACCAGATTCGAGGTTGTCGCAAATCCGTCTGGCCATTCTGTGTTGTTTGAGCAGATCGAGAGCACTGTGCGTCCAGCCGAGTCGTGAATGGCTTCCGGCATATTTTGGGACGTCGAAGGCCATTATTTGTCACCGACACCATGGCAGGAGTCTGGCCAGGCCAGAGACATCGCTTTGGTACTTTGCAAGCCGCTGTGGAGTGGACGAGCACTCTTAGGCGTCTTGCTGCAGAGCGTGCAATTACTCGTCGTCGGAGGTTTGAGTCCTCCCTCAGGCACGTGTGTGTTCTTCTCAGCATAAGTTGGTTTAATTACTTTGTAAGTTTAGTGGCTGGTAACCGCATCAGTTACGTCCGTTGGGTTTACAGACATTTGAACATTTAGTACTTTGCAGACTACTACTGGAGAAATTTATGAGGCCAATTTACAGCCAAGTTTATTGCTGTTGCACAGGCCCGTCGGTTGAAGTGGTGCTGCGGTAGCTGCACCCACTCAAAAAATTGATAGTGGGTAAAATAGCCACTCTTCATTGACCCGCGCAGGGGTGCCCACTCCCGGTCTGGTCGGGCTGGAAAGTGGAGGAAATCATTTTTCCGATCTTCATACTGTAAAATCTGTTGACGGATTATAGGACCACAAAAATCCTTTTATCATCTTAAATTTTTACTTGCATTGTAAGACGTATCGTGGACCCAATGTGACTTGTGCCATTTGTAGTATTATATATAAATTTAATGGCCAAGTATGCTTGATCGCGATATACCTAATTAACTAAAGATGTAAATGATATCAGATAGAATAAGCTATGTATTTATAGATCTGATAAATTTGTGGCGCCACTATGTGACGTACCAACATGTTTGTCATTGGTTGAGAAAATCGAAAATGCCTAATTTTCATTCTTCGTGAGTTTTTCCTTTCATAACACTTCTCACTCTGTTTTGAAGAAAGCATACGGTTTAAAGATCTGATTTTTCGACACGTGGTACTACAGGATCTGCGGCGCGCCTGTCACGATCCGCACGGCCTCTACGGTCGGGGGTTCGAATCCCCCCTCGGGCATGGGTATTTCTGTCGTCCTTAGTTCATAAGTAGTTCGTAAGTTTAGGGACTGATGATCCCGTAGTTAAGTCCCATAAGGTATATAAACATTTGAACATAAAAGTTGTTGAAACGGTTCTCTAATGAATCTTTATCGTCTAACGAGTAACTGCGTGTTAATATCCATCTCATCATCACTGTCTACCTGTTCGTCCCCTTGCCTCCCCCCTCCCTCTCTCCACATCAATTTCCTCCACCTCCTCCGTCTCCTCTTACAACTATATGTAACCTAGAGCCGCATTTAATGTTATGCTCAAAATCTGATATCTCTGAAAGATCTTCACCGAATATTTTGAACTTTTAACACAACGTTTTACTTCAGTAAGTGCATGTTTATATACATAATTTTTCTTTAAATGTCATATTCGAATTTATTTAAATTTTATAATGGGCGAACGTTGATGCTAAAAGTCGCAAAAGTGATATACAATACTTAGCATTCCATGAGTGACGGACAAGACATTCAGACACAGGGAAATCAAAATAAAGTGTTTGTCTTTTATTTCAATCTGTGGTTTCTCTCTGAAATCCAAACCTACTTTATTTGGTATACAAGATTAATGAGAAGTTTCAGCAATTCATCATTGTTTTTGTTTGCAATGTGGAATTATAGTAGTGTGACGGATGGGACAGAAATGAGCCTCAGGTGTTGCAGCTTGCAAAACATTGCATTATTTCTGTGATTTATGTATACATATAAAACTATAAGAAACTTGTTCATGAACTCCAAACTTCAAAAATTAACTTATGCTATGTATCACATAATTCATAAATGTATGTTTCAGAAACAATAAATGTTATGTGACGGACGGACAGGTAATGTGACGGTCGGGAGACGTCCGATGACCTGACTTACAAAATTATATTTAATACCTTTGACAGAGATAACATGAAACAAAATGGTATTAGAAACAGAAATGATGCCTAACTTTAAAAAAAGTGTCTTAAAAAAAGTACAGAAATTAAACTAAACAACAGGAAAACCAAACTTACTTTAAAAGTCCTCAATCTTGAAAATACCTAGTTTCCCTGCTGATTGACCACTAATATTATTATCAAAATAAAAACCGTGAATATTTTGCTTTACTCCTCATTGATCCTGGGCTGGCTGTTTTTAATTTCTTTGATAGCTGGATCTGAAAACTGTTTATTCTAACATGTGTTTCTGGATTACTTCTTTCAAAATTACTCTCTTTTATCTTGGACTGATTGGCAATTTTTGATTGTACACTCTTTACAGCCTTCCCCAGGCTCTGAGGACACTTACATTATCATAAACTTAATGTGGGTGGGGTACTGTTTCTAGAGGATTTTTCTGTTTCTTTTGGAATCAGTATTTCTTATTTTGTAATTATTTTCTCTCTCTTTTAATTAAAGAAAGCTTACTACTTCGAAATTATTGCTGTTTTCTTTCTTTCCCTGCCATTTTTCAGACATTCACTTCTTCTCACCTCATCATATTTCAAGGGATCAAGATATTTCCTTGATCATCTCATCCTGTCTTCCCTTTACTTCCCTTCAATAAGGCCAATTACACCATTTGAAAATCTAGATTAATCATACACTTATGAGGCAGCAATCCTATTAATAATATTACGTTGCATTTTACAGATAATTCCAGATGAACATAAAAGAGTGAAAAATTAAAAATTGAAATTGAACTTAATGCATTCTTGCGGTTTTGTAGGCTAGCAAGCTTCCTCTACTCTCTCATACGCCAGTTGAATGTCCTGGGATGTGCTCCTACTATATAGCCACAGTTATAAACGATTGCAAACCTCGGCATGACACACGTGACAGTACAACGTCAGAGCTACAGAATAGCAGCATTCTCGAAAAAATTTACAACTGTGCGTAATATTCTATCACATGCTGTTAATGGCACAAAAATATATTTAAGTCTGAATTAGTAAAAAGTACTTGGAAAAGCGTTTTTATGAATATATTTTACTGCATTCACAAATTATCTGCAGACGTATAAAGAACTTATAGATTAAGTGCCTCTTAGAATTAAGTTACAGGTTATTACTACAGCACTTGAGTTATTAAGAAAAAGGATGAAACTGTGCCAACTATCCAAAAGACTGGAGTAATAGGGAAGGTACAAGTATATATATGTGGAGTCTGTTCTTTCGGACATATCTGATCCTGCAGTTATTATCTATTCATAATCACGGAATGTATGACGTTAACTGCAAATGGTTAAATTTGAAAATGTGTACCCAGCCTGGATTCGAACCCGGGTCTCCTGCTTCGTAGGCTCTTACGCTTATCGGAATCAGTTTGCAAAAACTACAAGTTTGAGTTATAGTCGGCTGGGTAAAGTTGAGAATTTGTATCTGACGGGAGGCTTGTGTGGTGATCACTGCAGCTACCTAGGAAGCAGGAGAACCGGGTTCGAATCCCGGCTGGGTAGATATTTTCAACTTTACCGATTTGTAGTTAATGTCATACGTTCCGTGAAGATACAGGAAGTTAGTATAGGAACAGTTAAGCACTCTACTACACTCGTGGTTGCTGTTTAAAAAATTCTAAGAGTCAAAATTGCCAAGATGTTTATTTGAATTTTCTATTTTGTACAATAAAGTTCACCTCAAGCCAAGATCGCGTTCAATCGGCGTCAGCAGAGAGAAGCAGGAACTCCGTTTCGCAGTTATTTCGCGTTGCCGCCCACAGGTATTTGAAAATCCGCGTGGCAAGTGTTGAAAATCTTCTTTACTTTTACGACGTGCACTGTTGATTGTAGCTGTTTCAAAATCGGGACAGTAAGGTTATCGTTTGGTAGTTCGCGCTAAAGTCGTACCTGAACTGTTTCGATTGCTGTCCAGAAAAGATCAAAATTTTACTTATTAATTTAATATCTGATGTCCGTGATTTTTTTTCTTTTTTTTTTTTTTTTTTAAAAAAAAGAATATATCAATTTACTGATAATTATGTAAATTCCTCGGAATGTATTAGGAATTAGGAATATTCTAATACAATTACAACACGACAGTCCAGATTGCAAGTTACTGTGCTTTTTACTGACAATCGGATTCGGTTCTACAGGACCATCATCAGCCCTTTGGCACCTTGTTGGAGGAAGGTGGCCGTGGCCGGAGTAGGCGTCAACTGCTCAAGCGCAGCAACTTGCGATCTGGACTGTCGTCCCCAACCGCGGAATACGAGTTTTCTGTCCCCTAAATGCGCCAATTTTTGTGATTGACGAGCCGATCCAAATGAAAATGGTAAGCCGAACCTCATTTACATACGCATGCGCTTACTGATTATCAACACGCCCCTCCCGCCATCCAAGCGTGCAGTTTGATCATCCTAACGGAAACCGTTCAGAAATTATGACGTTTTTATTTCATATAGTTCAATAACTGTCAACCTGCATGTTACATTCAAGTTCACATGTAGCAAATTAAACTATTGTATACAGTATCTAAAACGGAGATATGCATAGACCTAATGATGTATCGATGTAATCTACCTTAAACGTACTAAGCGAATAATACATTTACTTTTTATTTCCTTCCCATAGTCCAGAAAAATTCTGTTGAATCACGGCAGTACACCGAATGGCCAATTCCATGGCCTTCGTTCAAATAATGATTTGAATGTTAACAGTCTGGGTTACAGAGTCAGTTTTGCTCCTTTGACGCCATGTAATATTCTGAGTATATGATACTGACAGAAAGGAGTTGTAATAGTGGTTATTCTTTCGCATGTTGTCATCAATTAAGATCATGAAATTACTCCCAATAATAGTTACCTGGCATGTTATGCCTGTGGAAAGCGATTGTTTATATTATTAATAAAAATACACCTTCTTCAGGTTGTCAAGCCAAGATCGCCAATAAAATAGATTTATTTCTCTTAACCAATTTCAGTGATTTACATCATCTTTTTCAGAAGGGTTTAAACATCTTCACTTAAGAGAGCACGTATTCTTTAACATGTTAACCATGCATTTTTACTCATTTTATGCGTGTTCTCCTAAGTGAATATATTTAAGCCCTTCTGAAGATTATGATATAATTCTTGAAATCTGTTAAGAGAAATAAATATATTTTATTAGCGATCTTGGCTTAACAACCTCAAGAAGGTGTATTTTAATTAACTTCCAGTACTATTCAGTCTCACTCGCACATGAGTTTCACTCTCCTTCCTGTTGCGGTTAATCTATCTACTGGAATGAAATTGGGTGGCCGGTACTCGAGGAATTGCAACATCCAATCAAAAGAGTCATCTCTTAGATGGCTAATTTTTGTTGTGTAGCTTGTAATGTATTCCACACATAAGCTCATTTTCAAAATGAGCTGAGTGAAATGCAAATTAGTAAAGCGGTTTGAGACTGACCCTAAAGAGAAAACACTTACTTGATGTACGTTACCTTAATAAATTACACCAATTAATAACCGTCCCCGCTCACGTAGCGTAAGCGATGGGTGGCGATATCATCAATTAATATCGATCGTGCATGCACAGTTTTGCAAGCGTCTAAGTACAGTCCAGATGTGGAATTTAGCAGATGTGAATCTTTAATGATGGGTAGTAAATGTCGCCTTGATAACTCAGTCATCAAGAACTCTTCCCGCGAAAGACGAGGTTCTGGGTTCGATTCCTACATCGAACCTCGTTTTTCAGGACTCTTGTATGTCCTTGCCACGCTATTTCCATATATAACTCTGCAAGCCACCAATATATATGTATTAAGCTGTGCTAGTCAAATTTATTAATATTTACATCGGTGATGTGTTAGATCCCTATATGATACGCGTACACCGGGGATTTGTATCTCAGAAAACGTCTTTCAAGAGCATCTGTAAATGAAACTATTTTTACTTTGGCTATTAATTCCATTCAATTTCACAACGTCACATTTTCGCGCGAAAAAAAGAGAGGGACAAAGAAACAGAGAAAAACAAAACATTGCATTTGCCATTTTTACACCTTAGAAGAAGGAGTGTTGCCTTGTATGGGAGTGGAACATGGACGATAAACAGTGCAGAAAGGAAGAGGATAGTCTTTTGAAATGTGGTGCTACAGAAGAATGCTGAAGATTTGGTGGGTGGACCACGTAACTAATGAGGAGGGCCGGCCGCGGTGGCCGAGGGGACTGAGGAGAGTCAGTCACGGTCTGCACGGCCACTACGGTCGAGGGTTCGAATCCCCCCTCGTGCATGGATATTTGTGCCGTCCTTAGTGTTAGCTAGTTCATAAATAGTTTGTAAGTTTAGGGACTGATGACCCCGTAGTTAAGTCCCTTGAGCTATACAAACATTTTGAATTTTTAATGAGGAGGTACTGAACAGAATTGGGGAAAAAAGGAATTTCTGGCATGCCTCGACTAAAAGAAGGGATCAATTGGTAGGGCACATTCTTAGACATCAAGGAATTGTGAATTTAGCGTTGGAGGGAAGTGTGTGGGGTAAAAACCGCAGAGGAAGACCAAGAGATGGATACAGTAAGCAGATTCAGACAGAAGTAGGTAGCCGTTCTTATGTGGAGTTGAAGAGGCTTGCTCAGGTTAGGGTATTGTGGAGACCTGCATCAAACCAGTCTCCGGGCTGAAGACCACAACAACAACAACAGTAGAAGGTAGGCGGACTGTCACCGCTAACACTGTACGGTGTGTTCCACTGTTGTGCCAGAGCCGAGGAGGATACAGATAGCTCCTACAACCAGCACCACCTAGAGAGAAGGCCGCGGCGCTCTCGTGTGACGTCAGGCAGAGTAGGTTGTGCCCGCATAGCTGACTGGCTCGCTGCTTCGGCATAGTGGGCCGTGCCGCAGCTGCTACCCAGTCAGCTATGCGCGCGGAACCTACACTGCCTGACGACACACGAGAGCGCCGCGGCCTTGTCTGTAGGTGATGTTGCTACAATGCCGTTCGGATAAGGTATCGATCTTCTCGGGGGTTGGTGTGGTGGGTTAAGAGCTGATCCATCTCGTCATGTTGTACAGCGTTCAGTGAGCCTTTTTGTACACACCCGTTGACCGCCTGAACACCTCGTCCCACAGGAGCAACAATTTCTGGGCTGGATGCATTACATCCTCTCATTCGAATAATGCACAGTCTTTCGAAGTCACTGATTTGGCGGTGCGGTGCGCTTCTCACTTACGTCTGTGACGAATGTTGCACGTCTTCACTTTCGGTTCATAGCGACAACGAGAGTTGCCGGCACATTTTACTGACAGGTGGTGGCGTGGCGTAGTATCGAAGTTGCTCCTGAAGGCGCGGACCGACGCAGAATGGTCCCAAATCCCAAAAATCTGGCCAAAAATTAAGACATAAAAATTATTATTCTAGGGACTTTTAATGGTTGGAATGGTTGCAGTGTTACACCTGGTATGTATTATGACCATAAATAAAAGAGAATCGTCCCTACCTGGTTCAGGAGCTCATTTCGTTTGTGAGCATCGTGCCTGCCGCAGCCGGCCGCGGTAGCCGAGCGGTCTGCGGCGCGCCACTCACGATCTGCACGGCCACTATGGTCGGGGGCTCGAATCCCTCCTCGGAAATAAATATTTGTGCCGTTCTTAGTATTAGCTAGTTAATAAGTACTTGTAAGTTTAGGGACTCATGACCCCGCAGTCTCATACGCTCTACAAACAATTGAACAGTAGTTGCCTGCCGCACTGTTTACTCGTGGAGAGTGGAAAGCAGCACAAAGTTCAGACGTTTGTAGAATCGCGAATAGTTAACAGATTTGGATTCTGCAAAATGAAGTCTTCTCCAGAAACTAAATACAATTTTAACGTGTAACTTGAAATTCCTATTGACAATGTATGAAACAGTTGCTTGCCGTCGTAGGGTTGAGTCCTCCCTGGGGCATGAGTGTGTATGTTGTTCTTAGGTTAGTTTACCTTAGTTTAAGAAGTTTGTAACATACGGACTGATGTCCACGCAGTTTGGTCCCATAGATTTACAAACATCTGAACATCTTTAGCGGTATTTTTCTTGGTCGCGTTCCGAGTAGTCCTGTTGAAAAAAGCAATAATTCAAAACTCTTGTCGACTTCTACTCTTAAACCGAATGGATATTGTTCCTTAGACATTTCTTCAAAACATATCCAAAAATTAGCTGCAACTAGCTGCGACTTCGGTTTCATTAATAATTTTTATGCGGTGATGTGTGCTCTCTTTGTTGTGTCCAGTAATTTTACCGCCTGAAATATTTTTATAGGAAATTTGTCAAACAATTATCCTATTAATGTTATTCCTTTATTTTCTACAGAACCTCTGGATAATATCGAAAAAAGATGTCTTTCACAAGACAGGAAATTTTCGTATTTGTAAAATCGCTATTGAACGAGAATATCAACGTGGTCACTGACATTGTTGAGATGGAGGTGTCAAGCAAATTGAAGCATCCATACATTTTTCCGAAAATTTTGAAAGATGCCATGGCTAAATCGGTATCGGTATCCAGGAAGAGGTGGCCACAAGTGAGCAGGAAAGAAATCAAGCCGGCCGCGGTGGCCGAGGGGACTGAGGCGCTTCAGTTACGGTCTGCACGGCCCCTACGGTCGGGGGTTCGAATCCCCCCTCGGGCATGGATATTTGTGCCGTCCTTAGTCTTAGTTACTTCATAAGTAGTTTGTAAGTTTAGGGACTGATGACCCCGTAGTTAAGTCCCATAGACTATACAAACATTTGAAAAGAAATCAAATTCTTCCAAAACTTTCACGGGTGGCTCAACGTTCCTGTTTCTTTCACATTTAAAAATAAAAAAAGTTCGAAGACTTCC
The DNA here is from genome assembly GCA_026315105.1 of Locusta migratoria. Taxonomy (NCBI): domain Eukaryota; kingdom Metazoa; phylum Arthropoda; class Insecta; order Orthoptera; family Acrididae; genus Locusta; species Locusta migratoria. Next base: position 344,177,675 of record CM048749.1, read on the forward strand.
ATGGAAGAAACAATGGGGCGTCGATTCCAGATTTTCACTCGAATTGAATATGTTGTTGATGCCCGTCGTATTTCATCCGCCATTTCGTTTTTCTAAATTTTGACTTTGAATTCGTAATCAGCGACCCCGAAAACCGCCAAGTACAAATAGTTCTGAAACAGTACATTTTCAGTTTCATTGCAGTTTAATTCATTATTTATTTTGAAAGTCATTATTCGAGCAGTTGGAAACGGTCGAAATATAAGAACACCACATTGGTAAAACTACTACAATGACAAGGTTTAGTCATTTGCTTCACTGGCGCCAACGTGCTAGCTCAGCGTGCTCTGTAATAATAATAATAATAATAAAAACCAAGAACTCAACAAACAACCTAGAATAAATACGAACGAACTACCACGAAGAACCGATTTACCCGAAGAAAAAGTGGCTGCGTGGATACTGGTCCACCTCTAAACAATGTTTATTTCATAGGTCACCTCTTCTATTGAAGTACGCGATACTTGACAAAGTCCAAACTGGTTTACCATCACAATGTGACAGAATGACAAGTCTGAGTCTAGCCGCAGAGAAGCCAAATCCTCAGTGTCGTCTCTCATCTGTCCGTCGTCGTCGGAAGGCGGGAGTCGTCCTATTGGTGAGACGACCACGATCGGAAGAATACTCGTGGAGCGTGACCGTAAGTAAAGAAAACCTTCTACAGACAGCCCACCTTAAGTAAAGACAGCGTACGAATACGCCGGTGTGAGTTCGTTGGAGACAAGAAGAGGTCCGCGTAAGCAAGATTTTTTGTCTTGTTTGTATATACTTCCGGGTCGCCGAGCGTGCATACTGCCCAGAATTACTCGGTGTAGGTTGAGTTGTTGGCCTTTCAGAGGTCCTGGAAGGCCCACAGAACACACCTCCCCACCAGGGAAAGCTGGTAGGGCAGCGAGGGAAGACACGTCCGCTGCGTCCGCTGCTGAGGACTCGCGCAGGAGGCGGTGAAGGCCAGCCAGCATCCGGCGAGTAGTGGGAGTAGTGGGAACCGCGCTAGCCCTGAGGACCTCCTGGTGGGGTGGAGCCTGTGATGGCGGTAGCGGCGGAGTCAGAGGCATTGGCGTGTCCTCGACCTGGTTCCGAGGTGCGGTGGACAATGGGTCCGGGCACGGGCCAGGGGCAGACAGCGGCATCAATGCTGAAGCAGTATCCATCACTGGAAGTGGACGAACGGAACAGGTGAAATGGTTGGTATGGCTGGCACTTCCGGGGGATAGAGCGGCAGTGAGCAAGTCAGGATGTAGTAGCTTGCAGTGTCAGACAACAGTTGGCAGGCACACTGTATGACGCCTGGAAGCCAGGTGTCAGCACAGCAATGAATCTGGAGGTACTGTAAAGGGGAGGCAGATGTGGGGAAAATGTTCAAATGTTCAAATGTTTGTTAAGCTTATGGGACTTAACTACCCCCGACCGTAGTGGCCTTGCAGACCCTGACTGGAGCGCCTCAGTCCCCTCGGCCAACGCGGCCGGGCGCAGATGTGGGGAAAGAAGGAGCAGGTGAAACAGTGTCAGTGTACTAGTTCGGCGAGACTTTATTAGCAGGTGGGAGTGGATCGATATAAGCTTAAAATAGGGTCAAAGCTTCATCTACTGAGTAGTACATAGAATGACACTTAACTTTTAATCGTGTGGACAAGACATTCTGCCTTGCAGTTGTGTTCAGGTTGGAAGGGTGTCGAGAAAATGTGTTGTATTCCATTACTGGCACAGAACCGGACGAATTCCTGACTACGGAATTGAGGTCCACTGTCAAATACTGATGTAACAAGAAGATCTTCAATGGATAAGATAGCGATGGCAGAGATGGGGGAGCAATGGACGAGAAAAAGTAGAAAAAATGCGTCGATAACCAACATCATTTACTGCTAAGAAAGCGTCCAGCAAAATATACTTGGATACTTTCCCAAGGTCGCCACAGGGTAAGGTACATAGGTGTATGGCGGCTTAGGTAACTGCTGAGCACAAATCTGGCACCGAAAAGTCATGTTGGTGAATGTTTCACTGAGCCCCAACCAAAAGACATCGTGGTAGGCAAGGGCCTTTGTGCATGCAGTGTCCCTGATGAAGAATCTGCAGGACAGTGAATTGGTTGAGGTCTGGGGACCTCCTATCGGGGTTTGAAGATTACAATCAAAGAATGACCCCACCTACTACTGAGAGTTGATGGTAGATGGAAACTTGGATTGCCTCCCGAATGTCTTCATCTACTTGGATGATGAGGATATGCAAAGTATCAAAGGAGTGGCCATAACCATTTGGAAGTAGAGCGAAAATGCATGGTATAACTGGAGTTGGAAAGGAACAGTGCCCAGTGTTTCGTCAGTAGCTGAGCGGAAAGGCAAAAGATCGTTTGGAGAGGCTTCTGATCGGTAATCAGGTGAAAGGGGCGTAAATTTGGTGCACGCAAACACAATAGCATCTTTTTCGATCTGTGAGTACTTCAACTTGGCGTTCTTGAGTAATATAGGTGTCAGTTGTTTGGACCCATCCAGTGGTCAACAGGAAAGAACAGCACCTATGCCATACTCGGGTGCATCTGTGGCTAGCAGTAGGGCATGAGGTGGGGAGTGTACCATCAAGCAGCATGCAGAGAGGAGCTGCTGTTTATGAGTGTGGAATGCTGATTCACAGGCTGCAGACCATCAGAAGGGGGTTGACACAGTGGGTAGAAGATATGGGCAGCTGAGGAGCTGAACTTACTGTGGTAGGAGATCTTCCAAGGAAAGGATTTCAGCTGAAGCAGATCAGCCGGTTGTGAAAAGTTGACCTCTACATAGGTGAATGAAGTAGAGATACCCTCTTGGAAAGTTATGTGGCCAAGGTAGGAAACAGAGTCCTTTGGGGAGTTACATATGAGACCCACATCTAGAAGAGAAGGCGGAGATTCTGTTGACGCTTGGAGGAGGAGGAACTGGTGACAACTATGGCATCAAGAGAATTAATGCTGCCTTGTAGCAGCTGTTCCAGATATCTCTGAAAAATGCCAAACAACAGTCGCCCCAATTAGAAAAGGCCAAGTTGGTTGTTAATAAAAGCCAGTTGAGGGAAAAAGGCGTCCAACAGAATTTGAAGGTAGGCTACCACCAATTCAAGATTGGAGAAATGTCATCAGGACTGGGAACTGGAAGGTTCTCTGCAAGCAGCTGGGCGTTTAAGGTAGCCTTGAAGTGTCCACAAGGGAGAAGGCCAGTGGTGTCTATCTGAAGATGTAAACATCAACCTTGTAGCTCCACAGACGATTAGAGTAACGAACAATGGCACTTCTGAACTAATATATGCGCAATGCTCTGATTTTGGACTCTCAGTGTACATGTAAATGTGATATTGTTATGTTTTTCAATGTGTCCTGATAGTAAATTTCACACTAAATTCGTACCACTACATAAGATTCCTCCATCTGGTTGTAATGAAAGCATGTATAATTGTTTCGACAGAATCATAACAGTTCCCAACGGCAAGCTGTGGGAGACAGTAGTATAGTAATATGAGTATGAGTGCAATGACCTAAATGAGCCCATCACCCCCACCCCATCCCCTCACTTCCACTCTCAGACAATAGAGGTGAACTATGAACTTGCTCCCTTGAACAATAGCACTCTTCCCTGAACAAAGGATGATTGACATCGAACATGACACCGCAATTAAGACAACTGAATTTGCCGTGGTGGAATTGCCAAGTGCATTGAGGCACGCTTCCCGTCAGGGGTTCGAATTCCCCTCAGGCATGGATTTATGTGCTGTCTTTAGTATAAGTTAGTTGATAAGTAGTTTGTAAGTTTAGGGACTGATGAGCTCGCAGTTAAGTCCCATAAGCTTAACAAAATTTGAACAACTGAATTCTCATACAGAATAACTTCTTTAGGGCAAATTACCCCTACAAGCGCTTACTTGGGTTACCTCCGCCACACCAGCCCAGCCAACCCTACTTACGCCCACTGCTTCCAGCCCTGCTTAACTTTCTTAATCCTAATTTTTATCCCCGCCAGGTCCTGGGATTTTTGTCTGTCACTTTCCACTTCTTTCACCTCTGGCAGTGTCAGGCCCATTGGTCTTGGAGTAAAGTGTTCGACTGGAAAGTGAAGGGTCGTGGGTTCAAAACCCGGTTAGACCTCGGATTCTTTCAGTCTCGACTTTAACCCATCCTTCACCTCTCAACGATGTGAGGAGTCGACAGAAATGACATGTGGTTTGGATTCCACTTTAAGCTGTAGTTCCCCTTTCCCCAGTTGGATAACTGGGGTAGGCTAGGAACACACAAGTCGCCGAAGTGGCGACCAATTGAAAGACTTTCACCAGGCCAATGAGCCACACGACATTATTATTATTAACTCTGGCAGTATTGCTCATGTGAAAAATACCGAGTTGCACCGTGGTTCGGAACCCACGTTAAACTGTAGGCCCCCCTATAACTGGCTGGGTAAGTCATTTCGAAGGTCGGAGGAAGGCAGCGGCATACCACCTACAAACAGGACCATGCCTAGTAAAGCACTGTGCTGTTCAAACCAATCTTCGTATTGTTGACTGCTTCACCTTAATTTTCATTACAAATTAATTGTACAATCTATTTTTACATTAACATTTTCTGAAAGTACTTTCAGTTTTCACGGAAATCATCAGTGAGAAACTGCAGCTGCCATGCAATTTGTAAGTAATGTTAAACGACAAATGTTTAAAGATTTACCAATCATTAAAATTTCGTTTCTCGGAGGTGGCTATTTATATACTACAAATTCTGTGCACTCAGTTTAGGTACCAAAATACGTTGAACCTTATCGAAAGTCATATGGCATGCAAAATTGCAATTACATGTAGAAGGAATGTAAAGAAAATCATCTGTAAAGCAATGTGCAATTAACTATTTCAGAATTATTGATTCAGACTCAAGCAAATGACCTCTGAGCATTTTAGTGGCGAGCCCAGGAGTGACATCAGTTCAAGCTCCTGGCGATAGGGTGCGCCAATGCCTGCCCCCCCCCCCCCCTCCATCCCACCCTCCAGTCTTAGCCTTCCAAACAAAGAGTCAAGATTGCCATGACGCTTGGTAAAACATGATATCCTATTAACTGGTGAAAGCTTTGTGTACTGATTCCTGTGAGAGATAGCCATCAGCAGCACAATGTGTCACCCACCACTCCATTCTCTCTCCTTCAGACAGCCAAAACGCAGTATTCTCTCAGCAACCTACACAAATATACTCCTCCACCCCGCGGGGTCCTGGGCCGACAGTTTTAACAGAGCTACGATCAGTGTTGTGTGCAGTACTCCAGAGCAGTGTGTGTTGTTTTATCTGCGTCCAATGCATACAAACAAGTGTCGCATCGTGTGTTTCATTAGTGTCTCCGTATACTCGCCGTCCTGTGTTAAATATCTCGAAAACAAAGATCGGCAGAGGAATGCAGTAAACGGTATGTTTATTGTGAAAGCTGTAAGAAGTTTATACAGCAGTTTGAAATAATAGTTACAAAAGCTGCTAACAGATGGCACTGTACGCTGTACAGCTCATATCAGTACACATAAGTGAAATAATCGTATGAAAACACTCTTTGAAAACAATCTCATCACAATGTTTTCAAAATGTTCACCATTGGCACTACAGAGGTGGCGCAAACGAAGAATGAAATTTCATATTTCTTAGTGTCTCAACCGAAATGGATTCACATGTCACAGAGATCGTCGATTGAAGCTCGTCCAGCGTGGCGGGATGCTTCGGTTAGACCATGTCTTTCACTGAGACCCACAAAAAAAAGTCACAGGGAGTCAAATCCGGCGAATATGGAGGCCAATCCATGCCTGCACCAGTAAATTTGGGATATTCCAAAGCAATGACTCGATTCCCGAAGTATTCCTCAAGAAAGCAAAACACTTGATCGGTCCGATGTGGTCGGCCTTTATCTTGCATAAACCATTCAGTTCCTGGTCGATCCTCTAACGCTTGATGTGTGGCGACAAATTGTTCCAAAATTGCAATGTAACGTGCAGCAGTGACCGTTTCTCGAATGAAAAAAGGGCCAATAATGCCTCTGCTGCATACTGCAGCCCACACAGTAACTTTAGGAGAATGCAGGGGTTTCGCTTCTCACCAATATGGCTTTTCGGGACCCCAAAATCGCCAGTTCTGCTTATTCACGTATCCATTCAGGTGGAAGTGTGCTTCATCTGTAAACCAGATGCAGCCAACATCAAATCATCCACTATCAATCATTGTGACCATCTGATTAGCAAAGGCAACCCTTTGTTGCACCGCTCGTACGGGTATGGCCTGGTGCGTTTGAATTTTGAGTGGAAGCACGTGTAGGCTCTTTCTCAGTATTTTCTGCATGCTGGAACGCTTCAACCAGTCTCAGATGCAATTCTACTGACGGATGACATTGGATTTCGCTGAATAATTCCAGAAACTGTGGCGATATTATCAGGCGTAATTGCGGTTTGCTTGCGGCCAACATGCCCCACTAGATCATCAGTTACACTGCCTGTTCGTTGAAATTTTGCGAAGAGCGTACGAATGGTTTTCGCATCGGGTTCTTTTGGAACATTAAATCGTGCTTGACAATTTCGCCTTGTTGCCGTAGGACTCTCTTTTAATCTGTGGCACTCTAGCACCAGAAAAACGCTTTGTTCACTGGATTACATGGTTTTAATCTCTTCCTTCAGTACGATAACCTCCTTTCACGTTTCAATAATGGGACTGATCGTTCTGGGCTTCGGATCACTATTTATACTAGGCATTACGTATGGCGATTACAGCGCAACCTGTTAGCAGCTTTTGTAACTCTTATTTCCTCTATCGATCTTTGTTTTCGAGATATTTAATTTTGAAATCAGGGAGTCCTTTTCTGGACATCCTGTATGTCGCCGTGGCTCCTCGTTTTTAACTGACTAAATGTAATTTGAATAATCTGTCAACTGTTTGTACTCCGAATTGTCATCTTGTTTATGTCACTATTTCTCGCCTCTCATATTTTTTTATTGTAATCACATTCATGTATTTTATTCTCTCGCCTGAAGAGCGGTCTATGCAGCTGCTGCCAACCTACTCGCTGTAATCGCTCGTTTGTAAATACAATAAAGGAAAAAAAAATATTCCTATGTGTCTAACGATAAACATCTGCTAATTTTTTAAAGTAATTTTCCCATAGTTTATTTATTATTAAGTATTCACAATCAAAACCATTTAGGTTACATAGAGGGAAAAACGTACGTTTATTACTTTCAACAGCGCATTTAGATTACATAGAGGGAAAAACGTATGTTAATCATAGTAGTGCTACGGAGATTTATTACTTTAAACGGCGCAGCCTGGTGCTTGTAGAAGCGGTCGAGTGTGCACACATGCTAAACAGCTCAGAGAGAGAGAGCACAGTGTTAGCCGACAGACCAGACACCTTCCTTCCCCTCCTGACAGTCGTTGGGGAAATTTGGTAGTATCTCTAACGAACTAACAATTTTCAGTGGGATAATCTGCCTTCTGTTAACCTTCCACAAATCAGAACAGCCATACATTTCATTGTTTAAACCAACAACTTTTCGATCTACATTCAAATGCAAACAAATTTTGAAAATTACTACCCTCTAGCGATCAGACAACAGCTAATGCACCCATTGCTCTATCAACCTATCGCATTTAATACGAACCTTAAATTGCACTCTACAATCCTAATTATCTAAGTCCAGACGCTTTGAAATTATTGGTGTCTAGAGCAACCCAACACTCGTCAACAAACCTAACTGCTTAAACAAGATGCCAAATCTCGGAGTAAACTTACAATCTACATGATGAAATGAAATCTCCTAACCTCTGAACACTTGTAAATTACTTGCTTTTTTTGTGAGCACACAAAACAAGGTAATAACCCAACACAAGTCGGAATATTCGACACTAACGCACAACCGCAACATTTCCATTTAAGTAGCAAACCAAAAACGTTAGATCACAATGCAGAAAAACATGCAAGGCCTCTGCAGATACACAGACATCATACATAATATTCCTACATGTTTCTTCTGATTACCGTGCACCACATTGTCCAAATCAAAAAGCCCTTAAGTACACCAAAGATAACACAAACGTTCTTTTGGGCCACTCTGAAAATTATTGAGCTAATCAGCCATTCCTTTAGCATCCTACATCTTAAACAATTATGCAAAACAATGCTATCCATAGGTCAAACGTGAACAATGTTTGCGTTTCGAAATCTGCTTTCCTTTTTCACTTTTATTTTATTTCATTTTTTTATTTTTTATTTTATTTTATTTATTTATTTATTTATTTTTGCTGCTTACCATATTAAACACGCCTTCTCGCGCAAAACAGCTTAACGCATACAATGGCCACTTCAGTATGAATGCAGGTCCATCAGAAGTTGCATGTCCATTAATAGCCATCAATCACCACTACCATTTCAATAATGCTTGGAGTGGATCTCTATATCCACCTTTAATAGAGTGTTTATCAGTAGTTACAAGTCCCTATGAACATACAATCTGATTCTAGGAACAACTACAAGAAACGACCGCTACCTCTGGCAGTCCCCAAATTCAAATGTTCAAATGTTTGTAAAGCTTGTGGGACTTAACTACGGGGTCATCAGTCCCTAAACTTACAAACTACTTATGAACTACTTACGAACTAGGACGGCACAAATATCCATGCCCGAGGGGGGATTCGAACCCCCGACCGTAGTTGCCGTGCTGACCGTGACTGGAGCGCCTCAGTCACCTCGGCCACCGCGGCCGGCGGCAGTCCCCAACACTCAAATAATTACTCTCAATAAAAATATCTGTCAGCTATCGTGACAACAACATCCAAGTTCAAACCAGTTACAGGACTCTGCTTGCGCTCAACTAGTCAGTTTCGCGATCACATAATGCAAAATAATAGCTTGCACAGATTATATCTTAGTCCAACGAGTATCAACACTTGTAAACGATTTTATTACACACTTCCCGTTCATCAGTTACATTGGTCACAAACAACTGAATGCAACAACTAATAACATCTCAGAATACTAAAGTTCCCAAGACTATGAAAATTTTCGCTATAAAATGCATACACTGAATTTACGCCAGTCCTTTGGTAGCCTTCGATAACTGCCAACCTACCATTCAGACAGTGATTATATTGTTTCTATATATTTGCATTTAATACAGAATTGATCAGTAGCTACAACTCCCTCTAAACACACAATTGCATACAAGTAACAACCACAACATGTAACAAGAACCAATCTAATCTCTTTTAGATCCTGGACATGTAATGGATATTTAAATACCCAGCGTCCACCACCATACTCAACAAACAAAGCCGAGATTTCTTACAATAATTCTAACCTTTTTACAACCAAATGCCCATACTTCTATCTCGATTAATTTAGAGCCCCCACGTAACAAAACAACAGCAGGCATTGCAAACAGGCTTTGACTGGACTATTTTAGAGTAGTTCTACCCATTTGTACTGAAGGTCTTACCCAGCTAGCCTGCTACTTTCCATGTAAGAGGCCATTACAACAACCAGTCAAGTGACAGGGTTGTCTTTGCAGTGATTCTTAACCTACGACAACTGGATCTATCCATCATACAAGACATAAACAAGTTACTGCAGACATCCCTTCCAATAACAAGCTTCCGATAATAGTCATTCCCACTCCATGGCTTAGAGTAATCTCTGATCATCATATTCCGTCCAAAGCCAATCCAATAGAGCATTTGGTTGCCACAAAAAAAATCTTATTGAGATTAAACGTATGTACAATCTGTAACTTTTCAGACTTTCCCGGCAATCTAGTGACATGATGGGTAGTCAGGTATTCTAGCAGATGTCAGTGTCTACTCTGCACAATATTTCAGCTACGTAACTCGTAACCTTCATCAGGTGCGACCTGAGACTGCTTTCTGAGTGGACTGGGTCCAGTATTTATGACTGCGGCCTTCCCCCCCCCCCCCGCCCCCACTGGAGGTTGTAGGTGCACCCTCTGTGGTCCGCGCCCATCAGACCCGCCTCTGATCGTTCCATCTGTGGTCTGGTGCTCCGTTTGCGGTCCGCGCCCGCTCGCTGAGGTGTTCTTGGGCGGTGATGTCAGCAATGGCCCTAGGTGCTCCCTCTGTGGTCCGCGCTCGCCATACCCACCTACAATTGTGTCATTCGCGGTCTGTCGTTCCGTTTGCGGTTCGAGCCCACTCGCTGAGGTGTTCTGGGGTGCTGATGTTGGTAGTGGCACTAGGTGCTCCCTCTGTGGCCCATGCCCGCCATACCCGCCTGTAGTCCTGCCATTCGTGATCTGGCGTTACATTATGTTACGAGTTTCGTAGCTGAAATATTGTGCAGAGTAGACACTGACATTTGGCAGAATACCCAACTACGCATCATGTCACTAGATCGCCGGGAAAGCCTGAAAAGTAACATCAGAAAACTCTATGGGGAGGAGATGTAAAAGAATATGAAGAAGCTGGATAAGCTTCGCCAGAGGGAAGAAAGGATGCTGAGTTCTCTCAGCTTCCTCCTGAGATGCCGAGATGAAAACATGGTACCAATTTTCGCCCGTATCAAACATCACTTCAACTTCAGGGCGGCTAACAAGATAAAACGAAGAGCCAACATGGCACTGGTGAGAGAGTGGATACGAGACATGCGCCACAGATTAGATGTTGTGGCTAGAGAGTTGCTACACCTTCATCTGTACATGGCAGCCTTCTTAACAAATGAAGATTGGGACTGGGTGGACCATGCCTCCTGATATTTGTCAATGTGTGCCAGAAGAAACGCCTCTTCCTGCCAATCTGCAAAGTTTGACTGCATGAGCAGGAAAGAACAACAGACGGAAGAAACTCGCACTGTGATGAATCTGAGTACCACAGAGTTCGGTGATACAACCTTGAAGGTTCTCAACAAGGGTCTTAAATTTGCAACGACTCCTAGAAATGTGCCCGTCTCAGATTTCATCAGTGCTGTGGAGCAGGTTGCAGCCACACTCCTAATGTGGCAGAGGAAGTTCGCCAAGGGACTTGCAGGACACTTACCAACGCCAGACCTCCAAAATCGAACATAACAGCTGAGGAGATGCTTACACTCAGGAAGCTCTTCGAAGACAGCAGTATTGTAATACTCCCTGCAGACAAAGGAAAGTCTGCAGTCATCACGAAGTTGGTGGATTATGATGAGAAGGTATGCCAACGTTTAGGGGACCCTGCTTAGAGAACACTGGAGTGTGACCCCACTGACAAGGTGGACAACAAGACAAAGACTCTCCTGAAGGAGGCAGGAATATCTAAGAAGATCATCAGACAGCTTAGCGCAAAGGCACCAGTCTCTCGTACATTGTACGGTCTTCAGAAAATACACAAGGAGGGTGTGCCTCTACGCCCAATTGTCAGTAATATTGGGGCATCCACGTATGAATCAGCGAAGTAATTGAAGAGTTTGCTTTCTCTACATGTGGGGAAATATGTTCACCATATCCGCAACTCGGAAGACTTCCTGCAATGACTCAAGCAACTACACACTAAGGACTCAGACATAATGGTTAGTTTTGATGTGGTATAGCTGTTCACCAGGACCCCACTGCAAGACTGACTAGAACAGATTGCAGAGAAATTTGATGGCACTCTATGAGACCTGTTCCAACATACGCTAACCTCCTCATACTTCCTGTATGGAAATCGATATTATGAACAAATGGAAGGTGTAGCTATGGGCAGCTTCCTGTCTCATGTGGTTGCTAACATGTTCATGGAGAGATTTGAGGAGAGGGCATTAGAGACAGTCAGATATAAACCCCCCTCCTTCTATAGGTATGTGGATGATACCTGGCCTCACGGAAAGGCTCAATGAGTTTCTTGAACACCTTAACTCATGCCACCCCAACATCAAGCTCACCTTGGAACTGGAGAAGAATGGACAGCTGCCGTTTCTGGATCCGCTATTAAGAAGGAAAACAAATGGATAAATTGGCCACAGTGTGTATAAGAAACCGACACACCAGGCCAGCAGCTGCCACCATCATGCACAGAAGAATGGGGTTCTCAAGACATTAGTCTACAGAGCACGTGCCTTGCCAGATCAAGAAAGCAGTGTTCTAAAAGAATGGATGTAAGAGGGCATTCCAACGAGCCCCTACGCCAGAGGTTCCAGAAGTAAAGAAGAAGCAAAGAAGACGTCTTATGTGTCATATGCCGGATCTATTTCAGCCAGAATCAGCAGGATTCTATGTAAACACAACAACATGAAGTGTGTCGTCTCTCCAGCCAGCAAGATCAGGGGCTTGGTGGGAAATGTAAAAGACGACCTGGGGTTATGGTATCCAGGGATTTATGGCATCCCTTGTCAATGTGGATATTCTACAATGGCCAGACCACCATAACAGTGGATATCAGGTGCAAGGAGCATCAAAGGCACACCTAATTAAGGCAAGTGATGAAATCAGCTATTGCTGAACACTGTCTGGAGCTGGATCATGTCATGAACCATGATGACACCAAGATTTTGGCACAGACACCAAGAATCTGGGACAGTTTTATTAAGGAGTCAATAGAGGGCAAAGTGGCTGACAATCTCATGAACCGAGACACAGGCTACCAGCTAAGTAGAGCCTGGGACCCTACTCTGGAACTATTAAACAAGCAATGAGGACATCACCAGTACAACATAGACACAAGTGCTGGAGGTATAGACATGCAGAACGTTCCCCAAGGAGAGCACCAGGAGGACATGCCTGAAGATACAACGTCCAGGAGTGGGCACAATGGGCATGAACCATAGAAGGAGCGCCAGACCAAAGAGGAAGCTCTCAGAGATGGGTACAATGGGCGCGGACCACAGAGAGTACCCTGATTGTAGTGGACGGAAAACAATAAATCGGCGCCCCAGACCACCCCAAGAAGGAGGCACAAACCGCAAATAGAACGCCAGACCATGGATGGCACAACCAGTGGATGACACAGGCAGCGGATAACACTGGGAGCATCTAGTGACACTACTAACATCAGCACCCCAGAACACCTTAGTGAGTGGGCGCGAACCGCAAACGGAACGCCAGACCGCGGATGACACGATTGGAGGCAGGTTCGGTGGGCGCGGACCTCAGAGAGAGCACCCAAGGCCACAGCAGATGGTAAACAGTACATCAGTGCTCCATAACAGCTCAGCGAGTGGGCACGGACCGCGGATCGCAAACGGAGCACCAGACTACAGATGGAACGATCAGAGGTGGGTCTGATGGGCGTGGACCACAGAGGGAGCACCTACAACCCCCAGTGGAGTGGAAGGCCACAGGCACAAATACTGGACCCGGTCCACTCAGAAAACAGTCTGAAGTCACACCTGATGAAGGTTACGAGTTACGTAGCTGAAATATTGAGCAGAGTAGACAATGACATCTGGCAGCATGCCTGACTACCCATCATGTCTTATGTACAATCTGTCTACACACACAGTCCATTGGCAGTAACTACTCCACTTTAAGACACCACACTATCGAACCCTTTGCTTCTCGACTGAAGATCAATAATTTGCCACCTCAAGCATTTCCGCTATGCTACCAAGATCTGTCCATTGGAATTGTAACCACCACTAACAGATTAGATCTATACAGGAAAACCCTAACACAACCATTATACTTCATATCTGTAAGTGCATCTACAATTGTTTGACACATGTACTTTACAACACATCAAATAATTATCCAGTTTTTGAACTCTGTATTTTGCCATCTCCAGATCAAAATACCAGAAGAATTGAGCATTCCAATGACCTACTCTACACAACACCAAAACAAACATGCATGCAGTGCCATTACCCTCACATATACATCTTTCCTTTTTAGTTTACCAATCGTCCGATTGCTTATCTGCACACCAATCATGTGAAGCATTTGCTCTGTTCACTTCAGTCTACTTACAATCGAATCTCACTAGCGCTAATCACATTTTTGTTGTTAAAGATTATTTACAAATAGCATAGCAGCTTTTGTTGCTCACTGGTGATTTCCAACGATAACAAAATTATTTTTCTTTAGAAATGGTTAATGTAAAAATAGGCTGTGACAATTAATTTGATATGCAAATTAGGATTAAAAAAATTAATCAGGTTGCTGGCAGTGGGCAGCTGGTGTTGTGGGGGTGGTCAATTGTCTTAAGTTGTTATTTTTTACGAGATTTCAATTGTCGTTTTGTGAAATTTCATGTTCAATGTCAATCCTTTTTTCATGGTAAGTGCATTGTCCTACTGAGTTTCATGTTGTCTGTCAATCGTCCTTTGTTCAGGGAAGAGCACCATTGTCCGAAGGTGGAGGTTCATGGAAAACCTCCATCGTCTGAGGGTGGATAGTAGGGGTAGTGGGAGGGTCTTTCTAGGTCATTGCATTCATACCCCTATTTCTGTACTACTACTGTCTCAACCATCTTACTCATTTTGTTGTAATTCGACAATATTGGCATGCCGTAATGGACGCCCAAGTTCCTGCTCCTCAACATGTCCCACATGCGCTCAGTTTCTGAGAAATCTGATGATGTTGTTGACCAGGGCCCCTGCTGTTTGTACAATATCGAGACCACATTGCATTGTAGAAGTTGTTTGCAGACATGTATTGTCCAGACGAAGAAGCACATTATGTTTCAGGCCAAGTCATGGCAGTGGCACGGTAACAACAGACCATACTACACTGTCTCTTATTTTAAGCTACACCAGCTATCTCTGGAGCAACACAGTTCTGCAAAAAAAGGTGTAAGCATTGAAAGGGTCATGAAACTGTTTCGTGAAAATGACATTGAACTCTGTTTTCTGGGTCAAACCAAGGATAAGATCTGTGAATAGGTGTGAATAGGCCCAGCCAGTTAGAAGCAACAGCACCGATGCGTTGATAACGTTATTCGTAGCTACGGTGTCAATTGCGCTATCGACACTCTTGTATCTAGTACACATAGTCTGCGTTTGCGAGACGTATCAGAGCCTGTCGTTTCGTTAGACACTGTGTGGACACAGAGGGTGAGAGTAGGGCATTCACACTTCTGTCTTGAGAAGTTGCTTTTTGTTTCTATACGACCAAAATTTGCAGCACTCCAATGCACTGCTGCCGCCGTCCCAGTTCCAACGACGCTGGCTTCAGCAGCATTTGGTTAAGTATTGCTTGCACCTGCTTATCTGGGCGAGAGTTAGGATTCTTCCTTTTGATGGTTTTCTTAAACATCATTTTAATACGTGGAGCCAGCCGCGGTGGCCGTGGGGACTAAGGCGCTTCAGTCACGGTCTGCACGGCCACTACGGTCGGGGGTTCGAATCCCCCTCGGGCATGGATATTTGTGCCGTCCTAGTTCGTAAGTAGTTCATAAGTAGTTTGTAAGTTTAGGGACTGATGACCCCATAGTTAAGTCCCATAGACTATACAAACATTTGAACATTTTTTTAATACGTGGAAAGCACTCGTAATTATGGCACGCTCCCTTAGTCTCCTTCGTGTTGTGAGTTATTTGCCACCGTCCGAAGATACAGTCATTTATTAGTGTCTTTTTGTATTTGTTCATGTATTATAAACTGAAAGTGTTTGACATTTTTAAAGTTTTGAGAACTGTTCTTATTTGCGTCAGTTAATGGATATGATTCTTTTGTGAAATAAATTAGGTACATTTAAACCTGGATCTGATTCAGTAGCTAGAGTCCCCATTTTTCATTTTATTTTGGTGGGTATGTGTTTGTCACGAGACCAGACCTCATTTAGGGCAAATTTCAGTAACTGTTAGATGGGGTCTGCCAATCCACCCCCTTCCTTGTGCTCTCCAATTCGCACATATCTGCAGCTTGCGAACCACCAAAAACTCGACCATCAACCTGGTAACTTTACAATGCGGTGTTCAGGATGGTGTCGGCATTGATTGAATGTAGTAGGCCGAAGTAAAGGACATATAAAATGCAAAATGGCTATGGGAAGAAAAGCCTTTATAGAAAAGCGAAACTTGTTAACACCCAATATTAATTTAAATGTTAGGAAGTCCTTTCTGAAACTATTTGTCTGGAGTGTAGCATTTTATGGGAGTGAATGGTGAACGATAAGGAGTTCAGACGACACCCTCTTGTACACCACAGCATTATCAGCAAATAGTCGCAAATTGCAACTCACTCTGTCTGTCAGACCATTTATACAGATAGAAAGTAATAGCGGTTCTACCACACTTCCCTGGGGCACCCCTGACGATACCCTAGTCTCTGATGAACACTCGCTATATCGAGGTCAGTGTGCTGGAAGACTTATTTTCAAACTAGTTTCGACAAAATTGTTGTCAATTTCGACTGATTAATAATCTGAAACACTATTAGAAAATATGCATACCATATACACACAAAATTTATTGGCGCCAAACGCTACTCTACCCTGAAGTGAAAAACGTAATACTTATGGATTCCATCATAGCATGACATTATTACAGGAAAATAACACATACGTAAAATGTTTCGTAGGAAGGCAGGCAACCATTCCATATGTGACTTTTTTTTCCTGCTAGCCATTCATGCAGCGATTGGCAGTCATCTTGCGAAACACCCTTCTGGTGTTGGCAACACTCGCGCTTATGAACTTGGGCATGCGCAATAGCCTGTTTTTGGACTTCAAATTGGCCGGATAATCTTTTTGTCTCCCATTGTACATAAATCCATTTTTCAGTAGATGTTAGAGTAGATGTAAAATTACAGATGTCCTCTGTGCGGTGCGCAGAAACTTTGCTCTTTTGGCCCACTTTAGATTACGGTAGTAACACTAAAAGTGGGCCTCTGCGATCGTCTTTTGACAGCTCGAAATTTAAATGAAAATAACTGCTTAACTATTCATCTGACACAAAAATTGAATAACCGAATTTGTAGAGGAGAAAATTCTCTATAACTTTGCTCTCTTATGTTTTTTCTCATATCTCGTAGCGTTTCAAAGATATTTGCAAAAATAACGGCGATTTTGGGATGTATGTCTGTCTGTCCGTCTGTATCTGTCTGTTCCCTGTTTTTAAGACGAACCGTTCAACCGATCAGCACCAAATTTTACAGACATGATTGTAGGCCGTCAGAGACCAGAACCTCCCTTTTTCAAATTTTTCGGACAAAAAATACGGTAGTAAAACCAAAAAAAGCCGTTTGTAATGTAATTGTAATTGCAAACGAACCGTTCATCTGACACAAAAATTTAATAACCTAACTGGTAGAGAACCTCATTGGTAGAGGGGAAAATTCTCTACAACTTTGCTCTATTACGTTTTTTTTCATATCTTGCAACGTTGCAGAGATATTTACAAAAATAATGGCGATTTCACGATGTCTGTCTGGCTGTAACGTGTTCCCACTTTTTAGGTCGAACCGTTCAACCGATCGGCACCAAGTCTTACATACATAATCGTTGGCTACCAGAGACCATAACCTCGTTTTTTGAAATATTTCGGACAAGAAATACGTTGGTAATACAAAAAAAAAAAAAAAAAAAGCCGTTTGTAATGTAATTTTAATTGCAAATAAACCGTTCATCTGACGCGAAAATTGAATACACAGATTTGTAGAGGAGAAAATTCTCTACAACTTTGTTCCCTTGTGTTTTTTTCATATCTCGTATCGTTTGATAGATATTTGCAAAAAATAACGGAGTTTTGACACCCTCCACTAAATTAACGAAAACCAGCCGTTCGCAGATGTCACGTGACATTCCTCGCGCAGAACTGTCTCTGGCATATGCCATCTTGCGTTGCGTATTTGATGATTTTCTTATTTTAACTTACACCTTTTCATTTCAAAGCAATGGCGCACAGAAGAATTAACAAAAACACGTCGTTCTTCTAACTATACATGATAATGTAGTGTCTACAAATGCCATATTAGCATCAGTTAACAACGGACATCAATAGTATGAAATTTAAGAATCCAAGTTCTATGTGCTGGTCGTACCGTAGTGGGCAATGCGGAAGACGAATGCAATCAAGTGGATTAAAGTCATGGCGCTACATTACCTTTACCGAGACAGTGACAAAACCATCCTGGATTTCTGGCAATATTTGCTTGAAACACACACGACTGTCCAACGTGGAGCATCCTACCGAACCACTTTTGCGAAGCCGGCTGCGTTGGCCGAGGGGACTGAGGCGCTCCAGTCACGGTCTGCACGGCCACTACGGTCGGGGGTTCGAATCCCTCCTCGGGCATGGATATTTGTGCCGTCCTAGTTCGTAAGTAGTTCATAAGTAGTTTGTAAGTTTAGGGACTGATGACCCCGTAGTTAAGTCCGATACGCTTTACAAACATTTGAAACAACTTTTGCGAACTTTTTAGGGTCACTGTTCACGAACCCTCCACCCAGCTGGGGTGTCCCAGGTATGAGAAGAGAATAATGATGCAGCCCATAGAACCTGATTGATCCCAACGGTACAAAGGCTACAGCCCTTGAATGCGAGATACTCATATGAAGGGATACTCATATGAAGGATTGTCAACGGGTTACGTTCTTCGAGCAGTTGGCCCCCTATAATAATCATAAAATGAAATAAAGCAATATATTACAACTGACATAAAAAAAAGAAACTGTGACGCTGAAGGTCAGTGGTTCAAAACCAGCCACTACCTAATTTTTTCCCGAAAAGGGTTTCAGACACTTTTATTAATTAATTTTTTATTGTTTACATTATAATTTTGGTCCAAAATGTTTGCAAAAACTTATAAAACTACAAATCTAAAGTGTGCCGTAAAACAATTGCAATTTTTTTTCCTGCTAGCCATTCATGCAGCGATTGCCAGTCCGCTTGCGAAACACCCTTCTGGTGTTGGCAACACTCGCGCTTATGAGCTTGAGCATGCGCAACAGCCTGTTTTTGGACTTCAAATTGGCCAGATAATCATTTTGTCTCCCATTGTACATAATACCATTTTTGAGTGTATGTTACAGGAGATGTAAAATCACATGTGTCCACTGTGCGGTGCACAGAGACTTTGTTTTTTTTTTTTTTTTTTTTCCCGCCTCGAGTGTATCGGCGTAGACGCAGGCGGGGCCCCGGTGCCGAAATGCGGACACCTGCCGCTCGGCCCGGCGCTTGTGGCGGTGACCGGTGTTGGCGCGCTGGGCTCTGCGGGCCCGACATGACCTGCAGCAGCCGCCGTAGCCGCCGCTTATATAACAGCCACGTCTGATGGAAACCGGCCGCGCTGGCGGGCGAGCCGCGCACCTGGGCTGCGAATCGGCATCTGCTGTGTGTCCGAACGACCTCCAGGGCCGGCAGAGGCCGCAGCCGCCGCCTCACGCCGCCTCGGGCCCAGAGGTTTCAGGGCCAGTCCCTCGCCACCACCGTTCTCCCACGCCCGAAGAAGCAATCGAACCTCCGCGCAATTCGTGGCATCTCGGCAGCTATTACATGTGGAGTCCCGCAGAACACTTTGAAACTACAACTACATGATAAAATATTCATAGAATATCAACTGCTATTGGGCAAAGATGAAAATGTGTACCCAGCCGGGATTCGAACCCGGGTCTCCTGCTTTCTAGGCAGTTGCGCTGACCCCTACACCACGTTTTTTTTTATTTTTTGTGTTTTTTTTATTTATTTATTTATTTTTTTTTTTTTTTTTTTTTTTTTTTTTTTTTTTTTTTTTTTCCACCACTGCGGACGCAGTGATCACCGCACCTGCAAGGACTACCTAGGCACGCCTCCCGTCGGATACAAATTCCCAGCTTCACTGCAGGACCAGAGGTGACGTCTGTTCTTTCGGAATATGTATATATATGATAAACCTTTCAATCTGCAGCGGAGTGTGCCCTGATATGAAACTTCTTGGCAGATTAAAATTGTGTGCCGGAACCGGGACTCTAACCTGGGACCTTTGCCTTTCGCGGGCATTCGCACTACCGACTGTGTTATCCCGACACGATTCACGATGCCGCCTCACAACTTTACTCAGGTTCGAGTCCCGGTTCCGGCACACAATTTCAATCTGCCAGGAAGTTTCATATCAGCGCACACTCCGCAGCAGAGTGAATGTTTCATTCTTGAAACACCCCTTAGGCTGTGGCTAAGCCATGTCTCCACCATAGCCTTTCTTCCAGGAGTGCTAGTCTTGCATGGTTCGCAGGAGAGCTTCTGTGAAGTTTGGAAAATAGGAGGCGAGGTTCTGACGGAAGTAAAGTTGTGAGACGGCATCGTGAGTCGTATCGGGATAG
Source organism: Locusta migratoria (assembly GCA_026315105.1). Taxonomy (NCBI): domain Eukaryota; kingdom Metazoa; phylum Arthropoda; class Insecta; order Orthoptera; family Acrididae; genus Locusta; species Locusta migratoria. The sequence goes on from CM048749.1 coordinate 344,197,874, forward strand.
CACAGTCAGTAGTGCGCTTGCCCGCGAAAGGCAAAGATCCCAGGTTCGAGTGCCGGTTCCGGCACACAATTTTAAACTGCCAGGAAGTCTTACATCTACATACTCAGGTGCGTAGCGGAGAGTACTCAGTACAACTACGACACTCCTGACCATTGAAATTGCAACACCACAAAGATGACGTGCTACAGATGCGAAATTTAACCTTCAGGAAAAAGATGCTGTGATATACAAATGATTAGCTTTTCAGAGCATTCACACAAGGTTGGAGCCGGTGGCAACACCTTCAACGTGCTGACATGAGGAAAATTTTCAACCGATTTCTCAAACACATCCTGCTACAAGGTCTAAAATTGTTGCAGAATGTCACAGGGTTCTGGTGTAGCTAGGGGAAAGCAATAGAGTAAACCTATTGTGGGTCCCTGGCCACTCGGGGATCAGTGGCAACGAACATGCCGACTGATTAGCCAGGATGATGGCAGAGACTCCATTTATTGGACCGGAACCTGTCCTGACAATCACCAAGGCAATGATAAAATTGGAGCAAACGTTCAAATGTTTGTATAGATTATGGGACTTAACTACGGGGTCATCAGTCCCTAAACTTGCAAACTACTTATGAACTAGCTAATCCTAAGGTCGGCACAAATATCCGTGCCCGAGGGGGGATTCGAAACACCGACCGTAGTGGCCGTGCAGACCGTGGGCCGGCGAATAGGAGCTACGTAACTGGCTCAGAAGACAGTACATAGAATATTGGACCAAAGTATATCAACAGAAACATGGCAAGGTAATGATGCCAAGGCCATGTTTTAAAAGAAACTTAGTTTCGGTGCGGGCAGTGGCGGGTTGGACCAAGACTGTTTTGGCTTCCCTGAGAAAATCAAATCAAATCAAATCAAATCAATCTCATACACAAACAGCAGTTGTCTGGCGTTGCCTGGTGAAACGTTGTTGTGATGCCTCGTGTAAGGAGGAGAAATGCGTACCATCATGTCCCACTCCCATATAGAACGAGAGAAAAACAAACGCTTTTATCTATCTGTACAAGCCCTAATCACTCTGAACTTTGTGGTATTTACGCGAAACTTAGGTTCGCGACAGTTGAATCGTTCGGCAGTCCGCCACAAAACCCGGCCATCTAAATTTCTTCAATAGTGTTTTTCCTCACCCTCCCTCCAGCGACTCGCATTTGAGTTGCCGAAGCATCTCAGTAACAATCTCGCATTCATAGAAACTACCAATTACAAGCCTACCTACCCGCCTCTGAACTACCAATATGTCCTCATTTAAACGGATTGATACGGACCCCAAACAGTTGAGCGATACTCAAGGCGGGGTACTACAAGCGTTTTATATACGTTATCCTTTACAGACGAATCACACCTTTCCAAAATCCTCCCAACAAAAACAATGTCGACGATTTGTCTTCCCCACGACTGTCCTTATGTGCTCGTTCCAATTCATATCGCTGTGTACAATACTGGCCATTAAAATTGCTACACCAAGAAGAAATGCAGATGGTCAACGGGTATTCATTGGACAAATATATTACACTAGAACTGACATGTGATTACATTTTCACGCAATTCGGGTGAATAGAACCTGAGAAATCAGTACCGAGAACGCCCTCTATCCGTAATAATGACCTTGATACGCCTTGGCATTGAGTCAAACAGAGCTTGGATGGCGTGTACTGGTACAGATGCCCAAGCAGCTTCAAGACGATACCACAGTTCATCAAGAGTAGTGACTGACGTATTGTGATGAGCCAGTTTTTCGGCAACCATTGACCAGACGTCTTCAATTGGCGAGAGATCTGTAGAATGTGCTGGCCAAGGCAGCAGTAGAACATTTTCCATATCCAGAAAGGATCGTAGAGAACCTGCAACATGCGGTCGTGCGTTATCCTGCTGAAATGTAGGGTTTTGCAGGGATGGAATGAAGGGTAGAGCCACGGGTCGTAACACATCTGAAATGTAACGGCTACTTTTCATAGTGCCGTCGTGCGAACAAGTGGTGACCGAGACGTGTAACCAATGGCACCCCATACCATCACGCAGGGTGATACGCCAGTATGGCGATGACGTGCGTTCACCATTATGTCGCAAACACGGATGCAACCAACATGATGTTGTAAACAGAACCTGAATTCATCCGAAAAAAAGGACGTTTTGCCATTCGTCGTTGCGAACACCATCGCAGGTGCTTCTGTCTGTGATGCAGCGTCAAAGGTAATCGCAGCCATGGTCTCCGAGCTGATAGTCCATGCTGCTGCAAACGTCGTCGAACTGTTTGTGCAAATTGTTGTTGTCTCGCAAACGTCCCCTAATGTTGACTCAGGGATCGAGACGTGACTGCACGATCCGTTACAGCCATGCAGTTAAGATGCCTGTCATGTCGACTGCTAGTGGTACGAGGCCGTCTGGATCCAGCACTGCGTTCCGTATTGCCCATTCGATCGCGACCAACGTGAGCAGCAATGTAGCGATACGATAAATCGCAATCCCGATAGACTATCGTCCTAACTTTATCAAAGTCGGAAACGTGATGGTACGTATTTCTCCTCCTTACACGACGCATCACAACAACGTTTCACCATGCAACGCCGGTCAACTGCTGTTTGTGTATGAGAAACTGGTTGAAATCTTTCCTCATGTCAGCATGTTGTAGGTGTCGTCACCGGCGCCAGCTTTGTGTGAATGGTCTTAAAAGCTAATCATTTGTATATCACTGCATCATCTTCCTGTCTGTTAAATTTTGCGTCTGTAGCACGTCATCGTCGTGGTGTCGCAATTTTAATGGCCAAGAGTGTATATAATGAATGTGTTGCAATCTCCAGCTGTTCACTGACGTTGCTGTCGTGTACTGCAAGGTGTCGTCATTGAATGACTATACTACGATGCAGCATAACTTTAACCAAATTTCTGGCTAGCTCTAAACGTAGAAAAATGTGATGCAGATGAGTAGGGTAAACAATTTCATAATGTTCAAATACAGCATCAGTAGTGGGATGTTTGCAAAGTCACGTCAATTAAATATCTTTGCGTAGCGCAGCACAGCTCTATAACATGGAACGAGCATATAAGGTCAGCAATGAGGAAGGCAGACTGTCGACTTCGATTTATAGGGAGAATTTTGGGAAGATGTGATTCTTCTGGAAGGAAGAATATGAAATGCTTGTGCAACCCCGTGTTGAGTATTGCACAATTGTTTGGGATCTCCACCAGATGTGTTTAAAATTATTTCATACCAGTTGAAAACCCGCTGTTGCCCGGGTATTTATTTATTTATTTATTTGAATTTTGAGTTAGTACTTTTCCTATCCATTCTCTCTCTCTCTGTCCATCTCCTTTTTTCTAAAAACATGTTACATTTATCAGGGAATATATAAGAAATCAAAGGTAAATATGCACTCGTTTCGAATAATCCAATCACGAAATTCAACAATAATAATTGTAATAATATCACAGATGGATCACTTGATGTAATGCGCGAAACGTCAAATCGATTTTTTTAAAGACATGTATTAAAATAAATTTCTTTTTTACTGCTTTATTTATTTTTACTTATATTTCCTTATTCGTATGCTTATCCTTACAGAGAAAGAGCTAAAGACATTGTAGCACGCATAGCCCAAAGGTATGGTCTGTGGCATCACGTTTCGCTGTATGTAACTCCCTTGCTATAGAATCACAAACGTCATCGCTGGCCTTCAGTCCCAATTTTTTTATAATTTGACGCCTTTCAATCACCATATCTTCCACCACCTTATATCTATAGGCATGGAACTTCTATGGTGTACAACGGGAAACTTCGGACAACAATTACACACAGACGATTAGTTTGTGTTTTGTATTTTTCGCTGCAGAGGGAAATATTAACACACACACACACGTAGAATTTTATATACACCGATAACTTTCCATTCCAATATTCTCCACCCTTTTATCATTATCAACCCTCAAGCAACGATGGAACCAATAAAACCATTTTCAAAGAGTAAATATAATTTTCAAAGAATCATTATTGTTTCGCGTTTCTCGTTATATTCTTCAAATTACTAAATATCTATCAGATCGCTATAAAATCGTGCCTAAAACCTTCGTCAGGTATGAATTAGTAACTGTACAAATATTTAAGTCTCAGTCCTGTCGTTTGGACGTGATAAGCGTACACCGAACAGACATTCACATAGCTATCCGATCGCCATAAAACCATGCCTTAAGCCTTCCCCGGGTAGACATTATTAACTGTACAAATTGTTAGCTTTTTATGTCTTGTGGTTCACACGTGATAAACGTATACCGAATAGACATTCACATGTATAGATATAGATGATGCATGGCGGAGGGTGCTTTCGTTTCTTACGCCTTCACGCTGAAATGGCTGAATGAATGAAATTTTGAGCAGAGGTAGCTTATAACCTGATTCATACATGGGATACGTTTCGTAAGCCACCATATGGTGCTTGGCGGAGGCACCTTACTGCGGGTATATGTTTGTTACTCCTTCATGCTAAAATGGATGGACAGATTAATGTATTTTGGAACAGTGATAGCCAAGGCCGTCGTGACGGTGTAGCGGTCGCTGCAGGTCTTTAATCGTGTATCTAGTACTACTCGCAATTGAAAGGAAGGCTCAGAGACAACCGAAAATATGGTACGCCAGCCGCATGTTGCGCGAAATCCGGCAACGCTGGAACCAACGCGGCGCTGCGCTACAATCAGCTAAAAGTGGAAAACACCCATTGTCGCTTCGGGTGTTTCCGCAAGGCTGCTGCTGTCTTCTGCTCTGTTCCTCATCCAACTCGACCCGATTGCTGGCGAAAGTGTAGGGACCGACTGAGTGCAAAACGTTCGTAAACAGCATTGTGTATCGGTTCCGGATGCGAACGTCCACATCACTGTTTTCTTTGTTCACTGTTTACTGATGGGTGAATCAATAACATTAAAACCTCCAGAAGGTCATTCTAGAAGCTTTAATGTCTTTTTTCTCTCTTTAATTAAGGTACCTGATTACCCATCTTAGCAAGTACTGATAGAGACAGAGGGCGAAAATTTGAAGGAGGAGCCGAAAAAAACCGTAAAAGGAAATTACGGGAAGCATTCCAACAGTCGAAAACAGGTGCCCTAGAAAAAATTTTGGGCACCAGTTTATCGCAGTCGTTTGTCCAAACATCGAAGACAGAGTCGATCAGCACAACGACAGGAGAAAGCAGAGAGGACGAGAAGTATCGACTAAGCACGTCGATCAGTCTGCTTCTTCTAATGATGAATCTGCACCAGTGACAGTGTTTTCATCTTCTGAAACTGCAGCATTAGATATGAAAAAAAAAAAAAAATGATCTGGAAATATGGCCAGACATTATTAATGCTTCAGTGACGGAAATTCTGGTACATCTACGTCTACAAAATGTTCAAATGTCTATAAATCTGTCGGACCAAACTGCGTGGTCATCAGTCCGTAGCTTACAAATTACTTAAAATCCTCCATGGCGAGCAACCGCGCGCTCCGCAGCGAGACGCTTTAGACCGCTCGGCTACTCCACCGCGGCATCTACACGGGATACTTTGCAAATTACATTTAAACGCCTGGAAGAGGGTTCTTTTATAACCATCCTCTACCATTCCACTTTCTAATGACGCACGGGAAGAAAAAACACCCAATTCGTTCCATTTTCGATCTGACTTCTCTTATTTCATTGGTATGGTCATGTTTCTCTATGTAGGTGGGTGCTTGCAAAATATTTTCACTTTCAGAGGTAAAAGTCGGTGATTGAAATTTCGCAAATAGATCTCGCCGCAATGAATAACGTCTTTCTTTTAATGATTTCCACCTCAAATCGTGCAACACTTCCGTGACGCTTCCTCCCCATCCCCCTTCCCCCTGCAACGTGATAAAACAAAACGAGCTGCCGTTCTCTGAACCTTCTCAATAGCTTCCGTCAGTCCCACCTGCTGAGGGTCCCACACTGGGCAATAGTACTCCAGGAGACGACGCACAAGTGTGATGTAGGCAATCTCTTTGGTGGAGCTGGTGCATCATCGAAGCGTTCTGGCTGTGATACGTAACCTTTGATCCGCCTTCCCCACAATATTTTCTATGTGTGTTCTCTCCAGTCTAAGTTGTTTGTAATTGTAACTCTTAGGTATTTGGTAGAATTTACGACCTTAAGGATTGCCTGATTTCTCGTGTAATTGAAGCTCAGCTGGTTTCTTTTTGTGGTCATGTGTATTACTTCACACTTTTCATTATTTAGAGTTAATTGCCAATTTTCGCACAAAGGAGAAATTTTTTCTAAATCGCTTTGGAGTTGCTTTTGATCCCCTGTTGCCTTCACTAACCGTTAAACGACAGCTTCATCCGCGAACAGTCTAAGGGAGCTATTCAGATTGTCTCCTAAATCATTTATAAACACAAGGAAGAGTAGGGGACCTACAACGCTTCCCTGGGGAACGCCATATATCACTTCTGTTGTATTCGATGACTTGCCGTCAATTACTACGAACTGCGTCCTTTCTGATAGGAAATCGCGAATCCAATCGCACAATTGGACGAATTCCATAAGCACGCAATTTCATTACAAGCTGATAGTGAGGTAGTGTCAAAAGCCTTCCGAAAATCAAAAACTGTGGAATCGATTTGAGATCCCTTCTCGATGGCAGTTATCGCTTTATGTGAATAAAGGGCAATTTCTCCGTTCGAGCTCTGATTTCTCGTATTTTATTGTGATAATCATTTCTACCTCTGTTGGTGGGTGTCAACAATATATTTTCGCATTCGGAGGAGAATGTTGATGATTGAAGTTTCGTAGGTAGACCACGCCGCAGCGATAAGCGCCGTTGTTGTAATGATTCCATCCCAGATTCTGTATCATTTCCGTGACGCTGTCTCCCTGTATCGTGACAATACAAAACGAGCTGCCCTTCATTGGACTCTTTCGATGGCTTCCGTCAAACCCACGTGATAAGGATCCCACACTGGGCAGCAATACTCCAAATGAGGACGGACAAGCGTACTGTATGCAGTCTCTTTAGTAGTTCTGTTGCACCTGCCAATAAAACGCAGTCTCTGGTTCGCCTTTCCTACGACATTATCTACATGTTCTTTCCAGTTTAAGTTTGAAGTAATAGTAATTCCTAGGTATTTAGTGGGGTGTAAGGCCTTCACATTCGATTGATTTATCTTTTCATACTCATGTGGACGACTTCACACTTCTCATTATTTACAGTCAATTGCCAATTTTTACACCATACTGATATCTTATTTAAATCGTTCAGCATCAAATACTTTGGCGTCCTCAGTCTGCTTCTTCCGTTCTAATTCTCCAATCAAACTGTTTCTTATTGGAGGAGGTGCTATGCTGGTGAAGAGGTCGATGTTTTGAACTAGGGCAGCATGAGCTTCAGCCTACCGACTCGTTTAAAGCCAGGATCACGTGCGTGGTATAAGCTGTCGCTCCCCTAACCGGTGTCCATACTCTCCCGCACTAAAACACGGTCCCACCACAGTTGACTGGAGAACCTGACACCCTACATAGTACCTGTCAGCTTTCTCAGAATACATTTTACGATGCAGAATTTTCATTTCAATCATGTGCAGTGTCTTCTAAAACTTGGCATGCAGATCAGAGTAATTACCATGAATTTTGGCGCGGCTCGCTGGTGAAATTCCTGTCCTCTCCAGTCCAGCTTCCTTATAGCGTCTCTGCTTCTTAAGAGGAAAGCACGTACTCGAGTGTTTCCTAGATTGGTCTTGACATCATATCGTAAAGCATGCAGCGCTCAGAAGGCTCCTGGGTATTCCCGATCTCTCTTGCTGCATAAAACTGTCGGGTTTACCGTTCAGTGCGTCACAGATTGAGGTCCTACATCTTCTTGCTCAGAATCATTGTGATTTAGAGACATACATATGAGCTCTAAAGGAAATCTGTTAAACTTCAAAACTTCATTTACACGATACATCGGTCAAATACACTGGTCGTAAATTCAAGTAAGTACCTAGAAATTAAAATTACGGGTATATAGTCGCTGAACACAATCCACTTAGACGCTTTAGCTGTGCAGACTTCTCAAAAACTGTTACACCAAAGGCTTTGAGAGTTAGTTAGTTTACATAAAGTCTACGAAATGTAAGGCATATTACGATTACTAACGAATATCTAAATTCTATCATATAAGTAAACATTATCACACAAGAGTAAAGTTTAATCATATAGGAAAGAAAGTACAACACAGGTTTCATAGTTTGAAGTGACCGGGACACCTTCGAAATATTGAAAACTCGGACTATCGAAACATCTACATCTACATAGGTACTCTGTAAATCACATTTAAGTGCCTGGCAGAGGGTTCATTAATCACTTTCATAACCTTTATCTACCGTTCCATTCTCTAATAGCGCGCGGGAAGAAAGAACACCTAAATCGTTCCGTTTTCGATTTCATTTCTCTTATTTTATTGGGATGGTCATGTCTCCCTATGTAGGTGGGTGCTAGCAAAATATTTTCACATTCAGAAGTAAAAGTCGGTGCTCGAAATTTTGCAAATAGATCTCGCCGCAGCGAATAGCGTCGTTTCTTTAATCAAATCGTGCACCGTTTCCATGACGCTTCCTTCCCCCCCCCCTCCCCCCTGTAACATGATAAAGCACGTTCTTCTTCTTCTCTGAACTTCTCAGTATCTTCCGTCAATCGCACCTGGTGAGGGTCCCACTCTGGGCAACAGTACTCCAGGAGAGGACGCACAAGTGTGATGTAGCCAGTCTCTTTGGTGGAGCTGTTGCATGTTCGAAGCGTTCTGCCAATGAAACGAAGCTTTGGTTCGCCATCCCCACAATATTTTCTGTGTTCGCACCAGTCTAGGTAGTCCGTAATTGTTACTGCTAGTGACTGATTTATCGTGTAATTGAAGTTCATCGGATTTCCTTTAGTGATCATGTGTATTACTTCACACTTTTCATTATTTATTGTTAATTGCCAATATTCGCACCATGTAAAAATGTTGTCTAAATCGCTTTGGAGTCGCTTTTGATCCTCTATTAACTTCACTAACCATGGGAAAAAGGAATGAATCAATCAGAAAAGTATATGCCCAGCGTTTTCTCCAAGTCATTCACTACATTTTCTACTCAACTGTATCTTCGTTGCGGATGCAACTAAACTTATATACTATAGCTAGGTATATTACCAAATTATACTATTCTACAGCTTTTAGTTGATGAAATATTGATAGTAAAAAAATCGTTAATTCTGTCACTCACTCACCGATCATCAAAATTCTGAGGTGTATCTGGCATACATAGAAGCTTAAAATTTTGTATTTATTTAGTGTTTAGCATGTAGTGGAAAGAAAAATACGGGCAGGGAACGAGTCAGGGATTGGGTTTTAAGAAAATTCACAGCTGATCTACAAAATATATAGCCCAAGATAAAAAAAAAAAAAAAAAAAAAAAAAAGGGAAGGTCCTATGAAAAACATAAAATGTAAGTATCTCGACGAATTCCTTACCTTACACCATCAAAACTTGTAAGATCTCAAGGGAAACCAAGTTTTTTTTTTTTTTTTTTTTTTTTTTTTTTTTTAGATAGTATTCATGGACGCACGTATTCAACACCTTGTCATAATTTGTTAAGTAATTAGTTATCTACCAACACTTACAGCGACTATATCAATATCATACATCTTTACTGATCTGACAACTGCACATCGACATAACGACGTAACAATCAATTGAAGATCTCGGGGGAAAATAATGATAAACCTCATTTACAAAGTGTCGAGATATGACGACTTGTATGTATGAAAAATACTTTCTATTACATGTTTTAATATTTATAGTTGTCATCTCTCTCATGATTCATGTACTACTTGAAGAAAATGAAACATTCTGTCGGATATGATTTTTTACACCAAATACATTAAAAATACAAAAATTGAGAGTTATCATTATTTACCCCCGAGATCTTCAATTATATTCTATTATTAACCAAATGTAATTACTCACATGCATGAAGTATTTCAAATATTATTATTATGTCTCTTGCTAGGAAACAGACGTTTGCAGTGATCCGCAGCAGAGATAAATTTATCCACGTATATACTTCGCTAATCGTGAAATTTTGCGACGTCTGCTGCTCCTGTAAGATGGACAAACGATCTGCAACACATGAAAATTTGTGCCGGACCGGGGCTCGAACATGGGTCTTAGGTGCAACACATGGAAGTTTGGGTATGGCCGGGGAGCGTGCACGGGTGGCCGAGTGGTTAAGCCAACCTCTCGCGAAAAGTGGGAGATCCCGTTTCGAGTCACGGTCAGGCACAAATTTTCATGTGTTGCAGATCGTTTGTCAATCTTACAGGAGCAGCAGACGTCGAAAAATTTCGCTAAATGTTCAAATGTTTGTAGAACTTATGGGACTTAACTAAGGGGTCATCAGTTCCTAAGCTTACAAACTACTTATGAACTAGCTAACACTAAGGACGGTACAAATATCCATGCCCGAGGATGATTCGAACCCCCGACCGTAGTGGCCGTGCAGACCGTGACTGGAGCACCTCAGTCCCCTCGGTCACCGCGGCCGGCAAAAATTTCGCCATGTGGGAAGATATACATGGATATATTTCAAACATTGGTTTACATGGCCTTGCAATGTAAACTGAAAGTACGTTTGCAGCTCGCATCAGTTTTTCGATTCTCCAATAATCAGATTATTCATTCGCTACTCGCCTAGCGACCAAATACGCTGTAACAGAACGAACAAATACATCAAGGAGGTTAGAATAAAGGAAGATGGAATTATGCACACAATTATTCTTACCTCCATGTTGTTATCGGTGGTGATAATATCTTTGTAGCATTGAAAAGATAGAATTGATGTTATTTCGTGATATTTTTTAGTGTTACAAACAAATTAAGTACAGATCGTGGTTTATTTTTTTACAACAATGCCTCCACTGCGTCGGCGTAATATCGGTCGGCGTACGTGCAGCTCAATTTTACTACGTGATCGTAGTCAATGAGACCGACGAAGATCGTACACTGCGCTTGGAGGTAAATCGAAAAGAAATTATCTAGCGCGATCCGTTATGACTCTGAGCACGACTCCTTCAGTTGCAGTTTACGCACGAAATAATTAGGGTCGTCGACAAAACACACGGCCAGGCGTGGCAAATATAATTGAACGTTTGGGGTACAGATACAGTCCAGCTGTAGATTACGCAGCGGATGCATCAGTTTTTCTTCTATCTAAAATTTCATTGGCTATATCAGGCTTTGCCACGATTGGTCGGCTTCATTCCCACGATCCAACAGCTGTTACCAACATAGCTATACTACGGATGTGTCGCGGATTGTAATATTTTATTGGTATGTAGCTATGTTGTTAATGGTGTTTCAATTAGATTCCTAATAAGACAAGAAATGAACGCAACACAGAGACTTTCGAATCATTGTATTGCCATCCCACTTATTTTATTTCAATTAATTTTTTTTTTTTTCATATGGAGTTTCTATCATTAAAGTATGATCATGCTACAAGTACTCTTAGGAAGATAGACATGTTTTATAAGAAACATTTCTATTCTGCTCGCTGCGAGAAAAATACGCTAAGCTGTGCTGTAAACATTTGCGGTTTTGCTTTTTTCTTCCCAGTCATTTTAACATAAAACAGGAAAGTTGTTTTTATGCCTACAATTATAATCATACCTGTTCGTACAATGCAACCATTAAACCTGCGGCCATTGCAGCTACTAACCTCACAGGTAGAGCAGCTCGAAACGTCTCTCTGATAACCCGTTTCCAATTGATTTACCTGTCCATTTTGACTTCTAACCCCAATCAAGTTCTCGATTGCAATAACAATAAATAAGATCAGAGAACTGGGAAGGAGGAGACAGAGTATGGGAGAATGAAATGGATTTAAAAAGGGGAGATGATATAGTCGCAGAGAGGAAGTTGTGGAGATGGATATGGTGTGGGGTAAGAGGGAGTGGTGTGAATGTAGGGGGAGGAGGAGATGGACAAAGGAAGGGGAAGGAAGCTACTGCGAAGCGTTGCCGGGTTTGTTAGTTACTGACATATTCGCTATAACTGTTTGAAGGTAACTAACAAATTATGACATCTTTATACTATGGAAGGACTTCGTCGCGAGACTTGCATTTTCGCACATTTTATGTTTTTGATGGGATTGTTACTTTCCATAAAGGGAAGTTTCACGGTAAATAGTCGAGAGAATGTGTGGTAAGGACCCGGACTTCGTTCTGACACTACAGGTACTCTCCATGACTAGCCCTGGACTACTCTCCGTAAACAACTCTCGTCAGACTTTAGGGCCACGATGGGGTTCAAAAATGATATTATGGAGCCACGTATGACGAGTGTTGGTTGTTTCTGCATTTCAGTCATTTTAAATGTCTGTTTCATGGTAGTCAGTGGAAGGGAAAATTCTGCATGCTCCGTTTACGTACAGATTCGTCCAAAAGCGCCTGTTACCAGAATATTAGACGGTTCCTCAAAGTTAGAAGGCGACTGCTAATTGCTGGCGAATGGGTCTTGTGCCACAGACTCGTCGCAGGGGAGGTACGCACGACACACTCCCAGTCAAGGGAGCAAGTTATCAATTTTTTTAGGAGTTACACAGCTTGGATAAAAGCATTCAAGAAGAGCAACAGGAGTGATGAGAAGAATTACAGACCTATATCATTGACTTCAGCTTGCAGAAGGATTTGAGAACATATACTTTCCTCAAATATTCTGAATTACCTCGAAGAGAATGACCTATTGGCCCATAGTCAACACAGATACAGAAAATATAGTTTTTGTGAAACAAGGCTAGCACATTATGTGATGAGTGCTATTGACATGGAGTGTCAAATAGATTCCGTTTTTATACATTTTCGGAAGGCTTTTGCCACTGTTCCTCGCAAGCGTCTTCCAATCAAATTCCGTGCTTATGAAATATCGCCACAGTTATGCGATTGGATTCGTTTCATATGTGGAAATGATTTAGGTAAGATATCTGCATGGTGCAAAATTGGCAATTGACCCTTAATAATGATAGGTGTTAAGTCACCCATAAGACCACTAAAAGAATTTCGTTAAACTTCATTTTTTACGATAAGTCAGCCAAATCTACGCCCCACAACTTCAATTTCGCCAGTACCTCGCCTCCTACTTTCCAAAATTCACAGAAGTTCTCTTGCGAACCTTGCAAGACAGTAAGTCATGTTTCAACTCAAAATGTACGTAATAGGCTGGATGACGTACAACTTCGTTCGCGACGTCCACGGCAATGTCCAGCTTCGACATCTAGGTATTGTGCAGCACGCTACAGATGGTCCCAACAGCGAATGAATGGGCTCACCAGAACTGGCATCGCTTTCTGTTCATAGATGCATCTGCCTTCAGTCAGACAATCGTCGGAGACACTTTTACGCCGGAACATCCAACGACTGCAGCAAGGTGGTGGGTCGTTCCCTGATATTTTGGGGTGGCAGTATGTGGCGCCACCGTACGCCCATGGTGGTCACAGAAAACAATCAAACGGCTATACGGTACAGGTATGAAATCCTCGGCCATACAGTGGAACGATATCGGCTGCATTTCGGTGAGGGATTTGTATTAATGGACGACAATTCCCGTCCTCATCGAGCAAATAATAATAATAATAATATGGTTTTCTTCCCGTAGGATCTAATTAAGGAGCAAGACTCTATGGTCATGGAAAAAAGTCAGTAGTACATGAAATTTTAACACAAGAGTGGTAATAGAAAAAGTTAAATCAGTTCTATGTGCATGGCAATCTTAGGCCTAAATAAAAAGAATCAATAACGAAACCAAGGAATTAGCTGAATATTTTAATTTATCAATGAATCCTTCGACGGAATAAAAGTGCGTGGTTTACTACTAAGTGTCTTGAGTTCTTGTTGCATTTTATTGACAATGGATGCTGCAAAATACTGCACGACTTTCTGTACTAGTGAGGGAGGTGTGATTCAAATGCAGATTAGATTTCTGTCTCGTATTTATCTTGTGAAATTTGATGACTCGTGGAATGTTGTTACCAACAAACGAAATTAAGGAAAATACGTATTGTGACGCCAGTGTCAGAATTCCGAGACTACCAAAAAGGGGTCGACACGCTCGCAAAGCTTACACACATATTGCTGAGCCAAGTAATATCCTTATTGAATCAGGAGAGTTACCCCAGAAAATAACACCATATGTCATAAATGAACGGAAGTAAACAAAGGAGACTACTTTTCATGTTGAAAAATCACTTATTTCAAATACTGTTCTAATGGTAAATAAAGCAGAATTTAATTTTTGAACAAGATCCTGAACATCGGCTATCCACGACAGATCAGTATCAATCTGAACACCTAGAAATTTGAACTGTCCAGTATCATTTATCATATACCCATTATGTGTAATCGAAATGTCAGATTTTGTTGAAGTGTGGGTTAGATATGGTAAAAACTGAGATTTACTGTGATTTAGCATCAATCTCTTGAATTGCATTATTTTATACTGTGTTAATATTACAGAAAACATCCTTCACTACTATGCTGGTATCATTAGCAGACAGAAATACTTTATAATTACTGCAAGACAAATCATTTATATTAATAGGAAACAGCAGTGGTCAAAGAACAGAGCCCTAGGGCACCCTACACTTTGATTTGATTTGATTTTTTCAGGGAAGCCAAAACAGTCTTGGTCCAACCCGCACCGAAACTAAGTTTATTGTGCGGTATCTCTTCCTGTATATCTAGTAAAGCCAACCAAAGTCCTTGAGCAGTGCAAGGAGTCCCTTTACCAGTTCTTTATTAGACACAATTTCTTCGGGTCTGGTTGTCCCAAATGTTCTGTGCCTTTCACGCTCCAGTGCAATGCATTCGAAGATTAGATTTGATGCAGTTTCATCACCGTCATCACAGATCGTACATCTTCTGTTATTCCCATTGTATGTAGGTGTTTTTTGAAATTTCCATGGCCTGTCAGCAATCCAATCATGAGTCTAATCTCTCTCTCCTGTTCAGACACAGGATTGCAGAGCTTCTTTTAAAACATGGCTTTGGCATCAATACCTTGCCATGTTTTTGTTGATGGACTTTGGTCCAATGTTCTACGTTCTGTCTTCTGAGCCAGTTACGTAGCTCACCCTACACTTAACTGTTCTCAATTTTGATTGCACGACACAGTCATTTTGATCAGTGCGGAGAATTACCTTCAAATGGGGAGATTCGAACCCCCGACCGTAGTGGCCGTGCAGACCATGACTGGAGCGCCTCAGTCCCCTCGGCCACCGCAGCCGGCGATAATTACCTTCTGCGGGCTGTTATTAAAGTAAGAGGTGAACCAGTTGTGAGCTACTCTTCTTGCGTTCATTTATGATAACGACACACAATTATTGTGAAGAAGGGAAAGAGCTTGATAACCTGATTTTATATTGGTTTTATTGTGTAATAGGTGTTTAACAAGCCTCTAGGGTCGTGTTTTCGCTTCATTCCAATTTCTTTGCAAAAACAGAGTGCACAGCTTACTCGCATGTCAACATCAAACTCTGCACCTAAGCTGGTATGCTGCCTCCTGCAACAGGAAGGGGGCGTGTCCCGCGGCAAATGAATTACAGGAAGCACTCGTGCTGTTCTTGTGCTGGTGGCTACGCTAATGGGCAATACATGTGGCGCACCGATCTGCACATATAATCTTATCTCGTTTACTAGTCTCTCTGCGCTTGTCGGGGGCCATTATCTGCTTCTAGGTTTACTTTTTGGGCGGTAAATCGTCCCTAGAAATCGCGTAGTTATTGCCACGTAATACTGTTACTCTACCACAGCCTAAGGCAAGGAGATCCAGCCATCGTTATATCTTCCCGCGACGGTCATAGGTATTGCATACCTCATTTATCAAAGCATAACGAGACACGTGTGAGGAGAGCATTGCCACTGAAACCATGCTATCTTTTAATAAACATGATATATTAGCTTGAGCATCTCCGCCTATATAATTTCACCTCTATGTTAGCCTTGTGTATCTGTTGAAGCGTAATGACACGGTATTGAGATAACTATATTTTGCTTTCTAAGCTCTATTTCTGCTACACGGAATATAGTGCATTTTATATTTTCCTATTTTATCAAAATCCCACAAGAAAACAAATCACATATGTGTAAAAGGACGGAAAACTCTCTTATTGTACATTCACTATACTAGTGGCGTTGGACAACAACCGCAAAATTAAAAATCCTCGTTCAAGAAATTCTTCTGATTCCTGTACATTCCGCTAAGCCATAAAAAGGCAGAAAAGGAAGCTCACGACTTACCCACTAACGCAAGAAAACTAGTTTCTGGTGCGAAATGAAATCGTTGTGTAACAGATTTTAAACCTCAAACCGAAAAATTTCATAAACTTTGAATAGTATTTTATAGAAATGTGGAGACAGAAAACGGCGTATATTTATAGCAAACACCGAAAAAAAGTATATTTATAGCTAACACCGAAAAAAGTCTACATGAGCTTTGAAACTCTGGAAGATAACAGAACACTTTATCCGAAGGAAGGACTCGTAATAATGTGGAAATACAGACTCAGTTGGCCATACATCCACCCTAAGTGGTGTGATACGTAGCCGCGTGTTCTAATGCACCATGTTACGAATTGCCCGTCCGCTCCCACCGACGGTTCGAGTCCTCCCTCGGGCATGGCTATGTGTGTTGTTTATAGCATCAATTAGTTTAGTTTCTAAGTCTAGGTGCCGATAACCCGAGCAGTTTTGTGCCCTAAGTTTACGAACATTTGAATTTGGGAAATGTTATAAGGTCCCTACTCTTCCTTATTTTTATAAACCATTCTAGATGCACTATCGGAAATTATCTTAGACTGTTCGCGGATGGTGCTGCCATTTATCGGTTAGTTAAGAAACTAGAAGATCGAAAGCAACTGCCAAATGATTTACATATCTGCATGGTGCAAAAATTGGCAATATGATCACTAAACGAAATCCGTTAAACTAAACCCAACCCAACTAAATACCGAGGAATAGGAATTACGAACAAATTAAATTGCAAGCTGCAATAGTTGTTCTAAATAAACTGCCTACACTACACTTGTGCGTCCTATTTTGGAGTATTGCTGCGGATATTGGGGTACACACCAGGAGGAACCGAAGGGCGATTTGGACAAAGTTCAGAGAAGGGGAGCTCGTTTTGTACTATCGCGATGTAGGGGAGAGAGTTTCACGGAAATGATGCACCAGTTTCGGTGGAAATCAGTAAGAGATAGAAGTTAATAGTTGCGGCGAGATCTATTTGCGAAATTTCTTTCACCAACTTTCTTTCCCGAATGCACACATACTTTACTAGCACCCACCTACTTAGGGAGACATGATGATGACGATGATCATCATCTGCCTTTCTAGGATTAGGCTGTTGCCCATTGTTCCTGTGGTATTCCAATATCTCTTTTACCATTTGTTTTACATTTCAGGATCTACTGGGGGATTCTGTACAGTGGCATTCTAAGAAGGCGTTGTCTCCAGTTTTCTCGATATTATTAGATTTTCTCGTTCATGTTAAAATATTTAATTCTTTTCTGATGCCGTCATTTCTGTTCATGTCTCGTCTAGTGCAGCCTTTTGTCGTTCTTAGAGACCTCATCCCTGCACTTTGGATGTTTTTTCTCTGTAACCCAGCTTTCGCTTCAATAGGATAGTACAGGAACTAAAAATGTTCAAATGTTTGTAAATCTATCGGACCAAACTGCGTGGTCAACAGTCCGTAGCTTACAAACTACTTAAACGTAGGTAAACTAACCTAAGGACAACACACACACCCATGCCCCAGGGAGGACTCGAACCTCCACGGCGAGCAACCGCGCGCTCCGCAGCGAGACGCTTTAGACCCCTACTCCACCGCGGCAGTACAGGAACTGTTATCACTTTATGGAATTTTAAAATTGTCTCTTTTTTACATTATGGCTAAATGTTCTGCTTAAGGTACCACAGACAACTTAATTCTTGTAGTTTACTTTCAATGTAAAATCAAAATTAAAACTTGTATCACAGCCTGGTAGACTAAAATTGTGTGCCGGAATCGGGACTCGAATATGGGACCTTTGCATTTCGCGGGCAAGCGCTGTACCCTGAGCTATCCCGACACGACTCACGGTCCGTCCTCACAACTTCAATTCTGCCAGTACCTCGCCTCCTACTTTCCATATTTCACTGTTCTCCTGCGAAACTCGTAAGACTAACACTACTGGAAGTTTCATATCGGCTATCACTCCGCTGCAGAGTGAAAGTTTCATTCTGGGAACATTCCTTAGGCTGTGTCTAAGCCATGTCTCCGCCATATCCGTTCTTCCAGGAGTGGCTACACAAAAATCATTCAGAATGGTGGCGTTTTTCTCAGGGTTCCTCCGAACTGAACTACGTAAGTAGCGGCCGTCAGCTGCTATGTTAGCCTCGGGACGCCCAAAGCGAGGTAAGGCAGCGACGGTTCCAGTACCTTTCTACCTCCTCCAAGTCCGAACATCACTTTGGTTCACTTCGAGTCGTCTGGAAACTTCCACTGATTAGTGTCTCTAATGACATAATAGAACAAAGCGGATACGACCAAACTTCAGAACTGACCTTCTAGGCAAGTCAGAACTACAGAACGTCCTTCCCGGTGTGAAGGCTGGTACTGATCGGCCATCTTACCCACTCCGTCGCATTGGCGCTGCTCATAGGTTTACATCTATGTGTGAGTTGCGTTACTGTGTTCTTGATGCACACATTCAACGACAGTGTCCACGACACCTTAAAAACAAAGGTGATGTAAATAATCTTTTTTAATTTTTGTATTTTCCTTTCGACTTTATCCTAAATTAACTTTTTACTCATGGATCTGCAATCGTTGTATTCATCAAATTGCCTGATTGCTTACTTTATATTGTACTAGCGTAACATTCTTTGTTCAGGTGTTTCTCTAAGTTTACCGTCTCACTCAGGCCTCGTCTCTAATTTCATCTTGTTCTCCACCTGTTTCCTTTGCTCTAAAACTATTCATAACATTCCCATGTGAAATTAGTTTTGTTTCCAACGTTTTAACAATATTCTTAGTCCATTAAATATCCACATCTGGTATTGTTCATGACAATTAGCTACTGACATTAACGTCAATTTACACGATTTCGATTACTTTCACTTTTCAAATCTAAAGTAGGTCTATACTGCCGCATGTCTCTCATCATCGCCTGTATATAAGGGACTGGCGAATGGAGACGTAATAACCAGGCAGAATGGGACCATGGAATGATGCCATTCAAAAGTAATAACCCCTGCAATAAGACATATCCAAGCGGGAGACGAGGAGAACACACACATATCTCTCTTCAGGTCACCAAAGATGTGAAAAACCACAGAGTGAGAGATCCGTTGTTTTCGGGTGATGTGCAGTCTTTCCCGTCCAAATCGCTGAAGAGGAGCCTTCGTCTGTTCAGTAGTTAAGGACAAGGCGGTGTCATGCAACGCCACAAGGGACGAAAGAGGTGCACTATTTTGACCCCAAGGACAAAGATTAAAGTCACTATAGTGGCCGACTTGTAAATAAACTCCTCAAGTCACACTTACTGTTTATGGTCCATATACGCCGAGAGCTGTCATTCGCCCACCTCGACGCTGTTTTGACACACAAACAATGTTAACAATGCGGTAGGTCAGAGCCAGCTGAATGTTCGGTTTTCCCGAGGCATATCATTAATTTTTAGTTTTAATGTGTTGTAGACAAGTGTACTGGCGTGTGTTTCACAGGGGATGGAAAGCAAGAGTAAGGCACTTCGTGGAGTATTTCTCTGGTCAGTGTGTGTAAAGGGCTTAATGACATCCGTAAACAATCTAACATCATCATACACAATGTACTGTTCGGTGCAACGATGAAAAGGCTATGAATATTCGTAACACTGCCACGAGTCTTCCGACGGAACGCAGTGGTTAGCATCGCAGATTTCTGTGCTTGAGGTCCACAATTCAAATGCCGCCACAGGTAGAAAAATGTATTTCTTTGTATTTACTATTTTTAGAATGTTCTAGATGTTTCTTATGTTTGATGTAGGTTCCAGAAAATTCTTTCTTTTTATAAATAGGGAGCACTCCAAGCAAGAGTACGCTTGTATTAGCAATAAGCGTGTTCTAAGTGTAAAGTGCTCTATTAACGACCAGCCTTCGATTTCTACATCTACAACTACATCTACATAGATAACCTGCAAATCACATTCAAGTGCCTGGCAGAGGGTTTATTAACCACTTTCATAACTTTTCTCTACCGTTCCATTCTCTAATAGCGCGCGGGAAGAAAGAACACCTAAATCTTTCCGTTACATCTACATACATACTCCGCAATTCACCGTAAGGTGCGTGGCGGAGGATACACTGTACCACTACTAGGCATTTCCTTTCCTATTCCACTCCCAAATTGAACGAGGAAAACAAGAATGCCTATATGCCTCCGTACGAGCCCTAATTTCTCTTATCTTGTCTTTGTGATCTCTACGCGAAATGTAAGTAGACGGCAGCAAGATCGTACTACACTCAGCTTCAAATTCCGGCCCTCTAAATTTACTTAACAGAAATTCACGAAAAGAACGTCGTCTTTCTTCCATCGATCCCCAATTGAGTTGCCGGAGCATTTCCGTGACACTCGCGCATTGGTCGAACCTACCGGTAACAAATCTAGCTGCTCGCCTCTGAACCGCCTCTATGTCTTCCTTCAAACCGATCTGCTGCGGGTCCCAAATACTTGAGCAATACTCAAGACGTGGTCGTACAAGCGTTTTATACGCGGTCTCCTTTACAGGTGAAGTACATCTTCCCAAAATTCTCCCAATAAACCGAAGTCGGCTGTCTGCCTTACTCACAACTGTTCTTACATGCTCGTTCCATTTCATATCGCTCTGCAATGTTACGCCTAGATATTTGAACGACGCGACAACATCAAGAAGCTCACTACTAATGGTGTATTCGAACATTATAGGATTGTTTTTTCTACTCATGCGCATTACCTTACATTTTTCTACATTGAGAGCTAGCTGCCATTCTTCGCACCAACTAGAAATTTTGTCTAAGTCAACCTGTATGCTATCACAGTCAGTTACAGACGACACCCTCCCATACACCACAGCATCATCAGCAAACAGCCGCAAATTACAACTTACTCTGTCCATCAGATCATTTATATAGATAGAAAATAATAGCGGTCCTATCACACTCCCCTGGGGCACGCCTGACGATACACTCGTCTCTGATGAACACTCGCCGTCGAGAACAACGTACTGCGTTCTATTACTTAGGAAGTCTTCCAGCCAGTCACAAATCTGTGAACCTATTCCATAAGCTCGTATCTTCGTTAGCAGTCTGCAGTGTGGCACCGTGTCGAACGCCTTTTTAAAGTCGAGAAAAACCCAATCCGCTTGTTGCCCTTCGTCCATGGCTCGCAAGATGTCATGTGAGAAAAGGGCAAGCTGAGTTTCACATGAACGATGTTTCCTAAACCCGTGCTGATTCATGGAAAGAAGCTTTTCCGTTTCAAGGAAATTTACTATATTCGAACTGAGAATATGGTCCAAAATTCTACATGAAACCGATGTCAACGATATTGGCCTGTAATTGTATGGGTCAGTTCTCTTTCCTTTCTTATACACGGGAGTCACCTGCGCTTTTTTCCAATCACTAGGAACTTTGCGCTGAATTAAAGATTCGCTATAAATGCAAGCTAAGAAGGGGGACAATGCCGCAGAATAGTCTTTGTAAAACCGAACTGGTATTCCATCCGGACCAGCAGACTTTTTCGTATTTAGCTCTCTCAGCTGCTTCTCTACACCGGAAATACCTATTGCTATGTCCCCCATTTCGGAATTAGTACGTTGATCAAATGATGGTATATTTGTGCGGTCCTCCTGCGTGAAAGATTTCTTAAAGGTTAAATTTAGAACTTCAGCTTTCCGTTTGCTTTCTTCTATTACTGCCCCGGAATGATCAACTAGTGACTGGACAGTGGGCTTTGACCCGCTTATCGATTTTACATAGGACCAGAATTTTTTCGGGTTCTCGGAAAGATCTTTTGCTAAGGTATGGCTGTGATAAGTATTGTATGCTTCACGCATCGATCTTTTTATAGACGCACGAATCTCTACTAACTTTTGCCTGTCATCTTTTGCGTGTTCTTTTTTGAATCGAGAGTGCAACAGCCTTTGCTTTCTCAGCAGCTTTCTAACATTATTATTATACCACGGTGGATCTTTTCCATCCTTAATCGTCTTTACTGGCACATATTTCTCTAACCCTTCATTAACAATGCACTTAAATTTAGTCCACAATTCCTCTACATCCATAGTCCCAGAATTAAACGATGCCCATTCATTTTCTAAGTGCGATCGTAACATTTGCTTGTCGGCTTTTCCCAACAAAAACACGCTCCTAGCCTTCTTGACTGGTTTATGAACTTTGGTCACCATCGACGCTATGACGATATCATGATCACTAATTCCTGTCTCTACACAGACATCGTTAATAAGGTCAGGCCTGTTTGTGGCTATAAGGTCTAGAATATTTCCATTGCGCGTGGGTTGCCGGTTTAACTGCTCAAGACAGTTTCCGGAGAATGTGTCCAAAAGCAACTCACAAGACTGCTTGTCTGTACCGCCTGAAATGTAACTAGCGAGGTCCCAATCTATACTCTTAAGGTTGAAGTCACCTCCGACTAATATTACATGGCCCGGATACCTATGCACTACCTGGTGCAGACTTTCCTTGAATGATTCTAAAACTGCTACAGCAGCACTGGGGGACCGGTAAAAACACCCAACTATTAACTTTACTTCTTTTAGACCTGTTATGCGTGCCCAGATAACTTCACAGTTACTTTCAACCTCGATCTCAGTGGAAACAATATCTTTGTCCACAGCGATGAACACTCCTCCTCCAGTTGTATCAGATCTATCTTTCCGATATACATTCCACGCTTCGCTAAATATTTCTGAACTTGCCACATCATCATTTAGCCAGCTTTCGGTGCCTAAAACTATCTGAGCGCAATAACTTCCAAGCAGCGCTGCAAATTCGGGAACTTTGTTTCTAATACTCTGTAAGTTCGCGGCTAATATTTTTATGTTCGAATTTTTGTTCCGAACGTGGCCTGAATTCGCTGTTTGAATGCTGACGGGCGAGTGCTTATCAGAGTTAGCGACTAGCCTAAAAAACCCCCATGTGCACTCCACAAGTACTCTGCTACCCGAGTAGCCGCTTCCTTAGTGTAGTGCATCCCTGATCTATCTAGGGGCACCCTACAATTCCCCACCCGATAACGCAGATCCAGAAACCTGCAGCCATGACTGTCACAGAGTCGGCGAAGCCTCTGGTTCAGACCCTCCACTCGGCTCCAAACCAAAGGACCCCGATCAACCCTGGGAACAATGCTGCAAATCGATAGCTCCTCTTGCACCCCGCGTGCGAAGGCAGCAGCCTTCACCAATTCCGCCAGCCGCTCGTAGGACCTGACGATGTCCTCAGAACCCAAGCGACAAGCGTCATTGGTGCCGACGTGAGCCACGACTTGCAGTCGACTGCACCCCGCACCGTCGATAGCCGCCGGCAAGGCCGCCTCCACATCTCGGATGAGGCCCCCCGGCAAACACACCGAGTGCACGTTGGAATTCCTTCCAGATCTGGACGGTATCTGCCTAAGGGGCTTCATCACGCGCCTGACATTGGAGCTCCCAATAACTAATAATCCCCTCCCCCCGTGCACCTGCTCGGACCCTGCTGAAGGAGTGGCCACACCTTCACTCACAGGACGAACGGGCGCAGACGGACGTCCAGCCACCACATTGGCCTTCCGCCTCGAGCGACGCGAACGCCGTACAACCCGCCACTCCCCTTGCGGAAAAGGCGGCTCGACGACGTCCGGTACACCTGAAGGTGCCTCGGTAGCAGGGACAGAGAGCGTAGCGTGAGACACCTGAGGTGTCCCACTCGACGCACCAGGGATGGTCATGTCTCCCTAAGTAGGTGGGTGCAAGCAAGATATTTTCACATTCAGAACTAAAAGTCGGTGATTGAAACTTCGCAAACAGATCACGCCGCAATGAATAACGTCTTTCTTTTAATGATTTCCACCCCATTTCGTGCAACATTTCCGTGACGCTTTCCCCCCGTAACGTGATAGAACAAAACGAGCTGCCCTTCTCTGAACCTTCTCAATGTCTTCCGCAGCTTCGATGCGTTCTGCTGATGAAACGTAACGTTTGGTTCGCCTTCCCCACAATATTTTCTATGTGTTCTCTCCAGTCAAAGTTGTTCGTAATTGTAACTCCTAGGTATTTGGTAGAATCTACGACCTTAAGGTTTGACTGATTTATCGTGTAATTGAAGTTCAGCGGATTTCTTTTAGTGGTCATGTGTATTACTTCACACTTTTCTTTATTTAGTGTCAATTGCCAATTTTCGCACCATGCAGAAATTTTGTCTAAATCGCTTTGCAGTTGCTTTTGATCCTCTGTTGACTTCACTAACCGATAAACGACAGCATCATCCGCTAACAATCTAAGGGAGCTATTCAGATTGTCTCCTAAATCGTTTATAAACACGAGGAAGAGTAGGGGACCTATAACGCTTCCTTGTGGAACGCCAGATATCACTTCTGTTTTACTCGATGACTTACCGTCAATTACAACGAACTGTATTCTTTCTGATAGGAAATCGTGAATCCAACCGCACAATTGGGGAGATATTCCATAAGCGCGCAATTTCATAAGAAGCCGCTTGTGGGGTACAGTGTCAAAAGCCTTCCTGAAATCCAGAAATATGGAATCGATTTGAGATCCCTTGTCGATGGCACTTATGTGAATAAAAGGGAAGCTATGTTTCGCAAGAGTGATACTTTCTGAATCCGTGTTGACTACTGGTTAATAGGTCGTTCTCTTCGAGGTAGTTCATAATATTCGAACAAAGTATATGTTCCAAAATCCTACTGCATATCGACGTCAATGAGATAGGCCTGTAATTTTGGGGATCACTCCTATTGCCTTTCTTGAATATTGGAGTAACTTGGGCAACTTTCCATCTTTGGGTACGGATCTTTCGCTGAGTGTTCGGTTGTAAATGATAGCTAAGTAAGGAGCTATTGCATCAGCATACTCTGAGACGAATCTAGTTGGTATATAATCTGGCCCGGAATATTTATTTTTGTTTAGTGACTTAAGTTGTTTTACTACTCCAGGAACATCTACTTCTAAGTTTCGCATGCTGGCAGCTGTTCTTGGATTGAATACTGGAGTGTTCACTTCGTCTTCTTTGGTGAACGAATTACGGATAGCTATGTTTAGTAATTCTGCCTTAGCAGTACTGTCATCGGTAGTATTACCATTGCTATCGCGTAGTGAAGGTATTGTTTGTGTTTTGCCGCTAGTGTACTTCACATATGACCAGAATTTCTTTGGATTTTCTTCAAGATTACGAGATAGGATTTCGTTGTGGTAATTACTATAAGCTTCTCGCATTGAAGTCCGCGCTAGGTTGCGAGTTTCAGTAAAAGATTGCCAGCCTTGTGGATTCTGTGTCTTTTTAAATTTTGCATGCGTTTTTCTTTGCTTCTGCAACAGTGATCTGACCTGTTTTGTGTACCAAGGGGGTCAGCCCCTTCTTTTATTAATTATTAATTATTTGGTATAAATCTCTCGATTGCTACTGATATTATGTGTTTGAAAGTAAGCCACAACTGATCTACACTCGCGTTTTTAGTTTTGAAAGATTGGAGACTATCACTCAGGAAAGCGTGAAGCGAATTTTTATCTGATTTATTGAATAGATATATTTTTCGTTTATTTTTAGTGCATTTGGGCATTTCGACATTCAGTCTCGCTACTACAACTCTATGTTCGCTAATCCCTGTATCTGTTTTGTTGCTCTTTACTAGCTCAGGATTATTTGTTGCTAGGAGATCAAGGGTATTTTCGCAACCACTTACTATTCTAGTGGGTTCATGAACTAACTGTTCGAAGTAGTTTTCAGAAAAAGCATTCAGAACTAGTTCGGACGATGTTTTATATTTGCCGCCGGTTTTGAATACGTAATTATGCCAACATATCGAGGGTAAATTAAAGTCGCCACCGATTATAACATTATGCTTCGGATAACTATTTGAAATGTGATTCAAGCTTTCTTTGAACATTTCGGCAACCGCATCGTCTGAGTCAGGGGGCCGATAAAAAGATCCAATTATTATTTTATTCCGGTTGTCAGGTATAACCTCTACCCAGACCAACTCACAGGAAGTATCTGTCTCAATTTCTCTGCAGGATAGACCGTTAGTAACAGCAATAAACACACCGCCCCCTGTTTTATTTATTCTATCCTTTCTGAAGACCATTTTTCCCTTTGAAAAAATTTCGGCCGAACTTATCTCAGGCGTCAGCCAGCTTTCAGAACCTATAACGATATGTCCCTCAGTACTTTCTATCAACGCTTAGAGCTCTGGAACTTTCCCAATACAGCTACGACAATTTACAACTGTTATACCAATTGTTTCTAGATCTGCTTTCTTTCTGTGTCTGACCTGTCCACTTTGAGACTGAAACCCATTTTGTGTATTCCCGAGGCCCTCTAACCTAAAAAACCGCCCAGTCCACGCCACACAGCCCCCGCTACCCGTGTAGCCGCTTCCTGAGTATAGTGGACTCCTGCCTGACATATTTAACGGAACCCGAAAACCCACCACCCTTTGACGTAAGTTGAGGAATCTGCAGCCCACGCGGTCGCAGAACCGTCTGAGCCTCTGATTCAGACTCTCCACTCGGCTCTGAACCAAAGAACCCGCAGTCAGTCCTGTCGACAATGCTGCAGATGGTGAGCTCCGCTTTCATCTTGCAAGCAAGACTGACAGTCTTTACCATTTCTGATAGCCGATCAAAACCAGAGAGGATCTCTTCCGGTCCAAAGGGACACACATCATTGGTCCCGACATGAGCCACCACCTCCAGCTGGCTGCACCCTGCTCTTCATAGCATCCGGAAGGACCCGTTCCACATCTGGAATGACTCTCCCCCCCGTATGCACACGGAGTGCACATTGGATTTCTTCCCCTCTTTAGCAGCCATTTTCCTAAGGGGCTCCATCACCCGCCTAACGTTGGAGCTCCCAACTACTAGCAAACCCACCCTCTGTCAGTGCCCGGATCTTGAAGACAGGGGGGGGCGAGTACGGGACAATCGACACCATCTGCGTCAGGAACATCCTCTGACACAGACAGCGCCTCGAATCTGTTGGCAAGACTAACCGGGGAGGCCTCCACTTCGGTCCCCCGGGATGTCTTACGCCGCCTGACACGCGCTGAGGAGACCTCCCAGTCCACCACGGATTGGGGGGCTACCTCCTCGCGGGCAGTGAGCGGGCTGGCCACAGCCGCAGGCCGATCGGAGGGCACAACAGACGCACAAGGCGTCTGCTACACCCCCGCGAGCGGCCCACAACAGCGGCGCCCACCCACCGCAGTCTCAAGCGTTGCCAGCGAAGCCAACTGAAGCTGCGAGTGAAGAGTCACCAACTCTGCCTCCATCCGTTCGCAGCAGTCACAGTTCCTAGCCATTCTAAAAAAAAAAAAAAAAAAAAAAAAAAAAAACCTATGTAACTTCCAAGTAAGTACGTCTGAGGACACAGAAGTTTGATAAACAGTGAGTTTCAAAAAAATATGAAGCTAACACTAAACTGGTTATTTATGGCGGATCTGAAAAATATATAGGCGAGCTAGTAAATCAAAATAACAACTGAACTGACAACTAAACGCGATTCTTAGTAGATAAACACGCGAGCACACTAAAGATTTAAGAACTGTAAAAGAAAGCACACACGAAATGAAAATAAGTCTCTTCTATTAAGAAGCCGGTTATCTTACAAAGTACAGGAGCTGTTGCTGGTCACGTGTGCACTGGCCGCCAGCACCTACAGTTTTCAATGTGACGCGCAAATTCACAAACTAACAGTAAAGGCGTGTCGTATTTGAAAATCGTCTATAGACCACTTTAGCAAATGTTTCCACTAAAGAACGTACCAAATGCATCAACAATCCGTACTTATTTCAGTCCAAATATGCCAAAGGTTCTGTTCCTACCATAAGTTGAAGTAAAAGTTATATCTCTCCAAAATTTCTTGTCACTTAGTTTTTTTTTATTTATTTATTTATTGTGCCAGCTGGAACAATTTTCTTTTAGACTAAATATTTTTTTCCGGAATTTTTACTAACTGCCAACGCCGTAAGACGGCCAGATGACGCTGAGGCCCTGTTTACGTGACGGCCACTGTAGTGGAAACATTCCACATCTTTCCTCTGTCAAAGAATCCAAGGCCATTCACAGAAATTCCAGGAAGGATATGATGACATCCTTGTCCGACAGGAGATGCTAAAGGAAACAAGTACCTCACTGCTCGACAACATCCACTCCCACGGAGCAACCCTCATAAGCTGTGATTAACGATCCCATACCACCGAATACAGTAAAAACTGAAAGAAATATTGATCACTTCAACGTGCATATAGGACGGCAACGATTTCTTTCCTATTTCGATATAATGTAGACTTTATAGAATAACCAAGTAACTGAAATCCAGAATTCCTTAAATCTGCCATGGCATCACATTTAAGCCCTCAATGACAAAATATATTCTTTTATCCCCACGAAAGTGACGCACTGTTACTACAAACTGTTAAAAAAGTACTTACTTTCCAAAGAAAAATATGATTAAAAGGAATTTAACTGAAATCACTTTCTTTGAAGCCACTTTATGGCGTTTCCAAAATATTGTTGTTGCCTCATTATATGTCGAATAGTTAATAGTAAGAGACGACCCTAGTACTTATTAGGTGGATATAGACACAATAATTTGATTTTCAATCAGGAATAATGAAAGTCAGTGACATAGAATATAAAAAAATTATGTCGTCGTCGGCTGATACTCGTATTCTAGCTAGTCCAGTGCTAGCGTGGAACATACAACATCAGACATTACAAATAATGGATGATGCAGGACGAGTCTGGGCCTGGAGGAGTTCACGCCTCTGACGTTCCTGATTCTCCAATCTTTGACGTTCCTTCTCAGATTTCTAAAGCGCAGTTGAGGTAGTTGACCGCAAGCGACTGTAATCTTTTCCAATGGTAGACCAGTCATTCGGATCGATTTTCAAGCTCTTTAGGTTTTTCTTGAACTGATCGTTACAGTGTTTGAGAGGGGCACCTCGTGGCCTTGTACCTGTGCTCATTTCACTGTACAGCATTTGACGCAGAAGTCCGTCATTTCTCATCCGATAAACATGTGAAACCCCCATCAGAGTTTGTGCTCTATTATGAAAGCTTCTATGCGGTTCATTTTTTCTCAAGAACAGTAGTATTTGGTATAAAGTCATCCCATTTTATGTTCATCATTCTATGTGTATCACGGCGATATAATATCACTGGATATTGGAGGAAGGAGAGGGAAGTATTAGGCGTTCTTTATTGGAGTTTATGTTATAGCCTGCGAATGAAGGGAGCACAGGTACTTCATTGGTGTCTTTATTGTTTATTTCTATTGGTGGAAACTGGCGAATGAGAGACGGGCGGCAGGCGGTTATGGCGTGAAGCTGTTTACTTGCTTCCCGGCGTTGGCTGGGGCGCGCTAGTACTTGGTGAACATACGGCGGCAGAGGTCTCCCACGCGCATGAGTTGTTTCAAGCCCCGTCGTCCCGAATAGTTGTCACAACTGGCAGCCAGGACGCCGGTATCCTATTGCGGCGCACATCTTCATGGAGGCTTTTGAAGAAAAAGCAGTCCGCCCCTTACGCCCAGAATGCTGGTTCCGATATGTGGATGACACATTCGTCATATGGCCACACAGAGAACTTCCACAAACACCTCAACCACCAGCACAATAAAATCAAATTCACGAGGGAGACAGAAAACAATGGGGTACTGTTTTCCTCGACGTGGAAGACGACCGAAAACCAGACGGTAAACATGGCCACAGAGTGCACAGAAAGACCACCAGCACGGGCAGGTACCTACGTGCCTCCTCCCACCATCACCCCTCGCAAAATAAATCCTTCATACTATAGGGCTCACAGGATTCGTCGGGGTCCGCAGCCGCATTGGCCGAACGGTCTGCGACGCGCCAGTCACAGTCTGCACGGCCGCTACGGTCGGGGTTCTAATCCCCCCCCCCCCTCGGGCATGGATGTTTGTGTCGTCTTTATTATAAGGTAGTTCATAAGTAGTTTGTAAGTTCAGGGACTGATGACCCCGCAGTTTAGCTTAACGAACATTTGAACATCTTCGAGGCCAACGGTTATGGGAAGACGCCGATAAGGGAAACCATGACTACAAACTATGTAGGCAACACGGAAGACCCGAAAGAAACACAAAATATTGCGTTATTAGCATACATGCAATGGGTAACAGAACGTGCGGGAAAAAATTCTACGCGGAGTGGGCATCAAGCCTATCTTCAAAAGTAACAACAAAGTAAAAGATGTTCTTCGTTCAACGAAAGACGCAGCCGACAAGCTGAATTCTGCCGGAGTTTACGAAGTCGGCTGTGAGTGTAGACGAGTATATATATAGGCGAAACGGGGCGATCGATCAAGTCGCAAATGTCAGAACACGAAAGATACATTCGCCTGGGACAATACGCAAAGCGATGGCAGAACACCAGGAAGAGTGCAGCAAAGAAATATTGTCTCGAGAAGCACACGTACTAGCGAAACAGTAATTTCAATGGAGAAGGAAGATCAGAGAGGCCATAGAAATTGCAAAACTACCTGCCAACGTGAACAGAGAGGATGGTACAAGCTAGCGGCGTCCTGGCTGCCAATAACATTACGATAACAGCTTCTCCACTATTACATAAGTACCAGCAATCCCTTGCAATCAGCAGTCAGTCAAAGAGCTTGACAAAGGCCACTTGCAACAGTGGCCGAAACGTCGGAATTTTACATATTGACAATGCTGCCAAATATTCCAAAGAATTTTATTCACAGTGACAACGGTCGTGGAAATCTTCGTCTGCATACAGTTCTATGTATGTTCCATTTGGTGTGTCTGGTCTCGATTTTGACAACTTTTTGTCTCCTGAGTTTGTGTGTCTGAGTTTCTTGAGTAGAGTACTGAGGTCTTAATGATTGGCAGGCAGCCTTTGTGCCTTTTGCCTGCTTTGTTGTGTGTTTTGTGGACCAAGCAACCTCGGAAACTTACTGAGTGATTTTCACCACACCACACAGCGCGCACTTTATTTGCAGTTCCGCGATTTTTTGTTTACATGTGCGTGTGTCATGTGGTTCAGCGCACTTCTGGCACTGCAGGGGCATCCTACAGTAAGCAGCTATGTGTATCAGCCCCTGGCATCCAAGGAAATGCACTGCCTGTTTTTGTGACACAGAGGCCCAGTAGTGGCAACGACACACTCGATTTCCCTTTTGTTTTGGGGAATATCAGGCATTGTTACTAGTTATAAGCGCAAGTTTTAGCTTGAGCCTGGCTGTTGCACCGGTTATACATCGTAGACCAGGGTGATAAGGTCTAGTGTGGATGTCTGGTGGGATGTACATCAGGGGATATCTCTTATGACTATGTTCTTTTTCCTGGTTTTGGTTTTGGGGAACGAGTAGTACTGTATATCTTTGTCTGTAATTACTTGTTTATCTTGTAGTCGCCAACAGTGTTTATAATGTTTGGCTGTGATCTCCACCAAGCGCTGAATTCAGTGTTTCACAATTCCGCGATGAATGTTGGGAGATTCAGAAATGTTCAAATTCTGGAAACCTTTTGGACCAGACTGCAATGGTATTCAGTCTCTAGACTTTCAAACTACTTAAACTAACCTAAGTACAACACACACACACACACACACACACACACACACTCATGCCACAAAGAGGATTTGAACCTCTGACCTAGACTTCATCGCACTCCTCAGCAAGGCGCCATAGGCTCTGTTTATAGTCCGCAGTTGTTCCGCGGCCGATTTTGTGGAGACACCGCTCCTCAGTCACACAGCAGGTGGTTCAGCAGCAGTGACCTTGAGCACCCTGTTCCTACCTGGTGGACAGACATATGGCGTAACAAACAGCCCCATTAGCCGCCGTGTAAGCCGTTTGGAAGTGCAGCCGCTTGTATTTTGAGGCGTAGAGGAAGAGAAGAGGGGCC
The DNA here is from genome assembly GCA_026315105.1 of Locusta migratoria. Lineage (NCBI taxonomy): Eukaryota > Metazoa > Arthropoda > Insecta > Orthoptera > Acrididae > Locusta > Locusta migratoria. The sequence goes on from CM048749.1 coordinate 344,230,080, forward strand.
GCTACCACAGCCACGCCTATAAACAGCTTCCACGCTGCCTTATGAGGAACAACACACTGCCAAACCGCCATGATTCCTCCGCTGTGGAGGAACCGGGGGCTGTACACAAAGCCTTAGACTGCTCGGCTACTCGAGATTGTATTCTTTGTGTTTCTTCTTGTGCTAGTGTTTCTTTTCTTGGGACTGCTGCATCCTCTATCGCCTGAAGCCTGTCAGGGATGTTTTCTACACCTTGAGCTGGGAGACTTTCGGCTGACGAAAGGTTTCCTTGGCAATTCGAAACCCTCCAGTTCCTGCTGTTCCCCTTCCAGGATGACGACAGGTGTCTTCAGTTGCCACGGATTTCTAAGTGCTGAGGAAGGGTTTTTCGTGTTTTTTTTTTTTTTTTTTTTTTTTTTTTTTTTTTTTTTTTTTTTTTTTTTTTGTGCTTCTACTAACTGTCTTCCTTTGTTTACAGGAGAAAGTGGTCTTGCAGGGGTTTCGATCTTCGAGAAGGTTCACAGTTGGTTTAGGTGGAGTGTTTTGGAGGGATTTTGGTCGGCTGACGTCTGATTGCCTTTGTTAAGGGCAATATAAGAAGGGAGTTGTTTTAGAGCATTGGCAAGCAGGAGTGGGATGAGGAGAGGGGGAGAAGGGTGGGATCGCCAGAACTGACAATTGATGCTGTTGTCAGTGTCTTGTGTATTACTGCAGGGGAAGGGTTCGCTCCAATGGCAGTGCCAGTCACGACCTTTGTTCGTAACTGCAAGGTTTCACGATTGCAGTGTTGGCCCTAACAGAACAATGTCGGACGCGGGTGACTCGACAGTGGCGGCAGGCAACCCATCTCTGCCACCTTTCAGGCCCTGGCCTACTGCCTCATTCTGCTTAGGAGGGGGGGGGGCAGAACCTGTCTCTGCTGCAGACCAAGTGCTAGTCCGCCGGCGCTGAGGCAGCAGGAAGACGCGCTTTGCGCCATCAGCGGTGGTACACTTCGACCACAAGGCACTGCCCACCTTGCACGAGGAGACACAACAATTCTACTGCTTAGTTTAGCTGTCAAAACCTTGACATAAAAATTTTCTGGGTTTTAGGCGTAACAATCACCTCAAATCAGTATTCCCAGAAGAAAGCCACTGTAACATTGGCTGAAATGCGAAGTTGCATTTGTGATTTTATGGTGAACACATACCTATTTTATTATTTTAAATTAAGGTATGGGGACAAATGTGTCACCCATTTTATTACTCCTACATGGATTCAACTTCGAATATTTTATTGTTTTTATTATTATGACCATGACCTAAGGAAGCTTATCCGACAACTTTTACCACAACACTTCAAAATGGCCTAAAGCCGAAACCAGGCAGTGATAATAATAAAAAAAATACTTTCAGTCAAATGGCGGTCAGCACTTTAAAAAAATTTTAAGACTGAGGCTTCTGACGCCTACAAAATCATAATATATATTTGTTCGTATTTTACGCGCTGCCATAACGTCCATCTGATTTCGATAAAACTTCGTCAACTTGCTTCTTGTTGAATACCTTGCTAGGTACCAACTATAAGTACTTACTTTTTGCTGAAGACGAAGAAACAAAACACATTGTCTACACTAAAGCACTTGAATAATGAAGTCAACAAATTGTAATGATTGTCGTTTATATTTCTCATTTCCGTATCGTTAAATTTTAACAAATCTTTTTATTATCGACTATAAAATTTAAATTGTTTCTATCATTCATAATGAAACAACCTAACAGTTTCAAATTTCAAAAGTTATTTGTACAATTATTTCTCCTGTGGCAGCAACGAGCTGGCTACCAGCTAGTACACTATAAAATTAAAACTTCCTGTGTGACATGGCAGTTTTTGCTGCAACTCAGTTTTCATGATTTTTGGAAGAATATTCAGTTATGGATGCTCACGTTGTTGTTGTGGTCTTCAGTCCGCAGACTGGTTTGATGCAGCTCTCCACGCTACCCTGTCCTGTGCAAGTCTCTTCATCTGAGAATAAGTTCGGCAACCAACATCCTTTTGAATCTGCTTACTGTTTTCTTCCCTCGGTCTCCCTCTAATTCCTTCTAATGCTAAGTTGACAATTCCTTGATGTCTCAGAGTGTGTCCTACCTATCTATCCCTTCTCTTAGTCAGGATATGCCACAAACTCCTATTCTCCCCATTTCAATTAAACAGCTCTTCATTAGTCACGATTGTCTGTAAAATATAGATTTAGTTGGAGTATTTTTGTATCACCTACTGGTACGTGTATCCTAACCCTGGTCTCCTGCATGGTTGGCAGTGGTGCTAACATGTTCACGTGTTCGCACACTTCCACGGACTACTCTAGCATGTTGATTTGATTTGATTTGATTTTTCCAGGGAAGCCAAAACAGTCTTGGTCTAACCCGCCACTGCCCGCACCGAAACTAAGTTTATTGTGCGGTATTGCTCCCTGTTTATCTAGTAAAGCCAACCAATGCCCTTGAGCAGAGCAAGGAGTCCCTTTACTAATTCTTTATTAGACACAATTTCTTCGGGTCTAGTTGTCCCAAATGTTCTGTGCCTTTTACTCTCCAATTCAATGCATTCGAAGATTAGATGTGATGCAGTTTCATCACCGTCATCACAGATCCTACATTTAGGGTCCTCTTCTGTTATTCCCATTGTATGTAGGTGTTTTTTGAAATTCCCATGACCTGTCAGCAATCCAACCATGAGTCTAATCTCTCTCCTGTTCAGGCCCAGGATTGCAGAGCTTCTTTTAAAACATGGCTTAGGCATCATTACCTTGCCATGTTTTTGTTGGTAGACTTTGGTCCAATATTCTACGTGCTGTCTTCTGAGCCAGTTACGTAGCTCTAATTTGACCATTGCCTTGGTGATTGTCAGGACAGGTTCCGGTCCAATAAATGGAGTCTCTGCCCCCATCCTGGCTAATCTGTCGGCATGTTCGTTGCCACTGATCCCCAAGTGGCCAGGGACCCACAATAGGTTTACTCTATTGCTTTCCCCTAGTTCCACCAGAACCCTGTGACATTCTACAACAATTTTAGACCTTGTTGCAGGAGCTGCCTGTGATCTCAGGGCTGCCTGGCTGTCTGAAAAGATATAGATGCTACGATCTTTGTAGCACCTACGCAAATTCTCCTCCACACACGCCCTGATGGCAGTGATTTCGGCCTGGAGTACTGAGGCCAGTTTTCCTAGAGAGATGACGCCCTCCAGTCTTGGCTGCACCCCGTATACCTCGGCCCCAACACCTTGGTCGGATTTTGACCCGTCAGTGAACCAGACAATATCCCCCGTACGGTGTCTAACTATTTTCTCCCATTGCTCCCTACTTCCAATTGTTATATTGAAAGGACTCTAGCATGTTACTTGGACCATTGATCTCCAGCTAACCCTGTATCATTTCTTGTGGTTATTGACGGAAAATGTTTCACGAGTGTTTGAAATCATACGCACTCTTTGTTGCTAAGTGCAAGTAGTACGTGAATGAAGTCTCGTTATTCACACTTTACATTATGCGGGACTATTTCACGCATTTCGTTATTTATGAGGTCATAGCGACTGGACTGTGTCGTAGCTGGTTCTTGTCCACACAGTGAACTTTCTCTTGTTTAGAAGGTTAAGTGTCCAAAACTTTATCAATATCGGAATAAAACTTTAGATTTGTGTGATAAACAAAGGAACAAATGAGCTTCTATCAAAACGAAAGAAAAAATTGTTTCAGTATTATATATGTTGTTGCGAAATGAATCATAATTTCAAAACTGAAGGAGTCTCTGAAAGTCGAGGAAATTGCTCCAGATTGAATGTGAATACGCGGTGTTCAGAAAGTCTCTCCGCAGTGCATATTGTATGCCGCAGTGAATACACAGAAATGAAACTCGGTGAAATACAAGTTATTAATTTATTGAATATTCATTTTTTACTTAAAAAATATCCGCCTTAAATGCTGAAAGTATCCTCCCTGTTGTTGAATACACAATTCAGTTCGTCTAATCAATGTTTCCAAAAACAAGCTGTAACATTTCTTCAGTAACAGAAGCAATGAAGGTGGATATCGCATTTTTAAATTCCTTGATGGATTTTGGGCGGTGTGTTTTTTTGCTTTCGCTGCACCCCAGAAGAAAAAGTCAGGCAAGACTCCCTGTGAAATTATGCGATCACCAAAAACATCGGCAAGCAGTGACATTGAAAACGAGCTGTATACGCGGTTTCAACATGTTGTTGAAAATAACTGTTCAGTATTTCATTTAGCTCAAGTTCTCCCATGAATAGGTACGGAATATCACTGCAGTCTCGTTGTGCGTTTATTGTTTCGTTTAAAAATAGGGGAGCCACAATACGACGTCTATAAATTGCAATCCAGAATTCTATTTTCACAGAATGAAGTGGTTCCTCAAGAATACTCAATGGATTTGCAATACTGCATATATATGATTATTTTGCGAGTTCATGTACCCGGATAAATGAAACAACGCCTCATAAGTGAAAACCGTTGTATTAAAATTATCCATTCCATTTTGTTGAACGAAGTTTTGGAACAAGTGACAATAATGCAGTCTGTTGGCATGATTATTGCTTTTCAATTCTTGCGCGACTGTCACTTTGTATGGGAAAAGTTCTAATTTTTGCCTTATAGCTGTGTGGGCCCTTCCGACACTAACATCGATTTCCTGGGCGAGTTTTCTTACTACCTTGTTCGGAATCATGGACATTTTATCGGAAATATCGAGTAGTGTATCCCCAGACAAAACACTAGGACTACCACTTTTCGGTGCATCTGTCACGGAACCCGTACTTCGAAATTTCTTAATCAAATCTCGCACAGTATCGCGATGTGGGATTGTTGTCTCCGGGAAAACTGAATGAAATGTTTGACGAACTGAAACTGTGTATTTACCGCCAGCTTTGAATATTTGTTCGACTAAAAACAACTTTCTTCGATGGTTAGCAATTTAACAGTGACAAAACTAAACGAAGGAACTAAAGCTAAACATTGACGTTGACACGTAACTCAAACACCAACGAAAATACTGACGGTGGCTGAGATGAACAAAACAGTGGAGTGTTGGGGGAGTCCACTTGATGGAAAGCAACCCAGGCAGGCGAACGGCACGTGCGACTAACTTTTTGAACACCCCGTATATTTCAAACTGGTGAAATTTTAAAATAAATTATCATTGCCAATACAAACTACAGAATAAAAACCTGTTCTTGAGGTGGCGGAGATATTAATTTTCCCGAAACCTGGTAGCCGAGTGTGTGCTGCATAGATTAAATCTTGCACCACGAACCTGTCGGTGTGGCGACCGCTGAGCAATGTAATCTGACAGGTTGCACTTTGCTATACGCCCGCTGCATCCGGCCCACATACACAGCAGCGTCAGGACAGGGCGAGGGGGCCCGAGCCAAATTCACGAAACCACGTGACCTTTCTTTCACAGAAGCCGCCCACTACATTCATAAGACGCCTCGTGCGGCCCTGTTACACGGTCGCTGCATCCGACTTAACTACAAGATAGAGTCCGTCATTTGGATGGACCGAAGCAAAATGTGGTGGCCACTTGTAAGTCAGCTACTTTTCGTTGTAGCCACGGTAATGGTACTGGACCCAGCACCGATTATAACACGTGCAGGTTACATTTAAGGTACATAGGAGTGCGTCCGGTGTTCTTATACGACAGTCATCCAAAGTTTGTAGTAGCTTGCTGCGCCAGTTACATCAGCAGCTGTGAGGGAATGTCCTGTACTGGCAGATCTTGGCCCGACTGACGTCAGTCAGCTTTGTCAAATTTTTCTCACGGTGTAGTATTTGCTATCTCATCTACGTCTTTCTCCAGTTTTATAACATTGTTGATAAGTTCATTTTCCTTGGATACTGCATCTATATCCCCCTGACCTTTTGTCTTTCCCTTCTTTGCATATATATATATATATATATATATATATATATATATATATATATATATGCTTCAACGCAAACTTCTCTATAATTTTCCTATTTCGTTAATAGGCTGAATCTACCTTTTCCCCCAAGTAACTGTATGTGTGTGTGTGGGGGGGGGGGGGGGGAGGGGGGCAAGCGTCGATGTTTCGATCTCTATCTGCTTCTACAGTTTTTAACGTCTATAGCTCTATATAGTACCATGGAGATGATTCCCTAATGTCTTAAAACATATCCTTTCCCCTTTTTCTCGTCACTTTTTCCATGTTCTTTGTTCACCAACCCTGAAGACAACCTTCTTATTCGTTATCTAATTAGTCCATTTAATGTACAACATTCTTCCGTAGAAACACATCCCTAACACCTCTACTATCTCTCTGTTTTTAAACGGTTATCCTACTGTCTGGCATTCGCTATCATAACGTGCCGAACATTCATTGCATTTTCTTCCTGTCACAACATCAGAAGACGTCTTTTGGCCAGAAATTTCCCATTTACCTGAGTTCGTCTGACGTATATGTGCTCCTTAGTCGTCACTCATGTGTTATTTTACTGCAAAGGTAGCAATTCGTTGTCTTCATTTACTTCTTAATCACCAATTTTGATATTAAATTTCATCACTTTATTCATTTCTGCTCATTCTCGTGATTTTCATCTTATTTTACTATCTTCTTTCAGTCCACATTCTGTACATATTAGCCTGTATAGTACACCCTATAATCCTCCGTATTTCTCAAGAAATATGGGACTGGACAGCAGCGTATCTTAACGTTGATATCCTTTAACCTGAATTTTGTTCAGAGTCTTTTGTATTCGTTATTCGCTTTTGGATGGAAGGGGAGGGGGGGGAGGGAGAGGACAGAGTCATAACCATGGAGCTTCCTCCTTTTCGTCGCTCACAGCGCATCCTGCATGTTGGTGTTGTGATCTTCAGTCCGCAGACTGGTTTGATGCAGCTCTGCGCGCTACACTGTCCTGTGCACATCTCTTTATCAGAGAATATGTACGGGAAGCAACATCCTTTTGAACCTGCTTACTGTATTCTTCTCTCGGTCTACGATTTTTGCCTGAGACACTTACTTCTAGTGGTAAGTAGACAATTACTTGATATCTTATAACGTGTTCCACCAACCTTTCTTTTCTCTTAGGATATGCCAGAAAATCCTTTTTTCCTCAATTCTGTTAAGCATCTCCTCATTAGTGACGTGATCAACACATCTAACCTTCATCATTCGCCTGTAATAAAACATTTCAAAAAACATTTTGTCTGAACTCCTTATGCCCCACGTTTCAATGCCATACAATGCCAAACTCCAGACAAATGCTTTAAGAAAATAAATTAAGTTAATATTGGATGTCAACAAATTTTACTTCCTCAGAAACGTCTTTCGTGCCATAGCCATTATGCATTTATATCCTCTTTACTTAGGCCATCAGAAGTTATTTTGTTACCCAAATAACAAAACTCATCTACTACTTTCATTGTCTCATTTACCAAACCATTTCCTTCAGCATCGCCTGATTTTCTGACACTACATTTCATTACCCTTCTTCTGCTATTATAAATGTTCATCTTTCAAGACACTGACCATTTCGTTCAAGAGCTCTTCCAAGTCCTTTTCGGTCTCTGACAGAATTACTGTGTCATCGGTAAACAAAGTTTTTCTCTCTTCTCCCTGAACTTCAATTGTCACTCATAATTTCTCCTTCCATTTCTATAAATCTTGCTCAATGTACAGATTCAACAACATTGTGTAAAGGCTACAACTCTCCCTTCTCCGTTCCCAATAACTGAAACCCTTTCATGCCCTTCGAGTCTAATAACTGCTGTCTCGTTTTTGTACGAGTTGAATATAACTCTACGCTTCCTATATTTCACCCCTGATACCTTAAGAATTTGAAAAAGTGTATTCCAGTCAACATTATCAAAAGCTTTCTCCAGATAGACAGATGCTTTCCTTAACTTGTCTTTATGATATGTATTGCTTCCGTGTTCCTATATTTCTTATCTTCCCCAAGGTCGGATTCCACCAGTGCTGTACACTTCGCTCTTGAGGTGACTCCAGACACAAAAATCGAAAGGATTTAGATGAGGAGGTCTTGGAGGTCAAGGTACAGGTCCGCCTCGACCTATCCATCTTCGGTCGTATCTGCGAGTTAGAAGCCTTCTCACAGCAGAAGAAAAATTTGACGGAGCTCCGTCTAACTAACTAGGACGATGTTTACAATAAAGACAGTGAAATGTGAACTAAATGTGACGTAAATCTTAATAGTGAAGTCTAAATTTCAAATTAATGTTTAATGACTAGAACGATGTTTAAAATGACGACATTGGCGGCTTGAAAACATACATTCATAATTATTTCGCAAACTGTTGCTTTGCGGACTCATGTTTACTGGGACATTTTTTCTTCTATTATCGTGTGCTTTCAACGGTGTAAGTTTGAGCCATCATTTGTGACATACCCTGTATGTCATATATATTACACCTGATAAAATAGGGAAAAGTATTGTCCAAATAAGCTACAGTAAATAAAATGTTTCTTCACTTGAAACTGTTTTACCTAAAAAGTTTTTATATCATTATATAAATAAGCAACTGAGGGTACAGTTTTTTAAAAGGAAATCGGGAAATTAATAATGTTAATCATACAAGAAGGCCAATGAAACGTACTGAATTCGAAAAGTATTTTGTTACAAATGTTGGGAATATAAAAATTATGTGCGCACGTAGCCGTTTAGAGAGGTAGAAAGAAAAAGAAATTTTAGGATGACACTCCACATTCCCCATAAATGTTGCCACTATATTATAACCCTTTGTAGGTGGCGTATTGATACAGGTAAAATTACCTGTCAGTTAGCGCTTGGGGTTCTAATGTTCAAGTCCTGGGTTCGATTTTCATTCTCTACAGTTTTTATTTAATTCTTCGTAATGTTCAATTCTTAACTTTGAAATGTAGTTTTTAAATGTAATTAAACATTTCGGTTTATGAACGCATTTTCATATATTCATATTCATTGGAATAATTTCAATTATGTGTTTAAAGAGCGAATGTTTAAACCCTTTATTTGGCATACACAGAAATCACGAGAAGAAAAAGTATTATGTTTCTTAAATGTGTACAGATTTATACGACTTCTTTTTTCTCGAAATATCGTTCTGGTTTGTAAGTAATATTGCACAAAAACTTCGCTTGGTGAAACAGCATCAATACTACATTGTTGTTCTTATGACTGTAGAAATTATTGTTTTTTGGACTACTTCATTTGAAACGTGTGAAAACAAGTCAATTTTGGTGCCAAGTTCAGAACAGTCCCATGATTTCCACATCTTAGTCAAGTATCTCCGAAGACAAAACTTACAAATTCTTTTTGGTCCATAATCTGTCAAGTGACAACATATCGTCATATCTGTCATACCGTACATCATTGACTGGTACAGGAGATGCTGTTTCATTCTTATTTTGGCCTTATTGTCCATTTTGTAGTGGTCTACCACGCCTCCTCTTCCCAATCAATGTAAATCCATTTTCAGTCTCCCATATAAGAACTCGTCAACAATTTTCCGTAATAATTGAACTTCAAGGCTTCCTCTTTCCCTTTTATAAGCAGTCTTCCATGTATCACGAAACATACCGTCACAAAATTGAAACAAACATGCAGCTCGGAAACGTATGCTTGGAGTGTCCGCTAAATATTCAGTTTATTGCTAAACTTTTCGCAAAAGACAACGAAACATCACTTTACTGCAGAGCTTAAATGTTAGTTTCAAGCACTGTTGCCCATCCAAGGATAAAACGTGAAACATATTTCAGAAAATCACGTGCATTTTTTATCTTGCTTCAGAGCACCTTGGCAAATAAATGATTAAGTAATACATTTCATTTTCATGATTTTGCAAACACAACTGCTCGAATTTAGACCACAGTCAATACTACTATAAGTAAAAAGTAATACAGGTACACTACAATATCAGTTGTCTCTACAACTAAACCCAGAAAAATGAACAACAGAAAAAAAAAAAAAATCTGCTGCTTCTATAGTAAAATCATATGTATGTAATTCTGAGGGACTGAACTACTCTGGTCGTCGGTCCCTAGTCTTACAGACACGAGACTCTACAGCCAGCGTCCACACCTTAGTCCGGGCATGCGCAAAGCGTATCTTAATCTCCTTCCCATTGTCTTCACGCGCTCGTCGTTCACGTCAGCATGGAAAGTGTATTCCTCTGCATTCTAGTACTGATTACAGAGTAAGGGGGACACATCAACTGACTACATCTTTCTAAGGACTTTAATTTCATTCGTTCCTGCTAACATTTTACGCTACAGACTACTGTTTTTGCGACAGCATACTCTTCAGACTAATAATATCGCTATTAACACCCACATAATCATTAAAACTGTTGAGATCCCCACGTTTCTCCTGGCATATAGCACACTTAAAATTTTTCTCACTTTCTTTGGCGACTTCTCAAATTCTTGACCGGCATCAATGTTAAAAAAATGTCGTTCCAGGGTAAAATGCCTTTCATATTGTTCGTCACACAAATTGCATATAAATGACATTTTGAAAGTTTCACTGATTTGCGGTACCTAATGGTTCTGTAGATATGTAGCACATAAAAACACACGGGAGACTCAACAGAACACACAAATAATTTTGTGAACTCGCTTAACGTATAAAAATAACACGGCACCAGTTACAGACGATTCATAATTACTGGAAAAGTTTCATTCGAATGCTTGAACATATAAAGTTGTCACAATACTTTCAGCACCAACAATACCACGTGTCTGACTAACAGACGCTGGCGAATGCGCGAAAACAATTGCAAAATCCAACTAGGATTCTTAAAGTTTTATTTTGAAATGGTATTATTTGCGTAATTTTACTTGCGTTTCATTGTACAGCGATATAAATATTATTCCCCTAAAGAGTGTGGCCTCCAAAATGGGCTGCTGTGCGAAAATTTTACCAATACTGCATGAATAGACAGTTCATAGAATTTTTGGTTAGTGAATGTGGCGCCTTTATTCCTCGAATCAGAGTGAGAAGCAGAGGCAGACATTCAACGCCGTATAATAAAAAACAAGCTAATTTCGCACACTTGTATGTGGGATGGTAATGCACGTGTTATACTCTTAAAAGCAAATGCAGCAACAGGATAGAAAACTCTCAGCAAGAGGGGGGGGGGCAAGCTTTGCGCATATGTAATGTAAGATGTACAGCAGACGCTAGGAACGCGCTAAGGATACTTGGCTTTGCGCTTGCGCAGGATGAGGTGCGGACACTGTCTGTAGGGTCTCGACTTACAGACAAATTCACTTATGATACGGTCGAGACACACACCATGCCAGAGGGAGGATTCCACCCTTCGACGTGAGAGGGCGCGCAGTCCGCAACATGACCAGAGTTGCCAGGTTTTTCCATTGCTCTGTCGCCAAATTTTAAACAAAAAGTAGCCAAAATATCGCCATGTTTTCATCAATAAAATGCCAAAATACAACCATCTTTTCATCAGTAAAAATAGGCAAATATCGCAACCTTTAATCTGTTGACATTATTATGTTATGGTAATTACGGCATGTTACTCGACAATAATAATCCTGAAATTCAGGGAGTTAAGCTGGTTACTGAGTAAAAAACAACGAGCTAGCTCGTTGGTAAAAAAAGTAACACAAACTGTGGCACACTCACATTCACAAACATCAGACTGAACTTTCCAAGGAAACTCATACTTCACAGTTACATTTATCTGAGTCCATCCAAGAACTGAACCCAGACACACCACCAGCTGCCAGTGCAGGCAGTCAGAATATTGACACATTGTAAATATAACAGAGAGACTCCGGAAATTCAGTTACATTTAACTATCACATTTATTCATTTCATAACTTAGAAAAATTATAACACAAAACTGTTCAAGAATCATTCTATCAAACTTACACAAGGGATGTTCTCATGCATAGGTTCGATTACCAATCACTTTCATCTTCTTAAAAACAAATATTTACCGATGTTAGATAGAGGTATTGAATCTTTCAAACATTTCTTTAATACACACAAAAACATTACAACATTTTGAGGTGAGGTAATTTATAATAATGCACTAAGAAATCCATACTTTGAGGTGAGATGGACTTTAATTCGTAATAATCACCGCGTGTTCTCCATCGACATTTATACTCTGAAAACCATTGTTAACCACTGTGAAGTGCGTAGCAAATGGCTCGCTTCACAGTAGCAGTAACGAATTTCTGTTCTGTTGATGTATGAAAAGCGGAATAAAATACTGTTTGAATGCCTCCTTGCATGCTGTAATTTATATAAACTTATTCTCGTGTTCTCAGAGGGAGCCATACATACGGTGTTGTAGTATACTTCGAGATATCGTTTATAGCCTGTTCTTGAACCATCGTAAGTAGGTAGTTTACGTCTATCTTCAATCTGTAAGCTGAGTTTGTTTATATCTCTGTGTCACTCTCCCACACATCCACGATACTTGAAAACATTTGTCCTAACTAGGTTGATTATATTTCCCCAGCATTCTACCAAAGTTTAGCCGGTATCAATATTTGTTGTATTTGAAGTAAAATAAAATAGCCATTAAGTCGCCAACCAATTGCTTTAATAGCCAAATTTAATCGCCAGTCGCCAGACTGCTAAAATGGCTACTATTATAAGAAAAAGATAGCCAAGAATGCGAAACATCGCCACACCTGGCAACCCTGAACATGACGCCGCTGGCAGTGCGGCCATTCCCGCGCGGCTTTCTGTAGTAGCTCACACAGTTTATGAATATCCAACAATGGAAAGTACAGTCTGGAATTCAACAATATAATAAAGATGCTTTGCAACCAACCGCAAAAAACGATAATGGAGCTGAACTGTTTATAAACAGCCATTAAACTTTCGCAGTAATTTTCTCAGTTTGCTTCAGCAGGTTGTACTCTCATCCCCTCATTTATAATATTGCCACTGTAGACAATACGCCAATTTAATTTACAAGTTGCCAACAATAGGCAGTCTGCGAAGTGTACTGTAGACGGTGGATATTCCTACTTTTATTGCTTTCCTTTGTAAATCTTGTTTCCTTTATTTTCAGAACAAATCAACAGAGTTTGTAGAAATATTATCTACATCTACGTCTACAACTACATGGATACCCTGCACGTCACACTGAAGTGAATGACAGAGTGTTCATAGAACCACTTTGCCGGCCGCGGTGGTCGAGCGCTCTGCGGCGCGCCAGTCACAGTCTGCACGGCCACTACAGTCGGGGGCATGTATATTTGTACCGTCCTTAGGATTAGCTAGTTCATAAGCAGTTTGTATGTTTAGGGACTGATGACACCGTAGTTAAGTCCCATAAGCTCTACAAGCATTTGAACATTTTTAGAACCACTTTCATATTTCTCTGTAGTTCCATTCTCTAATAGCTCGCGGGAAAAGGAACACCTAAATTCTTCTGTTTTCGATCTGATTTCTCTTATTTTATTAAGATGATCATCCTCTCTATGTACTAACAATGTATGTTCGTATTCTGAAGAGAAAGTTGCTGAAAGAAATTTCGCAAATAGATCTCACCGCATCCATTAACTTCTATCTTTTAATGATTTTCACCCTAACTCGTGCATCATTTCCGTGACACTCTCACTCCTAAGTTCTCTGAATTTTGCTAAATCGTCTGTCAGTCCCACCTTGGAGTGGATCCCACAATGCGCAGCAATACTTCAAAATAGGACGCACAAGTGTAGTGTAGGCAGTTTCTTTAGTAGCACTGTTGCATCTTCTAAATGTTCAGCCAATGAAACGTAGCCTCTGGTTCGCCTTCCCTACTATATTTTGTGTCTGTTCTTTCAAATTTAAGTTATTTGTAATTCTTATTCGTAGATATTTAGTTGAATTGACGACCTGTAGATTTGACTGATTCATCGAATAAATGAAGTTTAACGGATTTCTTTCAGTGGTCATATGAATGACTTCACACTTACCATTGCTAAGGGTCAATAGCCAATTTTTGCACCATGCAGATATGTTATCTAAAGCATTTGAAAGTTGCTTTGTATCTTCTGGTGACTTTACTGACCCATCAATGACGGCATCATCCGCGAACAGCCTAAGAGAGCTAATCAGTTTCTCTAATTAAATCGTTTACAAAAATAAGGAACAGTAAGGGCCCTACAACACTTCCCTGGGGAACGCCAGATATCACCTCTGTTCTAAAAATGTTCAAATATTTGTATAGCTTATAGGACTTAACTACGGGGTCATCAGTCCCTAAACTTACAAACTACTTATGCACTAGCTAATCCTATGGACGGCACAAATATCCATGCCCGAGGGGGGATTCGAACCCCCGACCGTAGTGGCCGTGCACACTTCTGTTCTAATTGACGACTTACCGTCAGTTACAAAATACTGTACCGTTTTTCACAGGAAATCGTGAATCCAATCGCGCAACTGTGGCGATATTTTTTAAGCACGCAATTTGATTAGAAGACGCTTGTGAGGTACAGTGTCAAAAGCCTTCTGGAAATATAGAAATACCGAATCTATTTGACATCCCTTGTCTCCATGTATGAGGACAAAGGATGAAGATATTAATGTTGATGGGTAGAAATTGTAGAATAAGAAGATGAAGCATATGAAAGAAAAACCATAAAAGAAAATATTACTGCTCAGGAGCACATGAAGTAAACGTTAGAAACTGTTTTCGATGTGGAAACGAGCGCCAACATTTGCGGGTACTTAGAGCTGCACGCGGTGCGAAATAATGACCCGTAATCTTCATAACGACGGTAATTATCGTGTTGCGAGAGCAGCGCCCACGGTAATCAATTCCTAGTGTTCCGAGAACGTTTTCTACTTGGAGTCGTTTTTAATGTACCGACGCGAATTATAACATCCTCAAATGATTAATGTGCCACACATCCAAATATGTAATAGTATAGTTTCTTAACATCAAGTGTTATTATCAACTTCACATTACAGAAATGTTCCAGCCGATCGTTTAGAATAGTGTCGTGTAAGTTTAAATCAAGATGCGGAAGTAAAGAATTATATTGGGTCTCCTATTACGTTTTACTTTAACGCTGTTTGAAATTTAATCACGTAACAGCTGAACGTGCTAAATCCTAGCTACGTTTACTGCTTGAACGGCTGAAATAAAGAGTTTTTTTTATTTTTTTTATTTTTATTTATTTTTTTTATTTCACAGAGTCCAGTAATGTAATTTAGACCAACACGCATAAGGAAGAACTAGAGACTTTCTACGAATTACGATATAGGATACACTGTTAGGCAGTAACGGAATTAAATGTGAGCAGACAAGAAAATTGAAAGAGTACTGAAAGAACGAAAGCAGGTATTAGAGACTTTAGTATCTTCCAATGGCCATCATGGCTTGTAGAAAACAAGTTGATGTTTTTCAGTAAAACTCAGTTTTTACAATTTCTAATACATAATTTGACGAAAGCTGACATACTGAATACACATAACGGGCATATGATAAGTGAGACTGAACAGTTCAAATTTCTATGTATTCAGATAGACAGTAAGCTGTCGTGGAAAGCCCATGTTCAGGATCTTATTCCAAAACTAAATTCTTCTATATTTACCATTAGAACAATATCGGAAATAAGTGATTTTTCAACACGAAAAGTAGTCTATTACGCTTACTTTCACTCACTTATGACGTGCGGCATTATTTTTTGGGGTAACTCGCCTGATTCAAAAAGGATATTTCTGGCTCAAAAACGGGCAGTTCGAGCAATATGTGGTGTAAGTTCACGAACGTCATGTCGACGCCTTTTTCAGTAGTCTGGGAATTTTGACACTGGCGTAACAATACGTTTTTTTCTTTAATGTTGTTTGTTGTTAATAATATCAGTTTATTCCCACAAGTTAGTAGCTTTCACACGGTGAATACTAGACAGACGTCGAATCTACTTTTGCATCACACCACCTTGACACTTGTGCAGAAAGGTGTACAGTGTTCTGCAGCATCCATTTTCAATAAGCTGCCACAAGAAATAGAGAATCTTAGCACTAACCCACACGCTTTCAAATCTAAATTGAAGAGTTACCTCATGTCTCAATCGTTTTATTCTGTCGAGGAATTCCTAGAAAAGTTAAACAATTAAGCTAATTCATATTTTTTCTTTATTGATTATTTTCACTTTGTCTCAAGATTGTCGTGTGCATAGGACTATTGAAAAATTTTCTATTACCATTCTTGTGTAAAAATTCATGTATTGACTTGTTCCATGACCATGGAGTCGCACTCCTAAATTGGGTCCTATGGAACAGAAAACCATTTTATTATTATTATTATTATTATCAAAGAAAAATCTATACTGAAATGTACGTATAATATTTTGGCCAGGAGATCTTTCTAGGTTGTTTTGACTCCAGGCAAACTGGTTGGAATTGACGTCACTTCGGTGACTTGCATCTCGATGACGACGAAAGGTTGATGCATATATACCCACTATCAAACACAGGCCAGTCTGCCACTCTCCCCCCCCCTCTCCACAAGAACCCAAACAACACACACACACAAGACATGACCCAACACAACAGGCTCGCCAACGAGACGAAATCGAACACTGACCCCCCAGGGGCTCACGGTTCTTTCTTAAGTACAATTGACGCCAAAAAAAGTGGGCCACTGCTGAATACAACCCAACTAACGTAAATGTGTTGCAGGTACTCTACACACTAAAACCCTGTGGGGAAAAGTCATTTCACTCTACAAAATGGATACCACAAAGTTCACTATAGAATACTGCTCTTTTAGGCAAGCAACGCAGATGTAAAACGATACCGTCACACAATAATATTAGAAAACACGTTATTAGAGATGAGACAGGCCTTAAGGCTTGAAAATTAAATTCAACACAACAAGAGACATGTAAGACGGTCTCATGTCATTAAATGGTATGACGAATATTTGTTTGAGTACCCAATTTGAACCAATTATTAACCAAAAAACGTTTCTGACTGAGACTCGATTACGCGTATAGAGAAATAAAATATTGACTTTTCACCAGTATTGGTTTACAAGGGCGAATATCTGAACATAATAAATTATCCATAATTTTAGCACTGTATGAGAATTCCTGTGAGGCTTATATTGTCTCTGAGAGATGCACTAAAGATATGTAATGCAGAGAAATTCACACGTGTTAAATGCAATAAAGAAAAGTTGCAGTAATGGATGCAGATTATATCTGTACATATATGAATTGATAACTGTGTACAATTACCAATAACGTATTACTGGAACCTGAATGACGGTACAAATGAATTTTGCTTGGCAGGGATTCAAACCCGGCACCTTTCGCAATTGTATTAGAGATTGACAGCTAGCTCTCAATGTAGAAAAATGTATGGTGATGCGCATGAGTAGAAAAAACAATACCGTAATGTTCGAATACAGCATTAGTAGTGAGCTTCTTGATGCTGTCGCGTCGTTCAAATATCTAGGCGTAACATTGCAGAGCGATATGAAATGGAACGAGCATGTAAGGACAGTTTGAGTAAGGCGGACAGCCGACTTCGGTTTATTGGGAGAATTTTGGGGAGATGTACTTCATCTGTAAAGGAGACCGCGTATAAAACACTTGTACGACCACATATTGAGTATTGCTCAAGTGTTTGGGACCCGCAGCAGATCAGTTTAAAGGAAGACATAGAGGCGGTTCAGAGACGAGCAGCTAGATTTGTTACCGGTAGGTTCGACCAAAGCGCGAGTGTCACGGAAATACTCCGGCAACTCAATTGGGGATCGCTGGAAGAAAGACGACGTTCTTTTCGTGAATTTCTGTTAAGTAAATTTAGAGGGCCGGAATTTGAAGCTGAGTGTAGTACGATCTTGCTGCTGCCTACTTACATTTCGCGTAAAGATCACAAAGACAAGATAAGAGAAATTAGGGCTCGTACGGAGGCATATAGGCATTCTTTTTTTCCTCGTTCAATTTGGGAGTGGAATAGGAAAGGAAATGCCTAGTAGTGGTACAGTGTATCCTCCGCCATGCACCTTACGGTGAATTGCGGAGTATGTATGTAGATGTAGATGTAGATACGAATAAATTGATTTTTTCGTCATATGCAGAACCCGCTGTTGCAGAAACTGTGACTAGTAGGCTTTTTTACATTAAAAATGTCACTTAAGGTTATACGATTTCATTTAGTATTTTTAATGGAGTCCCAGGCAGCACAGAATTATTCTTTACATTACGTCTAGCTGAACATATTCACATCGCGCTACTGCTGACGAAACTATAAATATATTTGTAGGTGTGATACATTAGCGAAATATGATGGTTTGGAATCCCTGACAGGCCAAAGTCATTTGCCTCGTCATTCAGGTCCTATTATCACGTTATTGGCGTATGTACTTTATATATGACATCTTATTGTATATATTTATCAATTCATATAAGTATTGGTTTCTAATTTGCGTCCATTACTGCAACTTTACCTCATGGCATTTAACACATGTGCCTTTCCGTACATTACTTATTGAAAAGGTGGTAGTGACGGAAGGCCCAAGCCCCAAGTAACAACATTTGCCAGTTTAACGAACAATTTATTTAAAGGACACCTGAATAGCTCCTTATTCTATAAACAAATCTCGACAATAGAGAATCAAGCAAAATAGATTTTGCTAACAGACAGATCAACCTTTACAAGCCTCTTTTTATACATAGAAAAAACATTACCAAAACTTAATTAAGGAAACTACTATATATATATATGAACAATAGGAACAATTTAAAACAAAGTCATGATTGACACTTAAAAACAAGAAAATGCTCGCGAGCACTCTTTTAAAAACAAAACAAGGAAATGAACTTACAAATGCAACTTAAGAAAACCAGTATTTAGAGGACAAGAATTTAACTTGACGACGAACCGCAGTGGCCAAGAGCCCGTAAGGAGAAAGCTATCGTGAAACCAATTACAGGTACTCAGATTCTAGGTTTCAACACTAGGTGCAGGAACCCGCACACCACTGGAGTGGAAACCTAACCGGACGCTGTCCGCTGGGTCCGGCTGCCAGACTATAAATCATAACCTCAGTGCACAACTGGAACATACAAATATAAAGGAAACAATTACTAAAATGTCCATAAATCAACAACAGCTTAAAAGTAATCAAATACACTACACAAAATTTAGAAATATTCCGGGACAACAGACTATCGTTAATCCAAATGTGGAAGAAAATGTGCCAACATAGGCATTGGCACCCCGAATTATATAGTCGCCTACACTTAAGAACCACTGAAGGTAGCGCAGAGTGACAGCAATGAATAAATATCAAATATAAGCGCTCACAAAATCGGTGCACATAAAATATAAAATAGTATCACAGACACAAATGTTCGAGAGCGCTATTATCACCATATAAGCTTACAGATCTTGTGACAACTTACTGAAAATGATATTATCTCAAGTCCACCGAGCATAAGCTTACCAACTTGTAATCAGTTTGTTACCAAGTGCATCACCAACTAACTAGTGCCGTATTCAGATGAGGCGTCACGGTTCTATGCCACCCACACAATATCACACGGCAATAACAACAGGCATCTCCACCCACGGCGTACAAATTATTTGCGACACTTGGCGACTTAAATAATACACAACACTTCTGAAACAGACAGATGTATTACAATACAGCACTCAAACATCCGCTGGTAAGTGTCACACTCCGATACCAAACTTGACTTCCACATTCCCTTGCTAGAGAACCATGGGGCACAGAACCGCCAACAGGTTAACCGCCGCCGACAGACACCTTCTGCTGACACACTGCGCGAGCATGCCGACTCGCCCGGCCCACGGAAGGTACTGTCCCCTGGTGCGTGCTACGTCTCCAACCGCCACACGCCTCCGACCCGAAAATCACTCCACTTCCCACTCGGGGAAACAGAGATATATCGGCGGAAATGGCAACGATAATCGCAATTCCACGGAGCGGAACTCTAAAATCGAACCGCACGGTTCACGTATCTTTAGTGGTTCTCTATCAGGAACAATATATGCCCGGGAGATCTGACGCAGTGCTAAAATTATCGTAATTGATTTCCAGGTTCAGACATTCGCCCTCACAAGTGGATACTGGTGAAAAGTCGACATTTTATGTCTATTTATGCCTAACCGAGTCTCGATCAGACAGGCAAGGTTTTCTTAACAGCTCACAAACAAAAACTCGTCTTGTCTTTTAATGCGTTTAATGACTTGTCACTATCGTTAGTGAAAGTTAATTGACAAACTTCAGAGAATGTCTCATTTCTAATAAAGTGTTTTCTCATTTTTGTGTATGGCCGTACTGGTTTACGTTTGAACTGATTGCGATATGGATGTGGTGTCAAGTAGTTTCTTTTATTGCCCGTTGTCCATAGTACAATGTCTGTACTGCGGTGTGATTACAGGTCCTGCAACACATCTGCGTTGTTTTGGTTGCATACAATCAGGTGCAGCTTACACATGGGAATTCAGGGGTGGCCCACTTTCTTGGCGTCTAGTGTACGTGCGTGGCGAGCGCGGAGCCCCGAGGTAATGCAGTCTTTCTTCCTTCTTTCCTTCCTTCCCCTCCTTTCCTATCCTCACTCCTTCCTCTCACCACTGGGGTACCGATAACCTTAGCAGTTTGGTCTCCGTATACCAGCCAAACAACCATCGAACGCCAAGCCCGTATTTGGGAAACAGCACCAAAGATTACAAGACCCTAACCTTCTGAGAAAGCGAATTACGGTTTTCTGTTGAAATATTTGTGAGGTATTGAAAGTTAAGTGAAAAATTGAATTCATTTACTGCAAGAACGGGACTGAAGGTTTTTTATTTTACATTTTTATTATAGGTGGAAGAACTATGAGAGCGACTCAACAACGGAACTTACTTGAAAGTAATAGTTTAGAAATCGAAAAGACTTCAGATGAAAATTAGATAGAAAACATGGCACTGCAAGAATAGTTGTACAGAGCAAAAGACCTACATCAAAAGAAGGCCCCTAGAGTAGATGAAATTCATACAGAGATACAGATATATTTGGAAGAAACAGCCACAGTAAAGCTATTCCAACTGGCGTGGTGCATGTATGACACAGTTGAAATATCCTCAGACTTAAAGAAGAGTGTAGTAATTACTCTTCTGAAGAATTCAGTCACTTATAGATGTGAATATTACCGAATCATAAGATGTACGTCATGACTGAAAAATGAATAGATAACTGTCATCCACGAAGAACTCACTTTCTAATCGCGACTAAGCTATCGGAAGCCATCATATAACGTAGGAGATGGTTAGAGGCTACGAGTTAGGGCTATCTCCACGCCAGACGCAAACAGCATAATCCAAGATCCGACTAAGCGACCTATGGAATTTTAGCATGAAATAGTTGTTCTGTGTGTACCTTCAAAGTAAGGTAGCACCTTTCAGTATATTCCCCATTTCTGTATATATTGAACACAATTTATTTTTCCGTCACAGTTGCACTATTTAGGAGTTGGTAACTCGTTTCAGACTTAATCGTCCACTTTCAAACCGTTGGCCTTATTCCAACCGTAATAATACACTGCATAAAGCAAATGATTGATAAAATCTGCACTGTTAATACATAATTACATTAAAATATAAAATCGGTTAAAACAGATGATGCATCCACAGGCCTCCAACGTGTACTCATGTATATATGTTTATTTTTTATTTTTTTAACAATTTAATTGAATAGGAATTAATAGATTTGGGCCTCCACCATTTTCACAATACATGGAAATTAAACGTTATTGACCATATAACCTTCACGCCTATGATGTGCTCAAAGATATATTTAAAACAAATATATAAAATATCAGTTCCTACTCTGAGCAAGTTAAGAGCTGTACCATGAGAGAAATTATTTGAATATAAATTGGAACACTCTGAATTTAACTACCAATTTATTTACCCATCCAAAACAATGAGAAGCGATATTTTAAAGGAAAGAAAATCTGCTCAAAAACTGATGTACTGCAACCAAAAATCGAACATCCTAAATCATCACAAATCTAAAAACATTTTTACAGCTCTGCACTTTAAAACAAATGACATTCCCTACCATACTAAGCTGACAGTAGTTTGCATAAACAATGAAATATTTTATATAGATTTTACAATTTTTGTAAGATAAAAGGATCGGGAAACTCAACAAACAAGATGTTAACATGAAACTTCCTGGCAGATTAATATAGTGTGCCGGAACCGTGACTCGAACCTGGGACCTTTGCCTTTCGCGGGAAAGCGCTCTACCGACTGTGCTATCCCGACAGGACTCACGATGCCGCCTCACAACTTTACTTCCCCCATTATCTCACCTCCTACTTTCCAAAAGGCCCCAGGTTCGAGTCACGGTTCCGGCACACAATTTTAATCTGCCAGGAAGTTTCATATCAGCGCACACTCCGCTGCAGAGTGAAAATTTCCTTTAATATGTTAACAGATTAGCTACACAGAAATCTGATCTATAGCAAATAAGATCTCCAAAGTGAAAAGACAAACCTAAGTAAAATAATACTTTAAGAAAAATCCTAGACAGCGAAATTACGCAAGTCCTGGCAATGGTGCTTGCTACTTTACCCACCTCCTAATTACAGGTGGTGGCACTGAAACAGGCTCGGCAGCAACAAGCGATGGCAACAGGTGAGCTGGAAAATAATCAGGACAAAATTCTCACTGAGCTCTGTTAGGTAGAATCGGCATGTAACTTAATGAACTATCAAGAGGTTCGTATGGTACAGAAGCCTCCAACGAACTTCCTCACTGCTTCTTCCCATGGCCAGTGCGCCAGCACTCCCACCCTCGCACATAATTCGCACCAATCTGCAAGAACGGCTAAATGCCTACCCAATGGGACGACGTAGCTCTGTTGACAAATTAACTCGCTGTCACCCTTCAAAATTCTGGCGAATGAGAACGCGTTTTGCGCGGCCTCCAAGAGGCTCCGCCCACGCCTGCGATGTTTCTACAGAACCTACCGTCGCCAAGGTGATCGCCCTCTAAAAATTTTAGAGCAGCGCTTTCCCTCCTAGTCCCCTGACCAGAAAGTTGCGCCATTTGTGACCTCCGGAGCCTATCTTACGCTGCCCCAGATGGGTGGAAAGCGTCCAGAAGGTTCCAACATTCATTACACTAAAACGTTTCCTGCTCTGCTGCCTTTGGAGAAATTCTACAGATAAGAGCCAGCACATTCAACACTATAAATAGCATCGCGACCAGAGGAACCTGCTTTGTCGTTTATCGGCGAATTTTCTGTCATACGAAATAGCGCTGGGCTGGCGTCGCTGGAGACCGTCTACGAGGCATGGTGTGGTTCATCCGGGTAAAATGCCACCGCATCCGGCAGCCCATCTCACGCCACTTCTCAGAGCTAGAGGCTGCCGGCCGTCATCCAACGGGACATTGGTCAGGTTCCCTTCTGCTTTCGGCACGCTGTCTTCTGAGAATAGCGGCCAAGGGTGCCAGAGACCGCCAGCAAAGATTTCCCCTGCTCTGCGTGAACACCGCTGTTTCGCTCTCCAGCGATTCCAGCAAAGTACAGGCCGTAGCAGCAAAACAGTAAACATATCCAGAAAAATAATCTATATCTATAAATGTAAATGTCTGTTCGGTATACGTTTATCACGTCTGATCCACCAGACATAAAGAGCTAAAAATTTGTACAGTTACTAATGTCTACCCGGGGAAGGCTTTAGGCTTGATTTTATCTATATATATTAATGTGAATGTCTGTTCGGTGTGCGCTTATCACGTCCGAACGACAACACGCAGAGACTTAAATATTTGTACAGCATCTAATTTTTACCTGAGGAATGTTTTAGGCACGGTTTTATAGCGATCTGACAGATATTTAGTAATTTGAAGAATATAACGCGAAATGCGGAACAATAATTACTCTTTGAAAATTATATTTACTCTTTGAAAATGGCTTTATTGGTTTCTTTGTTGCTTGAGGGTGGATAATGATAAAAGGGTAGAGTATATTGAGATGGAAAGTTATCGGTGTATATAAAATTCTACGTGGGTGTGTGTTAACATTTCGCTCCGCAGCGAAAACTACAGAACGCAAACGAATGGTCTGTGTGTAATTGTTGTCCGAAGTCTCCCGTTGTACACCATAGCAGTGATACGGTGGTTGAAAGTCGACAAATTATTAAAAAATCGGACTGAAGGCCAGCGATGACCTTTGCGACCTATAGCAAGGAGGTTACATACAGCGAAACGTGATGCCGCAGACCATCTTTGGTCTATGCGTGCTACAATGTCTTCAGCTCTTTCTCTGTAAGGATAAGCACACGAATCAGGAAATATAAGACTAAATAAATAAAGCAGAAAAAAGAAATTTCTTTTAATAAATCTCTTAAAAAATCGATTTGACGTTTCGCGCATTACATCAGGTGATCGATCTGTGATATTATTACAATCATTATTGTTCAATTTCGTGATTGGATTCTTCGAAACGAGTGCATTTTTACGTGTGATTTCTTATTTCTTATGTATTCTCTGATAAATGTAACATGTTTTTAGAAAAAAAGAGATGGACAGAGAGAGAGAGTAGATAGGAAAAGTACTATCTCAAAGCTCGAATAAATAAATAAATACCCGGGCAACGCCGGTTTTCAGCTACTATTAAAAATAAAAGTACCGAAATCTTTTTAAATCTATGGACTCAACTGCTTGGTTATTAGTCCGTAGCTCACAAAATACTTAAGGTAAACTAAACTAGGACAACACAAACACCCATGCCCGAGGGGGGAATCGAATCCCCGACAGCAACACGGCGCTCCAATACGAGCGGCTAAGTACTGCAATTCCAGAAATCTACCTCCCTTGATATGTTCCCAAATGCACAGAAATCTGATTAAACTCATAAGATTAAGAGAAGAATAATAAATGAAGAAATAGCCCACAGAGAAAATTAGAGTACATGAAGATCAGAATAAAATAGTCTAACTACGTCCACCATTCTACAACATACAGGGTTGATAGACCTGACTGCGACTGCGGACACAACAGACAGTTGAATACAGGAAATTCCAAGGCACCTTCCAGAACCTTCACAGGACTGATGGTGAAACAACTGCCTGTCCTAATGGACTAGACGCGCACCCATCTGCAGTGCAACAACATCAGTAATTAGTCACCTTCTGGAATTATAAACCCTTTACAGGTAATTCTGTGTGACATATTATATACCTATCCCATTACCTACATTTCATCTTATAATTAATATGTATAGTACGTTTATATTCTCTTATAATCAATATGTTCCTGATGTACCCAGTTGCCGTATTCAAAACCATACGAAATAAATAAATAAATAACATTTTCAAAATACGAACGAAAATCATCTGCAGACATATGGAAAAGTTACAAGAACCTAATCTTGGGAATGATGAATTTCTAGAGAACTGAAGAAACCGCACTGCTCGTTCGACGTATCTTAGAAGACAGATTAAGGGAAGACAAATCAACGCTTATAGCTTTTGTAGATTTGGAGAATGTTTTCACGAGTTGATATTTTTCAGATTGTGTTGCACAGTGTCCATAAATGATAATAAGTCATGTAAATAACGTGCCATGTAGACAGTTTCAATGTTCTATAACCTTCTTTTATATTGCTAGTTCTTGTCAATTTTTACACATATAACAAAAACTATAAAAATAAATTGACACAGGCTCCTAAATGAGTTACAAGAGTCCTAAATCTGTAATAGTAATATCTTCATTCCGCGAGTCCAAGAAAAAAAAATTCAAAACTAATACTTGCTTACATTTCATCGTGTTCCATTTAATTGTATAATAATGCAACAAATTAGCATGATGAAAACGTCCTAAATGTTTGCATTCAGTAGCTTTCATGACCTTAGCTTGTAAAGTGGTCCAAAGAAATGAATAAAACTTCGATGCTTCGTAAACAGACCAGTCTTCCTGTAAAACTTCCTTACAGCCATTTCAAGAATTCTTCCATCTTAGTATGATTTGCTGAAATGCATTCCATGTTTTATCTCTGTGTTGAGTTTTCCCATTATGACAGCGGATCCAACTTACTAGTAAGAATATAGAAATCACCCTGTTTCTTTATCTCTTCTCTTTCTCCTCAGCCCTTTTCCCGCAAATGCAGGGTCGGCTTGTTTATATGGATTTAGTGAGTTAATATTGACGGGGTGGCCGGATGCCCTTCCTGCCGCCACCCCATGCCCCGCAGGAGGAAATGTGTACCCCAAATGTCTGTGTATATTATTATATGTGGGAAAGTATAAAGTGTTACGAAACGTTTGTCAGTCGTGTAACTGAGGCGGGACTTGGGGACCAGCCCGGTATTCACCTAGGGGAATGTGGGAAACCGCCTAAAAACCACATCGATGCTGGCCGGCAGTCCGACCCCCTTCGCTAATTCGCCAGGCGGATTCGAACCGTGGTCGGTACGCCTCCCCGTCTCGGAAAGCGGTGCTTTAGACCACATGGCTAACCGAGCGGTCAATATAGAAGTCACTTTATATTCTATATGATTGGCATCGTATCCTCAGAAAATAAATATAAAAAAAGCGTTTTACTCATTATTGCATAATAACGTTGACTTGGAAATACTTCTGTCATGGCATTATAATACGTCTGCCATTGCAATATTTAAAAAATATATATATATTTATTTGTTGTACACTCTTCATACATGTATGTATGCATAGCAACCCTTTCATGAACTGTACTGTATTTCATCTATAATTCTGATAGTAGTCCTGTTTAAGTAAGAGGCCATGTTGCAGAAAACGTCAAAATAAAACATGAAACTGGAAAAGTGTTCCAGAACTGTGTAAGTACGAGATTATTATAATACCAACATGCAGTGGCTCCCTGTACGTTTATCTATGTTAAGAAGCATTTCCAACGTTTCGTCATAGACATTTACCTGTCAGATCAGTATTTCACCAGCAGCTTTAGCCAAGCACAGCAATTATCGAGCGTTTGATCAATGTTGACTGCACCAACAGTGTTGTAGTTTTCTTCTTTCCCGCAGACCGCGGCGGTTGCACAGAACTGGAAAGCGGGCTATCTGTGCTACCTGCTGGGTGCTTCAGAAAGCAAGCCACATGGATCCTAACGCCATGACACGTTGGTGACTGAGTATCACGGTATAAGGGTACCACGGAATAGTTGATAGTTTCTTGCTTGTCCTTCTCTCTTACAAAATTTACGTCTGCTGCGAAAGTTACGTGTTTTACCATATGATCTAAGAAATGTAACTGACTGACGCAACTTGAATGAAATGTAACTGAATGTGTTGTAACTTGTTCTATCTGAATGCTTTTGCACAACGTTATGTTAATCTGACTGCGTATTGCGCACCAACATTTTTTCGCCATCTGTCCGTGACTCGAGCTATTTCCTTCCAGTCGCCTTCAATACCTACACTCCTCAACTCGGCCTTTACATTGTCGTCCCACATACGCCTTAGTCTGTGTGTATACTATCTGTAAAATTTCCAACAGCTACAATTTGTAGTGTAGAAATTATAAATTGTAACGACATACCGAATGCCGCAGCTTAGTCCATGAACAGCGGAAAAGATTCTTGCTTGTCCTTCTTTCTTACGAAATTTACGTCTGCTGCGAAAGTTATGTGTTTTACCATATGATATAAGAAATGTAACTGACTGCTGCTACTTGAATAAAATGTAAATGAATGTGTTTGAACTTGTTCTATCTGAATGCCTTTGCACAACATTATGCTAATCTTACTGAGTATTTTTTTAACTGTATTCTATGTGAATGTCAAGGTAGTGCAAAACCTATCTGACTTCATATTGTTTATTATAATGAAACAGAAATTGCTAACTGTTTCTGTATGAAAATGTAACAAAGGTAACTGTATGAAAATTACTGATACTAAAAATCACTGTGTTGATAACTCTGACCCTACAAACTTGTTTTTGACTGAACTAGCAATCTTTAACTGGATGTAACGAACACAATATTTATCAATGCAATCTGACTCAGTGCAAACACTTGTTAACCTGTACTGAACACTGTATGAATTGTCCTACCCTGAAAACTGTATATCAAGCTTGACAAAAACTGATTCTTTCTCACCTTCACTTACTGCATAAATCTGCGCTACACCAAACTGCTTCCTGCTGTACTAGCTACTGGAAAACTATCTACAGAAAACATCTATGGCACTTTTAATAAAAATGTGAGGAGGCATAAACTCGAACTAATAATAAAAAAATGAAATATCTGGTTTACTTTCTAACTGATGTAACTTCATGAAAATTACTAACAATGTCATGTTTTAGATTTTAAAATCTTTCAGAGAAAAATATAACTCAGATATTTAATCTTCCTACAAAATTATTTTTAAACAAAGATAAACATTTCTTTACTGTTAGTAAATTTAACTCGATTCACACAAACAATGTAACAACAATAACATATTTCAAGAACACTACCCATGAAATTCCTATTTCATAATAAACGCACTCTCAAAACTAAACTATTACAATAAATACTTTTCCTACAGAAAGGGGTCCCTAGCATGAATCGTGAGACCACACGCTAACAGCAAGGTCTTTCCCGACCGTTACTGTTACCATCAGTTCAACAACTGCACACAACCAGGTCCCCACACTTCTGCAATCTCACCCGCGCGCCTAGCAAAGTCTGCCCTCTCAATAATCACAATCCTACTTCCTGGCAACAATAATATCGCCGTCTCCAATATCGATAGTACTGCCATTGAAAAATAAGCTTGCAATCAAAGATAAACGACCCATGCCTGACTAGCTTGAGACTGGTCTCAAATTCGCAGTACATTTGAATATGAAATGTATACCTTCCCATAGCAGGTATCTTACATCATCCCCTTTCTCCCTATCAAGAATTTGATAGTATTTTGTTTGTATTTTTAAACAACCTAGAGAGAGATGATAACCTTCCATTATCATCTCACGCCGTCGCAAAAGAAATTATACGCAAAGATCTGTAATTGCATACCATGTAATAGCCAGTAAGGCTCACTGAAGCACAATCGAAAATAGAAACGAAGTCAAACAGTTCCTACAACTCATGAAAATGAACTAGTTCTTTTTATCAAAACCATAAGAATAACTGATGTTAGGCACGAGAAGAAAGACGTTTAGCATTGTCATTATAAGACACATATGAGCGAGCTGCTTAGAAAACCTACGTAGCAGGCTCACATCGTAGGTAGAGTACTCGATACCTTACATAGAAGAATATATACATATAGTCATAGATAAAAAATGTTAAGTATAAAATGCAGAACCGTAAAGATTAACAATATCACAAAAACACGAACTGTATGAAATGAATGACAGATCTTTGCGTGTAATTTCTTTTGTGGTCAATACCTTTTACATTCAATTTATTTTACCTGTATATCGTTTTCCTGAATTACAGAACTGATTGTAGCTACTAATTCAGTTGAAACTGATTTGAAAACATAAATAAACAGCTAAAATTACGACCAATGATGGAAGTTTCTTCTGTTAAGAATGATGACAGTGCGATTTGTCAACGACTTAGTAATTCTGTAGATAGAAAAAGGGTCTGGAAGTTTAATGGAAAGGTCACTGTCGGGACAGGACGATGTAGATTAGTATTAAAAAATGGTAAACACAGGTAAAATACTGATCCAAATTTGTGAATCTGTGGGTCCATCTGCCTCTAGGCTTACAAAATTTCACTTCAAATAACCTAAGGATAACACATCCACACCCATGCCCGACGGAGGACTCGAACCTCCAGCGGGGGCAGTCTGGCAGTCCCTGATATCTCGCCTGCAACGGCTCGGCGACTGCCGAGAGGCCGCTGTGCTGAAGGCATTAGATTAGGAAACGAACCAATAAAAGCTGTACATCATTTTTGTTATTTTGGTAGTAAAGTAATTTCTGATGGCCGAAGTAGAGAAGATGTAAAATGCAGAAAGGCTACTGGAAGAAGAGGAATTTCTTGATAACGAATATTAATTTAAACGCTAGGAAGTCATTTTCGAAGTCATTTATGTGGAGCGTAGCATTCTATGGGTGTGAAAGGTGGACAATAACTAGTTCAGACAAAAGGTGATAAGAGCTTTTGAAATTTGTTGCTACAGAAGAATTCTGGATGTGTAGCGTAACTAAGAGGAGATACAATACAATGCAGCAATCACAGGCCTGCAGACCATTCCCTGCTGGTTTGTGCCCGCTTCTTCCAGGTGTCTTCAATCCCCAGGTCCTTCGCCAGGTTTTCCATCCAGCGCTGCCTTGATTGTACAGTGGGGCTTTTCGTGTTTGGTTTCGCTTGTGCCATCTTCGCCTCTCTTCCTTCTGGCATACGGGCTACACGGGCCACCCACTGTATTCTCTTGTTCTTCAAGATATTTGGCTATCGCATCAGAAGGTAGATTTCCTCATTCGTCCTCCTCCTCCATTCTCCGTTATGTAAAATTGGTCTCCATATCTTCCTCATTACTATTCTTTCAATATTACTAGTTTTTCCTTTTCTCTTTTAGTCATGGTCCATGTTTCTGAACCGTATATTACCGCTGGGCATTTCACCGTGTTATAGATTTTCATCTTGGTGTTCACTGAATCTGGTTTAGACCAGAGTATCTCTTTCAGGAAATTCATGCGTTTCATTCCCGCTGCTATTCTTTCCTTGATGTCCATTTCTATTTTGTTGCCTGTGGTAAACCAAAATCCCAAGTATTTGGATTGGGGTACTCTCTAGAATCTCATGCCATTTGTCTCCAGAAATTCTTCTTGCTCTTCCTAATAGCATGAACTCTTGATTCACTTTGAGCCCAACTTTGTGCGCATAGCTGTCCATTTGTTGGTACGTTCCTTTCAACTCGTGCTTTGATTCACTTAGCAGGATTGTGTCATCCGAATATGCGAGACAATTGAAGTTACCGTCCATCGGTACTCCAGCCCACTTCTGTTGCCTATACTCTCTTATTATTTTACCTAAGGTGACATTGAACAGATACTGAACAGAAATGTGGAGAAAATAAGTTTCTGGCAAATCGTGACTAAAGGAAGGGATAGGTAGGTGGGACAATTGAAGGGGGACGTTGATGAAAAACACACACTATTCCAAAAATGCCCCAAATCCACAGTTTTGGAGATATGGCAATACATTTTTGTGCCACGATTTACATGAAACTATCAAATTTACATATAAAATCCTTTGATTACATTCAACTTTTTTTAAATAAAATTTGAAGTTTTATTTCCAAAAACTAGTGTATGTTCTTTTTTCTCGGAAAGTATTCAAGAGATTTCTACAAACCTTTCTCTGTTTTATCTCTTTATATGTTGTAAGATTCTCTCATGAAGTTTTTGGAACAGGTCAAATAAGAGACGTTTCATAATTTTTTAATTATAATTCAACAATTACAATATTAATTTCATGCATAATTCAAAGCACTTTGCCCCATATCTCAGCTTGCGATCAGAATTTTAAAATTTTCTCTTGAGACAGCGTTTATTAGGTTTACAGAAATATGTATATAAAATTTCATAATTCTAGCAGTCAATGAATCTGACGAAAAGCTACATAAACTTTAAAAAACAAACTTTTCAGGAAACGCAATTTAAAGTTCAACCTAACTTTTTCCCTTATGTCACTTCTTCAGAAGGAACCACATTTGTACTCTGTGTCGTTTTTCCCTTCAACGCTTCTCTTTTACTTTCTTGTTGTCCGTCTTCTTTCCTTTACCAGGTCTTCACCTGACTTTTCAGCTAAAGAGACGCGCTGTAAATCTATTTTTCTCAGGACGTCTTGAGTAAAATTATCTATCTTGAAGCCCATTCTTTCTAATAAAATGTTCAAATATTTGTAGAGCTTATGGGACTTAACTACAGGGTCATCAGTCCCTAAACGTACAAACTACTTATGAACTAGGTTATACCAAAGACAGCACAAACATCCATGCCCGACGGGGGGTTCGAACCCTAGACCGCAGCGACCGTACAGACTGTGACTGGCACGCAGCAGATCGCTCGGCCACTGCGGCCGGCCTTCTTTCTAATACCTTCATTCTCCCGACGTTTCCATCATTAAATAAAAGAATAGTATCATAAGTTGCAATTCTGACAACTGTATCAGACGCAAATGTGGTTTTAGGGCATCGTTTCCATATTAATTTAGAGATTCATTGTATTCTGGGTTTTGGTTTCAAAGTTATTAATATAAATCTAGTTTACCGAGATTCATGACTGTAGTATGCACCATTCACATCATAAATATTTCGCTTGGAGCTGCAAGGAGACGAGTTCACATTTCCAGCAGATGTTAGTTGTTCAAAATGTTCAAATGTTTGTACAGCTTATGGGACTTAACTACAGGGTCATCAGTCCCTAAACTTACAAACTACTTACGAACTAAGACGGCACAAATATCCATGCCCGAGGGGGGGATTCGAACCCCCGACCGTAGTGGCCGTGCAGACCGTCACTGGAGCGCCTCAGTCTCCTCGGTCACCGTGGCCGGCAATGTTTGTTGCTTCGGACGTACCCTCACTGCTGGTTAGTCGTTGTTTCTAACGTCTTATATTCACTAATTCAAACGCAGTTTATCAAGTTTTTTATACACTCTTTGTGATCGTGTCATAACTGAATGAAGAAAGAATCGAACATTTGTATAAATCTATGTCAAAGATTATTTGTAACACCAAAGAGTATATATCACGGCCTTTTGGATGTATCTACATCTACATAGATACTCTGCAAATCACATTTAAGAGCCTGTCAGAGGGTTCATTAACCACTTTCATAACCTTTCTCTAATAGCGCACGGGAAGAAACAATAACTAAATCGTTCCGTTTTTTTATCTGATTTCTCTTATTTTTTTGCGACGGTCATGTCTCCCTATGTAGGTGGGTGCTAGCAAAATATTTTCACTTTCAGAAGTAAAAGTTGTTGATTGAAACTTCGCAAATAGATCTCGCCGTAACGAATAACGTCGTTCTTTTAATGATTTCCACTTCAAATCGTTCAACATTTCCGTGACGCTCCCCCCCCCCCCTCCCCCCTGTATCGTGATAAAAGAAAACGAGCTGCCTTCTCTGAACCTTCTCAATGTCTTCCGTAAGTCCCACCTGGTGAGGGTCCAGAACTAGGCAACAGTACTCCAGGAGAGGACGCACAAGTGTGATGTAGGCAGTTGGTTTAGTGGAGCTGTTGCATCTTCGAAGCGTTCTGCCAATGAAACGTAACCTTTGGTTCGCCTTCCCCACAATATTTTCTATGTGTTCTCTCCAGTCGAAGTTGTTCTTAATTTTAACTCCTAGGTATTTCGTAGAATTTACGACCATAAGGTTTGACTGACTTATCGTGTAATTGAAGTTCAGCTTATTTCTTTTAGTGGTTGTGTGTATTACTTCACACTTTTCATTATTTAGTATAACTTACCAATTTTCGCACCGTGTAGAAATTTTGTCTAAATTGCTTTGCAGTTGCTTTTGATCCCCCGTTGTCATCACTAACCGATAAACGACAGCATCATCCGCGAACAGTCTAAAGGAGCTACTCAGATTGTCTCCAAAAAAATGTTCAAATGTTTGTATAGTCTACGGGACTTAACTACGGGGTCATCAGTCACTCAACTTACAAACTACTTAAGAACTAACTAAGACGAAGGACGGCACAAATATCCATGCCCGAGGGGGGATTCGAACCCCCGACCGTAGTGGCCGTGCAGACCGTGACTGAAGCGCCTCAGTCCCCTTGGCCACCGCGGCCGGCAGAATTGTCTCCTAAATCGTTTATAAACACAAGGAAGAGGAGGGGACTTATAACGCTTCCCTGAGGAACGCCAGACATCAGTTTTGTTTTACTTGATGACTTACCGTTAATTGCTACGAACTGCGTCATTTCTGATAGGAAATCGTGAATCCAATCTCACAATTAGGGCGATATCCCATAAGCACGCAATTTCATTAGAAGCCGCTTGTGAGGTACAGTGTCGAAAGCCTCCCGAAAATCCAGAAATATGAAATCGTTTTGAGATCCCTCGTCGATGGCACTTATCACTTCATGTGAATAAAGGGCAAGCTGTGTTTCGCGAGAGGGATACTTTCTGAATCTATGTTGACTATTGGTTAATAGGTCGCTCTCTTCGAGGTAGTTCATAATGTTAAAACAAAGTATATGTTCCAAAATCCTACTGCAAATCGATGAGATTGGCCTGTAATTTTGGGGATCAGTCCTATTGCCTTTCTAGAATATTGGAGTGACTTGGGCAACTTTTCACTTTTTGTGTACGGATCTTTCGCTGAGTATACGATAGCTAAGTATGGAGCTATTGCATCAGCATTCTCTGAGAGGAATCTAGTTAGTATACAATCTGGCCCGAAAAATTTGTTTACAAACTACGTAAACTAAGTTAAACTAACCTAAGGACAACACAAACACCCATGCCCGAGGGGCCATTCGAAGCCGCGACAGCGAACGGCCGCGCGCACTTCAGCACGGCGCTCCAATACGCACGGCTAATCCGCCGCGGCTGAAAGTAGTACACAGAATCGTTGTTCTCTGAGCTGGTATTGAAGAGCTGCTTCAAAACATGGGCATGACAGGGAGGCAGCATCACAGTTGTAATTAATTTTCAGGCACTTCTGATGCGATTTCAACATTGAAACTATGAGTATTTATTGTCCATGGGTTGTACTAACAAATAAGAAATAAATCGAAAATTTGCACCGAGGAATCGTCAATTTACCATTACAGGGAAATGTGTGGAATTAAAATCTGCCGGCCGCGGTGGCCGAGGGGACTGAGGCGCTCCAGTCACGGTCTGCACGGCCACTACGGTCGGGGGGTTCGAATCCCCCCTCGGACATGGATATTTGTGCCGTCCTTAGGACTAGCTAGTTCATAAGTACTTTGTAAGTTTAGGGGCTGATGACCCGGTAGTTAAGTCCCATAAGCTCTACAAACATTTGAACATTTTGAATTAAAATCTCTGTGGGAGACCGAGAGATGAATACTCGTAGAGTAAGGTAGTTAAGAAGGATGTGGGTTGCCGTTCTTATTAGGAGATGAAGAGGCGTGTTCAGGACAAGTAGCGCGGAGAGCTTCATGAAACCAGTCTGTTGACTGAAGACAACAACAACAATCTCATATCTTGCTGATATTGCCAAAACCTGTCAAAGTTCAATACGGACAAGAATTTCTTTTAATTCGAGATGAAGAGGAAAGACTGCAATTATTTTAGAATTTATCTTCTAAGAGATTCACGTCTTGACAGATGGGTTAATAAGATGCTGATATTTAAGCGGTGTAATTTGACGACCGCAGTATTTGAACAGCCGCCCGTCGAGCGTCCTTTAACACCTTGTTAGCGTTCTGCAGTCCGGGCAGTTACTGGCGGTAATAAGCACGTTTCGCCCCCTGAATAGTGTCGGCACGCGAGGCGTTTTGTGATCGGGACGTGAGAATGTGTCGGGCTGCCTAGGGCGCGCTGCGCAGTTTACGCGAGTCGGCGGAGGCACGCAGGCGGGAGGCGGCCGCTGCGTGAGCTGCGAGCACGTCTGCACAGCCTGGCAGCGGCGCCGCCGTGACGTGCAATTACCACGTCGACAGCTCCGGCAGATTGTCTTGAAAGAAGGCAGAGCGACGCACGCGGTACCGGGAAAGTAAATCGTGGCCTCTAACAGCGCGTCTGTGCAGCCGGCTGCGAACCGGAGGAAAAAAAAAAATAAATAAAAATAAAAGTCACAAGGGACATATTACGTAATTTATCTGTCAGAAATTTCTAAGTTTCAGCCAGCGGCGGCGCGTCCTATGTGTACACTGGTTCAGTGAACCCCCGGAAAAAAGCTCGTCGTGAAAAAAGTAAATAAATAATAGGTGGATCAGAAACAACAGAAGTGTGGAGGATAATTACCAGTATGAAGAAAAGACAAGTAAACATAGCAGTAGACAACCTAATTTCCTTAAAAGAATGGAAAAAGCATTATGCAAACCTTTTAACTGAGGATAGGCCATATTACACGCAAGGGAATAAACAGAAGATGGAAGTAAATGATCTATATACGTTACAACAGAGTAAGTGAATTGTGCATTAAATAAAATGAAGAATGGCCGATCACCTGGTCCAGGAAACATTCCTGTTGAATTATTGAAGCGTGGAGGAAGATATCTGAAGAAGCGAATAGCCTGCCTGTTGAACAACTGTTGTACAAGGGTTGAAATTCCCTCACAATTGAAAAAGTCGTATATGACTACTATTTTCAAAAAAGGGAATAGAAAAGACCCAAACTGCTATACAGGCATTAGTGTCAACCGTACAATGAGTCGCTTATTTGACAAGATAATGTTTGAAAAAATTAGACAAAATGTTGGCCACCATATTGGGGAAGACCAGAGCGGCTTTAGGCAGAACAGATCATGTACAGATAACCTATTTATATTACAACAACTAATGGAGAAATTTATAGCAGTAGGGAAGGAGCTACACATTGCCTTTGTAGATTTAGCAAAAGCTTACGATACAGTCCCTAGATCTAAGCTGTGGGAAGCCATGAAAGATATAGTATGGATGATCATCTTTTACAAATTATTATTGAAATGTACAGAAATAATGTGGTACAGATTAAATGAGGTTCAAAGTTATCAGAACCTATCAATGTCACTAAAGGTTTGAGACAAGGTTGCAGTATGTCTCCCATCTTATCCAATTTATTTGTAGACGTGGCTCTCCGAAATTGGAAGAACAGCTGCAGAGGAATGGGAATCACAGTCAACAATGTACAGATATTTTCATTAAGTTTTTCTGACGATCAAGCCATGATAGCACAAGATGATTATGACCTTGAGTTCATGATACGACGATTACATCACGAATGGGGGCTACAAAAGAGTCTAACAAAAACAGAGTATCTGGTGGTGAATAGTGATGCTAAATTTGAAGTAAACGTCAATGGCGAAGCAGTTATGAGACAGCTAGAGAAATTTAAATATCTCGGGGCACATATTGATAAAAATGGATTGGGCCACACAGAAGCAAAGTACAGAATAAAGCAAAGCAGAAAGGTTTTAGGGTGTTTGAATTCATTTTGGTGGGATAAGAATATTTCCAACAATAATAAGAAAAGAGTAGGTAAGATAATGGTTGAATCAGTGCTATGCTATGTATCAGAACTATAGATATTAAATGCGGATCTCAAAAGAAGAGCCGCCGTGGAGTAGCCGAGTGGTCTAAAGCGTCTCGCTGCAGAGCGCGCGGTTGCTCGCCGTGGAGGTTCGAGTCCTCCCTGGGGCATGGGTGTGTGTGTTGTCCTTAGGTTAGTTTACCTAGGTTTAAGTAGTTTGTAAGCTACGGTCCGATACATTTACAAACATTTGAACATTTTCAGAAGAAGACTAATAGCTTTGAAAATGAACTATTTGCGTAGGAGTGCCAGGATATCAAGAATCGAAAGAAAAACTAATGATGAAGTAAGAGCTAGAATGAAGGCAAATGAGACAGTGATAGAATTGAAAGAAAATCACTGAAATGGTACGGACATATGATGAGAATGCCAGATCATCGGTGGCCAAAGAAAGTTTATGAATGGAAACCACCCGGCAGACGTAAGTGCGGAAGACCACGACGCTCCTGGACAGACCAGATAAATGGAGTGATGGAACATCGCAGTATCGACAAGGAAGATGCGCTGGATAAAGATGCTTGGCGGAGGATAACAGGAATACGACAAGATGTTGTTATTAATTAATCTTTGAATTACTTAATCCTGTAATAATAATAATAAATAAATAAAATAAAAAGTGTTTTTAAACTATCATTCTTCGTTTCGTTCTTCCTTCATTACCATTTTACGTGCCCATTCAATGTATTTTTATCGCACAACAAACGTTTTCCGTCGTGAAGAGTGCACGTCTAAGAGTCGTAGCGCGGCCGCTTAATATTGGCGGCAATGACCGCAGCTTTGCAATGCGCATGCGCGGCTGAGGTTCAAATTCTCTTCTGAACCCCCTAGAGGCAGCATAATGGCTTTCCCGCGGCAGGGAGGGGCGCGGGGAAACGTCGCGTTTAACATTCACCCCATATTTCGTAAACCGATTTCCCATTTCCGCTTTTGGTTGGCCTTGTAAACATTCCAAAATCGATTCTGGAAATCCGTTTCTCTAAATCGATTTTCCAGTTCCACAGTCGATTTTCGTGCCCCTGTAAACGCAACCGTTTTTGAAGCGTTCTTGGCTTGACAGATTGTGTTTTCGTGTTAAGAATTATAGGCACATATGGAAAGAGTGATGTTTTCTAATGTGAAATAAACGTGTAAATATTAGAGAGAGCATAAATCTGTGTATTTAAATAAAGAAAAATAACGGTAGTGCGGACTAAATCAGGAACTGAATCAGCTGTTTTTCAGCCGCCATTTTATGTGGGCTAGAAAATCCGATTCAGGCTATGCCATGTAAACACAACAGCGAAAAACGGTTTACGAAGATCGGTTTTCGTCTTCCGAAAGATGTGTTGCATGTAAACGTGATTGGCGTTGGAGCTGGTAGAGACGCCAGCTCCTGTCTACTCGAGCTCTCGCGGTTAAGCACAAATGGTCCCGAAGCAAAGGCAATCGAGCTACTGCGCACCTCGCCTTGCGCATGCGCCAATCCTCCATGAAGGCAATCCGCCCTTCATATTTGTTTTTGGCGCATTGACCAGTCTTCAGAAACACGTCATATTTGATAAAATATCTTGTAACTATAAATTAAAAGCCTTCATAAGATCCGATCATGAATAATAATAAAGTCAGTACTCTGCAGCTAGCAAGAACAGTCGTGTGGTTAGCGGCATCGCGTTTCCCCGTCGTAGGAAGTGGATTCGAGACCGACTTAAAGCAATTTTTAAGCCCTATCTTCTTTTCAACAGATACAGGAACAGCAAAAACTGCTGTACTTTTACTTGTCACATATCTTTGAACTTTTCAGCAATTGTATCGAGATTTTGAGGGTAAAAGACATTTATACTTTTCGTTGTACAAATATTTAACTTTTGAAAATATGTGTGAGAGAGCAGCCTTTGCGCAAGCGTAAGGTTAGGAGGAATCGTAAAAGATTTATTTTGTTACAGTCACTTAACAGTGTAATCAGATAATTACTGTGTTTTAGTGTTCATGTACATATTCATTTGTTTTTGGTGTTTATTATCAAAGAAAAATTAACAACTTTCAGTGTAGGTTGTGGAAATAAAATCCGCTACCAGTCACAACTACTGGTGGTTTATTAAAACACTACCTGTTTCGGGCTTGTGCCCATCTTCAGGTGTTTACATTTAGTGTTGTTGACTGTTTAAAGAAAACGTAAATTACAGTGTGCTTATCATACAAATATAGATACACATATACATAAAACAAGTAGTTTTTTTAATAAACCACCAATAATTGTGACTGGTAGCGGATTTTATTTCCACAACCTATAAGGAACAGTCACGGAGTTCTTCAACATCCATAATAGATAAAATTCACTTAACGTTCAGTATCTTTTAGAAACAAATTATTTAGCCTTAAATTTGGAATAAAAGTGGGAAATAAAGAAGCTTCGTAGACCAACGCCTCATCTCAGGTTGAAGCAAGTGCCAACAACCGAGGTAAGACATTTTGCAGATCAAACGTTGAAATGTTTGTCAAGCTTAAGGGACTTAAGTATATAATGAGTACATATAGTACTCATTATACTGAAGCATGTACATTACTTGATATAGGCCTACATTTTTCCAAGTCCAACGTTTTCATTTTTTTCCTGGAAACTTGCTGCCGCTTTTTTCTTACCAGATTTCCAATATATGGATTCAAAGACTGAGAGCAAATTATCTTCATTATGGCAGATAGATGTTTATCAGTCAAACGAGATCAGTAAGCAGTTTTATTTAATTTACAGCATGAACAAAATGCATAAAATCAGCGCAGTAATTTCTTTTAACTTCTATGTACCTTTCACCTAAACAAGAATTTCTTAGATATTTAATTTCACTTCATCCACGACACTCAAACTGGACGATCAGAATCTACAAAGGAAATCACAGCGAAATATCTTTCCTCCGAAACACAGTAAATTATGTTTCGATCAGCCATAGCAGCAAACATTACTTAATATCTTCAATGACTGAAAATGATTCTTCTGCTTTCCATTTGAGGTGCGCCATTAACTCCCAGACCGGTCAGCTCAGATCGCCCGACATCAGACGGTGGACAGCACATCTTAATAATCCCAGTTCGAATCTCACACAGACATATATTATTAGATTGGCAAACTGGTTCTGAAGCCTAAAGCCGCCATCTTGCTTTACCTCACGTCAAAATGTTTCCGTACGGTACTACTATG
This sequence comes from Locusta migratoria, assembly GCA_026315105.1. Taxonomy (NCBI): domain Eukaryota; kingdom Metazoa; phylum Arthropoda; class Insecta; order Orthoptera; family Acrididae; genus Locusta; species Locusta migratoria. Next base: position 344,270,397 of record CM048749.1, read on the forward strand.
ATCTTCTGACATTAAATGACGATGTAAGATTTACTAGTTGGCTTAAACGTGCTTTGCATTTGAGTTAATACTTTCGTAATAGTTGAGTTTCACACATACTTTGTAGATTCGTGTTACGAGAAGAACATACAGTTGAAGCATACTTTAGCTATCTGAAATACATTCAGAAGAATACATGTTACCCACGAACAAGATTACATTTATAGATATCGTATTATTGAAAGAATAGGCGAAGTAAAAATATCTAATAAACAACAGAACACCTGACCTTTGGTTGAAATATGTCGGATTACTACTCAGAAACGTCAAGGTTTCGTTAATATAGTTTCTGTCAAATCAAAGTGTTGAACATAAGAAACTTACATGTAATACAATACATACATTAATGTACCAGACCAGCTACGATAGCTGTGACTGAAGGAAAATCCTCACAAATGTAACAAGACATCGAAATCAAAAGAAAACTGTTCCGCAACAAAGCTGAAACCAATCCATAATTTTTACTACATCTGAACCACAAATGGCAAAAATCTTCAAGACATTGATTTTGTAAGAAACGATATTTACACTCAAACGTATATGCGTTTAAACGAAAGACGAGTGAAGTGTAAAATTGTACGAATCATTACACTCCATGCCGAATTGTTACACGTCAAAGAAAGTGCCTTTCATGTAAGAACAGAGCGAAACAGGAATTCATGTATGTCTTATGGTTATAATCTACTTACTTTCAGCGGAATAAGCTGCAAATATATACATACTAGTAAATATTTCTTCATGGATGAGTTTTTTTATATCACTGAATCAGTGACATTCGGTTGGTTTTTACATTTATTTCACGAACATTTACGTCGCTATATACTTTACTAATGCTTGGAACGCAAAATTGCAGATACTATTTGGTTATATACAGAGAAACCTAATTATAAACAACGGTTTCTCTTTCGGCACCTTTCCCACCACTAGGAGCGCTAGTGTCGTTGCAACTTTCACAGTAGTGAGTGTCGCGACTGTATATATTAGACTGTGGCATAGACATACATTAACTAGACTGGCAATGCCATATGCGGTATCACTGGTGTCACTGAAGCAGTCGTCGCCATATCACTACCATAAAGGGCTTGTAAACAACTACTAAGTTAAAGCTGAGATATGTTAAGAAACAGGACTAAAATGATAAAAGTACATCACGTTTATAGAGTTGACGTCCATATAATGGCAATGTGTAGTATCTTACTTGGTGTTACTATATTTACTAAAGTCACCATTTTGAATCGTCTTTCCTAGAATAGTATGCTCGCTATAAAAGTGTTTCTGTACGCAGATATGGCTGTCTGTTGTTGATAACGACTGTCCGTATTCATTAAAGTGTTCTTACGAAAACTGCAGTCTGCTTTAAACGTGGGCATATGCATCTTAAAGCTCAATTTAATACACGATCCTACCATTTGTGTGTTAAATTGAGCTAGCTCAAATTCAGAATCTGTTTAAATCACCACGAAAAGATTAAAACGTCATTTTAGCTCAGAAGTTGTGTAATTAACATACACAACGTTTTTGACGTACGTGTAGGTAAGATGGCGCCGCCAGGCTTTAGTAAAACCACCGACATTGCCAGTCTACTCAATGTATGTCTGTGGACCAATGTTGCCAACAGTTAAAGTGAGCTCCCCACCAGTTTCAAGTGTAAAACCACTAGAAAACCAGTAACAAAAATGCTCTCACTTCCATAATCGCTAAAATTTCCACTAAATGTTTTTTTTTTAAATTATTATGAAAGAAAACATTAAGTATATTAGTAATTAGTTTCCTTATTCTTAAGTAATAAAATATTCAGAATCATGAAAAGTACAATAAACCAGGAATTCAAGGTTAAGAACAGACAAAAAGTTCTATAAGAACTGTTGTTTAAATGAATTCGTTTTCTGAAGAATAATCATATTTGTCTACATCACCATCATCGTCGGTTTCTGATAGGTACTATTCCTTGGTACTGATTTGTTTTACAACGTTTGTTGGAATATCATAATTATTGCAGCAGTTTTCTGCCAACCAAAAACCACAGTGTATTCTTAATATAGCAGTTAAAAGATGTAACTTCATGCTATTCCTCTGCTTGTTTTTTATTACCATTCATACTGCTAAATATACTCTCAGCATTGGAATGAGGCAGTATTAGGAAGGAAATCGCAAAGGTCTTTAATTCCTCAAATCTGGATTCACCTTGAGAATTTCGAAAATGCAGTACATCATTCCACAACTTTTTGTATCTTTTGGTCTCGTTCCATCTCAAAAAATGAATTTGTCGCCATTGATCATCCACTCTTGCTATAAATTCTACACTTTTATTGAACTGAGCCATTATATCAATCAGATTTTATTTGTTGTGATTCAGTGCTTGTTCAACACTTATTCTGGAAATTTTTTCATCAACGACAAATTTTCTGGTATCTTGTCTTTTTCATTCTTCAATCAGACCTACTACAAATGTCATGCAACGATTACGGAACATTTCTTCCTCTTCCCTTGGTAATACTTTTTCTCTCATTTCAAGAAACTGCTTTTCAAACCGGAGTAAAAATATTAAATTTATTTGCAGGTAAGGTAACTTTGCTGACAAGCTTATCTATCAGGTTGGTCAACTCATCAAAGAGTTTGCGACAATGAAATAAGTTAGCACCCGTTGTTTGAAACTTCGCATGCCGCCTTCCCTCGTGAAATAAACTAGCTGCTACTAAATACTGCTCATTTTACAGGGAATCCCGTAAGTAATCTGTGGAATGTGATGGTTCGTTTGTTGTCATATTGTAATGTATCACTGTTGTCTTCTGAGTAAAAGTAAAATATTTCAAAACACATAAATAGCGTAGTGGTTTGAGATCACATTTTCTGTAGTTGATACCACTATAAAATCCACCAGCCACTAGATGCCATATTTCGCCACTAAAGGGAGGGTAGAAACCACCAGTTTTAGTGGAAAATCCACTAAGCTGGCAACACTGCTGTGGATTGTGGTATAAACTCTGGTGTCTGAGCATAGCACTGCAGCGTGCCTGCACATACAAATGTTTTGCACACATTTTCTCATTGTCCGCCACGTTCAAATTTGGCATACGAATTTGCATCAGTTATTATGCGACAAAGAATTGCATGCTTACCTCTTGATTTGAAATTTATATCAATACGCGAGTAACAGATTAATATAGGAGCGGAAATGAAATATATTCTCTTTTCGTTTTCTTGTAATACTTCGTAGCAGCCATGTTTTAATTTGGCAAGAAACGAAATATAAACATCTGTCGCTGCTCGCTCAGACAGCTTAAATTCAGCATCCACGTAGTATAGAGATCAATAACTAAGAACCTCTGTGCTGTAGGCTAACATGTCGGCTATTAAATGCTTCTGTCTTCATTTAACGAAATAAAAAAGAGAACCTACATGCTCTTACTCAATATTAAGATTAAGAATCCTTGGGCCTGGCTTCACAAATAAGAATTTGGTATAATATTTCATACAAAAAAAAGAATATACAACTAATGATTACGTAAAATATCCATAAAAGAAAGAACAAAAGAATTGCAGTGAGTTCACAAAATAAAGATGTGAGTTTATTGACTGACAGATCTCTTATTTTCCGGAACATTGTAGAAAACATCTGTTTCGAAATAATGAAACAGTATCTGTTTTGTAATAATAGAAGTCTATATTAACATCAAAAGTGTTGTATAGATATTTCCACATTCATAAGAATGTTGCAAATCAGTTTCATTTAACTTACAGTTACTGTAGGATGCTATTGCCATAAATATCTCTTTAAGCAGTAAGTGGAAGAATGTGTAACTGGCATCAGTGCCAGTCAAACATTTTAGTTTCATAAAATAGACCCACATTGAAATTCGTAACGGCATAGTTAATGGAACAAGGAATGAGACAAACTGCAGAATAACAGCATCCGTAGTTCTTACACCCCATTAAAATTCACAATGATTAATACTCATCCTGCAATAAGCTAATTTCGTACACACTAAAAGTAACAGTGTTGATAATATACACATTGCATACAGAATCACAAATAACGCTTTGGAATCCAAGCAGTAACAGAACACGAGATTTTTTCCCACCTGGAGACTCGGACCATTATAAAATACTCATCAAACGTATAAGACAGTCGCCTTGCGCAGTACACCATTGCCATAATTTTGTGATTCAGGTATACTTCTAGAGTCTACTTACATAAGGTTCACATTTATTTGCATTTTAGAAACTTTTTCTTTTAAAAAAGTGCGCAGGCAAAAACATGCCAATGATATGATTTTTCCATTTCGCTCACAAGTAATTTTGGAAAAGAATCATTTCCTTTAAGTCGGAATTTCAGTTAATATAAAAATTGTTGTTGTAGGCCAAATTTTGTTTTTTATTAAAAATGTAGCAGGTTTATATGTATTTTAAGGATTACCTTACGTGATATTACAGGTCTGCAATTTAACTATATATTGGCTTCACTTTATGTTAGAAACACTAAAATTGGATAATTTACGATGGCCTTTTCTCAGCTCGAAATTTAATTTCAGATAACGCCTTTACCTTCATCTGAGATGAAACTTGAATAAATAAATCTATGGAGGAGAAAATTCTCTACAAGTTTGCTCTCTAGTGTATCTCGCACCGTTACAGAGACATTTAATACATTCTATGTTTGTGTCTGTAACGAATTGCCACTTTTCAGGTCACGCCGTTCAACCGATCGGCACCAAATTTTACAAGACGCATTATTTTGCCGTCAGCGACCAGAACCTTCCTTGGTGCCATAAGCGGTCGCCGCTAGATAATGGCAAGATGCCCTATCTCGGATATTAAGCGTCAGATAATAGAAAGGATAGGAGTTGTTCAGAAATTAATACCGAGTAACTTTTGTTAGATTTTTTTTCGATAATTTGACGCTGAAATTTGATACATACGTATAAAAGTCTAATTCTTTATATGGCTCTTCTGTCATATTCTCTTCTGTGACTCATTTTATGTGGGTTTGAAGAATGTTTGAGATTTATATTTTAACTAGGGATGAATACATCGTAGGGAAATACCTTTTACTAAAAAATTAATTAAAAAACTTCAAGCATTATTATAATCACGATTACTGGTATTTGTTTCTTCAATTCCGTTTGCGCTCCCCAAATATATAAATTTTTGTCCCTGTTGAATTTCTTCCCATAGGTCTACCCAGATAAGGTGGAAAATTTGAAAGAAATTTAAAAGAAATTTTAAACTGTTTTACGGTCCAGTTTTTCAAATGTGTAATTACATAGCGATAAATATATAATTCAGTATGTAAAAATATAACACATCATTTTATTGTATTCGTAGATTTAATTTTCTGTTATTTTATTATATATTATACTAGCTGAAAACCCGGAGTTGCCCGTGTATTTTTTTATTTATTCATGCTCTGAGTTAGTACTCCGCATATCCCTTCTCCCTTTGTCCATCTCTTTTTTAAAATAGTCATATTTATGGGAGAGTATTCAAGAAATAAAGCTGTCTTGCATAATGTACAAAATAATAACTGTAGTATCCAAACAAAGAAAGGTATTCATCAAGATGCAAATGATATGTAACCTTAATACATTAATTTAATTCAAAACTTGGTTATAAACAATATTTCAGGTTACTTGTCCCAAATCTAAGCATCCCTGACCAAGCGAGATGTAGTTGTTCGTGTGAAAAACATTGAGATGTCAAAACCACTCTGCAGTATTTAATAGGTTGCCCTGTGATTCATTAATCGTAATAGAACATGTAAGTTTCACAGGAAACTACAGTCTCTTGAAGTTAAAAGGTAGACACGCCGGAAATAACGGGTATTCGTTGGCTGTACACTGTTTCATTATCTTCCTTTTCCTGTAGCTCTTCTCTTGCTTTCGCCTACAACCGAGTACGCTTCACAGTTGGTTCACAGTTTTCAACAGCTTTCAGGAATTTCTTTCAGCTGACTGGAATACAGGAGTGTCTTAGTAGTAGATGTATTAAAACGTGCTGCATGATCTGAAAGGTTTTTATTCGTCGCTGTGTATACTTACTTACCAGTCATACCGGACTTGAAAGTCCATTGCCGCACCAACATTTTTTCGCCATCTGTCCGTGACTCGAGCTATTTCCTTCCAGTCGCCTTCAATACCTACACTCCTCAACTCGGCCTTTACATTGTCCTCCCATCTACGCCTTAGTCTGTTTGTATACTATCTGTAAAATTTCCAACCGCTACAATTTGTAGTGTAGAAATTATAAATTGTAACGACATACCGAATGCCGCAGTTTAGTCCATGAACAGAGGAAAAGTTTCTTGCTTGTCCAAAATTTACGTCTGCTGCGAAAGTTATGTGTAAATATGATCTAAGAAATGTTACTGACTGCCGGTACTTGAATAAAATGTAAATGAATGTGTTTGAGCTTGTTCTATCTGAATGCTTTTGCACAGCGTTATGTTAATCTGACTGCGTATTTTTTAACTGTATTCTATGTGAATGTCAAGGTAGTGCAAAACCTATCTGACCGCATATTGTTTATTATAATGAAACACAAACTGCTAATTGTTTCTGTATGAAAATGTAACAAAGGTAACTGTATGAAAATTACTGATACTAAAAATCATTGTGATAATAACTCTGACCCTACAAACTTGTTTCTAACTGCACTAACAATCTTTAACTGATTGTAACGAACACAATATTTATCAATGCAATCTGACTCAGTGCAAACATTTGAATTTGAATTGTAAGCATGACAACAAAATCTGATTCTTTCTCACTTTCACTTACTGCATAAATTTGCGCAACACCAAACTGCTTCCTGCTGTACTAACTACAGAAAACATCTATGGCACTTTTAATAAAAATGTGTAGAGGGATAAACTCGAACTAATAATAAAAAAATGAAATATCTGGTTTATTTTCTAACTGATGTAACATCATGAAAATTACTAACAGTGTCATGTTTTGGATTTTAAAACCTTTCGGAGAAAAATATAACTCAAATATTTATTTTATTTTTAAACAAAGATAAACATCTGCAATCTCATCTGCGCACCTAGAAAAGTCTGCCATCTCAATAATCACAACCTAACTTCCCGGCAACAATACTATCACCGTCTCCAATATCGATAGTACTGCCATCAAAAAATAAGCTTGCAACTAAAGATAAACCACCCATGGCTGACTAGCTTACACTTGTCTAAAATTCGCAGTACATTTGAATATGAAATGTATAGCTTCCCATAGCAGGTAACTTACATCATCCCCTTTCCCCCCATCAGAGAGATAATAACCTTGCATTATTCCCCCTCCCCCTCGACAGAAATTGGGAGGAGGGTTGCAGTTGCAGATGTTCTGTAACCACGACGACAAAATTTTCCCCAAAAATGAAGTAAGAGTAACAAATGCATCTCAATAAGTACACGATAAGACACACAGCTCAGCATTCAATGAGCCTAGATTCAGGCCGGAGTGAATAGTACAGTGAAGAGAGTGTTTCGCTACGCGCAACATATTCCTTGCCCTGGTACAGTGCTTCGCATCGGCTCAAGACTATGGAGACTTACAAATTATCATGGAATGAGAATTGAACTTTGAAGTATGTAAGAAAAATAAACAAATCCAGGTTCAAATCCTTCAACTATCACCGTTTTAACATAAAAATTTTATGGGTGTTGTATCGCTCCATAATGTACGATGGCTATTAGTTTAATAACCTATGTTTCGTACAACGTTACAGTGGCCTTCTTCTGGGTATACTGATGTGAGCTGGTTGTTACGCGTCACTTTATTTCGTCATTGCTGTTAACTGTGACATTACGTAATAATTTTAAAATCATCGATATTATTGGTGATATTTTTGGCGGAAGAGCGGAAACTTTATTATGATATGGTGCTGAGTTGGAAGGAGAGGGGATCAGCCGTTGTTTATTGCTTTATGTATAGCGAGACATGATTGGTCGTCATTGGCGGCTTCCGTTTCTCTCCTGCTGGCCGTGGGCCGCGCTGCGGCAGTTGCTTACTAGTGACGCTCGCGTGTTGTGTTGTCAGTGCGGCCTATTTCGCTGTGATGGCTGGTAACCAGAAGGGGGCAAGCCTGAGTCCATCTTCTCTGCTCATGTTGTTAGGATGTTTTACACGCCGGCCGCGGTGGCCGAGGGGATTGAGGCGCTTCAGTCACGGTCTGCACGGCCACTACGGTCGGGGGTTCGAATCCCCCCTCGGCATGGATATTTGTGCCGTCCTTAGTCTTAGGTAGTTCGTAAGTAGTTTGTAAGTTTAGGGACTGATGACACCGTAGTTAAGTCCCATAGACTATAAAAACATTTGAACATTTTTTTATGTTTTCCTTATCTTGCGTTTAACCATCCGCGGATGCTTAGCGAGTATTCTGGCATCGTTAAATATGATCTTTTTTCTATCATTGGTGTTCGGCTACTGCAGACTTACTGCGTTGGCATAATCAAATATACCGTTCATGCTCGCTTATGCGCGTCGGCACTGCCCTTCCCATGTATACATCTCTACACTCGCATACCACCTTGTATAATCAGCGTGTAGTGCCTCTACCATGTCCTTTGTGGAGTCAAACACATCGTGGATCTTGTGCCTAATATAGAAGACAAGCCGGACACCAACCCGGCGAAGATGTTTAGCAATCCGATTTGTAACGTTTTTACATACGGTAAGCGTGCTGTTCGCTTCTTTTTATCAATGTCCTGCCTTTCGCGTTTTCTTTTACTTGTATCCATGGAGGTGTGAATCACTTTGTGGTTGTCATTGGCCGGAAGTGTTGTTCGTAGTTTTGTTGGTGTAAAGTTACAGTCAGTGCACCTAAGACAAAGTGCTATGAAGAGCGTAAAAGCCAACTGACATATTTTCTCTGTTTAAAAAGTATAGGAATGATAAGTAAATATTACAAAACTAACTGCAGCAACCGGCGGTGCTGACGTATGTATTATCTCCATTATTTTGTTATTCGTCTCCTTCTTCCCGTTCTGTCCATCGCATTACATTCTGTTTCATCTGATACTGTAGCGGACAGCGCCCTGTTCTCGTAAGTACCTACAGTAATAGAATTTTCCAGGTACCTTCACTGGAATATTAGGAAACTGTTGAATGTGTTTCGACTAGAGTTAGTTGTTAAGATGTAATACATTAAAACCACATGTTTAAGGGGCGTTATTTAATGCATCTCATTAAGATCTTACATCTCATTAATTATGCGTCGTAATATCATTTGGTAGGTACGTTAAGTAATATATTTGCATACTTCACGTAAAATGTGTCGAGAATACAGTTTGTAATGTACAAGTAACAACTGTGGTGGTGTGCTGAATGCTGTAATTTTACTGCAGGTACAGTGGTAACTTAGCATGCGATGAACTTCGTTTCCTTTCATCAATTTGTAGGCGTTGCCAGCGAGAATATATTTCTTAAGGGTTTAAAACTGTCTGTAAAGTATGTTAAAGTTCGCTAAGACCACTCTTTCTCATATAGCGGACGAATAAAATATTTTTACTCTCGCACTCTGAGATACTGTACTTTTATTTATTTTTTTTTTTTTTTTTTTTCCACCCGCACCTCTCGGAAAGTAGTTGGTTCTTAGCCCAACAGCTTTTATTACTGGACAGTAAACTACATTACGAATGTATGTATGCGTGCATTCTGCTTGTACAGTACGTCTGTATACGAGATGCGTCCAGAAAGTAAGTTCCGTTTCAATTTATCTCCGCTGCACCGCTGCGACTGCAGTTTTGCACATGCGCTGTAGACGATGTGTATCAAGGAGAAGAACGTGCGCCATTTGGAGATCGCTGTCAGTTACGTACGCTTTGTTGTGCTTGTTTCAAATGTCGGCGTTGATTGAAAATCCCGCCGCCTGTGAAATCAGGTCGATGATTCGGTTTCTGAATGCGAGGAAAGTGAAACCAAGTAAAATTTATCGGTAAATTTGCGATGTTTAGGGACCAAATGCGATGAGTGATTCGATGGTGAGAAGATGGGTCCGACAGTTCAATGGCGGGCGTAGTGATGTGCACGATGAAGAACAAAGTGGGCGTCCACCTTTGGTTACAGCAAAACTGGTTCACGCGATTGATTACAAGATCAAATGTTCAAATGTTTGTAAATCTATCGGACCAAACTGCGTGGTCATCAGTCCGTAGCTTACAAACTACTTAAACCTAGGTAAACTAACCTAAGGCCAACACACACATCCATGCCCCAGGGAGGACTCGAACCTCCACGGCGAGCAACCGCGCGCTCCGCAGCAAGACGCCTTAGACCGCTCGGCTACTCCACCGCGGCGATTACAAGATCCAGGACATCTCAAGTCTTTCCTTGGCGGTCGTCACTTCACCAATTACGACGAGCTCAAAGAAACTGTTTCCAACTGGTTGAAGACACAGGCGGCAGATTTCTATGAAGAATGTATACAAAACCTGGAGCCACGCTATGACAAATGGTTGCAAAATTTCGGCAGTTATGTGGAAAAGTAGTTTGAGAGTTGTTGAATTTTTTACAATAAAAATTTCTTCTGTATCTGTGTACAATTTCATTTTATTACCAAACGGAACTTACTTTCTGGACGCGCCTCGTATATTTGTCACTTTAAAAATCCCTTTGGTCTGTCAAAGAAAAAATACCAGAATATCAGTAGTTTGTTTCAGTGATGTATTTTTATTGGAAGAGAAACGTGATATTGGTGGCTTTCATCTTGAGCTTCAAACCGTCACAAATACACTTTACAAGGAGATAAAAGAACAATCCCAGTACTTTATTAATCAGTGGAAATTATATTTTTAGAAAACTTTTTAGGAGAAACAAATCGATGTCTAATGAAACCCTATTTTATAAAACACAGTCTCGATGTAAGACCTTGTTTTTAAATATATTTGAAATTATGATTGAGGGCTTCAAAAGCCTCAGAACGAATAACAAGTATTGTTAGGATATACAGTTTTGCCTTAGCAAAGCTGAAACTTCCAAGCAAAACAGGAATTCCCAAGCAGTCGTCTGAGTACATCAACCCACATGCAGTTCTATCTCTTGATGTATAGGCAGGAATATTTTGAAATCATTGAATCGGCTGTCCAAGAGTTTAGATATCCAATTCATGAACAATGTGGCTATAAACAGATTCGTTAAAAAAATTTTGAAGGATAGATGTGGTAGTTCCATTCCCGGAACTAGATGTTCAGTCTTTGAAAACCTTTTCATATGTGGTACAATTTCAAATGCCTGAAAGAAGCAACATGCATTTAGGTTTCTACGAGAAAACAAGTTCGTGAATTATTTGCCAACGTAGAAGCGTTGGTAAGACTTCTGCTTGTGTGTCCAGCATCAAGCCGTGAAGCACAATGCAGTTTTTCTGCTTTACGACGACTGCAGAACTATCTGCATTCGACAGTGACACACCAGTGATTTAGTCACGTAACAGTTTGCAATGTGCACAAGTTGCTGATGAGTGAAACATACTTCAGAAATATTGCTGGATTATTTATAACCAATTCTGACAACAGGAGAATTGTATCTGGATCACTGTAGGTTGAACTTTGTGAGTCTCCGGGTACCGATTGTATGTAATTAGGTTCCTTTCAGAGTATGCTGATGCAGTAGCTCCATATCTAACTGTCATATGCAACCGCTGGATCAGCGAACGTTCTGTACCCAGATACTAGAAAGTTGCACAGAATACTCCAATATTCAAGAAAGGCAATAGGAGTGATCCGCAGAATTATAGGCCTATATCATTGACATCTGTTTGCAGTACGATTCTAGAGCATATACTTTTCTCAAATATTATGACGTATCTCTAAGACAACGATCTATTCACCCACAGTCAAAACGATTCAGAAAGTATCGGTCTTGTGAAACACAGCTAGCCCTTGATGTGATGAGTGCTATTGAGAAGGGATGTCAAATAGATTCCGTATATCTAGATTTCCGGATGTCTTTTCACACTGTACCTCACAATCGTCTTCTAATAAAATAGCGTACTTGTGGAATAACGCCACAGTTGTACGATTGGATTCATGATACGGCTTAGGAGACCATCTGAGTAGCTCTCTTAGACTGTTCGCGCATGTTTCTGACGTTTATCGATTAGTAAAGTCACCAGAAGATCAAAAGCAACAGCAAAATGGTTTAGCTAAGATATCTACATGATGCACAATTGGCAACTGGCCCTTAATAATAAGTGTGTGGTCACCCATTTGAGCACTAAAATAAATCTGTTAAACTTCTGTTACACGATAAATCAGTCACATCATCTAAATACCTAGGAGTAATAATTACGAACAACTTAAATTTAAATAACACGTCGAAAATATTGTAGGGAAGGAGAACAAAGACTACTTTTCATTTGCAGAACACAAGATGCATCAATTCTACTAAAGAAACTGCCTACACCACACTTGTGCGTCCTATGTTGGAATATTGCTGCGCATTGTGGGATCCTCAGCAGGTGGGGCTGCTCGTTTTGTATTGTCGCTATATACGGGAGAGATTATCATGGAAATGCACGAGTTGGAGTGGAAAGCATTAAAAGAAAGGTGTTATTTGTTGCGATAAGATCTCTTTGTGAAATTTCTTTCACAAACTTCCTCTTCCGATTGCGAACTTATATTATTGGCACCTACCTACATAGAGAGATATGATCATCATAATCGAACACAATAAATCGGATCGAAAACAGAAAGATTTAGATGTCCCTTTTTCCCACGCGCTATTAGAGAGTGGAACTATAGAGAAATATCATAAAAGTGGTTGGATGAACCCACTGCCATGCACTTCAATCTGACTTGAAGAATATCGATGTAGCTGTAGTATTTCACTTTATGTTTTTGACAATTCATTTAACCGTCGTTTCTGACTTTTTTACTACTTAATTTTTTATATCTATCATATATATTTATCTCATCCGTGTTTTTTTTTTTTTTTTTTTTTTTTTTTTTTTTTTGAGTGTGTGTGTGTGTGTGGTCTCGTATTACTTATCCAGAATTAATGATTTAGGTAACATTTTCAAGGTTTCGTTTCCCACTAATGACGAAAAATACACAGACAATTTAAAGTTATTGTTTTCACAAAAAAAACTTAATTTTGAAAAAATGTGTATTGTTCGTAGAATCTAAGTTGATACCCGGCGAACAGTCGTAAATGGGACATGTGTTTACGGTTGCTCCCATCAGCCATTGCGTAGAGTATGTTAATAAGAAATTCTAACGCTAATCAGGGATTAACTAATGGTGCAGGATTAGTGGTGACTCACTTAGGCGAGTACATCATCACTGATAAATTCATTGACTGCGATTAAAACTGTTCTAAAACACCGCATTAACCTCACACCTTCTGATCCAACAATGCCTTTCCAAATGATAAGAGCACAATTCCCAATAAAAGTAGCCTTCGCTATGACCATAATAAAGCACAAGGTCAGACGCTTCAAAGGGCAGGATTATTATTTACCAGAACCTGTTTTCTCGCATGCACAGTTATACGTGACTTTTTCGCGAATTAGCTCATTCAGAGATATTTATGTTTGTGATAAAGACACATTATACCTACTAACATTGTTTTCAAATAAGTTTTGTAATTCAAACAAGGTTTCAAAAACTAAAATAAACGTGAAAAAGTCAATATCTAATTTTTGTGTTTCACAATTAATCACAGTGTATTTACATATTTTGGGAACATTTTTGTTTCACTTTTTGGACAACGGTACTCTTATTTAAATTTATATATAAAAAGAACAGTGTAGAGTGCATTTTTTTTCTTTTTGCTAGTTTCGGTGTTCTTTTAGACCATCTTCAGGAAATTTAGCTTCATTGGTGTTGAGGAGCTGGCAGGTAACTTGGAGCCTTGAAGTGCGTCACTGAGTAGTTTCGGTGTTCTTTTAGACCATCTTCAGAAAACTTAGCTCAATTGATGTTGTGGATCTGGCAGAAAACTTGGAGCCTTCAAGTGCGTCATTGCTCCACTTGTAGGCTCCAAGTTACCTGCCAGCTCCACAACATCAATGGAGCTAAGTTTTCTGAAGATGGTCTAAAAGAACACCGAAACTAGTCGAAAAAATAAATTTTTACGCTCTAGACTGTTTTTTTATATATAAATATTGATTTAATTACATAGATTGTCTTAGAATGAGATTCATATTTGTTATATATATATATATATATATATATATATATATATATATATATATATATATATATATAAGATAGTAATGGAGCTGCAAGTCCATACATACATACACACACACACACACACATATATATATATATATATATATATATATATATATATATATATATATATATATGTGTGTGTGTGTGTGTGTGTGTGTGTGTGTGTGTGTACGTATGTATGGACTTGCAGCTCCATTACTATCTTACCAATCTGTCACTGATCAGGGTAAGTGCGAATTATTCGCCGCACGGATCAACTACGTTCATATATATTTTGTTTTATAATATAGTTTAAATGTTTGTGTTGGCAGTAGTTATTTACTTATGTCTTCAATGAAAATCAAGCATAATATACTTTGAAAACCTATTCACTCTGAAATCGTTCGCATTTGTTTTGAATAATATGAAATAATCTTAATCACGTTGTTAATTTAAGTATAAGTATTATGTAGCCTTCGGTAATTGTAGAATCGTTTTAATCCAAGCTTATATTGACAAGCTTCAGGAATATTACGTGTGACTGAAAGAGTACCGGCACAGGTACATGACAGTGCCTCCCCCCTCCCTCCCCCCGTAACCCGTTCGATGTCCCGACTGCGCTTCCCTCCCAATAATTTAGTGTTGTGACGCCCGCGCTTGAAGTGACGATTCGTCTTGTACCCACAGCCTGTTGCACAGTCGTGGGCTGCTACAATGCACGTCTTGCCTTCTCCGACCGCACAACACGGGACGTTCACGTGTCCTGTTAATGAGCGGGTCCACGCCCACGGCAACAAACCGCCTCAGACGGAGCACGCGACAACTCGCGACCGCGCCCTCGTTACTGCTCGGTTCCTCTCGGCATTACTCGACTCGGCTTCTCTCGTGTAACCAAGGCACGCCCATTGTCACCTGCTACTGTTGGCTGGCCACCGATCAACATCACAGCGCATCGCGCGTACTTCAAATATACGAAGAGGGACCAGCCTCCGAACGCAGTGAGCAGTAGGAGAGCCAATCAACTGCTCATTGATTCATGGCCTTGCAGGAAGACTTGAAAATGGCAGAATCAGCTCAGCAGGTAGTGTTCATTAAGTCTAAGAACATGTCACCACTAGTAGGTAACAGAATGCTATCATGACATACTAAGAAACGAGGTTAAATACCGAGTAATGCAGACAAGACAATGGAAAGCAGTTGAATGTGGAACAGCAGTCGTTTGAAATGAAATGGCATGTCGGTGCTAAAGATGGGAATGCGTGGATTGAGCACATATCCTGCTTTCTACTTTCCTGAACGAATAGTTGCCTCGATGACATTTCTTCATGAAAAAATGAACAAATATGTATGACGTTTCCAATTTTCCATTAGTGTATCCCCTCCATTTCCTTCTTTCTGTTCGCCTGCTTCTCCCACAGTCTCCTCCGGTCCTTCCTCTGTCCATTTCCTCCTCCACCTCCCTCTGTTCTTCTCCTTTCACCTGTCTGTCACCAGCGTCCCTCTTTCTCCTCCTATCCCCTCTCTCCGTTCGTTTCTTTCCCTTTCTGTCGGTCTCCTCCTCCTCTACCTACTCCTCTTCACCTATTTATGAAAACATATATGCGCCAAGTTTCATGACACGTCAAACACGCGGTGGCCGAGGGGACTGGGCCGCTTCAGTCACGGTCTGCACGGCCACTACGGTCGGGGGTTCGAATCCCCCCTCGGGCATGGTTATTTGTGCCGTCTTTAGTATTAGATAGTTCGTAAGTAGTTTGTAAGTTTAGGGACTGATGACCCCGTAGATAAGTCCCATAAGCTACACAAACAATGAACATTTTTGAACACTTCAAACAGTTTGGATGTTTGTTGTAACGTATCCTCCACCATGCACCTACGGAAGCTGTCTAAAAGTAGCCCATGTTTGAATTCGAGTTATAAGCTATTTCCATTTCCAAATATCATTCAGATCTGACCATAGGATTCAGCATCAAAGATAGCAAACATATTAGCCCATCGTGAGGTACCCACCGCGACGCACTACTCGGTGGGTTACGAAAAGTAGCCCATGTATTAATCATGGTTGTTCTAAATTTCATTCACATCCGTCCAACCATTTCAGAGTGAGGGCGTAAGAAATGAATTAACTAATTTTGAAGCACTCTCCTCCATGCACCATTCGAAGTTAATTACCTTCGCGCGAGTGCAGGCAATGAGTTGCAAAGTTGCAAATGTTTTGTCATGAAATCTTCGTTTTACGGGGGTAATTACCATTACTGAGTGAACCAGGGCACATACAAAAATCTGTCAACCGTACAGCACGAACAGCATTATTTATTGCCTTTTGTAATCTGTACGAAACACTTATCAACTCGTCGATTACCTAGAATATCAATCTTGGTTAGGGCTTTCTACCGTTTTGTTGATGTTGCCAACATAACCACACGACGCCACCGGGATGGCAAGTAAAATTTTACCGCTACATACATTTAAAGCAGATTGTAGTTATCGGGAAAACACTGAACAAAAATAAAGGTACCTATTATCCACGACAAATATCACATTTACAACAGTCATACTATTGAACGAAAAGCCCGTAGTTGATCGACACTGATAACTGGTAACAAAACCAGAATATTAATGGGATTCATTACTGCATATATGAAAGTAGACTGTTGTTTTCGTAAGAACACTCAAAATAATAAAGATACGTGTTATCCACAACAAATGGCTCTTTTATAGCGATCATACTGCTGATAGAAAAGCCGATGTAGAATGAAATTGGTAACAGTTTAATAAAGAAGTCAGATCAATGAACTCATTACTGTATACTGGGCAATTCACACTGTCCGTCATGTCACGTCACGTTTCGTCAGAACATTCCAAAATGTATTTCTTTCTAATGGCGGCATTCACACTGTACTTCAACTAACCCCCACGTCATGTCACGCCAAGCTTTCTCGAAAGGAAAGTTTTGACGGAACGGTCGTCTGCTAACATCGGAAGTTAAACTATTTTCGACACGCGAGTTTCATGATGTAGTAGACTATTACACAGATTACATGGAAATGTGTCTTATTAATCTTTATTTTATTATTATACATTGTTTTACTTATATATTTCAAATGTTTTATGACGCCTTAAATATTTTATTTTAATATCAAAAAGGAACAACTTCCTAATGTTCTGCAAAACTTATTTATTGGTCACAAACCGGCTTTCGGCTTCTTAGGCCATCATCAGGTGACTACTGACTGTATTACACATGTTTTCAAAGATATTAAGATTTACAAATATGTCATCCTAGACAATCGATACATCACAGGAAAGTTCATCGCAAGTGCTTATTTATGAAAGTTATTAATATTTATATATAAAATATAATAAGTATGTGTAAAGAATCAAAACTAATATGATTACTTTTGTTGAAAAGGAACGTTGAAAATAAAACTTATTTCAGTAGAGGTGTAGAGGGGAACTGGATCTGATCGTTTAATGCTAAACTGGCATCCTGAGCCAAATGTTTATTGATTTCTAATATTTCCAGTAGTACCATTTTTCTGCTTCTCTTCAGGGGATGTAGGATCTCACAGTTTACATCATAATCATGGCCTTCTCTGAGCAGATATTCAGCAAAGGTTGAATCTGTCTTTTTTAACCTCCAGCTTCTCTCATGTTCTGATAATCTAATAGCGTCAGCCCTGCCAGACTGACCAACATACAGTTTCCTACAATGTTTGCATGTGATCTTGTATACATCACTCTGTGATAGGGGTTGAATTTTGTCCTTACTATTGAATAAATACTTAGAAATGTTGTCTCTATTGTAAAATGCAGGCCTGTAATTTCGAGATTTTTACTTTCTACCAATTTGATCTGAAATTTTGCCTAAATATGGCATGACACAACAGTTTTTCTGACTACTGACTTGTCCTTGTTGGCCAGCATATAAAAGTGTTCTGATTTTTCTCATTTTCTTCTTATTTAGTATACTGTCAATGAGTATTATGGGGTGGAGCGTCATCCTGCATAAAAATCTACGTTCCAGCAGGTGTTTATCAGCCAGTCTGGGGATGATGCGATTCTGTAACATATCGGTATACTTCTAAACCGACACGGTAGCAGTTACAAAACCAGAATCACGCAGTTCCTCGAAGAAAAAAAAGTCAGATAACGGTAGATGTGGTAAATCTAACCCATACCGTGACTTTCTCGTCGTGCAATGGAATTTCCACGACAGTTCTAGGATTTTCGGTAGCCCAAATTCTGCAGTTGTGGGCGTTGACAGACTCTCGGAGCATGAAATGAGCTTCGTCGGTCCACAAAACTTTACTCAACCAATCATTATCTTCCGCCATCTTTTGAAACACCCACACCGCAAATGCCCTCCACTTCACTAAATCACCAGGTAACAGTTCATTATGCCGATGGATTTCGTAAGGATAGCATCGGAGGGTACGCCTAAGTGCCAACCAAACAGTAATGTATGGAATGCCGGTGCGACGTGCGACCGCACTAACGCTAACTTCCCCGTGCATAAACCTGTTACAGTCTCCATTTCTTCCTGAACTGTCTCAGCAGCTTTACGCCTTGTGCTCGGTCGGTCACTATGGGGTCTATCGTATAAACAACCCGTGGCTTCGAACTCCGAAATCATTCTCGCCACAGCTGCATTTGTCAATGGACTTTTACCCGTTAGAATCCCCTTCCTATAGCGTAGGATCGTAAAGCTGAACTAGCACATTCCCCATTCTGTTAACACAGCTTCACTAAAAGCGCCTTTTCAGGTAACGCCAACATGCTGTGACTGCTGGTACATCTGATTCTCTCTCTTTTTTTTTTTTTTTTTTCTTTATTGTATTTCCACACCAGCGATTACACCAGTAGGCTGGCAGCAGCTCCAGAGGCTGCTCTTCAGCCGAGAGAATAAAATACATTGATGAGATGAAAATTTAAAATACATGACCGGCGAAAAATCAACGGAGGAACAATGACACATACATGGCGACAATTGGAGGTACAAACAGTTGACAGGTGAACAAAAACCGGATGTAGTCAGTTAAAAACGAGGAGCCACGGTGACTTAAAAAGCACATGTTGGACGACAAGAACACAGGACGGCGAGTACACGGAGACACTAAGTAAAATACACGGTGCGACACTTGTCTGGTTGCGGTGGACGCAGTTAAAAAACACACACACTTCACTGTAGCACAACACACAACACTTGACGTAGCACTTGTAAAACTGTCGGTCCAGGACCCCGATAAAAAGGGGGGCGGAGCAAAGCGTGGGGGAGAGGGAAAAAAACGGCGGGGAAGAAAAGGGGGGCGGCAGGGAAGAGCCGTAGGGACTCCAGGGCAGGGAGGGGGGTAGCCAAGCGGGGGAGCGGAAGGGGAGGGAGGAGAGGGGGCACTTTATCTATGGGTGGGGGATCAGAGCTGGTAGGACTGGTATATGTCGGAGCGGAGGACGTCATCAGGAAGGGGGAGGCGGCGGAAATTACCCTGGGAGAGGACATGGAGGGTGTGGAGATGAAGGGAAGGGGGTATAACGCGGTAGAGGCGTGGCAGAGGCCCAGGGTTGGTAAGGATGGGGTGGACCAGGGAGTTGCGGGAGTCAATTTTACGGGTGGTATAGAGGATACGGATACGCTGGAGATATTCGAGGAGGTGGGGAAACGGGATCAGGTCATACAGGATCCGCGTGGGGGACGGGAGCCGGATGCGGTAGGCGAGGCGGAGGGCGTGGCGCTCGAGGACTTGGAGGGTTTTATAGTAGGATGTGGGAGCGGAGATCCAGGCAGGATGGAAGCTGCAAAGGACAGGACGCATAAGGGACCGGTAGGTGTAGAGAATGGTGGAGGGGCTGAGACCCCACGTCCGGCCGGTGAGGAGTTTGAGGAGGTTAAGGCGGGAGAGGGCTTTCTGTCGGACAGTGCGGAGGTGGGGGGTCCAGGAGAGGTTACGGTCGAGGGTTAGGCCAAGGTACTTCAGGGTGGGGGTGTGGCGGATAGGGCGGTTGTGGAGGGTGAGGTAGAAATCATGGAGACGGAAGGAGCGGGTGGTATGACCTATGATAATTGCCTGGGATTTGTCAGGATTGACGGATAGGAGCCACCGGTTGCACCATGAGGCGAACTCGGTGAGGTGGGACTGGAGCAAAAACTGGGAGCGGGCAAGGGAGGGGGCGAGGGCTAGGAAGGCGGTGTCGTCAGCATATTGTAGAAGGTAAACGGGAGGCTCGGGTTGGGGCATGTCGGCGGAGTAGATGAGATAAAGGAGAGGAGAGAGGACGGAGCCTTGGGGCACCCCGGCAGAGGGGTAGAACTAACGGGAGTCGGAGTTGCAGACAGTGACATAGGAGGGGCGGCGAGTGAGAAAGGAAGCAATGAGGCGGACGTAATTAATAGGAAGGGCGTAGAACTGGAGCTTGAAGAGGAGACCGGAATGCCATACACGGTCGTAGGATTTTGGATATCAAGGGAGACAAAAATTGCAGAGCGACGGGAGTTGAGTTGGACAGAAAGGAGATGAGTAAGGCGAAGGAGCTGGTCATCGGCAGAGAAGGAGGGTCGGAAGCCACATTGGGAAAGGGGGAGGAACTGGTGGCGATGGAGGTGCTGATGGATACGACGGGAGAGGATGGTTTCCAAGACCTTGCTGAACACGGAGGTAAGACTGATGGGACGGTAGGATGAGGTCTGGGATGGGGGCTTATCAGGTTTTAGGAACATGAGAATACGGGAGGTCTTCCACAGGTCGGGGTAAAAGCCGGTGAAAAGGATGACATTATATAAGGTAGCAAGAGCTTCGTGGAAGGAGGGGGGGCAGGCTCGGAAGTGACGGTAGGTCAGCCGGTCGTGACCAGGGGCGGTGTTGCGTTTAGTCCGAAGAGTGTCAATGATGTCACGGGCGGTAATGGGTGTGTTCAGTTCTGAGGGGGGAATGTGGTCCAAGTACTGGAAGCTGGGGGCGTGCGGAGGAGTGGAGGTATCGGTTCGCTCATGGACGTCCGGGAAGAGAGAATAGTCAAAGAGAGGATCATCAGGAATGGAGAAGACTTCAGAGAGGTAGGAGGCAAAGTGTTCTGCCTTACTGGCGTTGTCAGGAAAAGGACGGTCATCATAGAGAAGCGGGTAGTGGGGGGAGGAATGACCGCCAGTAAGGCGGCGGAAGGCATGCCAGTACTTGGAGGAGTTGACAGGGAGCGTGGAATTGAGGCGGGTGCATGTCTGGCGCCAGTCCCGGCGTTTTTTCGCGGACAAGAGGTTTCGGATGTGGCGTTGGATTTGCCGGTGGCGTTGGAGTGTGTCCCGGTCACGGGTCCGGAGGAAGGAGCGGTATAGACGACGGGATTCGCGAAGGAGAAGGACGGCCTGTGGAGGAAGGGTAGGACGGTGAGGATAAATCGCCCGGGTGGGGATGTGGGCATCGACCGCGTCAGCAACGGTCTGCTGGAGGAAGGAGGAGACATGATCAATATCGTCGGGAGTGCGGAGGGGAAGTGGGTGGCTTGCGACCGAGGTGTCAATGGAGCGACGGTAGGCATCCCAGTCGGCACGGGAATAATCATGAACGAGTTTGGGAGGGGGCATAGGACGGGGAGCACGGTCAGGGCGGGAGCGGTGGTCAAAGGTAAGTAGGACAGGGGCGTGGTCACTGCCTATAAGGTCGAGGACATCCGCCGTGATGCGCCCTAGGAGGTTGGGAGACGCCACGACGACGTCGGGAGTGGTGTTGCTTTCGGGGCGGGTTGGGCGGGGAAGAGGAAGGACGTCGCCCCGGAGCGAGGTGGTGACGAACTGACGCCACCGCCGGAGTTCAGCGGGCGGACGGGAAGAAAGGTTAAGGTCGGCAGCAATCACATAGGTCGTGAAGGAGCGGTCTATGTGGGAGAGGAAGGCATAGGGGAGGGGAGCAGTGCTGCGGATATAGATGGTATTCTCTCTCTCATTACAGCTCCTTTTATACACGATTTTCATGCGCAGTCACTGACGTTTCGCTGTCCAGCGCCATCTGTCGGGCATTTTTTGAACTTTTCTGTTTGTTTGTTTGTTGTTTTTATTTCCTTTTCGTTCTAATAAAAACCCTAGTCATTCCAAGCACGTGTGTCAATTTTTACCTCTGTATCTACATTATTTCGTGATTTATTAAGTTTTCGAATTTATACTGACTTTTTGATCACCCAGTAATAAAGAAACATAATGATATAAAAAGATATACATAGTAACATTAATAGTTATATGATTATGACATTGTTTAATATGCGACTGTTTGTTTGTAAATACATTTTTTATTGTTTAAAGGCGTTGCCCCTTCCATTCATTTTATCTGCCGGTGCCTGGGCGCATTATATGACGTTAGTTGCGCGCTCCAGAGATGAGTCACGCATCAGCTGGCGTCTCTAGCTGCATACACATCGAACTGCCGTTACGTGTGAAATCACACAACCGTTCTTAAATATTTAGTACTCTTTGTTTGCTTACTCTTACAATATTATTGTATGAGGCATACAAACACGTTTCACAGGTCCACTGAGAGAACAATGTCGATTTTTAATTTCAATAAAATACACCTTTTATAAAGTCGTTGCTTTTATTCAACAGAGAGGTTTCTTGTTCTCTTTCGTTCTGTGTGTAAAGTTTAGCTACCACACATGTCGATAATGTAACTTTGGCAAAATTAGCCGGCCGCGGTGGCCGAGGGGACTGGAGCGCTCCAGTCACGGTCTGCACGGCCACTGCGGTCGGGGGTTCGAATCCCCCCTCGGGCATGGATATTTCTGCCGTCCTAGTTCGTAAGTAGTTCATAAGTAGTTTGTAAGTTTAGGGACTGATGACCCCGTAGTTAAGTCCCATAAGCTTAACAAACATTGGAACATTGGCAAAATTGAACTCTGCTAACATTTGTGTCTCTATTTTACTAAACCAGTGTATTACTGTTTCTCTTTGCATTTCTCTAAGTGCCCTCTATGAATTCATGCTTAAACTAGCTGCAAGTACCCGGTTTTGCCCGGATTTAAAATAAGGTTTCCTGTTGAACCGTACAAAACCGTTTATTTGCATGTAATAAAAGGGTACATTTATGTTAAAACAATGTGATAATTTCCTTTTTTAGGAGGGGGGTTCATTATCAGACGGCTTATAAGAGTCACATGGTCAGAGTGAGATTGGGATGGAACGAAACCTATTTAAGAACCTTCCACGTGCAATTTTGTGTACGTGTACCAAATTTCACGTTATTTGGTTGCCTGGATGTTGAGTTATAAGGGAACAGACAAACAGAAAACAATTGCGTCTTATATGTGTAGAGATTGCAATCGAAGTCTGAAAGTAAAGTACTCTCCCCCATGCATCCAACGAAATTTTATGTAGACAGTGCTCTCCCTCTTGTTTTGAAGGTCAATTGTGCAAAATTTAATCAAGATCAGTGCGACGATATAGGTTTACACCGACACATTGAAAACGCACTTTCACTTTTTCTCAAATTTTCTGGTTGGTTTTCCAAAAAATGGAACGAAACCTGTTTAAGAACCTCCCCATGTGATTTTTGTACGTGTACCAAATTTCACATTATTTGGTTGTCTGGATCTTGAGTTATAACAGAACAGACAGACAGATAATAAATGCGTCTTATAAGTATAGAGATTCGGTGTACTATGTAAGTAACAGCGTCTCTATCGAATCTTTGCTATACTACCCTGCAATTCAAGCGTAGCATACACCAAAAACTACAGATTACGAAATTACAATATCTTTCTTCCCCTGATCAGATTTTGATGAAATGAAGACTTTATGTTACCGTAAGGTACTCTCAGTTGACCTATGACACCCAATGAAAGTTCGTATTGTACTCCTGGAGATTTGCTGTACTACACCATACTTAAAAACATAGTATACACAAAAACTTCAAATTACGATTTCGTTTTCATCCTTACCCAAACAGTCGGAGCATAAGCTCCGCCTCTAATGAGCATGTTGTCGACGGGGCGTAAAACGCTAATATTCCTTCCTTCCTGACTATAAACCATATTACTTATAACTTGTCCAGGATATAATATGAATATTTTCTGTGGAAAGCCCATGCCTGAGCAAGCGATATTAGGCTGTCCGTGTGAGAAACATGCAGATTTCAAATACACTCCACACTATTGAACACACTGCCCTGTGTTCTATTAATCATAATAGAAAATGTAAGTCCCACTGCGAACTGCACTCTTTTAAAGTTAAAAGCCAGATCTGTCAGAAATAATGGGTATTCGCCGGATGTACTCTGTATCATTCTCTTCCTTTCCTTGTAGCTCTATAGATATCTATTGCTTCTTCCTACAGCGGTATGCGGTTCACGGTTCAAAGTTGCTTCAAAGTTTTCAACGGCACTGTCATCTTTCAAGAGTTTCCTTAAGCTCACTGGAATACAGGAGTGCCTTAGCAGTAAATAAAAAATGTAATAAAACGTGATGCCTGATGTGAAAAGTTTTTACTCATCGCAGTATAAATGATGTCATATTTACTGAGTTATATGTTGCACAATTGTAAAACTTTTCATGTATATATTCATTTTTATAAGTGCTGTATGTCTGAAAAATCTCTTTTCAATGTAATTAGTAGTAAAGAAGTAATAGATAAAAACTTGGTGCGTGATGGGGCTGTTTTCCATGAACGTTACTGTAAGTGCTCGTATCTAATGAATTAGTGTCGTACTGTGATACAATTTAAAAGGTGCAATCAATTATATGTGTGTAAAATTTCCTGCGCGTACAATATGTAGTCTACAAATTATAAATTTCAACGTTACACTGAATGCCGTAGTTTTACTCCGTGTACAGCGGAAAAGTAGTAAGCGAGAAACTTTTATTCCTTTCATCATTTTGCTATGGTTGTCAGCGAGAAAAAGTTTCCTAAAGGTTTGAAATTGTGGTTGAAGTTTGTTACGAGTGCTCTTCTTCTTAAATAGTGGTCTGATAAAGTCACAGTATCACGTGCCTAATACGGGAAAGTTTTCATTGTTTATGACGTAATATCTCCTGAACTATCGGTCCTATCGCAAAATCGTTTCTTAGCTGACGTCTTCTACCCATCAACCACATTCCTAACAAATGTCAGCTTCATAGGTGAAGTAGTTTTTGAGATTTCGTGTTTAGTCCGTGAGTGAATGTATGAATGACTGTCCTTTCGCTTTTATATAGATAGAGATAATACTTGTGTGTGTCTCCTGTAAATCATGTTTGCGGTTTGTCGTAGCAGGTGTCTAAAACATTTCTACTAAATTGCACTACTTAATTGGTTGGTGGAACCACGTCTCCTACAAATACCCTTAAACATTTTCTCACACGTATTGTCCGACGCTTACGTCGCCTCTTTTCTCTAATTACCTCGTTCTCCTCCACATAATTGGCCGACTTCTCAGTCGCCTTTTTTACTTTCATACATCACTTTTACCTACTTGATTGGCCGACTTTCCTGTGATCTTATATAAACATCACTAACATCATTTCACAATAAACTTCTTTGCATATAAGTGTTAAATAATAATTTTCTCTCGTTCATTTGGTATGTCTACTCTTTGTTCAATTTCACCAGCTACTTCACTTAAACTGTCAATTAATTGATGTATTTCTGGCAATTTTTTTTTTTTTTTTTTTTTTTTTTTTTGCTCAGTCTCTCTCAGTTCGCCTTTAATCGCATTTGCATTGCCTTTCCAAGCGTATGATCATTACTACTAATTAGTAACACGGCATTTTCCTGGTCCCGTACGTTTTCATTAGTTTAACTAGAACCTTAACTTCGTGACTGACATCAGATGTCTCTATTTCTAATTTTTCGTCCGTTTCTAGTATTTCCTGATCTATTTTCCGCCAACAGTGTGCTGATCTAATTTTGTTGGCATTCACCTTGTCTTGTGTATCGTCGAATTTATTACTCATATTAACGATCTCAAGATATATTTCATTTAACCTGGCGTCTAGCCTTTCTCTGGAATATTTTAGTCCAGTTTCTATTTTCTAACCTTTTAGTATTTTCATGTTGCACAATTAAAAGTAGTTTTAACGTTGACATCGTATCTTGTTGTGTACAAACTTCCCTCTCCCTATTATATTCAGTTCGCAAAGTGTCTGCTGAAGCCAATGGCGGACTAAGGCTGTCTGAGGCCCGGGGCGGCGGCAAAACAAAATGAGGCACCCTGTCCACTTGGAAATGTCTTTATTACTATAAAAAAGTAACTTATGAGATTTGGGGACTCACCAAGACGAGAGGAACAGGAAAGGATTTCAAGGGCCCAGATTGAGAGACCAAAGGCACGAACAAAAAAAAAAAAAAAAAAAAAAAAAAAATAAACAAATAAAATAAAAAATTAAAAAAGAAGGCCAATGCTGTACCTCTGACGTTTTTATTCTCAAAATTATATGTATTACTTCGTAGTTCATTGAATAAATCAAAACTACTATTACATATTAGCATTTCTGTTGGCTCATCCAATGGATCGTTGCCATTTTTATTAACATAATTTCTTTCTCTACTTCCAAGAGGAGATACTGAATTTAATTGATGGAAGGAGAAAATATGAATATGCGTCAAGTGAAGCAGTCAAAAGGGAGTATAGACGTTTGAAAAAAGAGGTAGACTGGCTAATCAGGCGTGGCTTGAGCAGAAATGCAAGACCGTAGGGTTCCTTTACTTTTGTCATTATTATGTGGGCCCTAAATTTCACTTCAATTTTTCATGGGCAATATTTAATTTGCGTATAGGGCAAGAAGAAAATTAGCTGTTTCTTGTTGTTTTTTTTTTTTTTTTTTTTTTTTTTTTTTTTTTTTTTTTTTTTTTTTTTTCCTTCTTTAAATTCGATAACAAGACTTTATTATCAAAATGTTTTTATTTTTAGTTTCATAGGAAATTTAAACAAAATTCCATGCAATTGATGTTTACCTATTTACTTTCTCATTTTATATAGTTCAAAGAAATTTATTAAATAATAGGATATTTTATATAATAAGAATTTGACGGGATGTTGTGGCAATTTTTTCAATGCCAACCGTTTTAAAACAATTTTCAATTTTTAAAAGTGTAGATTCCATTGTTATATTTTTAATTTTTTTAAATTTTTTATTTACTAATATTATTATTATTTAATGAATGTTGTTTTGTTCTTAAGCATGAATGTGGAAGGGCCCAGATTTCATAAAGTCAACGAAGTACGAGAGTGTAGATATGAAATCGTTTATATTCTGTGTTTGGGGTTGGGGCTTGGATGGCCCTAGAGACTGTAACCAACAAAAAGGCCAAACTAAAAAGATAGGGTGACTGAATGGGGTCCTATTTGAGTAAGATAAGTAGAAAATGCATTGATTTTACTGTTATTTCTTAAAACTGGCCAGTTAGGATGTTATTTTCATTTAATTTGGAAACGTCTGGCTATCCCCCTCCGTAGGTGCATGGCGAGGGTATGCAAACAAACATCCAAATTGTTCGACTGGTCACCTTGAAAGTCAGCACATAAATGTATTTTTTCATAAAGGAGATTTTTATAATCTGTAAGCCACTGTTTTTAACATGGCGGAGGGTACCTTGCGACTTTGTCACCGTTTGACCAGTCACCATGAAACTTGGCGCATATATGAGTGTTTTCATATATAGGAGGGAGAGGAGTTGGCGGAGGATGAAACGGGCAGAAACGGAAGGGAGGAGGCGGACGGAGAGAGGAGAGGGCGAGAATGAGAGAGGGGAGATGGTGACAGACAGGATAAAGGAGCTGGAGGGGGAGGAGGAGATGGATATAGCGAGAAGGAAAGAGAGATAAGGGAAGATGGACCAACTTAACACTGGGATAAATATGTACTGGGCGACGCCGGGCTTTCAGCTACTTTAAAATATTTTTGACGCCGCTTTTGAGGCGATTTTGCATAAAATTTACTGGCTGAATATGACTCTTAAAATTCTTTTCATCGTTATCCTTAGAAGGCGTAGTTTTGTATAAGATAGACAAATTTAATTTCTTTCGAAAAAATATTTCTCAAGATGTAAAAGTCCAAATTACCAGAAATACAAGCTCGCTCTGCACAAAGGGTCGCATGATGTACGAATTTTCACATAAAATTTCATCGAAATCTGTAAAACTCTCGAGCAGGGAGTTGAGTAGACATGGAATGATTCTTGTGTTCCTCTTCCACCTATATTTTGCAAAAATTTGTAATTTTTGTTGCTAAAGTGAACAAGGTGTGGTGCATTCTGCTATTATAATCAGTGAATGTTAATGGTCAAAATTCGAAGTGTAAATTGTAACTGTTTGAAGTGCTTTTAGCCAGTTTAATTAAAATACTTTATTTTCTGAATTGTAATATTTCTGGTTGTGGTATCATTTCACTAATCATTGTCCAAGAAATACCAGAAACAAGACATGAGAATGAACACAATGTTGGCCAAAATATTCGTTCATTTGAAGCCGTTTCTCAAACAGAGCAACCGTGAGTCAAGCACACAAAATTCGTTTACCGTATGCTTTCAAATCTTTCCTGTCAACTCCGTTTGGTTAACTGTACTGGATCGCAATTCGTGCAGACTGGGGAACGAAACAAACAACGTCGAACATTATATTAAATTTCTAGTTCTAACTCGGGTTGGAAACTCCGGGTAACACGGTTACGCAGAATTTCAACTCGATTAACTCGCTTTGGCACAAAACCCGAGTTCGCCGTTCTGTAGCCAGCGCGGATGTCCACAGCGACACCTGCGTGGTGGCCGTCAGTGGAGGAGCTAGAGATCCTGCATAGAGAGAGAGAGTGACCATGTGTGAGACCGCTCCTGATTGGCCGAGAGCCCAGGACGCCATGTTTTTACCAGATTTGGCGGTCTTTACATGTGAGTGAATAGCTATAGGGCGCATTTCTGTACTGTGGTTTGTCTTAAAAGCTTCTGACAGCGATTTCACTGTACAGTTAGGTACATGTTGTATTGCGGTAGGCACTGCTCCACTTTTGCACGTCTTTTGGTCGTTGACGATGTCAACATATGCTACAGTGTCACTAACGTTGACACAGTTTTTAATTCAGTATTATTCGGTATGTAATGTGTTTCACCTTGTATACTTGCAAATTACAATGTAAAAATGTTAAGGAGGCCACTGATTAAGTAAGCATAATTCTACATAGCGACAGACAATTGTTTGCAATTCCAACAAATGTCATATGCAAAGACCGAGTATTCTGTGTGAGGTATCTTTGTTTACCATCTTTGAGAACCTAAGCAATAGCGTCTTGAATGAAACTTTCACTCTTCATCGGAGTGTGCGCTGATATGAAACATCATGGCAGATTCAGATTGTGTGCCGGAACCGGGACTCGAACCTGGGACCTTTGCCTTTCGCGGGCAAGCGCTCTACCGACTGAGCTATCCCGACACGACTCACGATGCCGCCTCACAACCTTACTTCCGCCAGTACCTCGCCTCCTACTTTCCAAACTTCGCAGAAGCTCTCCTTTGAACCTTACAAGACTATCACTCCTGGAAGAAAGGATATGGTGGAGACATGGCTTAGCCACAACCTAAGGGGTGTTTCCAGAATGAAACTTTCACTCTGCAGCGGAGTGTGCGCTGATATCAAACTTCCTAGCTGGTTAAAATTGTGTGCCAGAACCGGGACTCGAACCTGGAACCTTTGCCTTACGCGGGCATGCGCTCTACTGACTGAGCTATCCCGACACGACTGTTTGGAAAGTAGGAGGAGAGGTACTGGCGGAAGTAAAGTCGTGAGGCAGCATCGTGAGTCGTGTCGGGATAGCTCAGTCGGTAGAGCGCTTGCCCGCGAAAGGCAAAGGTCCCAGGTTCGAATCCCGGTTCCGGCACACAATTTTAATCTGCCAGGAAGTTTCAATAGCGTCTATGTCGACGGCTATCAACAGTTTACCTAATGATGTCCTAATAAGCCGAAAAATAGTTTGTAAATAAACAAAAAAATTAGTAGAACAAGACAGTTTGTTTCTTCGTTTTCAACCTTAAATAGATAACTTTAGAACTTTATAAGATTATATTTTGGTTTGAAGTGATTTACTGAGTGTAATTAATATTGTGTACTACATTATCATTAATGGCAGTCAAGAGAAATGCCTCGCTGTTTCTCTGTTGGCTGTAAAAACCGAAGTAAAGATTCCTATATGATGCTTGTGTTCACAAAGAATGAGGAAATACGCGAATAGTGAGCGGTGAAAGTTAACTGAGAAAACGAGAACTGTAAAGGCGACTTATGGAAACCATCTAATTATTCCTGTGTAAATATTTTCTGCTCCCTCTTCCACCACCCACAAGCAAGAAAGGCACTGATCAAATTCAGTAATAGAACTACTGCCTCCGAAACTTCTGCGTGGTGTAGTGCTTACGTACTGAATTCAAAATGTGAAAGTCGCGAGTTCGAATACGGTAACCGGTAATTTTTTTTTAAACAGCATTTTCTAACTTCTTGTTAGTTCAAGGTTCTGGTTTTTGACATGTAGCGGTACAAGATGTGTTTCAACATGGCTACGCTAC
Organism: Locusta migratoria; assembly: GCA_026315105.1. Lineage (NCBI taxonomy): Eukaryota > Metazoa > Arthropoda > Insecta > Orthoptera > Acrididae > Locusta > Locusta migratoria. The sequence continues at coordinate 344,301,089 of CM048749.1, forward strand.
CTTCCCCCCCCCCCCCCCTTGGATGTGTATTATTGGTTTTTCACAATCCTATAGTTGGTTTCGGGATGTGAGGTGAGAAATGGAGGGGGGCGGGACTTTTGACTCATTGTAGATATTCAGGTACCTATTTTTGAGTCTGTTTCTCTGTTTCACCTGAGATATTATTGCTATTTTTCCGAGTTTCCGTGCTACAGTGCCCCTAAAAGTATCTACAGAATGACGTTTTTGATATTTCCTAGTTTAGGAAAATGTTATAAGATCGGCAGCACACTTAAAATGCATTATATCGTGGCGGAAAACGATCATACTGTACTAATTTTATCGATGGATATGCAGACAGAAAATTCTGTAATAGCATTATTTTCTTTGAGATATATGAAATACCTCTCTTTCTTATTAATCAACTGTCAAACGTCGAGCCGCGGTGGAATAGCCGAACAGTGTATTTTAAAATAAAAAAAAAAATAAATAAAAAAAAATAAAAAAGTGGTTTAAGGCTACTCGCTGCGGATCGCGCGGTTGCTCGCCCTCGGATGTTCGAGTCCTCCCTAGGGCATGAGTGTGTGTGTAGTCCTTAGGTTAGTTTACCTTAGTTTAAGCAGTTTCTAAGCTACAGACTGACGACCATGCAGTGTGGTCCGAGAGATTTACAAACATTTGACATTTTTTTGTCAAACGTTGACATTGTCAGAACATCGTAAAATATGGTATTAACAACCGACAGTCATAGAAAATGTTTTCTTTCAAATATATTAGGCCTTTATGAACATAGTTGAATGGCATTTCTTTAACCATGTGCTGATTAGTAAGCTAGAAGATGTAATTTGGTGTCATGAGTGGAAATGCCTTATTTCAATCGTCAAATGGCTGCACTTCTGACTCCCGTCCTGCGCGCAATCTGGTAAAAACATGGCGGCCACTCTCTCCCTATATAGGCTCTCTAGTAGCAGTCAGTGGAGGAGGCCTTAGCAGAGGCGCCTGGTAGGCGCCTCTAGCGGAGAGAGAGGAAAACTTTTTCTGGGAGACTGCCGCTTGCACTTGAATGGCCTGCATTCGTTCGTTCTAATCACAAAAGTGAGATGTGGCTGCTGAAACTAATTTACTGCCAGGAGTAATACGTGTTGAGTTTCGGAAAATAAAATGGCTCATCATTTTTGAGACCTTCCCAATTAGTCGACACGTATTTGACATAACAGGAAGATGTTAATAAACTTCTTTAGGTTGTTAAGCTAAGATCGTTAATAAAGTAGATTAATTACTCTTTACCGGTTTCGATGATTTAAATCATCTTTTCCAGAAGGGTATACAAGGACTTCACTTAGGAGAACATATCATATAAAGTTTCTCGTCGAAATGTAAAATGAATAAAAATGCCTTGTCAACATCTTAAAATATACGTCGTTAAAATCGATCGTCATATTAGATTAAAAGATAAAATGAGGCTTTCTTATACTTTATGATGAAAGACGGCTGTCTGCCGTCTTCCCTAGGTTATTAACTTTGTAAATTATCTAAGCTCACTAGACGGCCTTTTTTGCTAAACGAGAACCCCTTTTGTTCAGAGGCAAGAGGAATAGCATTTCATTTCATGTATTTAAATGTTAGTTTCTGTAATATTGCTGGTATTTTATTATTGAATTGCACAACTGTGGTGATATCCCATAAGCACGAACTTTTATTAGATGACGCTTATGAGGTACAGTATCGAATGCCTTACGGAAACCTAGAAATACGGAATCTATTTGACAATCCTTGTCGATAGCACGCATCACATGATGTGAGAGAAGATCTAGCTGAGTTTCTGAAGCTAGCTGTGTTTCACAGGATGATGCTTTCTGAAACCAGCGATCGCGGGTTGCTTGCGCGTTTGGAAAGAGGCGTTGGTGAGATCCAGAAGAGTGGGCTGCCTCAGCCTGCCGCGTCTTGGTCGTTTTCTGTGCGACGCGCACTAAATGTCGCGTCAGATTAGGACCCCTGTTTCCGGGCGGTGTTGGTACTCTGGCGAGGCGGCTGTATCAGTGGTATGCTGTCGCTGGGGGGCGTGCCCGCCGTGAACAGTCACTCGCGCCTTCCTTTAGGTTGCCCCTTCCCGACGGGCTTTCGCCGTGCTCTATGTCACTTCTCCACCGTAGGATTGTGATATCCGGGTAGCGGCGCGTTGGGCTTCGCTGCCAGTGTTGCCAACATCAGAGGTTTCCCTCTGCGTCTGGAGATTTTTTGCTTCTATCAGAAGTAGAAAATTTAGAATCAGAGGTAAGAGGGAAAATTGGAGGTTTTTGTTGCTCAAATGGAAGTTTTTCACCTTTTCGAGCGTTTCGTCACTTTTATTTTTTGAAATCACAGTGGCGCGAATAATGTACTTTAATATTCTGAAACCCGCGTAAATTTTAGTTGCACTAGAACCAGCGTGCCGGCAAATTGGCCGCATGAAAGAATTTTTTTTCTGTCCCTAATGCAATATTTTTTAACTATTCGATCATATCAAGTTACATAAACCGCATTCGCGGTACGCTTCAATCAGACCTTTAGCAAAGTCGGAAACGTGATGGTACGCATTTAACCAGACAACGCCGGTCAACTGCTGTTCGTGTATGAGAAATCGTTTGGAAACTTTCCTCGTGTCAGCACGTTGTAGGTGCCGCCACGGCGTCAACCTTGCGTGAATGCTCTGAAAAGCTAATCATTTGCATATCACAGCATCTTCTTCCTGCCGGTTAAATTTCGCGTCTGTAGCACGTCATCTTCGTGGTGTAGCAATTTTAATGGCCGGTAGTGTATTTAACAAAAGGAATAATACATTTGCATTGTCATATGAACTAAGGATAAATACATATGACTGTGGGAACATGAGGCATACATTTAGCAAACACAGACAATAATACCTTATTCCATAGAAGAAGATGAAAAACTGCATTACTTGTATCGAAAGAAATCTAAGTAAAAACTAAAAAAAATCACAATATTGAAAATTAAAGTCTTCATTCTGTCATTAATCTTCAGTTTCTTTATCATCTCCCTGGCACCGTTCGCAAATCACTGTTAGTTTGATGTATATTTTACAAACTTTGCGAGAGCATTTCTAGGAGACAAGATTTGTTCTATTGTTGTTATGTGATCCACAAACGTAACAAATTCCTATTTGAGCAGCTGGGGTGGTATCACGTACAGGGCATGGCTCCTTGTACTTGGAGAGGAAAATTTGGATGTCTTTCGTAAGCCTCCAGTTTGTAGATCGGTTTCTTAGATTCTGTTCCATTAACAGCTGGGCAAGTTCATCTATATAATGCCTTCTCCTGAAGTTCTCTTCTCGGCAAACAATGGTTGAATTAATATTACTAAAACATTCTTGATCGCAAAAATTTATTAATTTTATTGACAGTTTTCGACCTGATGTATGTCATCGTCGGAACAGAATGTAGCCCATGTGGCCAGTGCTGGACTCGGCTGGGCTGGGCTGTCGTGGCTGTTCTCCTGCCAGCTGGTAACAGTTACCATGTATTTGTGAACTTATTTATTCTCGTGTCAATCGCGTTTGTGTAATTACGCATCACAGCAATGTGTCGAATTGCTTTTAAAATTTATTCATTCACTTATTTATTTAGTTTTTCTTTTGGTGCCACACTCTGGTTCAAAAAATATCCCCTTTACGTATTCTCGTCCAATATTTTAATTTCAACTTCATTTTCTAACGGACTTGCATTGGTATCAGCGTTTCTGTGCTATCAGTTTATTTCCCAAGAAGCTCAGTTTTGATAGGTTAATTTGAGTAATGTGAGTGATAGAACAACGTGATAACATTTATCTTGAATTTGGCCGTGTTCACGGTACCAGCATTCGAGGCACGCCGGCCGCGGTGGCCGAGGGGACTGAAATAATGTTCAAATGTTTGTTAAGCTTATGGGACTTAACTACGGGGTCATCAGTCCCTAAATTTACAAACTACTTATGAACTACCTAATACTAAGGACGTCACAAATATCCATGCCCGAGGGGGGATTCGAAACTCCGACCATAGTGGCCGTGCAGACCGTGACTGGAGCGCCTCAGTCCCCTCGCCGGCCGCGGTGGCCGAGGGGACTGAGGCGCTCCGTCACGGTCTGCACGGCCACTACGGTCGGAGTTTCGAATCCCCCCTCGGGCATGGATATTTGTGACATCCTTAGTACTAGCTAGATCATAAGTAGTTTGTAAGTTTAGGGACTGATGACTCCGTAGTTAAGTCCCATAAGCTATACAAACATTTGAACATTTTTTTTTTTCGAGGAACATTCAAATACGGCGCCTAGGAGACATTACAATATTTGGTCACAACATGGCACGCACATGCCTGAAATTCACAAAATTCCAGTCATATACCTCTAGTTGTAGTTCCGTCTTCTTATCAGCTTTAGCATCTGAAGTGTAAAAAGAGAAACTAATCTGGCAAGTTTTTATTTAGAGCTATTGTTCTGTTTCTCAATAGAATGTAAGCTTTTATTTTATTATATTTTATTATTATTATTATTATTATTATTGTCATTTATTTATTTAGTGGAGGCAGAAAAACCCATCTTTGAGGAAGCATGGCATGATTCTTACATTGTTCCCAAGAAATATCTAACAGGTAAATTGCTAGAAGATTATTCATTGATCATAAACCAGTCAGTAATGTTTTAAAGAAACAGAAGGAGACAGGAATGAGAAGTTTGAGGCATAAATGTGGTCGTAAGAAGAATGCCAGCCTAAGATTGTGCAGGGCGATGAAAGCGATGGCGAAACGAGGACGAATATTGAGTTTCAGGCAGCTTAATGTACAAGTTTCAACTTGATCTAGGTCATTCTGTTTCACACGAAACAGTGTTAAGACGTCTCTCAGATACGAACATTAAAAAGAAAATGCATGCAAAGGAGCCACACCTGACAAAGAAAAGCATACCCAAGACAGAAAAAAAATGTTAGATGTATAAATTAAGAAAGAGGTGATCTAGCGGGATTTACTCTTTACATGAGAGAAGCACACACAATCATACGCCAAGCGTTGCGACACTGACCAATCGGCCTGGACGAGACGAGGCAACAAGTTGCTGGTGTGGCGAAAAGCAGGGTGCCTGGTCTTGCAAGAGCGCCCGTGCACGATATTGAACAAAAACTTGACTGGCCCCTTTAGACACTTTGTCATCGTTTACTAACAAGGTGAGTAATAAACACGTAACTAGACAAGTTAACTTTGAAACCCAACACCGGTTAACACAATGAAAGCACATGGTTTCCCCCTAACACCACGCACATCACAAGTAATGGGAGAAAGTAGTGGTAACTCATGAATGCAACTACGAAATGAATTAGAGGCAAAGGGGACTTGTTCCAGATTGCTTTCACGAACGGAAAGGAAAGTTGTTGAAAACCACGTGGTATTAAATTACACTAACTTCAAATAATTGTACAATCCGAAAATCGTAGAAATAAAATACCACGTGTAACTATTTGAAATTCACGAAAAGTCGGGGAGAATCACGCGATAACACTACAGATTGTTCGAGAAGCCTGCTAGAACAAAGAAAGAAAATTTACAAGTCTAGAAGCTAAGAGAATCTAAAATAATAGTCGGAGAGAGGAGACGGCGAGTTTTACTGGTATTACACAGAAAGCAGGGCCGGAGCAAGGCACGTGCGAAACGTGCGGCCGCACAGGGCGGCACTTTCCGAGGGGCGGCATATCTGCCGTCCGTCCCCCATTTACTTTTATTTTTTAAGGACAAACTCAACAATCCTGCCCAAGAGGGTGTTGGAAACCAAACTTCGGAGGCAGCGGCTTCACGCTTCGGGAACTGTGGCATGGCGCCTCGACTATCTCACGGCCACCGCTGTTGATCAAGGGGAGGGAGGAGGACTAATTTCTCCCTCGCCACTGTGGCAGCACCGTCCTGTTTACGCCGGAGGAACAGCGAGGGGGAAGCAGTCTGGCGTACACGTCAGTATTCTTAGGAGTGGAGCGCTGCCAGCGTGTTACGCGCAGTGCGTTTACTAACAACTAATTTTGCAGAAGACGAAATGTAATTTGGAAATTCGAATGCAATGTTCGGTACTGCTGTTACATTTTAAGCCCGAAGCAATTTTGCTAAGCCCGTCAATGGCAGTTACCGAGTTCTTTATTGTTCCTGCATTATGGAAATAAATGGTTGAACATTACTATACTCAAACATGTCGAAAACCTACAATGGCTACAAGTATTCCGAATGGGTAAATACGCTGCGAGTAATTACAAGGGATAAAGACATTGATAGTAAGCCTGGCATAAGTTGGGTTTCGGCGTATTTTTGAAATTTTTGCTATCCGTTTCTGAATGATACTCGGACGTTTTGGTTTTTGAGCCATGAAACACCTGTCTCCGCCTGCATGAACAACAATCATAATCGCCGAATGTCAAAATCTGAGGCACATTGGTGGACAACGCTGGGTCGGTGACAACTGGCATTGTTGTCTTGGAAAATTAAAGGTCCTAGGTTTGCACCACTAAAATGATCCCTAGCGATATTCAAAACTTCCTTCTTAATGATGTCACAGTATGTCGTTCCATTGATTGAACCAGTGCAAACTTTCATTCTTCCCATCCTTTTGGGAGTTATTGTTCCCACTGCATAACACTATCACTAAATTTCTTAGTTTCGAAAACACATTCCCTTTTTTAACTTTTCTCTAGGCTTCATCCACAGTTTTACACCACCATCATTACGAGCACATTATTATTATTATGCTCTTGCAAGGCCAGGCACCCTGCTTTTCGCCACACCAACTGTTGTCGCCTATCCTCGTCCAGCCCGATTAGTGAGTGTCGCAACACTTGGCGTATGGTTGAGTGTGCTTCTCTCATGTAAAGAGTAAATCCCGCTAGATCACCTCTTTCTTAAAATCTTTTTCTGTCAGGGCAAATTCAATTACGTGTACGTAATTCTATATTACTCTTTGTAAATCAACCAGTGGCATGTAATTTTATTGTGTCTAAAAATTTGTGGCCCCATCTGTCTTGGAGCAATAAATGCCACTTAAATTTAAATTCCGTGTCAGTAATGATTTAGCAAACCTCCCCCTTTTGTTTTAAATGATTTTTATTGTGTTTTCCGAAGTCATGCAACCAGATGCTCTCTTTTTTATGAATTTTTATTTATTTATTACGTTGCGCTTAGTGAATACACTACCATTTCGTGTCTGAAACTCATGAAAGGTAGTTCTTAAATTCAGTAGTACTACAGGTTTGTTGCAGTTAAGGTTTTTCTTGCGTTTAATTTATTCTCGTATTTTTAATGCCAGTACAGACACCAAAATTTCCACTGCTGGAAAATTGTTATGCTAACTCAAACGAACTTTCCTCTGGGCCAAGGAAATAGTGTTTAAGAGTAAAATTAATTGTTATGTGGGTTCCATTTAGCCAGATTTTGATTGGTTTGCGACTCTTCTTTCAACAGTTCCCTTCAATCTGGCTTATCTTTGCCAGGAACTTAAAGTGACTAACTTTTGTCTAGCTTCCGTCTGCCAGGATCCTGAAGTAGTTCTCTTTTACTGTGACAAAACAATCACGTTTATGCATTTTGTATTATCCCAAAGTTCATATGCGTATAATTTCTACTTTCCTTAATTTGTTTGAAAAATTGAAAATAACAATTACAAATATTATTATTTAAGTACTTAACTGATTACATTAAAAATGAGAAATCTGGAATTTTTCTCCCCTATTCAGAGGGCTTTGATACTTTGGTCAGAGGTATTTCATGTCACTGAGTTGGCAAGCCTGTCGCTGGGTGACATTAAGTCTGTGCCCAGTAATGATTAATCTTGCCCTACGGTATCAGCTGCGGTGGAATGGCCGAGCGTCCTAAGGCGACTTGCCGCAGAGCGTGCAGTTAGTCCCCATCGGAGGTTCGAGCCCTCCCTAGGGCATAGATTTACAAATATTTGAATATTTTTGCACTGCATTAGAGGCTCGTAGTCGTCAGAGGTCTGTATTGCCGCGCAACCGAGTCGTTATACATATTTCGGACATCCTCCAAAGTGTGACAAATCTCTCTTCGTTGATATATTATCTATCCGTTTAAATTGATTGAAACTAAGCGAAGCAAATATGTTGTTATATAGTTCCGATGTCCGATACGCCTCTGCTAATGTCTGTATGCGAAAATGCGGTTTCTTTTAATTAAAAAAATTAATGGAATTTGCCCACTTCGCGCCATATATACAGTACTTCCTGTCTCTAGCCCTGGCGACAACATGGACTTTTCTCACGTCTCGGAAGCCGCTCTGCCCCTTCTGACACGCTGACGCTATATGGTCCTCTTCGTGCTTTCTTCGGCGCGAGAACCTGTAGCAGGCTAGCGAGCCACTCTTTAAAACAGTTATTCTGTGCTGCCTGGCTGAGGGCTATTTGCGTGGAGTCGCACCAAACTTTTCTAGACACGTAAAACAGAAAATGTAATAAAAATTTCTCCCATCTAAGAGCTTAAAACCACTTCACTCAACAATAGAAGCTCCCGTGTCCTTCAAATCATGGTGTCAACAAACAACACGAACTGAAATCTTAAACCACACCGCTGTTATGTCTTAAGAATATCAATTGCCTTCCTTGTACCTCGTATTATTCTTTATTATAGTCCAATATTGGGAAGGAAATATTGGGAAACAATTGTTGACGAACGGACTCAGTCATATTGTTGCGTATCACTTGTCAGGAAACATGATAGGTGGCAGAAAACGGATTCCTATTATCAGGGCCGGCGCTAGCCCCGTGCGAGCTGCTAAATTGCCGCCCCCCTCCCCCGTTTTAACACAAAAAGTTAGTGGAATTTTATTTAAACAGATCTGTAGGAAGTGTCAACAATCAATCGCTATTTTTGTTTCTACTTTTGAGATCTACCCAGGTCTTGGCCACTGAGTGTCCAATTCAAAGCTTTTAATTTGTGCTTACATTTAAACCGTCACGTTGACTGTTACGTTCAGCATGACGGTATAGATGTTATCGTAACTCAGAGCATTGAGAATAGCCACACTGTGCCCGAAATCTATGTAGATCCGGAAAATAAAAACAAAAATTGCGACTGATCGGTGACATTCTTTACAGATTTGTTCAAAACAGTCGCTACGCACCAGCTCAAAAATGGAGTCAAACCTTATAGAAGAAATCTAGCTAATTTTAATAAGCCTTGGGAATTTACAAAAATGTTCAAATGTTCTGTCTATGGATTACGTTTTAGAAGGTGTCAAAATTAACGTTTTGTTTGGTGCGGACGAGAGGGCATTGTTGCTAAAAGACCACACTTTCTCAGGTTTTCATCATAATCAACGGGACTAGTAGTTTACTTAGATGAAACATGGATTCAAACGCATTATACAGTAAACAAATGTTGCCAAGTTATAGCGTGGTAGTAGTATTGCGAAACAAAATTGCTGGTCACAGTTTAATTGTTGTTCATGCAGGCGGAGACAGGTGTTTCATGGCTCAAAAACCAAAACGTCCGAGTATCATTCAGAAACGGATAGCAAAAATTTCAAAAATACGCCGAAACCCAACTTATGCCAGGCTTACTACCAATGTATTTATCCCTTGTAATTACTCGCAGCGTATTTACCCATTCGGAATACTTGTAGCCATTGTAGGTTTTCGACATGTTTGAGTGTAGTAATGTTCAACCATTTATTTCCATAATGCAGGAACAATAAAGAACTCGGTAACTGCCATTGACGGGCTTAGCAAAATTGCTTCGGGCTTAAAATGTAACAGCAGTATCGAACATTGCATTCGAATTTCCAAATTACATTTCGTCTTCTGCAAAATTAGTTGTGAGTAAACGCACGGCACGTAACAGGCTGGCAGCGCTCCACTCATAAGAATACTGGCGTGCACGTCAGACTGCTTTCCCCTCTCAGTTCCTCCGGCGAACGTGACGATGCTGCTATAGTGAAGAGGAAGAAATTAGTCGTCCTCCCTCCCCTTTTTCAACAGGGGCGGACGACATGTAGTCGAGGCGTCATGCCGTGCGACGGTTCCAGTTGCTCCCTCCGAGGTTTGTTTTCGAATCCCCTCTTGGGCATGAGTTTTGAGTTTGTCAAGGGAAAAAAAAAGAAAGAAAAAAAGGGGGGAGGTCGTCAGATTTGCCGCCCTCCGGAAAGTGCCGCCCCGTGCGGCCGCACGTTTCGCACGTGCCTTGCGCCGGCCCTGCCTATTATTGCACTAAGCCTACTGAAAAAAATAAATCTATACTAATAATCTGCAAATGTCGGCCTGTCGCTGTTCACTTCAATCTTCAAAACTACTGAACAAATCTTAATGCGGTTTCCACAGGAAACATGAGAAGAGTTCAGGTCAACATATAAGCATAATTTTATCAAAATCAGATAAAAAATATTTATAACAATTTTAAGTGTTTTCAGTAACCGTCGTGTCTGTTTGTTCTACTATTAAAAATCTCTTATCTCCAAAACTACTTCACGAATTTACACGGGGTTTTCACAGGTAACTAGAGCGTAACTCTGGACAACATACAGACTTCGTTTCATGAAAATCGGATCACGGAAAAAAAGAATATCGTAATTTGAAATATTTTAATCCACGACCTTCATGTCTGTCTCTTTGAGGACGTTTATCTCCAAAACTAATTTTCACGGGGTTTTCACATGTAACTTGAGCATATCGTGCGGTTACATAAAGGCGTCAATAAGTAAAATGGGATCAGAGAAAACAAAGATATCATAATTTAATCATTTGTTTAAAAGCCATCGTGTATGGCTATTCGTTCAGGATAATCTCCAAAAGTACTACACGAACTTTCATGGGTTTCCACAGGTAAATTGAGAATAGTTTGAAGAGTAACCTAGGCTTCATTTCATGATGTTTATAGGTTTACTGAGAGTACCTTAGGGCAACATATCAGCCTCATTTCATCAAAATCGGATCGGGGAAGAAAATATATCGTAATTTGTAGTTTCTGGTGTATGCTATGCTTGAATTGCAGCGTAGTATAGCAAAGATACGATAGTGGCGCTTTTACTTACATAGTATACCAAATAACTAATAGGTGGCGATGCTGCGTTTTTATTACTGTAACTAAGGCGTAATACACTGAAACAAGTGCTAAGATTTTCCTTACGGCAGCTATGCAGTGCATTGATGATGGCAACGGCCGTTGAATCGTTTTTGAAAAATCAGTCACGCACAATGAGGGGAATAATTCTTTTTGTTGATAATGAAATAAATAATCAATATTGTTCTGATCAGTAAATTAATGATCGCCCTAAAGCGAATATTTTGTTGCCAACGTTAACATACTAAACCGCTGCCACTGCAAGTAAAATTTAACCCAGGTACGACACAAATAATAATTTTTTTTCTAGCTGTATCCTGCATGCCTTGCAGTGCCATGCAAAGAAAAAAAGTGCTTCTTTCCGCGGGTATCATTTGAATTTTGAAACATAACGACGTTCCTTCGCTTCTATCAATGTTTCCATTTACTAAGAATTCTTTGCATGAACACACGAATTTATATAGTTTCCTTTCTGCTTTCGGTGCGTACTTATTACATCTTGAGTCCATACTGTTTAGGAATGACTAGAAAACGGTGTAGTACAGTACAGAATAAACAGAGGCCCTGTTAGTTATGTAGTGCGCTGAAGAACTAAAAGTTGGCGCTGCTGCATTTATTTTATTTCTTTTCGATGGTTATGCCATAGAACAGCAACGAACCACTGAAGCTATTATTGGTTTTGTAGTGCTGCAAAGGAACAATACATGCTCGTGTTGTGCGTATTCCCTCAGTAACTGAAGTATTTTGGATTAAGAGCCGCAATCTTACCTCTGCAAATACAAACTAACATTGAACAGGGAATTGCTGGTTACATTTTGTATAATCACAGCTTAACGACATTTCTTTGCTTCTTTTGACAGGGAACATTAGAATTTAAGAACTTACGACATTACGCATTCTGATTTTTGACATTTTTTGACGACCTCCAACACGGGCCACCTCTTACAATGAAACGATTTTAATGATTTTTGTGTATAAAAGTATCTTTTGAAAAATGACGAAAAACGGCCTGGGTATATTGGAAGGAGAGTGAAGACTAGGGGCCAACTACCCCTAAAGAGACCAGTTTTTTTTTTTTTTTTTTTTTTTTTTTTTTTTTTTTTTTTTTGGGGGGGGGGGGGGGTTGAACTGAGTGTTAAATTTATCGTAGTAGAATGTATTGAAGCTTCAAACGGAAGGCAAATTAAGAAATTTTTCTCCGGTAAACTTCCTTGGACATTAAAATTGTGTGCCGGAACCCGAACCTGGGACCTTTGTCTTTCGCGGGCGAGCGTTCTACCACTGAGATATGCCCATACGACTCGCGGCTCTCCCACATCACTTCTGCCAGTACCTCGCCTCCTACTTTCCAAATTTTTCTATTGTCTTATATCAATATTTAAAGAGTAAACAAGCTTTATTTTGCCGCACTCTTTTGATACGCCCATGAAACTCCCTGTGAATCTGTATTTCTCAAGTTTCTTCTCTTTAATATACCGGTGTTTAAAGTCGCTGAATTCTAATCTGAAATCACATTCTCAAAGTTCAAATGGCTGATCCAACATAGCGGACGAAAACTAGACAGAATCATTGATTATATAGTAACTAAATATTGAAAATATTGTAAAATCTACTTTTGAAATAAAAGTGAATAAACGATTTGTTAAAAAATGTATTATGCACAACGATTTTTTGCATCAAGAACATCGTAATAAAAAATAATAATAATAATATTAAAAATAATATATATAATAAAATAATATATAACATAATATTGCGCATACATTGGAGAACTCGTAACATGTCCCACAATTTTTACAACAGAAATGAACGGGGTTATCAAATTTCGACGGTCTTCCTTTTATATATGCACTTTTATATCATGATTATTTAATGAGTTTTTAAACAGAGGCGAAGCAAACTGATAGTTTTGAAAAATGATTTTGTCTGAAAAATACATAATAAAATTCTGCTAGGCAGGAAAGAAAAATACATCTAGGGGTTGGATCATGCGCGTTCTACCAGCAGGAATGGTTTTTGTTAGAACGGACATTCCAGACGTTGATAAAGAATTAACCATTTCTGAATTCTGCTCACTCCAAGAATCTAATAATAAAATACTTCTACCGTTAGCTGATGGCAAGAACACCTCTTTAAACCATTTTTGGCGTAGGTTTGTCGTTAATTTTCTTGATTTAGATGCAAATACTTTGACCTTTTCGGGACTAAATAAATTAGTTTTATTTTCGGGCCGAATATACGAATTTTTTTTTCTGGAATACAAATAACGAGATAATGAAATATCATTAGCAGAAATAACAGATTGCATCGTGTAGCTGCGAATTACTAAATTTAAAAACTGCATCAATACGTCGATCAGTATTAAATACATAACATTCCCCTACTTCTGGTTATATCGTCAACAAATTCAGTAGCTCTTACTTGAAGTTTAGCCTGATCAAGTACATATTTTTGCGTTATAAACTTGTTAACTTTTCTTGACACAATTTTGTACTTCGTTTTAAACTGATGTAGCCACTTCCATGGTGCTATGAATGAATCAGGGGAAAGTGAAAATTCGTCCCGAGCTTTTAAAGCTCATCTGCGTATATCAACATCGTGTATCTTATTGACTTTTGAACTGCTTCTTGAAATCGGGATACAACATATTCAGATACTTTCATTCCTACTTCCACATTTTTCTAGTTGACTTTCCCAACGATATTACTAACGCTTTGATTTTAATCGCTTAAAATTATTTTAAACGGTTTCAAATTTCAGTTTTCTTTTCTTTCCTCTTCAGATGGTTTCGTTTAGACCCATAATCGACGTCTAACGTAAGTTAGATTTTTCCCCCTCAATGCCAGAAATGTCGTCATTGTTGACTAAAATATTACCTTGAATACCATTTTCATCTTCCATAATTAAGGTTTTTACTACATAGGCATCATTCAGTGAATCTTTTACTACAGTTTCTAATTGAAAACTAAATGTCCTCTCATCGTCATTTATAGCAGACTCAAAATCATACTGCGGTTGATGGAACGCGTCTTGCATAAAGTCTACTATGTTTTTAGGATCCATTCCCGAAGGTGATACCGATCGGTGGAGAATGTCCTGTTCCATCAATTACGGAGCGCTGAGGCTACTCAAGCAGCACACGGTCATCCTACTGACACAGAGGTCGGCAAGCAATGCACATTTACGTAACCTCCGCCTCCCCCTATTCCCTTTGCCCCACTGTACGCCACGCAGCTGGCGACCGTGGAAGGTGCGACCTCTGCATCGGACGAATATGTCCTGTTGGCTTGAGTAGTTTTCCGCGCCTGATGGAAAAGAAAATTCTTCGCCGATCGGTATCACCGTCCGCAATGAATCCTAAAAAATATAATTCGACTTTTTCAAACAGCACTTAATCAACTGCAGTGTGATTTTGTTTCTGCTATGATTGATGCAAATAATCTTTCTACATAATATATTTTTAACGAATAACATGTATGAATAAATGTAAAAAAATATTTAATCGCCAGATCAGCAGTTTATGAAATAAAGTAATACTAAATTAAATAAACGAAATAAACACATACAAAAATAAAATTTGAAGACAAATACGATACTAATAAAATTGACTCAACAAAAAACTTTTCATTACCTCTACGTACGCGTTAAAACAATGAATCGTGTTCTGACACACGAAAAGAAAATTCTAAGAGTCAAGGGGACTCACCCTAAACAAACAGCGGGAATCCGACGTACGACCTCGAAGCGCTACATCACGGGCAACGGTAACATCGACGGTTAAAGCCAATAAACATTTTAACATGTTTTATGCGCTATTTCATATGTAGATTTTACGGCATTTTGCCTGTAGGATGGCGAGTAACTATGCAAGCATTTTATCGAGCTTTCGTCCGCTTTGCTGGATCAACCATATTGATTTTTAAAACTATGATTTCTGATTTGGATTCAACGATTTGAAATGCTGGTGTATTAAACCGATGTAAAAGTTTAGAAATATAGATTCACGAGGAGTTTCATGGGCAGTACCAAACGGGTGCGGCAATACAAAGGTTGTTCAACCTTAAAATTTGATAAAAAAATTGAAAAAAAAATCCCATTTCTTAATTAGCCTTCTTTCTGGAGTTATAACAGATTCTACTTTGATTAAATCAAAACACTTTTTAGGGGAAAAAACTGGTCACTTTAGGGGTAGTAGGCCCCATACTTTTCACTCCCTCCGATTTTCGTCTATTATCAAATACTAGTTTCATACCAAAAATAATTAAAATCGCTTCACTGATCTTTAAGTTATCGCAATTTTTTTTTGTTTTAGCCATATCACCTTTTAAATATGTTTCACAGGCGCTAAAAATGTGTCCTAGTTTTTCATATGTTATAATATATGCACATTTCAGAATGATCGGAGAGTGACAGGTAGATTTGTTACTGTTCTGTCACTACTGACTTGCGCAGTAAACATCGATATATTTTTCATGTTCTGAAATTTTAATACTGTCTGCCGGTCTTACCTATAAATCGACACTCGCAACTCATTTCGTAGGCACCAGCATTATTCAGTTTATCTTCTGCATCCTTCTTTCAGCAAAGGACATCGTTCACGTTTCTGTTGCCCTGGAAGATGGGATCGATGCCTGCACCACGGAGCTTTTTGCTCTTTCTATTGCCTTCATGTTTTCTGTTGATTTTCTTGTCAATCGTCCATAACCATTGGTCGCAAATGTAGCCTTTAAATTTTCTACGAGTGTTGGAATTTAAATAGTGGTAAAACTGCTTTGGAGACACTATGCAATGGAATCATTGTCACCGATAGCAGACGTTGCTGACATACCTACCTTACCTCCGACCAAATGGACACGCCCCTGCCACGTCACCGGCATGCACACAATCGAGGGAAACACGGCAAATTGTGAGCAAGCGATCTAACGTAACGGTGTCACTAAGTTTTCGAAACAGGAACAACGGAATTGTATCAAGATTGAATGTGACAGAGGCCGTACAGCATGGTAGTATCGTAAAGGTCTACAGAAGCGGTGCAGGAAATCGGCATTACCGTACAGAACACTGTCACATTGGGTAAAAGCCTTCAACATAGGTCGGCAAACTGTGACAGATATGCATCGGGCAGGTCGTCCTAAAGAAGTGCGTACTGTTACCACGTTAGTGGACCGTGAGCTCGACCACGAAACCGGATTAGCGCATACCACTGTGCTTCGCATCTTGAAGTAACGTCTGGGCATGCGAAAAACTGCATCACGATGGGTAATGCATAAATAGAAAGCGGCAACACTTTCTACGCAACACATGCATCACTTTATATGACAATGCGCGGACGCATAAGCGCTAGCTGTGGCTGCTCTGTTCGGTGTATGGGACTGTGAAGTACTGTACCATCCACCATTCCCCGGGCGTAAGTGTGTTTTGATTCCGAAGATGAAAGAACCACTTCGTGGCATTCTCTTAAGAACTGTTCCAGAGATTCGACAGGTAGTAGATTGCTCCATTCACACCATCAACAGAAGAGGCTCTACAAAGTGTATACTACGCCTTCCACATCTCTGGTAACGGGTTCTACACAACGCTGGTGACTACTTTCAACAACAGTAACAGGTGCAAATATGTAACGCTTTGGTATTAAATAAATAGTTGCCACTAATTAAGTTCCAACCCTCGAATTTTGCTACCCAAATAACAAAACTCACCTGTTACTTTTATTGTCTCATTACCAATTCCTTCACCACCGCCTGATTTTCTGAAACTACATTCTATTACCCTGGTGGTGTTCATCTTATAGCCTCCTTTCAAAACGCCAACCATTCCTTTCAATTGCTTATCCAAGTCATTTGCTATGTCGTTACACTTTTATTTCTTCTCCCTGACCTTTAAATCCCTTTCGAAATTTCAACTTGCATTCCTTCACATCTTTCTCAATGTACAGATTGAACAACATTGGGGAAAGGTTTAAACCCTGTGTTACTCCCTTCCCAACCACTGCGAACATTTCATAACCTTCCAATCTAATAACGGCTGCATGGTTTTTGTACAAGTTGAATATAAATTTTCCCTCTACATTTTAGCACTGATACCTTCAGAATATGAAATAGTGTATTCCAGTCAAATTATCAAAAACTTTCTCCAGATTTATAAATGCTGAAAATGTATTTTTGCCTTTCATTAACCTATCTTCTTAGATAAGTCGCAATGTAAGTATTGCCTTCCGTGTTCCTGCATTTTCCCTTAATCCAATCTGATCTTTCCCATTCGTCTGTAAGTAATTCGTGTTAGTATTTATTACACTAATAGTTCTGTAATTATCACATTTATCTGCACCTGCATTTTTAGGAACTGGAATTACCACATTCTTCTTGAAGTCGGAGGGTATTTACCCTGTCTCATACATCTTGCGTACCAGGTGGATCAATTTCTTCATGACCAACATCTATAAGTCAAGCAGCAGCCACCGACATGGAAACTGTATTTTTCACCTTCAAAATAGAAATTCAATGACTAAGAAACCATAAAATTAAATAACGACAGTAAAGCTAACTGTCGAGGCATTTGTTACCTCTACTGGCCACTGAGAAGTTAGCTTCACATATTTTACTTTCTTCTTCGAATTAATTTCTCCCTTTCTTGAAGGCAAGATTTTTGCAAAAAAGATGATCTGAGTACGTACACTTTAATTTAGGAATTGTTTGATACTTTATGAAACTCTTTCGGTTACAATGAACAGTAATTTACAGTCACAAGTAACATGTGCACGACATGAAACCCATAATACCAAGTGCCAAGTCGAGAGAATGTTAGTCCAGAGAGCTGCAGGTCCGGAACGGAATTTTTAAACAACAGATATTTGCACTCGCTTATGAGTCGATCCATGATACAATAGACTATCCTGATGCCGCATGTAGCACTGCTTTCATGCGTATTTATGACGAAGACAGTGGCTATAGATAAAGAATAGAGCAATAGAACGGATCTAATTTCTCTCCAGTTACACCATCATATTCGCCTATTACACATACACACACACACACACACACACACACACACACAAACACGCAAACACAAACACAAACACAAACACACACACTACTCTCCATCTACTACCTGCTGTTTACTTTTTTAGTAAACTTAACGTATCCCCCCCTTCCCCCTCCCCTCCCACCTAATACCTCCACTCACTTTCACAATATTCTTCATCCTGCGTGCTACAACTGTATTAAAATAATCTCAGATTCTAATTTTGTTGCAGTCGAACTCTTGTTTAGTTATGTAACCCTATTCTCTTCTGCTTTACTACACCATGTAGTAATTTAGTAAACCATAACCTCTTTCCTTCCCTCCCCCTTGATCTCACTCCCACCCCTCGCCATACTTTATGCGCAGTTACTCAAACTTTCCTTGCTTGCTTCCTCTTTGTGGAGGTTCCTTATCTCTATCCTCCCACCATCCCACTCATTCAACAAGTATCTTTTACGACTCTCACCCCCTCCCACCATCCCACTCATTCAACAAGTATCTTTTACGACTCTCACCCCCTCCCACCCCGTGAGTATTTGGATACATATTACAATCGTAGTTTCTGGTGACTATTCCTCCTGTCCTCCCTCCCGCCCCTCAAATTAGTAATTGGTTATATTATGTCTTCAATTTGTTAAAGTGCACTATGCAATAGTCACTGCCATTGTGATGGTGACTTATTAAAAAAAAAAAAAAAAAAAAAAAAACACTTACTCTGTGTCTGAGAGCACCATGATCTGCTCTGCAGGATTTTCCTCTCTGATATATTTCTAGCAAGTTGTCTGTTGAACTTTTTATAGTTGTCTGACTAGATGAACCAATTGTAACACTAACTTAATATTATTGAAACCATTCACATTTGTTTGCACATTAATTCACGCATCTTACCCTGAACCACATCCATAACTTAGTTGTCGTATGAGAATCACAGCTCAATATATCCCCATTAATATTTGAAGCCATAGACACAATGACACTTTGTGTATATTGACAGTTGCCGTGATAGCGGTATTCTAAACTTCCTACTGGGCATCAGCGGCTAGTTCCGAAAAATTCCGCCTATGGCGTCACTTATCATTTTACTTCTTATAGTATTGAATATTAATTTGTTAAGCGACTGATTTATCAGTCACTTGCTCCTCGTTTTACGCTTTTATTATCAACTACATCAGTTATTTCTGTGTTTTATCCCACGGATTTATTTTCCTTATTTATTTTTACCCTTTCAATATGAGGCTCATACGTAGATACTTTGTTAAAGTAGATTATTGTTATTCATTGCATAATCTCTGCACTTAGTGTTCAGTCTCTTACTAGCATGTGACATGTACATCTCTTAAGGTACAAAACTAAAATGTAAGTGTAAATTTTATCCCTTTATATGAACATATCTTATTTTATAATCTATATTGTTTCAAAACGTGAGTGTACTGTGTTAGTTTTGTAAACTATCACACTCATGTCGAATACTTTTATACTCACACTTTCAAATTTCTGTAACCGACTTCAGTACGTTAAGTTTTGCTTTACTGTAATACTACTATGTACTGGTTTTCTTGTATATAGACCAGAAGAAGGGCACACAAGCACCCGAATCCAGTCGGCACAAATAAATAAATTACTACATGCAACTGGTTGCTGCGTTTTATGAATTAAATCCTGAACAGCTGCTGTCATGAATAAAGTACTTCAACTAATTGTAATTTTATTACGCTAAAATTTGCGAAAAAGAGGGTCAACGTAAAAATCATCCCGGAAAAAGAGCTAGAAAGGAGGATATGACCGGATTAATCTGGACGTCTGGTTACCCTAGGAATGAGGAGCTGGAGGACGTAAAGGTAGCAGGAAGTATAAGATGTGCACACAATTTCCATCTACAATGCATTGTTTTCCATTTAATCCGAAACAAGCCACAAAAGTGGGTAGCCAGGGACAACTAGTCGTCGATATTTTCATTAGTATTTCTTCTCTCGAATCGCCCTAGCTTTTTGCCTAGAATGATTGGATCGCCAAATTTCTGGCGTTCCTTGTAGTGTAGCGTTGTGAAGGGATTGCAACCCAGCAATGTGGGATCCCGCAATCCAGTGAGATCGAGCATAATTTTAGGAACAGCGGATTCCCGCAAAAGCCTGCGGATTCGCAAGCATAAAATGACGCAAATTCTTTCATATTTGCCGCCTTAATTCCCCGTCGCAGAACGTTGTCTAATTCGGAACGCTTTCAGCAATGTGAGTTGACGAGCCGTGGTCTTCACTCATTTGTCTTATTCTGAATTGCCCGTCCAAGCATAGAATGTGTGCACTAAATGATAGCAGTTCAGAGCTGGGATCAGGGAGCGGAGGAAGTGAGGGTGCGTGTAGTCTACCAAAATAACTGCACACACAACATTTCAATTTATTTTAGAGAAGCTGGAGAAAGAAGACACAGTTTTAAACAATGAGTTATCCCAGGTACTACCTGCACGAGTGAGCCTGCCGCGGCCAAATGTTCAAATGTTTGTAAAGCTTATGGGACTTAACTACGGGGTCATCAGTCCCTAAACTCACAAACTACTTATCAACTACCTTATACTAAGGACGGCACAAATATCCATGCCCGAGGGGGGATTCGAACACCCGACTGTAGTGGCCGAGCAGACCGTGACTAAAGCGCCTCAGTCTCCTCGGCCACCGCGGCCGGCTCATAACCTTCCAATCTAATAACTGCTGTATGGTTTTTGTACAAGTTGAATATAACTTTTCCTTCCCTATATTTTAGCTCTGATAGATTATGAGCCGGCCGCGGTGTCCGAGCGCTCTGCGGCGCGCCAGTCACAGTCTGTACGGCCACTACGGTCGGGGGTTCGAATCCCCCCTCGGGCATGGATATTTGTGCCGTCCTCAGTATTAGCTAGTTCATAAGTAGTTCGTAAGTTTAGGGACTGATGACCCTGTAGTTAAGTCGCATAAGCTATACAAACATTTTTTGAACGTGCACGAGTGTAAGAAAGGCGTAGTGATGTTAGTGATATGTTAATTTTCTTGCAGAGTCCAAAAAAATATGAACAAGAATTTAACACTCCCATTTCTACATTTGTAACGCCGAAAAAGAGTAAGTTACGGCAAGAAATGAAAAACATTTTATGCCGAGTCTTCAAAGATGATTCTGAAAATGTACAACTTGGAGATGATACAGATGCAGATAATAGTCAACAGTCTCTGGAAAATAATTTATCTGTACAAGAGGTATTAGAAATGCAGCTGAAATAAGACAATGAAGATTAAACTAAACAGATCAAAACCGGAACGGAGAAAGACTGCTGGCCGCGGAGGCCGAGGAGACAGGCGCTCCAGTCACGGTCTGCACGGTCACTACGGTCGGGGGTTCGAATCCCCCCTCGGGCATGGATATTTGTGCCGTCCTAGTTCGTAAGTAGTTCATAAGTAGTTTTTAAGTTTAGGGACTGATGACCCCGTAGTTAAGTCCCATAGACTATACAAACATTTGAACATTTTTTTTAGAAAGACTACGAAAAAATATTAAAGAAAGAAATTATAAGATTACCTGACATAGTCGGGTCTGGAGGCGATCTAATCATTTTATAGTTTTCAAAATGACAAGCCAAGATCGCACACTAACAATTTATTAAATGACGACCGGTTTCGGTGCACTGTGTCACCATCATCTGGTCACATACAGGGTGTTTCACTAAGTGTGTTTGCCTCTGTAACGTATAAAATAATAGGTGACAGGAAATTTTAATGCGGTAGGTCAACACAAGAAATGATACACTTTCTGCGGAGCTAGGAATATAGTTTATTGTATCATTTTCCAAAGAGTTACAGCACAAAGATATAATTTTTTAAATGAAACAATAGTTTTTTCTATCGTGCATTGGATTCGTTGAAACCAGCTGCGCCCAAATCAATTTAAACTACATTCCTATCACTGTTAGTTTGGGAGCTACAACACTACAAAGTTTCAGGGGGCAGATACCACACGCTGTACATAATACATGGCTGTGTGGTAGGTGATGGATGTTATGGCGGTGGGAAAATGATTTACATGAGATGTTCAAATGTGTGTCCATGTTCCTCAATGCATAATGCAAAGCGCCGTCGAAAGGATCTGCGGATGAGATGTAATATCGCCGGTGTGACGGAGCGACATGCTATCTCGATGCGCCGTTTTAGATCATCTGGGGATGTGGGCTCAGTGACATAAACACTATCTTTTAGATATCCCCAAAAAGGAGGTTTACTGGTGTGAAATCGGGTGACCTTGCGGGCCATGAATGAGGACCATGGCGCCCCAACCATCTTCCTGCAAACCTGTTGTTTAGTTCTTCCACAACAGCACGCGCAGAATGGGCTTGGTGACCATCGTACTGCATCCACATATGGACTCTCGTGTGTAGACACAAATGTTCAAGGAGACCACCCAAACTGTCGGCTATAAAAGCGCGATATAACTCACCTGTCAGTGTACCTGGGAAGTAGTGTAGACCGATGATTTCACCCAAAGGATTCCACACCACATGTTAATAGACCACCTACGTTGACGGTCGACAGGTCGTACCCACCGAGGATTGTCTGCAGCCCTGTAGTGCATGTTATGGCGATTCACTGCACCATAATTTGTGAACGTGGACTCATCAGAGAACGTAACACTTTGTAAAGACTCCAGCGTGAAATTACGCATGGCCCACTCACAGAATGTTACTCTTGCACGGAAATCGTTCCCATGCAGCTCCTGGGTCAGTGACATGCGGTACGGGTGAAACCTGTGGCCGTGTACTATACGCCACACAGATGTGAGACTGACACCAGCGACTGCAGCAACGGCTCGTAAGCTGACATGAGGATCGTGGTGTAGTGCAGCTAAAACAAACACTTCCGTCTCCTCACTTCTTGCAGGTCTTCGTCTGTTACTGTGGCGCATTACCAAGCTGCTAGTTTCCCGAAGTCGTTGTCGGCACATAAAACGTAATGGCTGCCGGGGCTCTTCGCCTAGGATATCTCACGGCATACGCCGTGGCTGCTTCTGTGGCGTCGTGTCGGCACTCACCGAGCATCAGCAACATGTCAACGTACGCATTGTTCGTGTATGCCATCGTCATCTGATGTCAGTAACTGTGGGATATTTTGCCCCGGTTGTCTGTGTAGCTCCAACTGTCGGGTATACGGCCGTGTGCGGCGACAGTCGGCAGTCGCATCGAGGAAGCCTCTCGCTCCTTGATACCAGCGACGTTACAACTCGGCCGCACCACTCTTAGAAGGCGCATTGCATTATGCGCAGCGTTTGTGGTATCTGCCCCTGAAACTTTGAAGGGTTGTAGCTCAAATGTTCAAATGTTTGTTTAGTCTATGGGACTTAACTACGGGGTCATCAGTTCCTAAACTTACAAACTACTTATGAACTACTTACGAACTAGGACGGCACAAATATCCATGCCCGAGGGGGGATTCGAACTCCCGACAGTAGTGGCCGTGCAGACCGTGACTGGAGCGCCTTAGTCTCCTCGGCCACCGCGGCCGGCGGGTTGTAGCTCCCAAACGAACAGTGATAGGAATGTAGTTTAAATTGATTTGAACGCAGCTGATTTGAACGAATCCAATGCACGATAGAAAAAAACTATTGTTCTATTTAAAATATTATATCTTTGTGCTGTTACTCTTTTGAAAATGATACAATAAAGTGTGTTCATAGCTCCGCAGAAAGTGTAACATTTCTTGTGTTGACCTACCGTATTAAAATTTCCCGTCACCTATTATTTTATAAGTTACAGAGGCAAACACATTTAGTGAAACACCCTTTATATGTTATAATCTAGTCATCTGTCAAAAATATAAAAGACATGCAAGAAATAACGTAAAAACATAAAAATGACATACGTTTGGGATTAAGAGGCACATAACCTACCTTGTCATTTTTTATGTTTTTACGTTATTTCTTGCATGTTTTTTATATTTTTGACAGATGGCCAGATTATAACATATATGTGACCAGATGATGGTGACATAGTGCACCGAAACCGGTCGTCATTTAATAAATTGTTAGAGTGCGCTCTTGGCTTGTCATTTTGAAAATTATAAAAAAAGAAATGTCAGTATTTGAAACTGGTGGAGTAAAAGGAAAGTATTTGACTTTGTTGCGTGACTAGTTATTAACCATCAAACCAACAAGTGTGGAGGCAGAAAGCCTTTTTCGCCGCTTGCTATATTTGTAAGAAGTAGATTGGCAGATAAAGCTATTGATATTATTTGTTTTTAAGGTCATATTTCGAAAACGATAAGTGACTTCTTCTTTTCTATTTATAATATTGTAACCTTTTCTACTGTTTATTTTAATGAGGACATTAAGGCAATTAGTTAAATTAAATTCACGTGATAGTGTACGTTCCTCAATAAAGAAGACTGATTACAATTACCTTTGATAAGGAATATAAGTAATATCTTTAGTTAACTAGAATATAAAGACCACGAAATTACCAAATATTGACATTTTCTTTTGTCATTGAACTTCTTGTTAATAAATAAATATTCAAACAGGAAAATAATTAATCAGATACAGTAAGATATCATTGACTTTTGTGTTTTCTAATAAATAATTTATTATATTATAACAAACAATATTTATTGACTTCCGAAAAATATAACCTTTGCGGGATCCCGCTGGACTGAAAACAGTGCTTAACTCTGCCGGCCACACCATAGGCCTCTGAGGCCCAGATGCTCACCAGACCTGTATAATCCCGCTCCAACACAGCTGGAGGGGACGTGACTCGCATGTAAGCCTCCTCTAGTTAGTTGTCTCTGAGCTAGTGTACAGTGCACAACACTTCCGCCCCTGTCGGCTCATTCAGGTAAACAAATAGGCCACCGAGACCTCCATAACTTTAGAAAAACCAAGAGAAAGGGAGGCACAACGATCTAACAAAACCATTGTCCCTATTTGAATTTTGACGCTTTCTGAACATCTTACAGCACCTTGGATGAAAGCTAGGCTTGAAACACTAATTCCCCGTGACCTACGGGACAGTATTTATAGATGCATAAACATGACTCCACCTGCAGAGGCAGCTCGTGAAGAAATTGAGCAAGAAGCTATTCCCAAAAGAACTTACTGTAAGTTTTGTGACCACAAAAAACAAAGGAAATCAAAAATGCAGTGTGATTTCTGTAAGTTGCGAGTGTGTAGTCAGCACCACAAAAAAAAAAAAAAAAAAAAAAAAAAAAAAAAAAAAAAAAAAAAAATCCAAATTGTACCGGTAAAAATGAGAAACATCCGATGAACTTTGTGATACCGATTTTAGTTTTAAACATTATTAATTGTACGTGGTTTTCGAATATGATGGATTTTTTCGTTATATGAAGTTTAACTACTATTGTTTAATTTACGAGAGTTTAGTTATTTTGTTTTATGGTTTCTTGAGGAAATATATATTTCTTTTATGTCATTCAAAGTTGTTTAATGTATTACACCCTCATCCTTATCATGACATTGAATTTCTTGAAGAATTTTTCATTATTATATATCGTGTGAGCAGTGGCGGCTGGTGATAATGTGCTGCAGCACACTGTAAATATATTACTATAATTATGCCATTTCTCTTCGAATGCATACGAGAAATCGCTATAAAATTACATCCTTTCTCTTGGAATACGAGTCAGAATCACAATAAAATTATGCCAATTCCTTTCCAATGCGTATTAGAATGCTAGTAATAAGGATGAAAACGCATTCTGGAGCGCTCTCGCCGCCATAGCTGGAAACCAACTTTGTGTGCTGAAGTGGGATTCAGCGGCGCTGAAGAGTGAGCAGAGGCGGCGCAGTCGTCTGTTCGCTACTGCGGATGCGCAGACGTGACGTCAGGCCTGGCGACGCGTGTGCTGAGACCGACTTCAGCACCAGATCAATATTTCTCAATTTCTCTACGCGCTGCGTGTAACGGCTGCGGAAGAATAGTATATGAAGAATATTGCGGCATGCAGAGTCAAATAGCGCGCTGGCTAAGGCGTCTTGCGCGTTGTCTCTCAAACCTACCTGTGTGAGGCTCGTATTCAAATACCTCTGAGTCTAAAATTAATATTTTTTAAACATTATATTTACTACCAGCAGTGAATACATGCAGTTGGCAGCGCTGTTATAGATTCCCCTGAAGGTCGTACTGTCAATACAGTATTAATTGATATTTAATTAAAGGCAATCATACAAAGGTTGACTTTTTATTTTAGTATATTTTGTTTCCTGTTTATTTTTGTAATATTGTAGCACACTGGTCAAATTTTGTACGAGCCGCCACTGCCGCCTCTGAGTCCTATGGTGTGGCCCAGACGTAGGAGCCTGGTGGTGTGGCCCACAGGGTTAATTTAAATCCCTAGCGGTGTGACAATTTCTTCAAAGCACACGTCTGGCTGCTCGATGCTCGCTCCGGATACACAAACAGGTTTGCGTCGTGCGCTCTGATGGTAACTGCTGACAGAGACGCCTGGCAACTGTCAAATAGGTCCACGGCTGCGGACGGCCTTTAGACTCCGTCTACGCTGGGGGACATCACAGCTACATCCCGACCTCTCTAGTTATCGCTGCACCTGCTGCAGTCGCTCTTCTAGAATCAGAGCGCTCGACGTCACACCCGAACCGGTCGGCGCTGCCAATCTGCCACAAATGGTCAGTTCACTTAACAGTTCCTCGTGCGGCTTTCTCTCGTCGTGTGTTCTGATCCCAATTAATAGGTCCGCCCCTGTCATTTCGTATTTTATCGCGCACGATAACAACTAAAACAAGAAAAATACACACACACACAGCAATGCCAACGAAACAGACGCATGTCATACACAGCACCAACGAAACATTATTGGTATAGCGTTTCTGTGAAATCCGCGAGATGAAACTCGACATAAAAGAGCACATGTAACTTATCTCTTGCAGACTATTAACGAAACTATTCTTTTAAATCTTATTAAACTGTCGACTATTAAAGGAGAAGCGCTTCTTTGAAGTTACTGTAGATAAGCGAAGCTGTCCTGCCACTGATGAAACTGGACGTTCGACGGAACCTACCTTTTAAATCCAACAACCTTAAAAGTTGTACGTGATGTACAACTCGACATAAAAGAGCACATGTAACTTATCTGTTGCAGACTACTGATGAAACTATTCTGTTAAATCTTATTAAACTGTCGACTAAAAAAGGAGAAGTGCTTCTTTGAATTTACCGTAGATAAGCGAAGCTGTTCTGCCACTGATGAAACTGGACGTTCGACGGAACTTAGATTTTAAATCCAACGTCCTTAAAAGTTGTACGTGATGTATAATGTTGAATCTGTTATTTAATCGCACAACAAAAGTAGTTTATTTTAAAGTTTCTCATTCAAAACCTGATCTGGTATTAGTTGCACTCCAAATAGTTGTCATACATTGATGTTTAACAGTGAAGATCACTAAGTCATCAGATAACTTCATCAAAACTTTAACTGAACACGTACGTTGTTCATCAACACAGTAATTTGGTTTAATTATGGCCCTGATATTGATGTATATACTGTTAAATGAGAAACAGTGCATTAAGCTGATTATGTGCGTAACGGATATTTTAACAAAACAACTGCATGAAAACCTGCGGTTACCTGCATGAAACACAGAATGAATATACTCCAGAAATTTGACTGCGAGAAAGATATTAAAAACACAAACCACTTTCTTAATGTTCGACTACGAGAATTTTATGCAGATCAGTACCCGATTATCAAAACTCAGTATCATACCCAATTAACTGCAGTGTTGCGTAACAATCATTTACTACGTTTCGAATAAAGAAATCTGTTCAACAAGATTACCAAAATCAATACTGCACTTTAAATCCACAAATAACTAATTGTCAAATAAAGAAAGTAGGTAAATGAGACAGGAAAGAAATGTCAACTTTGTTACTTATTATTAATAATCACCATTACATTACCTAAATGATACTCCCTTTTCATAATTACATGAAATGCTATTACCTTCATTCCAGGGGTGGTACAACCTTTTTCACAATTATATGAAAATACTTGCTGGCACTGCAGCCTCTCCTCTACATCTAAGCGAGCTGAACCACAAGTCTGACTCTCTGTCTCTGTGCACGAGCTACAATGCTATGCGATACATAATCTTCACCAAAGGTGAAACTTCACTAATTTATGTACACATATCGATACACACAGTAGAAGCAATATTACACATTTTCTTGCAAGCAAGTTACTCGACACAAAAGAAGAAGCAGAATATTAGACATTTTCTATAGACACGTTTCAACCTACATAAACAACATAGACTGGCTAAGGTGCTGCCATACTTGAAGCAAATTGAAAGCTCGGCCGCTATGTTTTACAATGTCACGTAGGCGTAACCAGTCGTCTGCTATAGCACTAAATCATATCACTTTCTGCAATGACTTAACAAACCATTCTCTACCTGCTTATTGTTATTTTTATAGCCAAGCTAATATGGATAAAGGGTAAATTATAGACAACAAGTCTGCGGGAACAAATCGGAAAGTTTAATTACAAATGTCACATACACTGGATCGGCTCAACAACGTCTCATTCATACAAAAAAAGTCGTTTCACTGTTCTTTAAACATTATTACTTTCGTGTACTTTTGCATAATCTGCTTACCTCTTTCCTCCGCTGATTTGGTTTTATATAAATAATGTAGTCTATGACTGAAGCAATGTTTTAATAAGAGCTTTATTAGGCTGGAGTAATGAGATTCCTCCCAAAATTCCAAGGATACCGTTAAGTGTTCGTAGTTGTAAATAAAGTAGGTCTGTTTCCCAATACTCTGAATACATCTACATACATTCGCAAAAGAAACTTTTTCTCCTCTAACGACGATTCATGATTCCTCAGAACACTTTCTGACACTTCGAAAACTTTTACAAGATATTGAAAAGGACTGAACAGACTGTCTTTTAAACCTTTTAATCCGATTAATCCTGTTTTACTCTCATTTTTAGCAGCAAGGAGAACTTCCAAGCAATCTAAACACTTAAGTTCTTTACTCACTTGCCTAATGATTCTTCCAGAATTATAGTCAACTGGTTTTTCGGAATATAAAGGCAGCATTTCGTATTCTGGCACAAAGTCATGGTAAAATTGAATAGGCCTCCTGCTCTCTGAATGACTTATATCATGATTTGCAATAGGTAATAAAAGAGGTTCCATGTCCCCTTCTTGGCTACATGACATATCTTCAAATGAAGCTGATTCAACTATCTGACGTTTTTTTGGAGATCTTCTTGCTGGCGTTTTTGTTATTAGAAGATGTTCAGGGAACTAAAATATCGACGGAACCGTATTAGCCACAAGCCGAGTTGTATCATTTGTTACATATGTGATTTCTCCTCAAAATGCGATGAAAAAATGTAACTCCACTTATATCGCTTCATATTGAGTAACTATCGTTTTGTACGTTCTTCATTTTTCAAAGAAAACTGAAAAATATAATTACAGCTTACTTTAGTTACATTTAAACACATACACTACCCATAGGACTGCTGTATGCAGAAATGTGGTAAGTTAAAAAGACGCGTACACGAAATGTTAGAAACGAAAACATACAAATACTTACTGAAAATACGATATTCCAACAGTCTTATTACTGCGATTTGGACAGTTATATGCTGCGCATACACTCTGCATGGTTTCAGCTTAATAAATAACCTTTCAAGCTTACTACGATACATAAAATGTGAAACCAAACCACGTAAATAGCGTCGGTCTAACTTTCGTATTCGGCGCACTAGACGATGAAAAAAATGGCTGCCAAAGTTCCTGGTTGCTGTCACAAGGAGCGCTGTTAACCCAGAGATATCCACTCTATGTAGTTTATGCAGATCGTTGTTTAAATCTATTGTTCATTAATGCTGAAATATTTGGCTATACGGAAGATGTTGATGGTTTTTGCCTCTAGACGAAACTTGGTCGAAAGGTCATTCAAAACAGAGACGTTGTGTTTGAGACAGAATGCATTGGGAAAACTCTAACAGCAGTTCCGTATACGGAAAGTAAGTCAACCTTAGACAAAGACACCTCTGTGGTTGATGTTTCATGGACAGATTCGTTAAGAAGGCAGTATATACAATTTCTTCCGTGGAACATAAAACTTGTGACACAAGAGCACAGTGACCAACGCCACTTTTCATTCAGGTGTATATACAGCATTTTCTATATGTAATGGTTTACTTTTTCTTATTGGTTATACTCATGTACTTATATGTTTGTTATCTTTTATTCATTTGATGTATCTGCAATGTCCTTTTATCCTGTGTATGTCTCAAGACAAATTTTATAATGAAGTATACATGCTAGTTTAGTTAGGGCTTTGCTATTGTATAGTCACCTGTGGGTAGGGAGTATTATCGCTTGTAGCGCGGAGGCGCGAAGCGGAACACAGTCGGTTTTGAGCGCTGGTCAATGACGGACGTAATACTAAAACGGTGCGCGTAATGGTGCCTCGTACAAGTATGTGACGAAGTGCGTATGTCGGCTTGGCAGGAGAAGAGGAAACGGCGAACAGGCTTACTATTAAACTTCCTGGCAGAAATAAATTGTGTGCCGGAACTGAGACTCGAACCTGGAAACTTTGCCTTTACGGGCAAGCGCACTACCGACTGTGCTATCTCGACACGACTCACGATGCCGCCCCACAACTTTACTTCCGCCAGTACCTCGCCTCCTACTTTCCAAACTTCACAGAAGCTCTCCTGCGAACCATGCAAGACTAGCACTCCTGGAGAAAAGGATATGGTGGAGACATGGCTTAGCCATAGCCTAAGGGATGTTTCCAGAATGAATCTTTCACTCTGAAGCGGAGTGTGCGCTGATATGAAACTTCCTGGCAGATTAAAATTGTGTGCCGGAACCGAGACTCGAACCTGGAACCTTTGCCTTTCGCGGGCAAGCGCACTAGCGACTGTGCTATCCCGACACGACTCACTATGGCGCCCCACAACTTTACTTCCGCCAGTACCTCGTCTCCTACTTTGCAAACTTCACAGAAGCTCTCCTGCGAACCATGCAAGACTAGCACTCCTGGAAGAAAGGATATGGTGGAGACATGGCTTAGCCACAGCCTAAGGAATGTTTCCAGAATGAATCTTTCACTCTGCAGCGGAGTGTGCGCTGATATCAAACTTCCTGGCAGATTAAAATTGTGTGCCGGAACCGAGACTCGAACCTGGGACCTTTTGTCTTTCGCGCGCAAGCGCACTCCGACTGTGCATGGTTCGCAGGAGAGCTTCTGTGAAGTTTGGAAAGTAAGAGGCGAGGTACTGGCGGAAGTAAAGTTGTGAGGCGGCATCGTGAGTCGTGTCGGGATAGCACAGTCGGTAGTGCGCTTGCCCGCGAAAGGCAAATGTCCCAGGTTCGAGTCTCGGTTCTGGCACACAATTTTAATCTGCCAGGAAGTTTCATATCAGCGCACACTCCGCTGAAGAGTGAAAGATTCATTCTAGGCTTACTATTAATTTGTATGGGCACTGTTTAAGTAATTACGAAGTATGCATCAAGAGGAATGCTGTTGTCCCAAACTTGCAATTATATTCGTTGCGAAAAAGATCCTGTGTTTGTCAATATTGTCATGTGCCCATAGTCTACGTCAGCATCACCATTTCGCACAAAAAATAAGTAAGTTCCGACTAGTTTTACTAATTCAGTATGTACAATTAACCTGCGTAGTAGTGCTAATGTTTCAATAGTAAAAACTGTGTAATTCTGAAGTAGTGACACAAATTTCATTACCTCAATCATTCTCCAGACGTGTTCCTTCCTTATCCATTGTTTTAATCGAGAATACAGTAAAAAATTATTGAAAAGTGAATATTAACTAAATGCACAGTGCCAGTTGGACAATATTTAGTTTCTCAACAAAAGAAAAAAAAGTTCAAATGTTTGTAAATCTATCGCAGCAAACTGCGTGGTCATCAGTCCGTAGCTTACAAACTACTTAAACTAAGGTAAACTAACCTAAGGGGACAACACACACACACCCATGCCCCAGGGAGGACTCGAACCTCCACGGCAAGCAACCGCGCGCTCCGCAGCGAGACGCTTTAGACCGCTCGGCTACTCCACCGCGGCTTTAATTTGTCGAGAATAATTTGTGTTAATGCGGTAAATAATATCAGTGTTGTTAATGTAGTTTTCAAGAGACCGATTAAAAGTACAAACATGACATTTACTGGCAAAATATCTTTACGTATATAATAAAAGACTATTTTCATTGCATTTCATTTAAAACAGAATCAACGCTAGGTAGCCTCAGTGAATGCTAATAGTGATTGTTTGCAACTACGTTTCATGACAGAGAAGTGCTAGTTTCATGTTCAGAGAAAAACAAAGTTTGATCATATAGTCAAATCATTTATTTCAAATAATCAAAAATTATCACGACAGGACATTAAGTATTTTTGTAAATGTCATCAGTACAGTTTGTTGTTCAATAACGTCCATAAACAATTTTGCATGCTTTCAGATTACCAGCTACTAATATATATATATAATTTTTAACGCCTAAAGTAGTAAATGATACGCATTAAGGTCTGTTGTGCATGTTTTGTTGCTTGTTGTGAAAATTGCTTTGCCTTTGCATTTTATTGTTTAATGTTTCCACCTTCTATGTTAATATTCTATCAACTCCTGCGATATCTGTGCCTTTTGAACTCGGATTTGACTCACACACACTGATTTCTTTGCCCACCCAAAGTTTTAGGTAATTTTTCAGGTCACTAATTACCATTGCTATTTTCAAGTTTCCTCTACAATTGTTTTGCTCGTTCATCGAGCTGGCGACCGTAAAATCAGTTAACTTATTTTCCAAATTATTCTCCGTATTCTGTTTGTTCAACATTTTAATTAACATAAATTAAAATTTTATTCCAAATTTTATTTTCTCTATTATTTATCGATCGTTGTTGCCGAGCAAAAAAGTGCAGTAACGTTCCGATTATAACCTCCACTACATTATAGGCCCTTTTAACGATAGCCTTGTCAAATAATTAGAGCATTAGGCACATGGGGATAATAGGGGATAATAACCTTGCATCCGGCTCAGTAGACCCTAAGACAACAATGAAGCGACCCTGGGCACTTAACCCTCCATCGGACGCAGTAGGCCTCACAGGCCAGCAAAACACATTGTTGATCCCCATGGTTAACAACGGTTGTCCAGTGGCCCGCCTCTACGTTTACTAGCATAACTTTGTGAACCTTACATGGTGCCGATCCTCAGGCTGCCGTCGACTTCCACAGGGCTCACGGAGAACTCCCTTGGCCTCACAGGTCTGCGCCCGATTACGTCATAATTCTGAAGGTGAGATTTTTCAATATATTTTTATTTTAATTGTTCGTTTCCATCAAACTAGGTCTGTCCTCTGTGATTTTCGCTGTTACCTTGGAAAAAGAGTGCTCTGACAAACCTGGTCTTTCAGGCTGAGTGCGCCTCGACTCTAGTTTCAGATTTCTCATCTTTCCCTACGTCATCATATCCATATTTCCTGCTGAAATGTCCAGAATGTGATATCTCTAAGTCAATTATGTCGCGGAAATAAAGCGCCTCCTCGAGAACGATGTGGCTCAAGATCCAGTCGCGTTCGAAGATTTAGGAGACAAGAGTGGCACTCTCGGGATGAGGCAGGAGATGGCAAAGAGGACTCAGCAACTGAACAGGAAGATGAAGGAACAGCTCGGGAAGATGAACAAGAGGAGTACATATGTGAGGAGTTCTATCTTGGAAAGGGTAAGACGACCAAGTGGTCTAAGAACACAGCATGCAGGTTTAAATCTGTTGCTACAAATGCCGCCACCAATTGTAAAAACTTCTGTCATCAACTTATAATTGGACAATCATTCCGGCGAAGTGTGAATACATGTGGAATATCGATTCAGCTGCAAACTCGACTGAATGTTTACCTCACGAGGAACGCGAGAAGTTCCCCACATTACCTCCCAAATGGCGAAAACGTCGATCATACACGGCTGAAACAAGATTTAGGAGGATGAAGGGTTATTAATGTTCAGGTTGTCATCAACCAATCTGCTTGAGCAACGTAGAAATTCCATGTCAAACCTTCGTTTCAGCTTTTGATTTGGGAGCCACAGAATAGTTTTTGGTTACAGATGTGGTGAGAAAAGATGATTCCATGTCAGAATAGACTGCTACCTTTATGGATATCTGTACGACCAAATTTTAATACTCCTACTGGGAAATTGTTAATTTTGGTTACTTTAGTTTAAGGTGTATTCTGTTCAATAAATCCATTCTTATGCTTTCAGTTTGCTGTAATACCTTCCTTTAGATCCCCTTGAAGACAAAAGAACACGCGTTTTGAATTTGAATTAATATGACGGAGCTAGTCCACAAAATATGTGAGTGGCCTCTCAGGCCGGGGGTGCCTAATATTGTTTCATCTGGAGGTGCGCCCGATGGAGGGTTAATCTCTCGAAGTTGAGAGAAGAATGAAGGCAACCAGAGGTTGTCAAAGGCATTGTTGATGACTACCATAATGCCCGCTACATATGTGTGCGGAGTTGAGCCACATACCTCGGCCGCCAAGGCAATTGCACGCTGATCGCCCCGACCGGAAGCCGAATTGCCTGTCGCTCACCCCGCACGGATCACGGTGTGCTTCCAGCCTACCAGCCACCAGCCTCTCAAGCAACTTGCCCAAAACGTCTAACAGACAGATAGGCCTGTAGGACTTGGCAAGCGCCAAGTTCCTTATCAGTTCCCTTGTTAATTATTACAACCATGGCCTTTTTCCAATGTGTGAGAAATCTCCCTTGCCTGTGACATTCGTTGAACAGTTTAGTCACTTGGGGAACCAGCCGGGGAGCGAGAAACTGCATCACCCCGGAGGCGATCTGATCTGGCCCTGGGGCTTTATCCCGCATTAGATTTCCTATGTGTTTGGCTACCTCCTCCTCAGAGAAGGGGTACAACGTGTTCATGTACGGCACGGCGTTATTTGCCCGAATCTCCTTTTGGAGTTCAGAGTCACTTGCTAATCATCATCAACGGGCGAGTAGAGACTGCAGCAAGACCACTGATTTTGTCTCCTATCAACTTGTAGCGGGTACCTCAGTGGTCTGCTGATCAGTGGCGGACTACGGCTGCTGGAGTCCCGAGACGGCCACGAAACGAAAGGAGGCCCCCCCCCCGTCCACTTGGAAATACGTGTATTACTATATAAAAAATTTGGAGGCTCCTACCAGTACGAGAGGCAAGGCACGGGACAGTCTGAAAAAATAGCTTTCGAGATTTGGACGCCCTAGCAGAACGAGATGCCAAGTGCGCTCCAAATAAAAAAATTAAAAATTAAAAATTATTGGCCAACACTTCGATGAGGACATCACAACCTTATTTGAGCACGTACTGCGGTCGTCCTGTTTTCAGTTTCAGGGTGAATTTTATGAGCAGATTGACGGAGTCGCTACGGGAAGCCCCCTCTCCCCTCTGGTGGCTAACTTCTTTATGGAAGACTTTGAGGACAAAGCTTTGGACTCTGCAAATTTTAAACCTACAGTCTTCTGAAGATGCGTGGACGACACGTTTGTAGTATGGCCTCACGGAAAGGATGAATTACATCGTTTTCTTCACCATTTAATTTCCATCCACGATAGTATTAAATTTACTATGGAAATAGAAAAGGATGACTGCCATCCTTTCTTGGACGTCCACGTTCGCCGTAAAACTGATGGCACACTAGGACACGCTGTGTATCGCAAACCGACGCACACAGATCTTATTTACACGCCAGCAGCTGCTGTCATCCTTCACAAACTGCAGGCGTTCTTAAAACATTGGTGCACAGAGCACACTGTATATCGGATGGCGAGAACTTGGAAAAAGAGCTCACACACCTCAAGGACTTCTTCAAAGCGAATGGATATTCCAAACAACAGATTCGCAGAGCATTCAGTGTTAAACCGAGAATGCAAATAGATGACCTGGAGGAAGAAGACTGCGTCAGATCGAGAGCGTTCTTGCCCTACGTGGGTGCTCTTTCTCCGAAGATCGGTAGAATTCTCCAAAAACATCAAGTTAAAGCAATCTTCCGGCCACATATGAAGATCGCAGCATTAGTCGGATCTGTGAAAGATGATCTGTTGCTTAGAAAGTCTGGTGTGTATCAGATACCACGTGGAAATTGCGAATGTTCAAATATAGGACAGACAACCCGCACTGTCCACGAAAGATGTGTCGAACATTGAAGATACACTCGTTTATTACAGCCAGACAAGTCATCTGTAGCAGAACATTGTTTAGATAAAGGACACTCAATGAATTACAGTGATGTGAAGATTTTAACACCCATATCTTCATTTTGGGACGCAATTTTTAAAGAAGCAGTAGAAATTAGAATATCTGATAATTTAATAAACAGAGATAATGGTTTTAATTTGGACAAGGCGTGGAATCCTGCACTTAATGTAATAAAATTACAGAGATGTCGACAAGGTGTTGCCATCACAGAACACATATCGATAGGAGAATCGAACTCCTGATTCCTTTCGCCACGGGGGGCGCGCGTGCCAAGTGTACCTCTTTGCCGCCGACCAGCATCTGAGAACCGCATGCGCAGTGACGCCGCGATGGTGTATATAAGTCCGCGCCTGGCAACTTGTCGGCAGTCTTGGACTCACTCTGAAGATGGCCGGACGATACGCGGCCGAAATATTAGTAGAAGACATAAAATTTGCACGGCTGCACGCCCGAAATTTATTGGATTACTCCTTACGCCGTGAAAAGTTGAAATGCAAAAAAAAAAAAAAAAAAAAAAAAAAAAAAAAAAAAAGGAGGTATTTGGAGCCCCCCAAGACCGGAGGCCCGGGGCGGTCCGCCCCCTCCGCCCCCCCCTTAGTCCACCACTGCTGCTGATAGTTGAATATTGACGTATTTTTGTCACCTTTTGAGTCTTGTGGCTTGTAACTCCCTGGATAACCAGTTCTTCAAAGCCCTGTATCTCTGAAGCCAATACTGCCTCTGCTGTCAGACCACACTCCATTTTGATCAATAATTTTCAGCCAATTTCTATTGTTTCACTTCATATTTCTTAGGATAACGTCATAATCTATTATATTCTCACATATTTTATTAATGCCAGAAATTTACACCACAACTTGAATTTTAATAATTTCCCGCAGGTTAGCTGTAAACCAAAACACTAGTCTCCATTGAAAGTTATACATCTAGCAAGTTAATATCATTGAAACTTAAACTAGTAATGTTTTCCTGATGATGGCGTAACAACCGAAAACCGGATCGTAAACCGATAAATTTGCAGAATATATGACAGTTATCTTGTGTGTTTCATGCATAACATTCTAGAAAACTACATCAATTTAAGTCAGGCTTGACTACTCAGTTGGAGTTGAGCAGTAAAAATAATTTCATTTGTTCTTTGCGTTTCCTTTGTTTACTGTCGTTCCCTTTAAATCAAACAGTCTGCGCAAACGAAGGTGACACTCAGCGTAGAAGCTGAAGGCTATTCCCACACTGAACGTTGCTACCATCGATCACTCCACTGACAAGGGACAACTTTGACCTCGAACGCTGGGAACCGGAGGAAACCATGCTTGGAATAACAGGCAGTCATAAACAGGGCATTGGTGTGCGTCATTTCCATGCAAAACGCTGCATTGCACCTCAAGTAACATTTTAACAGACAGACAGAAAGTGACAACATATCAGTATCATAGAAAGGAAATTGTATGTAATTTAATGGCGTCAGTGAATCGCATTGAATCAGCAGCGCCAAAAACTCTGCGCTTAAAGTACGCATAATAGCGCAAAACATACATACAGCAGTATCACACCTGAAACTGC
Organism: Locusta migratoria; assembly: GCA_026315105.1. Lineage (NCBI taxonomy): Eukaryota > Metazoa > Arthropoda > Insecta > Orthoptera > Acrididae > Locusta > Locusta migratoria. The sequence continues at coordinate 344,339,008 of CM048749.1, forward strand.
TTATATTACTCTTTAATGTGCAGATCCGAGATTTCGATGAGTGGTTAAAGCGAAGTGGGAGAGACCAACGTGCACACGTCACTAAAGCCACATCATCATTCCATATCGTCTTCGCATTACAAGCATTAGTAAAATATCGAGAGACATACGTAATCGGAAAATTATTGTAAAAACATCCGAATTTCACCGATTCAGTGATATAAAGAACAACTTCGTCATGAACAAATACTTACTAATATGTGTATATTTGCGGCTTATTCCTCTGAAAGTAGGTAGAATATAAACATAATGAAACATACATTTATGTTATGGTCTGTTTTTACTACGACAGGAATTATTTTGAACGCCTATCATTTCGGTATGGGCTAATGATTCGTACATTTTTACACTTCACTGATCTTTGTTATACACGCACATGCTTTTTATTATTATTACCTTCGATTAAAAGGTCCGTGTTTTGAAGAAAATTTGCTTTTATGGTTGAGCTGTTGCAGCAATTGTGGAATTGGGTTTCTCTTTATTTGGGAAACAGATTGATTGTTTTTTGCCGTGTTATTGCCACGTCTGTGGCGTTTTTCCTTCAGCTACAGCTGTAGTGGCTGATTTCGTATGTTATATTCTGTAGTTACTGCATTCTATACGAGTTTTCTAAGTCCCACCTCACCGAATTTACTGTAATTGTTGTGAATAAACCTTAACGTTCCTAAGTATAGTTCCAAAGGGCTGTTCTTCAGGTGTTTCCTAGACATTTTTAAATGGAAGATGAAACTCTTCAGTAAAAGATCTCTATATTCCAAGTAATTGTAAACAATCTGAACTGCAATGTACCGTTTCTTATCAAGCCAGGGATTTTAGGAAATCTAGGAAACACAAATGTCGAATTATCTTAGTCTTATTTTTGGAAACATTTTTGTTCCACTTATGGGGAACAGCACTCTTATTTAAATTTATATATAAAGAACAGTATAGAATGCAAAAACATTTATTTTTTTCGACTACTGTCGGTCTTATTTTAGACCATCTTCAGGAAATTAAGCTCCATTGATGTTGTGGAGCTTAATTTCCTGAAGATGATCTAAAATAAGACCGAAACTAGTCGAAAAAAATTAATTTTTTTGCGCTCATACTTATTTTCGATTTTCATGGCACTACATTTGTTTCTTGCTATAGAAAGTAGGTTAAAGTCAATAAAAAGGATACCTACTCGCACTCATCCAATACCGTTTTGAGAAATGTAGCTTGCCGGCCGATGGAACGCTGCTGTCGCCGTGCATAACATAAATCAGTGGGAATGTCACGACTATATTTGTTACACAGTGGTTTTCTGCGTTTGCAAGCGTTCGAGGTCAAAGGTGTCGCTTGTAGTTTCCGCGGGCAGTTTTTCTCCCTGCAAATGGCGGCTTCGAATTAGAGCAGCAATTTTCTCGTCAACTTCCCGCAACGGCGTGGTAGGAGCATAGTCTGCGCAAATAGTAGCAGCGATGGCGCATTTCTCGCTACCTGCGACATGTCGAACGAGGTACCGTTATGTCAGTAGTGTATAAATTAAAAAAAAAAATCAAAACCTACCTTATGACTCAATAGGCAATGCAAAACGTGACCATAGCGAGAGACGATATTTCATACGTGAAAGAAATGATCAGTTTTGTACGCGGGTCCCGAAGCAAGTAGTAATGAGTATCCGTGTTTTACCCACTATGCTAGTTTATTCATCCTGAAGCACGTCGCTCCTTTTGAGTTTTCAGGTGTAAGTATTTATGAACATTCAGTTGTGTACTGTTAAGAAATTAGCTTGAAGAATCTGTTGCTGATGATAAAGATAATCGTTTTTCATCTTTGTCACTTCCCTTGTTATTAAAATTATGGATTTAGTTGAAATTTGTAATGTTTTTCCCTCAGGCTTAAAGAATCCTTGGGCTATATTAATACTGTCACAGATGTAATGAAGTTTTCTCGAAGTTATGAAAGTTTCGATGAAGTATACAGCTCTTGGATGGAACTGATCAAATAAATTTGATGTCGGACTACAAAATTTCAAAATATTTCAAAGATTTCTTTAAACCTTGGTGACGGTGTTGTACTAAACGCTTTTGTCAGAAAGAATAGCTTCGCACAAAAAGTGTACAGTAAAAATTATTTCACTGCTCGTGTAGAACTTTTGGGGTGTTACTTATATCGAAATATCCACTTCGACCAATTAGATCGCTTTATTGTAGTGTCCTAATGCAACCATGCTTTCCTTTTTTCCCTCCTCTTTCTACCTTCTATCTTTAAAAGGCCAGACAACTGCCTATTTATTTTTATCAAGTATTGTTCATTTCAGGCGGATTGTGTTTTTCTCGACTTCAAAGAGGCGTTCGACGCGGTGCCACACTGCAGACTGCTAACGAAGATACGAGAATATGGAATAGGATCACAGATTTGTGACTGGCTGGAAGACTTCCTACGTAATAGAACGCAGTACGTTGTTCTCGACGGCGAGTGTTCATCAGAGACGAGTGTATCGTCAGGCGTGCCCCAGGGGAGTGTGATAGGACCGCTGTTATTTTCTATCTATATAAATGATCTGATGGACAGAGTAAGTTGTAATTTGCCGCTGTTTGCTGATGATGCTGTGGTGTATGGGAGGGTGTCGTCTGTAACTGACTGTAATAGCATACAGGTTGACTTAGACAAAATTTCTAGTTGGTGCGAAGAATGGCAGCTAGCTCTCAATGTAGAAAAATGTAAGGTGATGCGCATGAGTAGAAAAAACAATCCTATAATGTTAGAATACAGCATCAGTAGTGAGCTTCTTGATGCTGTCGCGTCGTTCAAATATCTAGGCGTAACATTGCAGAGCGATATGAAATGGAACGAGCATGTAAGGACAGTTGTGAGTAAGGCGGACAGCCAACTTCGGTTTATTGGTAGAATTTTGGGAAGATGTACTTCACCTGTAAAGGAGACCGCGTATAAAACGCTTGTACGACCACGTCTTGAGTATTGCTCAAGTATTTGGGACCCGCAGCAGATCGGTTTGAAGGAAGACATAGAGGCGGTTCAGAGGCGAGCAGCTAGATTTGTTTCCGGGAGGTTCGACCAATGCGCGAGTGTCACGGAAATCCTCCGGCAACTCAATTGGGGATCTCTGGAAGAAATACGACGTTCTTTTCGTGAATTTCTGTTAAGTAAATTTAGAGGGCCGGAATTTGAAGCTGAGTGTAGTACGATCTTGCTGCCGCCTACTTACATTTCGCGTAAAGATCACAAAGACAAGATAAGAGAAATTTAGGCTCGTACGGAGGCATATAGGCATTCTTTTTTTCCTCGTTCAATTTGGGAGTGGAATAGGAAAGGAAATGCCTCACGGTGAATTGCAGAGTATGTATGTAGATGTAGATGTAAAAACGCATGAACATGATTTTCAGGAGGGTTGCTTTCGAACATTTGTAAACCGTGGTATAGAGCACCCACACTGATTTTTAAAAGTCGGCGCCTCTGGAGAGCGTGCAACCATCGACAACGCAGCATCATTTTCGTACCAAGAATGAGAGTCTGATACGACGAAGGTGGCCACCAGTAGCTGGAACCAACATTTTACTGGTCAGTTTCTCATTAAGTCGGCCTCCCATTGTATAGCTCAGGGCCAAGCGGCGGGCTGGCCAGGTGCACGGGTCATGGGCAAGGTAAATAGAAAAACGAGCCAGGCCGTTCCGGACCCCGGCGAGCAAAAAAGTCCCAGTCGCCCTTGCGCGCCGTGACGTCACGCAGAGGACGCGGCAGTGCTGCGCGATCGGCAGGACACGGAAGTCGAGGCGTACATCCGAGCGAAATAATCCGTTCCGTGGCAACCATGAGCGAGGATCACTGTAACCCAAACACCCACAGCGGCGAAATTGAAGAGCGCCTCGGTGTCCATTATTGTTGCAAACTTTCGCGCTAACTTCAAATGTGCGTAAGACCCCTTTGATTAGAGTGTGTATTCGAGTTACGTCGCAAAACTATGCCTCCTGTAGGTATACAACTACAAAACAGCTTCAGACTCTATCAATACACAGTAACTATCGGTTGTGTGTAAATTTATTTCAAGTTCGGTGTAGAAATCGACTAACAGCGTTTCTCATCCTAATTGAACCGAATTATAACATTTAGTTTTTTAGTATTCTAAGGGTAGCTAATATACGGAATTTATCGTCAGACACGATTTTTTGGCAGTTTCTCGGTATGTCCTAACATGGTGCAACTTTTATACAAACATTACTTTCGGAAGGGTTACGCAACACTTTACGTCATTGCTTGAGTGCCTACTTGATTCTCCAATATTTAGGTATTTTATAGAATCAAACATTAGCTGGCTAAAACAGCTAATGTTAAAGATAGACTGAGAACATGAAATGTTAGATACATAACTGCAGAATAGCTATTTACCTGGTGAATACAGCAACCGTACACTACCAAATGGTTTTGAGAACACGAAGTATGCCATAACTTTTCTTAACTAAGTGTATCTAACATTAAATCTAGGGTATCTAGCAAGAATATTAGGATTTTTAATGCTGTAAACCAAGTACCTTACAGTAGCGAGAACTGCTCAAAAGTCAGCAACTATCGTCATAGCGTTCAACTTCACGATGTGCATCCTGTGTGGCTATGTGTCAGTCATATATGGTACTATATTCGCCGTCACGTATGAAGGCGGCCCAGTTTTCAGCCGTTCTGCGCATCCCCCACCATTACCGCAGTGACAGTCAATAATGTTCATTCTGTAGACGCGTGGGCCGGCCGCGGTGGCCGAGGAGACTAAGGTGCTCCAGTCACGGTCTGCACGGACACTACGGTCGGGGGTTCGAATCCCCCCTTGGGCATGGATATTTGTGCCGTCCTCGTTCGTAAGTAGTTCATCAGTAGTTTGTAAGTTTAGGGACTGATGACCCCGTAGTTAAGTCCCATAGACTAAACAAACATTTTGTAGACGCGTGGCTGGCCGCGAGTTAACAATGTTTCTCCCGCAGACTCCACTGTTGGCGTTCGGCCGCAGATCCTTCCCTCCACGCTTTCCCTACAGCGCTCCGCCTCTGCACGCAAACGCCTTCAATATAATGCCAGGTATATACAGAGTTCTGCAAACCCCTTTCATTTGTTATACCTAGGCCTATATTTAAAGCAGATGTCCTTTAAATTCTGTATTACAAGTTGCTAATATTAATTTCATAAACAAAAAATGAAACTGCAGTGAGGCAACTAATTTCGTGTCCCCCATAGTTATTTGACACAATCAGAAAATGAAACTTCCTGATCACCAGTACTGCCTCAAGTAGATCGTTTTTAAGTGCTACTAGTATTGTAAAAGCCTGTTATTTATTTCATTCAAAATCCTATATAGTCTTGACTAAAGGCCCGTTAAGCAAGAGCAAATATCTATCAGGGCAAGTAGTAAAGCTAATTGTATTTCTCAGAAGTATAAACGGGAAGAAAATATTCATTCCTTTTATACCTCTCTTTGTGCAGTTAAACGCTGAGCAGGTCTTCACCATCGTGCTTCGAACACTACAGACGTTACTACCAACTGAGTATACAATATACCGTAGTAGCTATATAATTAATAGATTTATATCCTAACAAGACTGGTATTTACCTGACGCTTGCCACTATCATGACGACCAGCCGAAGTTTCAAATTATCCCTCCGACAGCAGCAGCATTAGGTAGTTATTTTTACAAGGTCTTCGCTGTAACTGTACCGTCGCACAATGCATCAATACTGATGTAAGACGGGGAACTTATCACGTTTTTCTCAAGCATGAGCAATTGCAACGTGAATGGATAGGTCGATGCAAGCGCAAGGGGGAAAAACAATATGAAAGCTGCACGTGTGTTCAGCTCATTTTCGGACTGGACATTCCGAACGGGATTAGAGAAATTATATCCTAGGGTTACCTTCAATAATGAAGTTATTACCAATACAATCCCCTGCATAAACATTTCGAACTGACATGGATAAGAAATGCAGGAAGGAGGGATGTACGCGGAAAGGCGTCTGCACATACGTAACACTCAAAGTAATTTTAACTGAAAAATTTCTATAATATAAATGAATTCACTTAATTATATTGCTTTTTAGGCAATGACAATGACAGTGACTGACTCGCTACGTTTGTTAGAAAATAATGATCCTTCCTGGATGTAATAGTTCGTTTATTGTAGAAAGAGCCGTTAGGTTCACGTTTTCTTATTCTAAAGCAAGAATGTAATTCAAATTATAAAACCAGCCTTGTCGCGTAATTGTCTTGCTTCATACTCATAAAAATATCGCTGCTTGTTTCATTGAGATGGCAGCGTAGAGGTAAGATTACTGATTGTAATGCAGTGCACTGTAAGTTCGAATACCCAAACTTCCGTTTTCAATTTTCATTCTTACATGTTATCAAATTAAGCCATTGTTGTGATTATGGTCCCAGACATATTTATATGATTTTTCAATGAGAAATTAATATACTCTCATAGTTCTTAGAAAATAATTTTATGAATAGAACTTGGTAAATAGTTATATCAATTATAATAAAATTAAATTCATTGTGGGTCCGAAAATTGAGCACAACGCTCTCCAGTTGGAAGTTTACAAAAACGAGAACTGACGACTTTAGAAAAAAGAGAGTTGACCGAACCACAGGTACAGATTCCGGTTCATGTACTCACTGAAGTACTGAGTACGGATTTAAAAATTAAGGAACTGAGATCCGAAATTGAACTTTAAAATAAAAACTAAATGCACAGAAAGATGCGGCACTAAAAGTGTGACGCAGCCTGATGAATGCTCTCTGCCTTCTTCTTTCGTTGAACCGGGCAGAAAAGTAATCTGACGCGAAAGAAAAGGACAATTGCACAAAAGTGTAAATAATGTATTGCCAAAGTATTTTACACCGCTGCAACTGAGATGCCTATTAAAAGAAAATAAAATGGAAAAATGGATATCACTAAGTCTTTAGCATGCCAAATGAGCAATAATTTTCTCTATATAAAAAGGCAATGTCCCGACTGACTGACAGACCGACTCATCATCGCCCAGTCCAAATCACTGAAGACAGAAACTTGAAATTTGTACAGGGTGTTAATATTACTCTGTAGGCGTCATTTAAGAGGCAATTTTTTATATTCTGCTCGTAAGTGGGTGAAATAGGGGATGAAACGTTTTTTGAAAATACGTTGCTATTTTTAGGCAATTTTGAAGCTAGAACTACAAAATTTCGCATTTTAATTCAGGGTTAGAATTTAAAAGACACATGTTTCGGCTTTTTTTGAAATTCAACCAATGAAGGGATAAAATACGCGACGCAAAAAATTTATTTTCAAAATTATGTTGCTGTTAACTCAAATTTTAACCTACAACTAGGAAACTTTGGATGTAGAATGGCTGTCAGAATATTAAAAAAAAAAAAAAAAAAAAAAAAAAAAAAAAAAAAAAAAAAAAAAAAAACACGAGTTTCAGTATTTTTGGAAATTCAACAAGTAGGAGGATAAAATAGGGGATGAAAAATTCTTTTGAAAACAAGTTGCTATTAAGACAATTTATAAGGTAGAGCTGCAAAAATTGATATTTGTATTGTTAGTTGGAATTAAAAAAAAAGTTTCTGTATTTTTGGAAGGTCAACCATAAAGGGGGCCTAAAAGGGAAGGAAGTGTTGTTTAAGGTGGAAACTGTAAAATTTTTAAAGTGTCGACGTCACATAACATCTCTGACGTACTAGCTGACGTGAACTATGTTCCACCACCAAGCCCACCCCTGTAGCGTCGTACATGTTGGTTCCAGTAGTGGACGCTCAGTGCTAGATTGACGATATTTCCCAACTGAGGCATAAACATCATAGTCACCCCCCCCCCCCCTTTGTAGTTGGCTTCCGAGAATGGAGGTGGAGCGATAGGGAAAGCGTGAAGGGGAGGAGCCACGGCCGACCGCCAACAGTGGAGCCTGCGGGAGAAACATTGCGTAACGCGCGGCCTGCCACGCAGCTAGAGAATGAATATTATTGGCTGCCAGCGCGGTAATGGAGGCGCACAAGCAGAACCGCTGAAAGCCCGGCAGCCTTCCTACGTGACACGGACTATAGTCAGCGGCCCATGTCCTTTCTGGCGAACCAACTTTAGGTCAGCATCACTAAAAGTGGACCGTTTGCGACAGTCTTTTAACAGCTCCAAATTTAATTCAAAATAATGCCTTAATCTCTAATCTGAGATAAAAATTGAACAAACGGATTTGTAGAGGAGCACTATGTATACAACTTTTCTCTCTTATGTTTTTCCCGTATTTCGTACAGTTACACAGATATTTGCAAAAATGAAAATGATTTGACACTGTCTTTGCGTTTGTAACATGTTCGCACTTTTAAAGTCGTGCTGTTCAACCGATCTGCAAAAATTTTACAAACTTACTGTCTTTTCTGCCAACGATATGCACCTCCCTCTGGGGGCATAAATGTTCAAGGGGACTCTACGCTCTATCTCGGCTGTTATGGAATGGATCGAAAAACATTTCAAGTAGAACTTCTTCAGAATTTATTATCAAGTAAGGTTTATTTGAAAATTTTTCTGTATTTTGACTCTGAAATTTGGTACAACATCTAAAGATATATTTTTTTAAATGGTTGGACCATCATATTCCTTTCTATAAGACATTTAATGGAGATTCAAGTATGACTTCAGGTTGATATTTCATCAAAGGATGAATATATCGCTGGATAATAAATCATGATTCATTGTTGTTAGCACCAGGTTTGTTATTACCGAACGCACTCTCCGATACATGAATTTTTGCCGTAATTGATTTTCTTTGAAAAAGTTTTCCAAAAAGACTGAAAAATAAAAGAAATTACAGAAATAAAAATCTCACTGCCCTGTTTTTCGGCACAATTTTGAAAATATTTCAGGCCTCTCTGGGCGTGCAGTCGTGTGGCAGACACCCTGGTAATATCTGATTTCCAAGTAAGTCTTGATATTAAGTCATAGGGCAACATTTCCTAATTTAAAAAAAATGCTGCACTTGTTCAAAATCAGTTTGAAGGCGAACTAGTTGGTTATTCTCTCTTTCTTTCAGTAATCATTACCCTCTTACGAACTAGTCCGTAAATAACCAAATAGGTATATAATCAACATGGAGGGGATCCAAAGCTCCGCATGGCAGCAACAAGCAACGCTAGCCACCACATTTTGTAAGGGCAGGCATATCGAACTCTGAAGATGGCCAAAAGCAACAGACGCTGCAATATCGTATGTTCTCTGATATAAATACAGCTTAAGTGTATTTCGCTTGATGAGAAATCATGTCCAGTGTATATGCAGAGTTGATTTGCACTACTTGTAGTAATGTCATTACCTTAGGTACGTACCAGCCTATTTTCATTTCTAACATGTCCTCGTATATATCTATCAATCTTCTACAGCGTGTTTTCTTGCTCTTCTAGGTCATATGGAAGGTCCAGACAATCGACTTTATTGAAGTCCACCATTCTAGTGCACCTACTGTGCATCATTATGTAGATAATACTTCTGCTTCTGCAGAAGAAGAATAGACACCCCTCTCGATCAGAGCTGGGTGACTCTTGAGCCCACACATGAGTTTCCGCGGACCCAGTCTGAATGAATATTGTTGTAGGAATTCTAGTAGTTTTTTCTATTTAAGTATTTTATTGTTCGTTTTTCTTCTGTGATTTTACACGTTATGTATTAAATACAAGTCTTAATTGTGATTCTTCAGTTTCTCCCGGCGTATTTGATAATCAAAATATCCACAGGTGTACTGCCGGTCTATAGTGTCCAACGGGCACAATATTTCGGCGATCCTACATGTTGCCTTCATCAGGTGAACTGACGGACTGAGATCCTGGAAACGCACCGGCACGGAGATCCGCACGCTACAGCTGCTCGAAAGGAACTGGGTTCTAGCCCGGTAGCGGGCTATTTAAATACCCCTCCGCGGTCCGCGCCCCACGCCGCGCTCGCGCAGTACAACCGATTGCGACTGCGTCTGAGATGACGTCGACGTCACTTCGTTACGTTTGCTAGATTTACACTTAATTAATCCAATCGCTGGTTCCCAAGCTTTGATAAGATTATAGCCACAGTCACGGTTTATGAGATCGTCACTTGTGCGAATTTCAATGGCCTCTCTAACGACGCAGTCCCAGTATCTCGACGTCTGTACCAGAATCCTAGTGCGTTCATACTCCATCGCGTGATTCTCCGACAAACAATGTTCAGCGACCGCCGACTTGCTCGGATACATCAATCGTGTGTGCCTCCGGTGTTCAACGCATCGATCCTCGACGGTACGCATCGTCTGTCCAATATATGACTTTCCACACTGACACGGAATCTGGTACACGCCGGCCTTCCTCAAACCGAGATCATCTTTGGCGCTCCCCACCAGTGCACGAATTTTATTCGGCGGTCAAAAAACAGTTCCAACCTGGTGTTTTTTCAAAATGCGGGCGACCTTCCCCGAGAGTGCGCTGGTATACGGAATCCTCTCTCGTTTTTTCATCCGTTTCCACAGGTTGTGATGTAGTGGTTGGGCGGAGAGCCCGCTGAATCTGCCACTCTAAGTACCCATTTTTTCGGAATACAGTTCTCAGGTGTTGCAATTCCTGGGGTAGACTCTCTGCGTCGGATATAGTGCGCGCCCTATGTACTAGAGTTTTAAGTACCCCCATTCCTCTGTGAAGGGTGGTGACAGCTGTCTGCGTGTAAATACAGATCAGTGTGCGTCTTCCGATATACACTATGACCCAGGGTACCATCAGCTCTTCTCTTGACCAAGACGTCAAGAAACGGAAAAAGCAAGTAGGTTTCCATTCAGATGATGTCAGGGCTTCCTCCTCGAAATTCTCCATGTACAAATTTGCGACCACAGGGGAGAGTGGGCTACCCATGGCGACTCCCTCCGTTTGTTCGTAGTATTTGCCATTGAAAAGAAAATACGTGGAGGTCAATACATGCCTAAAAAGTTCGGTGGTCTTCTCGTCAAACTTCTGACCAATGAAATCTAGTGACTCTCGAAGGGGCACCCTCGTAAACAACGAAACGACGTCAAAACTCACCATGATATCTGACTCATGCAGCGTGAAGCTGTTAAGGCGTTTAACAAAATCCACGGAATTACGGATGCGATGAGGGCATTTACCCACATAAGGACTTAATAATTGGTTTAAAATTTAAAAAAAAATTAAAATTGCGTTGTGAAATGAAGCAGGTATTTACATTAAAATACACATTTTGAAAAATCTGACGTATGGTTTGATGGGGACAGGGGTTGGGGAAAACCTCACGACATCTGACCAGGAAGGTGATTGGGGACCGCAAAAAACGCCAAAATCTCCTCGCGTTTATTCTGGCCGCTCGCTTTGACAGCGCAGCGCCGTGCTGGGACAAGCCTGCAATTAGGCAGGAATTACACCATCATATTTCTCTGTCAAATATTTGCGCCAAAGAAACTTGATAGTGTAATGGAGAACTCCGACATATCTCGTCTTTCATCAAAGAAAAATTATCAGATCTAGGGCCTTGCCGCAGATTTGATCATAAAAGTCGTTTGTCTTCTGTTCATTGCAATGCCAAGTATCACCGCTTTGAGAGCGAACGCCGCTGCAGTTATTTGACTGCTGTGTGTATGTAAATACGGCTGCAAAGTTTAGTTGGTCTGTTCAATCAACCACAAAATTAATAGAAATGTATGATTCAGACGTTGTATAACGTGAGCCAGTCTGATAATAAAATGGGTTAAGAAGATTGAACTACCGTAAGAAAGTGGCAGAGTTTATTAGTCGTTAAATACGGTCCGATTGTAGAACAGACGACGTAGAGAAGAACATTAATTTTTGCAACCTGAGTCCCTCACGTTAAACAGCGCCTCATATACCTCATGCATTTGTATAAATTTTGTAGTTGATGAAAGACAAAACGTATTTTATTTGTTTGCAAACTTTATGCCCACATTGTGTACTCATTCTACAATTATTACAAATGGTTCTTAATGCATTACAGTGCACTGAACATTTATTTGGTTTCAGATATTCATCCGACACTGCGTTATAAATTGATTTACAGGTTTCAGAAGTTATTTTGCTTAATGCACACTGAGGGATTCGAGATGGCGTACTCCACTGGAGGCTAGAACACATCTATCCAGAAGCAAGATGGTGTTTGTAGAGCCTATGGGACTTGACTACGAGGTCATCAGTCCCTAAACTTACAAACTACTTATGAACTAGCGTATACTAAAAACGGCACAAACATCCATGCCCGAGGGCGTATTCGAACCCCCGACCGCAGCGGTCTTGCAGACCGTGACTGGCACGCCGCATACTGCTCGACCACTGCGGCTGGCAGAAGCAAGAGATCACAGTGTCGTTGTAACCCCGTCTACTGCAGGTATAGCATTTATCAAGCGCGTATTCTGCTTTGTGAGATGAGGATCACATTTGTTGAGTAAATATTGATACGCTGTGGCATCCATTCTCAAGTCATTTATACATGACTTAACGTAGTTCACTTGCAGCCCCGCAGAATTTTTTCTCAATGTTTTTGTTGTCGTCACGTGTAACCCACTTCTTCACACAAGTACATTTTCTTTTGCCCCAACTTTTCTGCGTTCAAATGGTACAAAATAAAATTGTGGCGGCAGCAACTACAGCCCATAAGTTTGTATTTCCCGTCATCTTCAAATATGACGTAAAATATTATGGCAGTGTAATATCCCTGTTTAGCGCCAAGTCAAAGATTTATCTCAAACAAATTTCATGAATATTTGATATTTCTTTGTCAAAGATACGATGAAAACCACCCCCATGAACCACAGACATTGCCGAGGTGGGGTGGTTTGCGTGCCTCAACGATGCAGATAGCCGTACCATAGGTGCAACCACAGTGGAGGGGTATCTGTGGAGAGGCTAGACAAACGTGTGGTTCCTGAAGAGGGGAAGCAGCCCTTTCAGTAGTTACAGGGGCAACAGTCTGGATGATTGACTGAGCTGGCCTTGTAACATTAGCTAATGTGGCTTTGCCACACAGCTACTGCGAACGGCTGAAAGCAAGGGGAAACTACAGCCATTACTTTTCCCGAGGACATGCAGCTCTACTGTATGAAAATATGATGATGGCATCCTCTTGGGTAAAATATTCAAGAGGTAAAATAGTCTCCCATTCGGATCTCCGGGCGGGGACTACTCAGGAGGATGTTGTCATCAGGAAAGACAATACTGGCATTCTACGGATCGGAGCGTGGAATGTTAGATCACTTAATCGGGTAGGAAAATTAAAGAAATTTAAAAAGGGAAATGGATAGGTTGAATTTAGATATAGTGGGGATTAGTGAAGTTCGGTGGCGGGATGAACAGGATTTCTGGTCAGGTGAGTACAGGATTATAAGTACAAAATCAGTTGGGGGTATCACAGGAGTAGGACTGATAATGAATAAGAAAATGCGGGTAAACTACTATGAGCAGCACAGTGATCTAATTATCATTGTGAAGATAGATACGAAGCCAACACCGACAACAGTAGTACAGATTTATATGCCAACTAACTCTTCCGATGATGAGGAGATCGAAGAAATATATGAGGAGCTAAAGGAAATTATTCAGACAGTTAAGGGAGAGGAAAACTTAATTGAGATGGGAGACTGGAATTCGGTAGTAGGAAAAGGAAGAGAAGGAAAAATAGTAGGTGAATATGGACTGGGCAAAAGGAATGAAAGAGGGAGCCGCCTGGTAGAATTTTGCACGGAACATGATTTAATAATAACAAACACGTGGTTTAAGAATCACAAAAGAAGGTTGTATAGTTGGAAGAGACCAGGAGACACCGGAAGGTATCATATAGATTTTATAATGGTAAAACATAGATTCCGGAACCAAGTTATAAACTGTAAGACATACCCAGGGGAAGATACTCTGACTATAACTTGTTAGTCATGAAATGTAGGCTGAAACTGAAAAAACTGCAGAAAGGTAGGAAAATAAGGAGATGGGACCTAGATAAATTGAAGGAACGTGAAGTTCTGGAGAATTTCAGACGGAGATTTAGGCAACAATTCACAGAAACAGGGGGAAATAAAACAGTAGAAGAGGAATGGGTAGCATTGAGAGATGAAATAGTGAAGGCAGCAGAGGACAATAGGTACAAAGGCAAGACCTACTAAAAATCCTTGGATATCACAGGAAATACTAAATTTAATTAATGAAAGGAGAAATATAAAAATACAATAAATGAAACAGGCAAAATGGAGTACAGACGACTAAAAAATGAGATTGACAGGAAGTGCAAAATGGCTAAGCAGGAGTGGCTAGAAGCCAAATGCAAATCTGTAGAAGAATGTATAAGAAGGGGACAAGTAGATACCACCTACAGGAAAATAAAAGAGACATTTGAGGACAAGAAAAGCAATTCTACGAATATCAAGAACTCAGATGGGAAACCAGTTCTCAGCAAAGAAGGGAAAGCTGAAAGGCGGAGAGAGTACATAGAGCAGCTCTACAAAGGAAATGAACTTAGAGACGATGTTGTAGGAAGGGAAGAGGAAGTATATCAAGATGAAATAGGAGATACTATACTGAGAAATGAATTTGACAGAGCCCTGAAAGACCTAGGTCAGAACAGGGCCCCAGGAATAGATGACATACCCTCAGAGTTACTGAAGTCTCTGGGAGAGCCAGCCATGACAAAACTATTTGAACTGGTGTGTAGGATGTATGAGACAGGCGAAATGCCTTCAGACTTTAAGAAAAATATAATAATCCCCATTCCAGAGAAATCAGGTGCAGACAGGTGTGAAAATTACAGAACAATCAGTTTGATAAGTCATGGTTGCAAAATATTAACACGAATTATCTACAGGAGAATGGAAAAGATGGTAGAAGCTGACCTCGGGGAAGATCAGTTTGGGTTCAGGAGGAACGTAGGAACCCGGGAGGCAATACTCACTTTACGTCTTATCTTAGAAGATAGATTAAGGAAAGGCAAACCTACATTTTTAGCTTTTGTAGATTTGGATAAAGCGTTTGACAATGTTGACTGGAATACACTCTTTCAACTTCTTAAGTCGGCAGGGGTAAAATACAGGGAAAGGAGAGTTATTTACAACTTCTACAAAAGCCAGACCGAAGTTATTAGACTCGACGGACATGAAAGGGAAGCATCAGTTGGGAAGGGAGTAAGACAGGGTTTTAGCCTTTCTCCGATGTTATTCAATTTGTACATCGAGCAGGCGGTGAAGGAAAGCAAGGAAAAATTTGGTATAGGGATTAAAGTTCAGGGGGAAGAAATAAAAACATTGCGTTTTGCTGATGACATTGTAATTCTGTCAAAGACAGCAAAGGACCTGGAAGAGCAATTGAATGGAATGGACAGTGTGTTGCAGAGAGCGTATAAAATGAACATTAACAAGAGCAAAACAAAAATAATGGAATGCGGTCTTAGAAAATCAGGCGATGCTGAAGGAATTAGATTAGGTAACGAAACAATGAAGGTGGTAGATGAGTTTTGTTACTTGGGTAGTAAAATTACATGCGATGGTCGCAGTACAGAGGATATAAAATGCAGAATGGCAATGGGAAGAAAAGCATTTTTGAAAAAGAGAAATTTGCTAACATCGAATATTAACCTAAGTGTAAGGAAGTCTTTTCTGAAGGCATTTGTGTGGAGTGTTGTCTTGTACGGGAGCAGTGCAGACAGGAAGAGAATAGGGGGTTTTGAAATGTGGTGCTACAGAAGAATGCTGAAGATTAGGTGGATAGATCGCATAACTAATGAAGAGGTACTGAACAGAATTAATGAGAAAAGGAATTTTTGGCATACCCTGACTAAAAGAAGAGATCGCTTGGTAGGACACATTCTTAGACATCGGGGAATAGTCACTTTAGAATTGGAGGGAAGTGTGTGGGGTAAAAATCGCAGAGGGGGACCAAGAGACGCGTATAGTAAGCAGATTCAAGTGGATGTGGGTTGCCGTTCTTATGAGGAGATGAAAAGGCTTGCTCAGGATAGGGTAGGATGGAGAGCTGCATGAAACCAGTCTCCGGACTGCAGACCATAACAACAACGATGAAAAATACGATCGTGTAATGCCAGCCTTAGGCGAGAGTGACAAATGGCCCGCTGGCCAATGTTATGGACGCCCCTGGTGTGGGCGTTGTCTGGGCTTTAACTCCTGCTGATGCCCTCTTCGTCGGCTTTTGTATGTTTGGCTACTTTCCGCGCCCGGCATTGTAATTCGAGAATACTGCCCATTAACTTTCATTAGTTAACATGTGGTTGTTTTGAAGAAGAGCGAGATACTTGTTTTTATCCATGGCTATTCGAGGAACGCCCATCGTTAACGCCGAAAGATGTGGAGCTTAGGGCATTCTGTGCAAATCTAATATATAAAGCAGAGTGTCCGTATGTGTGTACGTGTTGCATACAAATCTACAGTTTTTATCCAATCTTTATGAAATTTTGTACACGTAAGCTTCTATCCATGAGGACAGTCGCCGTACGTGTAAGAATCGCATACGATATATAGTTCACGAGATATGACGTCATAAACAATGAGATGCGCGTAAAACTGCTGCATTTTGCGACAATACTGCTCATTTTCTCCTAAACTATTGGACCGATTTCAACCAAATTTGGTACCTTATCGTGGTGTAACAATTGCTGCATGGTTAAGAATCACATACGGCACAAGGTTCAAAAGATATTACGCCATAACCAATAGAAATCGCAAAAAATGCGACGAGACTTTCGAAATACACTGTATGAGAATGACAATACTTTGCGACTGGAAACAAACTGTAAACATAATTTCAAACCCTTATTAAACTTTTTCTCGCTGGAAACCGTAGTAAAATGATGAAAGGAAAAAAGTCTGTCTTTTCCGCTGTTTATAGACTTAAAAAAAAAAAAGAAAACTGTTCAAATGTTTGTATAGCTTATGGGACTTAACTACGGGGTCATCAGTCCTTAAGCTTACAAACGACTTATCAACTAGCTTATCCTAAGGACGGCACAAATATCCATGGCCGAGGGTTGATTCGAACCCCCGACCGTAGTGGCCGTGCAGACCGTGACTGGAGCGCCTCAGTCCCCTCGGCCACCGCTGCCGGCGGAGTAAAGCTACGGCTCTCGGTATGACGTTACAATTTACTACAAATTGTAGCGACAGGAAATTTTACAGATAATATACACACATACAGTTGAATATACCTTCCAAATTTTATCACAGTACGACACGTAATTCATTATATATAAGCATATAAACAGTAAAGTAACGCTGTTCGTGGACTGAAGCTATTCGGTATGACGTTACAATTTATAATTTCTACACTACAAATTGTAGCCGTGGGAAATTTTACGGACAGAATACACGCATATAACTGAGTGTACCTTCTAAAGTGTATCACAGTTCGATACGGAGACCATGAGATATGAGCACATAAACAGTAACGTTCATGGAAAACCGCCCCATCACGCACCAAGTTTTAATCTATTACTCCTTTACTACTAATTGTATTCCCAAGAGATTTTAAGACATACAACCCTTATACAAATGAATATGTACCTGAAAAATGGCAGGAATAAATTAATAAATACCCGGGCCAACCCTGGGTTTTCAGGTAGTGTTAAATA
Organism: Locusta migratoria; assembly: GCA_026315105.1. Classification (NCBI taxonomy): domain Eukaryota; kingdom Metazoa; phylum Arthropoda; class Insecta; order Orthoptera; family Acrididae; genus Locusta; species Locusta migratoria. The sequence goes on from CM048749.1 coordinate 344,356,644, forward strand.
AACGTGGAGGTTCCTCGTAGGATTCTTTTCTTCTTTTTTTGTGATGATTAGGGCTGACCTCCGGCATGTGCAAACGGTCTAATCACACGCGGCCCCGCGCTTCTGGGGCCTCGCACAAAACATTACAACCTGATTTGAAAACTGTCGTCCATAATTTGTTTTCTGAAACTACTTTTAATGCAATGGAATTCAAGTAGGCCTATCTACCCATTGTGACACGACTGTGGCCACCGGAATACGTCTCCGTTTTAGAAAATTATGCCACTGTCGGAGTCCAAGGAAGCAGGGGTTATGATCTCTCTCTATTCGTTTAGTCGATTCCGACTCTTCGTGACCCCATGAACCAAAGCACGCCACTTTCCTCTGTCCTGCACTTTCTGCCGTATATCTTCCAGGTTGGAACACGTTGCTTCTGTGATGCCATCGATCCACCTCATCCTCTGCCGTCCTCTTACTCTAGTGCCGTAGATCTTTCCCAGCATTAATGTTTTTTTCCAGTGAGGTATGTCTTCGCATTATGTGTCCAAAGTAGGTCACCTTCTGTTTTAATATTAGACCTTCCAGAGAGCAATCTGGTTTTATTTTCTCTAATATAGATCTGTTGGTTCTCTTTGCCGTCCATGGAATCCTAAGAATTTTCCTCCAGCACCACAATTCAAAGGAGTCCATTCTTCGCCGTTCAGCCTTTCTAATGGTCCAGGTCTCGCATCCATACATTACAACTGGGAAGACCATAGCCTTCACAGTACGTATCTTTGTTGATAAATTTATGTCTCTGGACCTTATAATATTTCAGTCCGCCTCCGTAGCTCAGTGCCAACGTCGCTGACTACCACGCAGGGGGGCCGGGTTCAATTACCGGCAGGGGACTGGATGTTGTGTGTTGTCGTCATCATCATCATCATCATCATCATTGGCACGTAAGTCGCCCACGCGGCGTCAACTAAAAAAGACACTCAGGCGGCCGAACTATCCCGTAAGGGATCTCCCGGCCAAGAAAGCCATATGCTCATTTCATTTCCATAATCTTTTCAAGGTTTGACATCGCCTTTCTTCCGAGCAACAAGCGTCTCCTGATTTCGTTGTTGCAGTCACCATCATCAGAGATCTGGGAACCAAGGTAACTGAATGTGGAACCACCTCCATAGATTCTCCTCCTATATCCCATGAATTAATAGGTTTAGTTGCCATAATTTTGGTTCTCTTTACATTCAGCCTGAGACCGTCCTTTTTACTTTATGATGCTGATGCGCTAATAGTGATAACACATGAATATTGCTAACGCTAAGTTAGAAGGTACGCGATTCATTGTTTCTCAGTGCCTCTCCACGCCATTCCAACTTACTTTTATAACTAAAAATCAAGCATTACATTCGCCCGTTAGAAGATATTTTCCACTAGATGTTGCCTCAGCTGAGCTGTGCAGCACTCCTTACTCCAGTCGTTGTGAACACTGAAACTGGATGGCGAGGCACTTGTCACATGACCGCCAGGCAAGGTGCGGTTTTTCGTCTGTCTGCTGTGTCCTGTATGAGCACCAAACTCCCTCTCGTAACTGCTATGACGTAGCGACATTGTACCGGACTGAAACAGGAAATGACATGGTCGTAGGGCTTTTATTGGCCAGGGTATCCTAAGATTCAAATGTTTGTAAATCTAAGGGGCTTCTGCGGCTATCAGTCCCAAGGGTTACAAACTTACAAACTACTTACACTTACATACACATTCCCACGCCCGGGGAAGGATTAGAATCACCGACGGCGAGCAGCCGCACCCTCCGCAGCAAGGCGCCTTAGAGCACTCGGCCACTCCTCCGAGGCGGGGGGGGGGGAGGGAAAAGGAGGCGGGATATCCCAAATCGGAATTTGGTCGCCTACTACAAGATTGACGTCGCTTCGGTGACTCGCGTTGCCGGTGGTGATAAAGTGATGATGAAGACAAACAACACCCATTTCCCAACATTTACTTTGCTTACAGAATTTTACTGTAGCCCCTTTCATACGACGAACTTGTCTCAATTGATTACTGGAAACGAGAGGGTCTATGGCGTGCTATTCCCGAATTGTGTCTCGTCTGTCTCGAGTAGTCGTTTTCGTTTAGAAGCAAACACCAAAGCTGTAGAGCTGTCTGCTATGCCGTTTCGCAGCCGAATAAAGAAGTGAGGTTAGGAGGACACTTTTTAAGTAGGAGGACGAAAAAGATAGTTGAGTTTATTAATGACGTAAGGGTAATTCATCGTTAATGTTCCCCTCAAATGTCATGTAGTAAATTTTGTACGTAACTAAAAACCTAAGTAATAGGAAAAGTGTCATTAAATTATTGAAAAAAATTATTTGCTGAAGAAAATTTCTACTGGCAAACGTACTAAACAATATCGAAAATGCAGTAAAAAGCGACTATTTACTCTAGTTCTCATATCTTGATTTCAAACTAACATCGAAAATAATTTTGTCATCTAATAATTCTGATTCCTTTGTTGATAAAATTTTCGCTAAAACACGGTTATATATCACTCGTATATATACATAATGTAGGCTTTTCTCTCGTAAAACTGAAATATTCTTCTCTTTGCAGATATCTCGTCTCTTTTGTAGGAGAAAAATAGTAGAAAAAACAAAATTAGGCTCTGGTGCAACTTTTTTGGTGTGATGAAACCACAAAGCAAACAACATTTAAAGAAGTTGCGAAAGAATTTCTGTAATAGGAATACTCTCAAGCAGATTAAGTTAACTTCCGATGTTAGCAGACACCACTACAGTTACATGGTTCTCCGCATGCGCATTCTACAACACATTCGAAAATTAGAACTCCACACTCGGCACAATCTGTACAGCATTGACGTCATAGACGCACTCACGATGGGACTGTTTACTGATTTACACGCAGGCGGGAAAGCCGCAGGCACTTGGAGTACTCAATTTTCACCACAAATGTGATGTGAATAAGGAGACCATTGATCAAACCATCCAAAATGACAGATGTGTGTACCCTAGTGAATATACTAGTGATACCACACTACCCAATGACAAATGAGTCATTTCAGGAAGCTGTCGTGTTGTCACACATCTGTCATTTTGGATGATTTGAACAATGGTCTCCTTATTCACGTCACTCACTTCCGTGGATGGCCTACCGCATGGTGCATTGTCCAGCAGAGAGAAATCGCCTTCTTTAAACCTCTGCAACCACCGCTCGGGACTGCTGCGTTCCACTGTGTCCTCCCCATAAACAGGAAGCAACTTCCTGTGATTAGTTGTGGCAGAGTCATCGCCGGTCCTGAAGAGAAACTCCATCACTGACCGTAGTCGCAACCTAACATCTACTTCACGGTCCATTATGGCTCACCTGTAAATGAAAGAAAATACTTTTATATACCAACTTACAGCTAAATTTTCCAAGTGTATTTACAAAAAAGTCATTCTCCTGCTGCAAAAAAAAAAAAAAAAAAAAAAAAAAATCTTTAACATTCTTTTACAAATTTTTCGTTCATAAATGGGTGAGCAACCCATAGGAGGTCCTGGTGATTTCATTTATTGACACTGACTAGTTGCTGTCTGCGTCATTCCTACAACTGTGAGTCAGTTCAGCCTTTCCTCCTATACACGTTCTTTCGTAATTTTTTTTCTCTCGGTGTAGTAAAACCGGTTAACATACTCTCTACTAGACGTATGTCTCCTCAAAATCCCATATTTCAATCTTATATAACTTTTAATTTAATTTTTTAATTTAATAAAGGCAGCAACCAGTTCGTATATAAGCGTGAATGAGACACAGTGCAAGACCGTACTATGTTTTTCAATTTGCCTTCTAATGTATCGACAAGATACCTCCGAAATTAGGTAATCTCTCTTGAATTGGATTTTGTCGTAGAACTAAGAACGAGAGAGCTCTTAATAACTAACGATCAAGAAAATCTGTTCTTTAAATATTGAGCATAAAGCCTATTTCTTTCATCAGTTCAATAGATATTTAATAAGGAAAACAGAAATGATCGTAAATTTTCAATAGTTTTGAATATTCATCTGCAGTCGATCGCCTTAAATGTTACCAACCCAATTTCAGTTCTATCAATTTATGAACACCCCGGCAGACGACACTTGCCCACGAAGGATAACAAGTTGACACCGATCTTTTCTACTGTTTTATTAATTTACAACTGAGGGTTGAAGCAGAATATTAAAAAACTGTTGGAGCCCGGATAAACAACGTTATTTTGTATTCCTGAATTCATAAGAAATCCAAAAATAATATCTAAATTTGCTAACACGATTGAAAAACAAAGCAAATCAAATATTTTACCTCCAGGAAGTCAGACAATCTACTTCATCAGCAGAGATTATTGTATTAACGGGAAGATTACCGCATCTAGTTCAGAAGTCAGTTAAAAACACAATATATAATAACTTTTCCTTTCGGTAAAGACCAACTTGCAGTAAGAGAGAGAGGGGTATGAAAAAAAAGTTTTACTGATGATGACTGGCCAAAGCTCCTCCATATTTAACTACATTGAAAAACAACCCACCGTATTTCGGAATGTCTTGCTGTGATGCATTTGCCTCTTACAATGAAATCATACTGTTCCAATTGCCTTACAATGGCATTTCTTACTGTCGGTCGATATTTTTCCTTCTGTACTGCCCGCACGACGAATTTCAAGAAATAATTCCCAAATATTAGATGCGTTTTTCAAGTACTATGGCATCTCATGCAAGATTCTTGCCATGTACGAAATGTTGCTAATATTCTCTTAACTTTAATATAAACACGCTTATTTGTGAACGTAATGTAGAATTACGTCTGCTGGCGAATTTCTGTGTATTACACTTTAGGAAGTTACGTCATACAAATCTATTAAAGAAATGTATTTATATATAAATACATTTGGTTGGTGTATAAAAAGGAAGGAGACGATAGTATCCGTGGATAAACACTTTTGAACTTGATTCGAAGGATTCATTATCCTCGCTGTTCAGAAGCATTCCTTACTCGAGACCTAGATATTTTTGTTTTTGCGTCATGGTTTTTGTGCGGCTTTCAACATTTGTAATGCAACGTAGCACTGCCGTGTTTCATTTCGCGTTGGAATTTATGTTTGTCCAAAAAGAACATTTACCAGAACCTGTAAGTCGAGAAGAGCACTCGTTAACTACTCTGACTAGGCTGACTTCTGTTACCCACCCTTGTGTTAGTGTGTTAGCCTGTGTTTTCCGAAGGAATTCTGTACAATAAATAAAGACTAGCTGAATGACCGTTTATGTACCTGTGAAGTCCACGTGCCAGCTGTAGTTTTTTTTCGTAATTTTCGTCTGCACACGCAGATGTATTATCTATATAATGAGACACAGTAGACGCATTAGAAAGGAGTACTTCAATAAAGATGACTGTCTGGACATTCCATATAACCCTGAAGAACAAGGAAACACGCTATAGACGCATGACAGATGTGTAAGAGAACATGTTAGAAATGAAAACCGGCTGGTACGTTGCCGGTTGCTGGTATGACATTCCAACTGTTCCATTATTACTGTTACGCCTGAGCTACGGTCGTTGCTTGCTGATGAAGTATTGCAACCATGGCTACGAAACGAGGAAAAATGTTCAATTATAGTGAATATACTTCGATTACCTGCAGGGATTTCAATTAGTGGTCCAAAATGTCAATTTCATTCATTGCCCTAGGTTTATCTGCTTCTAGAAGTCTTTGCAGTTCTATTCGTTGGCGGCTAAGTTGCGCCCTCTGTGCACATGGGACACCATTTTTTACATATTGATCTACGTCCTGTTTCCGCGTTTTCCACCAGTAGTTCTGTGAAGTTCTGCGTTCAGTTGCTCTTTTCCCCGGGTGACCTGCCAAAACAGAATCGTGAGCTTGCTTTAGAATTTCGTTACGCAGCATAGCTGGCACAACAATTCGCAGTCCGTTATGTGTTGACCTAAAAAAGAATTCCGTTCTCCAAGCAGAATTGCGACTGGCTGGTAAACTGCTGACAGTCCGGGTCCGTCTGTTGAGCATTCTTCCAGTCTTCTCCGCCAATTCCTGCACATTCCATGCTTCGGATTTTCCAACTGAGTTCGTCTGAATTTGCATGCGAGATACCCGGTCGATGAATTACTTCAAAATTGTACTCACTTAAACGTAGACACCATCTTGCAAGACGCGAGGATGGATCCTTCAAATTTAGTAGCCAACGGAGCGCTGAGTGGTCTGTTACTACATTGAACTTTCTACCGTATAAGTAACACCTAAAAATGTTATTCCAAAAACTAAAGCCAACATCTCACGATCTGTGGTTCCGCGTTATTGAGCTGCTTGGATGCGTAAGCTACAGGATGTTCCCGACCATTCATTTCCTGACTTAGGACCACACCTAATGCATAATTGGATGCATCACACGATAGTATCAATTGCTTGTTGAAATCGGGAAAAATCAGCGCAGGAGCAGATGTCAACAACGTCTTCAATTTTCTGGATGCTGAATCGCATTCCGGAGACCAAATAAATTTCCCATTCTTCTTTAAAAACTGGGTAAGTGGTCTTGCAATTACTGCAAATTTTGGAATATATTTACTGTAGAAATTAGCTAATCCTAAATAAGATTGCAACGGCTTTACAGTTGTTGGTGTTGGAAAATCTTTTATAGCTTGTACCAATTTAGGATCCGTTGGAATTGCTTCCTGGCCTATGATATGTCCTAAATAACGGTCCTCCTTCAAGGTAAAGTGGCACTTATCCGGACTCAGCGTTAACTTTGCGGCAAGCAGTCGGTCAAACACGTCACGCAAATGTGACACATGCACTGTCTAGGCTTAAGACCCCGTAAAACACAATCTAGCAACCGATGAAACGTAGCTGGGGCGTTTTTCATTCCAAAGAGCATACGCTTATCTTGATAATGACCATCTGGTGGCTTTTTTTTTTTTTTCAATTAGTATCACGGGCGTGAACCAGGGACTGTTACTCTCATCAATACTATAATCCGCAACTTCCTATCTATTAACTGCTGCATAACAGGCTGCAAACAGTGAGGTACGCGGTACGGCTTTTTAAACTGGCACCTCGTTCCCGGTGGAAATGTAATGCTGTACCAGGGGTGTTGCAGTTAGCGGGCCTGACTGATTAAATAATTCAATATACTCTTTTAACAAAGCTTCCATGGTAACCTTATCCTATCCAAATGTGCAACCTTATTCTTTAGTGCTAACCAGTCGACAGATTTTCCAGGCATTGCTTCCCTTTGTTTACAATTATCTTCAAAGTCCTCTTCATTTAATACTTCCAAATTTGCTACGGGGGTACCCTTCAATAACTGTTCCTCCTCGGACCCAAAATTATCAATACTAACCTCGTACCTTCAATTTCCCGCACGTAGGCTATGCTACGTCGTAAAAAACATGTCTGGGTCCAGCCTGTCATTTTCCGATAACGCGTCCACGACACATAACGTATTTTCTGGCAAATCAGCGCCTACTTGACACCAGATTAGCCTCCCTGATCTTTGCGGTAGGTTATCACGTGAGCAAATTTTGAAGAACCTAGTCTCCAGTTTAAGTGGTTTCCCTTGTGCGATGGGCGAACCTTGTGACTGTAATGCTATCTCAGCGATGGCGCCTAGATGAAACAACGTTCCATCCAGTCCACCCTACGCCATTCCAAGTCAACTTTAGCGTGATGCGCAACCAGGAAGTCTAACCCAATAATGACATCGTAGTTGCTGCCTACCTGAAAAATCATTCACCCACTCGGAAATCAAGAGTACATGATCCAAGTAAACTTAAGGGCTCCCCCACCAACGCCGCTAAGAGTCCAGCGTGGTCATTTTAATGATTTCTTTCTGAGCATGCCCCTGCTTGCTACCGACACTTGAGAACCAGTGCCCAACAAAAATTTACAAAGTTTTTCTCCCACAAAGCCGGTCAGAAAAAGATCTGGCACTGATTTTACAAAAGTGCCAACGTTCACTGGGAGCGTTGCACAGTGGACACCCCACTCCCCGTCCTGTTTAACGACTGAGGACGTGATTTAGCTTGAGAATAATCCTTCCGTTTTTGCTGCCCATTGTTCCGACAGTCACGCTGCAAGCGAACGAATTTTTTGCACTTCTTTGCTTTCCCGTTTCATACGCCCCTTATAGCCACACCTAAAACATGTCACATCGGTAGAGAATACCGTTCTTCGTTCCCGTGACCTCGTCATTGACTCTACTTCCTCTAAAGCCAAAGCTAAAGTCAGAGCCTTGCTCAACGTTCTTTGGGAAGGACATCCTAACTTTTTTCGATAAATCTGGTTGCATACCTATCAAAAACGCATCAAGATGTCTTTCTTATGCCTCACGTAAAACAACTGAATTTATCCGATCATCATGTGTTAGTTCGTAAGTACACATATTCACCTTCCTTATCCTATCCCCAAAAGCTTCAATTGAATCACCCTGTTTTTCAAAAATAGTGTTAAGCTTTCCGGACAATACCTCTTCGTATTTTTCTGACGGAACCTCTCAATTAAAATTTCTCGGAATCCTTCAAAAGTCTCAGCCTCTCGCAAATTGTCAGGGCACATTGAAACTGACTTAGCTTTCCTAGTCAATTTTAATTTCGCACTGCTTAGCATCTGATCCTTTGACCAATTTCCCAACCTGGCGGCCGTATTCAAATTATCAAAAAATACAAAAACATCTTCCCCTGACTTTCCCGAAAATGACGTAGCTGCGGCAGCAGTACGTACTGTTGCTACCCTTACAGATGACTTTACCTGACTCGCGACCTTTAGATCATAAAGTTGAGCTTGCAGCTGGCTCACCTGGTTCACTAAATGGTCAACAGTTACTTCCAATGTTACTTTATCGTCTGGCATGCTTGAAGCGTAAGATCAAGTCACTCAAAATACAAATAAAAGGGAGAAAAACCCAGGGAAAACAGCGGAGAAGAATTCAAGCTTGGTACTCACTCATTTTGCTGGTCGACCTTTCCATGATTCCCTAAATCTACATCTACATAGATACTCTATAAATCCATTTAAGTGCCTGGCAGAGGGTTCATTAACCACTTTCATAACTTTTCTTTGCCGTTCCATTCTCTAACACCGCGCCGGAAGAAAGAACACCTAAATCGTCCCGTTTTCGATCTGATTTCTCTTATTTTATTGGGATGGTCATGTCTCCCTAAGTAGGTTGGTGCTAGCAAAATATTTTCACATTCAGAACTAAAAGTCGGTGATTGAAACTTCGCAAACAGATCACGCCGCAATGAATAACGTCTTTCTTTTAATGGTTTCCACCCCAATTCGTGCAACATTTCCGTGACGCTTTCCCCCCGTAACGTGATAAAACAAAACTAGCTGCCCTTCTCTGAACCTTCTCCATGTCTTCCGTCAGTCCCACCTGTTGAGGGTCCCACAAGGGGCAACAGTACTCCAGGAGAGGACGCACAAGTGTAATGTAGGCAGTCTCTTAGGTAGATCTGGTGCATCTTCGAAGCGTTCTGCCGATGAAACGTAACCTTTGGTTCGCCTTCCCCATAATATTTTCCATGTGTTCTCTCCAGTCTAAAAATGTTCAAATGTTTGTAGAGTCTATGGGACTTATCTACGGGGTCATCAGTCCCTAAACTTACAAACTACTTATGAACTAGCTAATCCTAAGGACGGCACAAATATCCATGCCCGAGGGCGGATTCGAACTCCCGACCATAGTGGCCGTGCAGACCGTGACTGGAGCGCCTCAGTCCCCTCGGCCACCGCGCCGACTGTCCAGTCTAAGTTGTTCGTAATTGTAACTCCTAGGTATATGGTAGAAACTTGCACCTTCCGGCACCTGGAGTCCTCCTTTTCAGCCAAAATTCGTCTGACACCAGTGTAAAGGGGAACGGCCGTAGCGGATTCGATGGGGGTGGATAAGTGGCAGATTAAGACTCGTGGTGCCTGGGAAGATACAATTTATTTCTTTACTAGTTTCTTGTGGTTGAATGGCTGTCCTGCCCGTGACTCCGGCAGGCGTTGCGAGTGGCAGGCGGGAGCGCCTGCTGAGGCACAAGCTACGGACGCAGCTCGGATTCCGCTGAGTCGAGCTGACAGCAGATCTAGACACACCGTGTGGGACGGCGCTGCCGTTTGGAGATACGCACCGCTTTGGCTGTACGCCCTTGGGGCGGCGACCCCGCCCAGATGTAAGCTGATGACGTCGCGCTGCCTACCGGCGTCGTGGTGTCTGGCGGCGCCCGCTGCGGGAACCCCGCCTCCGGCCCCGGACAACGCCACCTAGAGACAAGGCCTCACAACTGGCCGTGCTGCGTCACACTGACCAGGCCGCGGCCGCCAGCTGAATGGCTGACAGCTGGGGCACGCCCACCGCCTCGTAGCGGGCAGCCATTCAGCTGTCGGCCGTGGCAATGTCAGTATGACGTAGCACGGCCAGTTGTGAGGCCTTGTCTTCTAGGTGGTGTTGCCCCGGCCCGGAGGAGTGACAGCCTGCGAGAGCCGTGTCGCTGAAGGTCCTTACTTCGACGCCCGCTGTCTGTGGCGTGCTGCGTCGCGGTGTCGACTTCCGACGTAGAGACATTTCCGTCATGGCAATCTGTGTCACTCCACCCCACTGCCCAGTCCAGCGCCTATAAGTACTGCTTTTCTGCTGAGGTCTGGAATGTCCCACTTGCGTACACCGAACTCCGAGGCTCTGCATACCTTAGGTTGATGGTCTCAGGGCGACGACCAGGTCGTCCCAGTTTCCGGGTTACTGCCACCAGCAGACTTGTTTCAACACCTTCTGCTGCTAGACCATGTACTCGCGAAAAACACAATATAACTTCACTTGTTAACTGATAAAATTAACAAATATCTCCATGTCTCTACACAACAAATAAGGCAAATCAACTCTGCACATAAACAAGACAAGATTGATCCTCAACCTAAATCCACTTAAACTGTATTAACGCCACAAAACATATGATATTCCAGCGTATGTTGAATTTGTCCATCTTAAGTGTTATATCTGCATGGTGGCACCGGAGCCCCTCCATGTTGATTATACACCTACTTGGTTATTTACGTGCTAGTTCGTAAGAGGGTAATGATTACTGAAATGGAGAGAGAGAACAACCAACCAATTTGCTTTCAACCTGGTTTTGAACAAGCGCAGTATTTTTTTTAATTATTTTAAAGAAATTTCACCCTCTGAGATAAACGGTAATATCAAGACTTACTTTGAAAATATGATTTTAGAAAAAGGTAATTTCCACCTTAAAGATCAACAAAAAGCCTTAAAGAGTCTCGTTGAAGCTATTCTTATAAATGATAGTGTATGAAGCTAATTATAGCGTGTGTGTGTGTGTATGTGTGTGTGTGTGTGTGTGTGTGTGTGTGTGTGTGTGTGAATGGTCTTCCGTTTGTGTGTAGATCCAACAATGCCTATCTAGATTGGTACAGCACTGTGAACATAAAAATTGATCTGAATGTCTGTGATAAAAGTAAGAATAAATACAATGATTAATCAGCCTGGCTTTGACTGATTGCAATAGGTATGGCGCTGTTAGTGCACTTAACTAGCCAGAACATCAGTCTGGCTAAATGACAGTCACTTAGAATGCCAAGTCCTGTTGTAGCTAAAAGTACGATTTGTTAATTAGATAAATAAATAGTTCATTAATTAAATAGAGCGTAAACCAATGTACAACATGAATGTAATACCCGGGATAAATGTGATCGTAGGTGAAATGACACACAAATTCTGACAGTGGCGGATAGCAAGAGAACAGCATGTACAGTTATAGCACAGAGTGAAAACGCTTAAGCTGACAATTTTGAAATTAGTTACCTATTTAAAGATGAAACTTTAGATTATAAATGTCAAACAGACTGAGCATGACTTCTGTTGAAACCATAGCAATGACTGTAGTATGTGACAACCCGTGCTGAGAACAAGGCTTACTTTCATTAACAAACAAACTAATGTGTTGTCAAAACAATTCATTAACTACGTAAGTGCACACCAACGCTTAACACGAAAGTAATGCCACGTACAATTGTGAACATCGGTGGAATGACACACAATCATTAACAGTTCAAATGTTTGTAAAGCTTATGGGACTTAACTACGGGGTCATCAGTCCCTAAACTTACAAACTACTTATGAACTACTTACGAACTAGGACGGCACAAATATCCATACCCGAGGGGGGATTCGAACCCCCGACCGTAGTAGCCGTGCAGACCGTGACTGAAGCGCCTCAGTCCACTCGGCCACCGCGGCCGGCGCATTAACAGTAACTGACAGCAACAGCTCAGCTTGTACAGATATAGCACAGGGTGCAAACTTTAAGCTGACAATTTCGAAATTCGTTAATTATTTAAAGTAAAGATCAAGGTTTAGTTAACAAAAGCAAAACAAATTTAAGTGTGGATTCTGTTGGGATTTTAAAAATGACTTATGTGAACCGAGACCTTCTGAGAACAAGACTTAATTTCATTAACAATTTCATTGTGTTGTCTGCAAGTGGTGTAACTAATATTAATGTAAGAAGCATCACGCTTACCAGGAAATACTTGTAGCTACCTAACAAACTAGTTGATTGCGATTTATGTAATGAAATGTAAGAGCATAACAAACCGAAATACTAAGTACGTAAAAAAATGATTAACAGACACACAACAATCTGCCTCGATACCCGGAATGACAATCATAAATAAATATCTACATCTACATACATACTCCGCAGCCCACCGTAAGGTGCGTGGCGGAGGGTACACTGTACCACTACTAGGCATTTCCTTTCCTATTCCACTCCCAAATAGAACGAGGAAAAAAAGAATGCCTATATGCTCCGTACGAGCCCTAATTTCTCTTATCTTGTCTTCGTGATCACTACGTGAAATGTAAGTAGGCGGCAGCAAGATCGTACTACACTCAGCTTCAAATTCCGGCCCTCTAAATTTCCTCAACAGAAATTCACGAAAAAACGTCGTCTTTCCTCCAGCAATCCCCAATTGAGTTGCCGGAGCATTTCCGTGACACTCGCGCATTGGCCGAACCTACCAGTAACAAACCTAGATGCTCGCCTCTGAACTGCTTCTATGTCTTCCTTTAAACTGAACTGCTGCGGGTCCCAAACACTTGAGCAATACTCAAGACGTGGTCGTACAATCGTTTTATACGCGGTCTCCTTTACAGATGAAGTACATCTTCTGAAAATTCTCCCAATAAATCGAAGTCGGCTGTCCGCCTTACTCACAACTGTCCTTACATGTTCGTTCCATTTCATATCGCTTTGCAATGTTACGCCTAGATATTTGAACGACGCGACAGCATCAAGAAGCTCACTACTAATGCTGTATTCGAACATTATGGGATTGTTTTTTCTACTCATGCGCATCACCTTACATTTTTCGACATTGAGAGGTAGCTGCCATTCTTCGCACCAACTAGAAATTTTGTCTAAGTCATCCTGTATGCTATTACAGTCAGTTACAGACGACACCCTCCCATACACCACAGCATCATCAGCAAACAGCCGCAAATTACAAGTTACTATGTCCATCATATCATTTATATAGATAGAAAATAATAGCGGTTCTATTATACTCCCCTGGGGCACGCCTGACGATACACTCGTCTCTGATTAACACTCGCCGTCGAGAACAACGTATTGCGTTCTATTACTTAAGAAGTCTTCCAGCCAGTCACAAATCTGTGATCCTATTCCATAAGCTCATATCTTCGTTGGCAGTCTGCAGTGTGGCACCGCGTGGAACGCCTTTTTGATGTCGAGAAAAACACAATCCGCCTGTTGCCCTTCATCCGTGGCTCTCAAGAGCTCATGTGAGGTCAAGCTGAGTTTCACACGAACGATGTTCCCTAAACCCGTGCTGATTCATAGAAAGAATGTTTTCCGTTTCAAGGAAATTTACTATATTCTAACTGAGAATATGCTCCAAAATTCTACATGAAACTGATGTCAACGATATTGGCGTGTAATTATGTGGGTCAGTTCTCTTTCCTTTTTTATAAACGGGAGTCACCTTCGCTTCTTTCCAATCACTACGAACTTTTCGCTGAATTAAATATTCGTGATAAATGCAAGCTAAGTAGGGGTCCAATGCCGCAGAATACTTATTTAATTTCATTTACCTTTTTTTCTGTTAACAGCAGCTACGCTTAATGGAGAAATGAAGAAATGATGCTATCGTCTAAAATATTGATTAAATGAAATGACCTTGACCGATAGAAAAAAGACATAAATTGCAATTATTATTATTATGATTGTGGTTATTATTATTTTAACTGATTCAGTGACAGTCACCATTACAATGAAACACAAAAGAACGAAGTTACCTTACGTGTTAAAGGTTCCTTTTCCACAGTCGTATACATTATACCAAAAATTCAATAATCTCCAAAATGTGTTCCACTTATTTTTTCGACAACAATACCAGACCTAACAGCTCCGTACTTTTACTCGCATCTGACAAGCTGCTGAGCATCAACTGCTAACAGACGCCAGCCATCGCCCCCTAACAGTCCGCGGTAATGAACCTCTCTGACCAGTCAGCGATAAGAACAAAATGTGGTTAGTGTTGCTACCTTTCAAGATGAATTAAAATGGCAAAATATCTAGCAGTGAATTCGCCCAATTTGTATCAAGGAGAAATAGAAGATAAATCAGATGATGGTTTATTCTATAGCTGAATGATAAATTCACAAAATTTTATACGAACTACTTTGTTTTGAGAAATACTTTCAGAGAAGACTTTATAGTATTACCAAAGAGGTTAGAATCTCTGGAGATGCCCTAACACCGAAAAAGTGAAGCCAGCAAAATGCGCATTCCGGCATTTGTTTGTGCCCAAAACACTGATCGAAATGTGTGGTAAAATAGTTCTAGTCGTTGAAATGTGAGTCAGACCTAAGTAAATACGCCGTTGTGACTATCAATTTATTGGCTTTACGTAAAGAGGGTGAAATCCTTGATTCGGGCACAAAAGCATGGCCCCCTGGCTTTCAACCAATGGCTGTACTCAGAATAGATAACGCCATCTCCCTTTATTCTAACCTCCTTGAGTATTACCATTAATTCTCCTATGTTCCACAGTAAAAAGGCATAAAGGTAAAGCAGTCAACAATCCGAAGATTGGTTTGAACACCACAGTGCTTTACTACGCGTGGTCCTATTTGGAGGTTGTATGCCGTTGCCTTCCTCTGACCTTCCAACTGAATTGCCAGCCAGTTATCGGGTGACCTACAGTTTAACGTGGGTTCCAAACCACGTTGCTAGTCGGTATTTTCACATGAGCAATACTGCCAGAGGTGAAAGAAGTAGAAAGTGACAGATAAAAATCCCAGGACTTGGCGGGGATCAAACCCGTGACCTTTGGATTTGTAGTCTGCCACTCTATCACTGTGCAACCGAGGCGCACGTGGGATGATGTAATTCTCAACTTAACCTTACTGATGTAGATTTTTTTTTCAAGAAAAATTAACAGGTAAGGAAGAAAGAAAGAGGGAATAATAGTGATTACTAATTACGAGTCTGATGTCATCAAGATCAGCTTGTCGTTAGAATACAAAACTGACACATAGAAATCTAAATTATATAAGCAACGCGATCCATTTACATGTAATATTTTACCCATCGCGTAATTTACAAAGGTTTACTGGCCTTAATTACAGTTTCAGGATATTTTTTATCAGAAAGTTTCAGTTCTTCGTAACAAACCCAGTTAAGTAACATCGTGATACATAAGTGAGATCGAAATAACAGAGTATAATTTTCCCACAATGACAAATAGTAAGTACTAATAACAACAGATTACTCAATTCCCTGCCTCATTAATCTTGTGGACAGCGTGGTGGATTACAACGCAGGGTCTCTGGATCGGGTCGGAGATTTTCTCTGCTCGGGGAGTGGATCTTCTGTCGTCCTCATAGTCATTTCATCCCCATTGATACGCAAATCAGGTAAAAAGACTTACACCAGTCAGACTGAACATGATACCAGTTGGGCTCTAGGGCCACAACTGCCAAACGATCATTATCCTTACACAATTACTGAAAAGGAAATAACACGTGGTGCGCGAAAACCATACCGGTTGGTAGCGCTGCACAAAGCCAGACTTGCGGAGTCAGTGCGATCGGAAAAGATAAGTAGGTGGAAATAAAACGTAGTTTAACACTATAAGTAGCAAAAAACATTTATTAGAGTGCTCTTAAAACTTACCATTAAAGGTATTTCTTTTATTCACGTATTGATCCAGTAATCACTAAATGTTCGGTTTGTTTACATACGTCCTTGTTCCGAGTGTGAATATTTAGCGTTTCTCCGTAATTTTAAGTGCATTTAACACAGTTAACTAATTGAATACGTTTATTAGTGCGCTCTTCAAGCTCATCATTAAAGGTTCTTTACTTTTCTCGCGCATTGTCGCAGTAATCGCGATAAGTTGTTTTGTGCATATTCATAGGCCAAATTCGAGACTGTGCAGATTTAGGGTTATACCGCAATTTAAGTGTATTTACTAACAGCTTACACGTATTTTGGTGTCCTAAACAAATCTAGTAATCCTTTATATCTGTAGTTAATATATATTGTCGATATAACATAAGTAACAATCACGAATGCAATGTGTTTGACCTGCAGTAGGTTTGTTCGTTTTGGGTTTCAATGCAGCTGTTTTTTCATTGGTTGGGGGGAGGGGTGTAGCGGTGTGGGAAAGAGGGAAGCAAACGAGTCTCTTCCTTTGGTTTGCAAAGTGTGTTTAAGGGACAGAAAAATAGTTGAACAGGAAGATTAGAGCCCTTCAGGCTGAACTGGATAGTGCTAGGGAGGAACTTATGAGGTTAAGGGGGGGGGGGGAGAAGGGTGAGCAGGGATGGGAAGTGGTAGCAGGTAACAGGGGCCACAGAGAGAGTATAGTTCCTGACAGCTTCACAATTGGCACAACCAACAGATTTACCTTGCTACCACAGTTAAGTAAGGAAGAGGCTCCTTTAGAAGTAGGTAGGAAACAACAGACTTTCACTAGAAAACCAACGGTTTCAAAAAAGTAGATAGTAGGAGGAAAGTTCTGTTGTTAGGAAGTAGCCATGGAAGAGGTGTGGGCCAGATTTTGCAGGAAAAACTAGGAGACAGGTACCAGGTCACAAACTTTTTCAAGCCCAGTGCATGTCTAAGCCAGGTGGTAGAGGATATAGGATCCTTGTGTAAGGGTTTCACAAAACAGGATCATATTGTTATAGTGGGTGGGGTGGGAAACAGCATTGATAGGGATCAGGGCTACAGTAATAATTGTGACCTGGTTAAAATAGCTTCTGCAACGATCCAGACAAATGGTGGACTGTTGCCTACTTTCATGCGGTACGGTCGACCCCAATTGAACCGCTCTGTCAGGAGGGTCAATATGGAGATTGATCAACTGCTTAGGGCGGCTACACTGTCAGACATAGGTTTGGTTCCTGTTGATGCCATTTATAGGTGGCATTTCACTAAGTATCTCAATAGGAAAGGGAAGGGGAAACTAGCTGGGTTGATAGCAAGATCCTTAAGGGGGGACACGGCAATTCATGGAAGTACTTTTTTTTAGGCTAAGGTCAGTATCCAATGAGAAGCTAAGGCAGGCAGGTGCTAAAAACGTTGAAAAATCAAATGTTTCTCAGAAAAGTAAAGTATAAAATAATGTTACTATCTTTCACCAGAATATGGGGGGACGAAAGAATAAAATAGATGAGCTTTTGGTTTGTTTAGATGATATGGATACTGATAATATAATAGATACACTATCCCTGTCTGAGCATCACCTTGTGACTGATATGAAAATGTGAATGTCGGTGGATATAAATTAGATTCAAATGTAAGGAAAATAATAAAATAGGAGGAGTAGTTGCCATACATGTCAAAAGCTATCACAGTGCCAAAAATTTAGAAACAAAAAGTTTTGTGTAGAGCAGCATATTGAAGCATGTGCCTGCCAGCGTAAACTCAATGAGGATTATCTTATAATTGTAACAGTATATAGGTCCCCTCCAGGAAACTTTCAGCTATTTCAGGAAAACTTGGATGCCTTGTTGTGCTATCTGTTAGTTAGGGGGAAGCAAATTATTATTTGTGGTGATTTCAGTGTAGATTCACTGAAAGAGTGTAATTGGAAAAAGATCTGGAAGTCTTACTTGGCTCATTCAATCTGACATTTGTTATTGATTTTCCTACTCGGGTAGTAAAGGACAGCAGTATATTGATATATAACCTTTTTTATAGACCAAGATAAGTTTAACAACATAAATGCTTGTCTCGTTAAGAATGGTCTTTTTGATCATGGTGCACAGCTAGTAACAGTATATAGCTCCGTTCAGTAATTCGAAACAGTCCTCCAGAATTGTGCGCTCAATTAATGACTTAACAACTAGAAATTTCAAAGAAAGTCTATAGCAGTTAGATTGGGATGAGGTTTATAATGAACATGATGTTAAATTAAAATATAACTTATTTCACGATACATTTGTAAGGGTATTTGATAACTGTTTCCCCAAGAACTTAGTAAAATTTAATTGTAAGAAACCATGCAAAAACCATGGCTTACTAAAGAAATAAAAATATCTTGTAACCGAAAAAGGGAACTATATCTGTCCGCAAGAAAGAGTAATAACCCAGAAACAATAAAATATTATAAAAACTACTGTGCTACATTAAGAAACGTTATTAAAAAATCAAGAAGCATGTGCATCATGTCTGAGATTAGCTCCTCTGATAATAAAATTAAAACTATTTGGAATATTGTTAAAAGGGAGACAGGGCAACCAAGAGCACAGGAAGAGGGTATTACCATCAAAACAAATGAAAACTTTATTAACAAAAAGTCAGAAGTTGAAAACATTTTTAATGATCACTTTTTAAATGTTGTAGAGAAAATAGGATATAAATGTTTATTAGAAGGAGCAAGGCAATTAATGGAAGAGGCCATACCCACACAATTTTATACAATCGAAATTACACTCACCTCTCCCTCAGAAATTAGGAAAATACTAAACTCTCTCAAGAGTAAACGGTCATATGGAATTGATGCCATTTCCAGCAGGGTATTAAATCGTGTTCCCAGGAAATAAATAGGATTCTCAGTCATATTTGTAATAGCTCTCTAAAGCAGGGTATTTTTCCGGATAGACTGAAATATGCCATCGTTAAACCTTTGCATGAAAAAGGGGATACGTCCGATGTCAACAACTACCGCCCCATCTTACTTCTGACAGCCTTATCAAAACTTTTTAAAAAAGTAATGTATTCTCGAGTTGCTTCACATATTAGTAAAAATAAAGTTGTAACAAAATGTCAGTTTGGTTTTCAAAAACGTTTTCAACTGAAAATGCTATATATACCTTCACTGACGAAATATTAAATGCTGTGAATAACCGGACATCACCATTTGGGATTTTTTGTGATCTCTTAAAGGCTTTTGATTGTGTAAATCATGGGATTCTTTCCGATAAGCTTAAGTACTGTGGTATGACAGTGCACAAATTGTTAAAATCATACTTAACGGGAAGAGTGCTGAAAGTTGAAATAAGCAGTTCACATGATATAGATGAAACAATTAATTCCTCTAACTGGGGAATTATCAAAAATGGGGTCCCACAAGGTTCGGTCTTGGGTTCCTTGCTGTTCTTAATGACTTGCCATTCTACATTCACGAAGATGCTAAGCTAGTACTTTTTGCTGATGAGACAAGTACAGCTATCACACCTGACAAACAGGAATTAACTGATGAAATTGTAAATGATATCTTTCATAAACTTCTTAAGTGGTTCTCTACAAAAGGTCTCTCATTAAACTTTGATAAAACCCTGTATATACAGTTTCATGCAGTAAATGGCACGACAGCATTGATAATTTTAGACTTGAAAATATATCTGTAGGTAGGATATTCAAAATTTTTAGGTGTTTCCATTGACGAGGGACTGAATTGGAAGAAACATATTGATCTCCTGAAACGTTTGAGTTCAGCTACTTATGCTATCAGAGTCATTGCAAAATTTGATGATATACATCTCACTAAATTAGCTTACTGCGCCTATTTTCATTCATTGCTTTCATGTGGGATCATATTCTGGGGCAATTCAACATTGAGTAAAAAAGTATTCATTGCACAAAAACGTGTTTGCTGGAGCCCATCCTGCTGACATTTATTTAGGGATCTAAGGATCTTCATTGTAGCTTCACAATACCTATATTCACTCATGAAATTTGTTAAACAATCCGACCCAATTCAAAGTAATAAGAGTGTGCATAGCTACAACACTAGGAAAAAGGATAATGTCACTATTCAAGGTTAAATCTAACTTTGGCTCAGAAAGGGGTGAATTATGTTGCCACAAAAGTCTTTGGTCATTTACCAAGTAGCATCAAAAGTCTGACAGATAGCCAACTAGTATTTAAAAAGAAATTAAAGGAATTTCTGAATGGCAACTCTTTCTACAATGTAGATGAATTTTTAGATAAAACTTACTATAACAAAAAATCCTTAAAATATTAATTGTCAAGTGTAGACAACATTTACTAGACTGACACGTTCCACATCATTCCGAAATGTCGTATATACGATCTATGGAACAAGTATTAATCTAACCTAACGATGGAAATGAAACATTAAAAGTAATAAAAAAGATAAGTAGCTTCGCAACAAGATGACTGCTAAGAGCATAAAAAAAGAAAAAAAAATATCATGGGTCAAATGCTTTTGACTTAGTCTGAAACACATTAATGTAATAGTGGCCATCGTTCTGAAGCTACATATAGGGTTGACTATTCATTATTATAGCACTCGAGAATATTTTAATAGCGTGTAACACGTATTTCTTCCTGTATCTTTCAAGCAATTAAAAATTTTATGTGAATTTGTGTTTCGAAACCGTAGCTTGCTTCATAGAATCTCCAGCAAGCTAATATCCATTATAATGGACATAGTTATCTGCCCCCCTTTTAAATTTTCTACACATTCCGTCGTAAAAAAAATACGAACGTTTTAATGGACTATATGGTGTAACCATCCGAGAAGAGAAGCAGTCACTATAATCACTTAGTTCCAAATATCAGCTTTGTATATCTGTTGGCTTGGAAGGAGAGTTCTCTTCAAACTTTATGTATTTTTCGAAACTCGCTTATTAAATGTACCTGTTGTATGCTGTTTATGAAAGTGAAAAAGAGACTGAGGGTTAACTTTTAACAGGCTTAAACAGTTCCTCTCACAAGCATTCTATCACTGGTAAACTTTCTTGAAATTAACTAGTAATTGATGCTTTTGACACGAATAAAAGAAATAAAAAAATAAAATTAAAAAAAAACTACCTGCCAAAGACGAAACTTCCCATGACGTGTAAAAACACTTGTTGCATGAAGAAAGTCAGTGTTAAGGCTGTTCAGCTTTCCTCTAACATCACAGAAAAACCTTTTCAAATAAGCATCAGAATTAGTACAGTTTAAATTAAGAAACAGTATATGATAAAAGTGATACGTGCCTAATAAAACTGTAATTTGATGAGTAAATCACGAAATAATTGCTTTCTCTGTAATGCTTAATTACAATGATCGAGCCCAGTAATCACTTAAAAAATGATTAAAAAGAAATCGAAAATGCTTGTGAGTTTCCTTCCATTTTCTTCTTTTTGGGAGGTAATAAGTTTTGATTCAAAATAATTCGGCATGGTTGCCGCCAGATCTCATGTGGATATGCTGTCGTACGTTGCTGCATTTTAATGTGCAAAGTTTTTACATCTTAGAGCTGCAGCTGGCTCATGTAGCTGAAACTAGTATTCTAATCTAATATATAAAATTAATGTTTGTTTGTATTTTATGCATGGCCATACCGTACATCCGATTGTGATAAAACTTTGTCAACTCATTACTTGCACTCGCGCAATGGTTATAGGCATACTAAAATTAACTTCGTATGGTGCATGGCGGGGGGGTGCTTTACAATTACTTTTCTTACGCCTTCACTCTGAAATGACTGGACGGATGTGAACGAAATTTATCAACTTATACATGATACATGGCCTACCTTTCGTAGGACACCGTATGGTGCGTGGCGGAGGGTACCTTACAGTAGGTTAACACGTTTGTTACTCTTCTATGTGAAACGGCTAGACTAAATTGAATGCAATGTGGAATGAAGATAGCTTATATCCCGAATTAATTTATGGCCTACCTTTCGTAAGCCTCCGTAGGGTTCGTCGCAACAAATATCCTAACTGTTTGGTCACCACGAAAGTCAGCACATAAATTAAGGAGATTTTTATAATTGCAAACCAGTGGATTTAGCATGTGAAGGGTATTTTGCGACATGGAGACCGTCATCATGAGCAGTCACCATGAAACCTGGCGAATATATGTATGTTTTCATTAGGAGGGTGAGGAGACGGACAGAAATGGAAGGGAGGAGACGGACAGAGAGAGGGTAGAGGAGGATACAGCGAGGGGAGATGAGGAAAATGAGAGAGGGGAGATGGTAACAGACAGATGAAAGGAGATGAACAGAGGGAGGGGGAGGAAGAACTGGACAGAAAAAGCGACTGGAGGAGACGGAAAGGGTTGGGGGGGGGAGCAGGTGAACAGAGGGAAGGGAAAGGAGGAGACGGACTGATGGAAGATTGGAAACCTCATACATATTTCTTCGTTTGTTAGTATTTTGCTAGCTCCCATAGCGTTCATCTGAATGCGATAAAACTTCTTTGACTTACTTCTTGCGAATATTATGGACATAGTACAGTTAACTTAGAGTTGGTGGCGCGCGTGTTGTACTGGCAAATGTATTTGAAGGGCCATTGAAGTAGTACATGCAATTAAAGAAGCTATCACTTTCAAATTTCAAACTTTATTTGCGCAATTATTTCTTCTGATGTAGCAAACATAAAAAGTGCTTAATCTAATCGATTTCTAATCCTTAATACAAAACTTGCCACAAATCACGTATCTACAACGTGTATAACATCAGCAAACATAATAGGGTACAGTTGTTTTGATCTATACCTGCGCTAGGTTGGCAACGTATTGCATGTTATCCTTCCACGTAAGCTTTCCTCTCGAGCCAGACGCCAAGGTATCAGATTTTTCGTGAAAATGTATGGGGTATGTGTGCAGCGTTATTTGTCTGCAAAGGCGGTATTTGTGCAGGTGTTTCGGCTTACGCGTGAAGAGAATTGCCGCACACATACCGACCTTCACCTTAACACGCAATTTTTTCTATCCCCCCCCCCTCCGCCACCCTCTTTTTTTAAGACTAACAGGCTCTCAAGGACTTTAATAGCTGGCTGCTCCATCACCGCGATGGCCGGGACGCGAGGTATAAATTTTACAACCCCTCTTTGTGCATCTGACACCTGCATTCTGTTACGTAAGCGGGCAGTTCCTTATTATCTGGCCAAGACAGGATCCATTATAGAGGGTCGGGCAGATATAAGTGACCCCGAGAACAGAATTCCATGGTACAAAGAAATACAGCAGAGGAAAAGAAATACCTGACTAAACTGACTGTAGAAGACGCTGAAAGTCACTTCTGGGCCCGGCTCATCAAGGAATGGAGCTGTATATAAACTGGGCTGCTGGAATTGCTGCGGTTTCATCCGAAATGTTCTGCAGCAGTTCTTCGAGTCACGTACTGACGGTTGAGGTGGTCTGGGTGCACAGCAACGTCCACGAGCAAACTGACTTCTGCTGACATATTTCTGTCACGCTTGAAGGTTGTCTAAATGTGTTCCGAGATTCTGCGGCTCTAAGGATCAAGCCCCCACAATCCCGTACGCGGCCGACTGCGAACAGCGGCCAAATTGAAGAGCGCTTCGGCGGCCCTTATGGTGGCAAACTTCCGCGCGAACTTTAAATGTGCGTAAGACTCTTTTGGTTAGAGTGTGTATTCATTCGAGTTAAGTCGCGAATACTATGTCTCATTGAAATATATAGCTACAACATTTCTTCATACTCTTTAAATATACAGCAATTATCGGTTGTGTGTAAATTTATTACACATGCTGTGTACAAATCAGTCAACAGCGATTCTTCTTACTAACTAAACAGAATTACAACATTTAGTTTTTAAGCGATCTATGTGCGGCATCTGAACGGAACTTATGGACACGATTTTTGGCACTTTTTCAGTATATTCTACGACGGTGAAACTATTGTGCAAAAATTAATTTCGGAAGAGTTTCACAACACTGTAGATCTTTACTTGAGAGTCTGCTGCATTATCCAATATTACTTGAGTGTCTGCTGTATTATCCAATACTTAGATCTTTTATAGCATCAAAAAATGAAACAGGGCTGTCTGAAACAGCTAATGTCAAAAAGCGTCTGTGAAAATGAAATATTCCGTTAGATATAACTGTAAAAAGCCGTCTTACCTTGTGAATAAGGCAACCAACCACTACCAAATTCTTTTAAGAACACGAAGTACGCCATAACTTTTTCTTAACTAAGTGCATCTAACATTTGCATTAGGGTATCTAGCATTTTTAATGCAGCATCAACTGCTGAAACGGCAGCAACTATCGTCATAGGATTCACCTTCACAATATGCAACCAGTATGGCTATGTGTCATTCATATTTAGAACTATACTCAGTTCTGCAAACCTCTTGCAGTTGTTATACCTATATGTGAAGCAGATGACCTTTGAATTCTTTGTTACAATTTGCTAATATTGATTTCATGAAAAAACGTTCGAACTACAATGAGGCAACTGATCTTGTGACACCAATAGCTCGTTTATAAGATATACCAGTATTGTAAAAACCTGTTACTTATTTAATTCGGTCCCATATTTATTTCACTAACAACCTTTAAAGCAAAGAATATTTATCTCTGAACACAGATAATAGGACTACTTGTATTCCTGAGAAATAAAAATTGGAAGGTAGTATTCGTTCTTTTTATTCCTTTCCTAAATCGATTTAACTAGTTTAACGCTGAGCAGCTGTTACCATCGTGCTTCATACTTAGGGTTACCAGACGTCCTCTTTTACCCGGACATGTCCTCTTTTTTGGACCCTAAAAATGGTCCGGCCGGATTTTTAGGAAAATGGGGAAATGCCCTCTTTTTTGCGTTATGCAACTGTTTCAACTAGAAAATGCGTAAATACAACTCTCTGAAGTGTCACAATCACTAAATCTAGATAATTTAACCGTTCTTTAAACAATGTGGTTTTTTTCTAGATTTTTCTCTATGCCGCCGCTGCTCTGAGGTAAAGCTACTTTAGAACAATTGATGTCGCCGAATAGGAGCTACGAGGCAGCCAATTAAGAACACATGTCTGCAACAATGCAAGATACACCGGGTCCTAAGAATTTCACGTTAGAACGATTATTTACAGTTGTCTGTCGGTTGCTGTGAAGGGAAGCAATGGTCACGTTTCATCGAAATAATGCCAAAACGCAAATGTGTCTTCAGTGAAGAACTACAAAAACGCTCTCTTGACTTCAGGGCTGGAAGAAACAGGCGCGAGGCAGAATGTCTTATCTGCCAACCAGGTACATTCGTTTCAATTGCCAACAAAGGTACGGTTTATTATCTTGGAACCGTTTGTACGTAAGCAGCAATTATGAGAGTGGAAATTCGGTTAAAATCGTTCAGTGTTTATGCCTTGAATCATTTATGATAGAGTGTATAATTATTATTTGCAGGGGGTTTGGCCCTAGAAGCTCACCAATACACGGGTAAACACAGAATGTCATGCGCTCGTACTTGTTAATTCTGTGTTTTTTCACGACTCTGTATTGAGTCTGTTAAGGGAATTATAAGTGTGCAGTATAATTATAAAGATGTCTCTTGTGTACAGTTTTATGATTGTTGTTGTCGTCTTCAGTCCGCAGACTTGTTTGATGCAGCTCTCCACGCTAGCCTGTTCTGTGCATTATTTGTTGCAAAACAAGGAATTACTTTCACAAATTGCGTCATCAAATAAATATATGAAATTACCATCAGAAATTGGGTCATCAAACAAAATATCAGATTACTTCAAGGTATAATGATACATATGAAAAAGACTAGTTTACTCATGTGATTCGGTTAGGGGCCTACTGTTTGTATTAAAATATGCCTCATTTTACTGTAATATTGTATGATTAAATCAACTGATATGAAATGCTTCAGCTGCAAATCATACAGTGCAGTACACACAGTAGAATTCCAAACTCTTCCCTTTATCCGTAGGCTTTCTCAAGAGGGAGTGTTGTGTGACACCAAAAATTAGACGCTCATTCTATGTCGAGCTGGGGCTCGGCAGTTCTGTGTGTTGTCTGCCTACCACACTTGTTGCAAAACAAAAAATTACCTTCAGAAATTGGGTCATAAAAAAAAGATTACTTCAAGGTATAATGATACATATGAAAATGGAATGTTCGTTATACATAAATTTAAAACTTATTCAAAACTTCATACAAATGAGGTCAGATGCCATAGTCTGCATTGGTATTTTACCATGCGTCAGTTTAGGACCAAAAAAATAAATAAATAAAATAAAAAATAAAAAAAATAAAAATAAAAAACATTTCAAAAAGAGTGCTTGAATATAAATCGATTTAAAGCTTTTGTCCTAAAAACTGAGTAGTTTCTGATAATATTTTGCGAGTCTTTGTACTGTAAATAAAAAGTTTATTTCAATCATTGCTTTTTCCCCCAGCTGTTACATATTCCATTCACTCACTAGAAGCAAATCATGTATATAGTCATGTCAGACTGATCCTAAATGGGCTGATAGCTACTTCAGGGTATGGTTAGATAATTTTTACATCTACTTTATTCTTGATGATTTTACAATGAACAGTATTGCGATTTCCATAATTGATGAATAGTAAACAAAGGGAAAAAAAGAAAGTGAATGTTTCAAATGTTTGTATAGCTTATGGGACTTAACTACGGGATCATCAGTTCCTAAACTTACAAATAAGCTAATATTAAGGACGGCACAAATATCCATGCCCGAGGGGGGATTCGAACCCCCGACCAAAGTGGCCGTGCAGACCGTGACTGGAGCGCCTTAGTCCCCTCGGCCACCGCGGCCGGCAAGGTGAATGCAGAGGTGATCAGCAAGGTGTCAAATTAGTTAAGAAAAGTCGCAATCGGGAGGACGGTGGTTCAAATCAACGTAATCCCATCGAGTTTTAGGTTTTCCGTTATTTCCATAAATCACTCCATGCAAATGCCGGGATGTTTCCTTTGAAAGGGCACGGCCGATTTCCTTCTCCATCCTTAACCAAAAAGGGACTGATGACCGTAGTAGTTTGATCCCTTCAAAACCTCAATCCCCCTCTCCCGAAACCAATCAACCAACGAAGTGTGTAAAAATGTTCACCACTTAAGACGAAAATTACAAGCGGTGAAAAAATGAAATGTTAGGATTTCACAGCTATGTAGTCATGTAATTGGTTCCACGGATGTCAATATTTAATGTTGCTTAATTTGTAAGAAGATGAAAAAACCACAATATGCATTAAATGTAGTAAAAAAAAAGATTCTTATAACATTGGGTAGCCACCAGTACTTGCGATATAAATACGATTTTGTCACAGCTTCAAACTTAATATTTTTATAAGACTGTATTTGAAGACTTCATGAAAACAGTATATCACATCATTTCCTCATTTGAACATGAAGGTAGAGGTCGTGAAAATGGTAATGAAAAAAAATGTATTAGCGACTGTTGCATTTCCCCTTTTTTTGTTTCACTTTTTGGGCAACAGTGAGCAGTGACGCCCTAGAAGGCTCCAAGTTTCCTGCCAGCTCCACAACATCAATGGAGCTAAAAGAAGACCGAAACTAGTCGAAAAAATTAATTTTTGCACTCTAGACTGTTGCATTCCTGAACCGCAAAAATATCTTTTTTGGCTTTTTTGATCTGTTAGGCCCACAACATTATATATTTTCAATGACATTGTGTAATTAAAACTCCAAATGCAGCTTTAGCAGTTTCTATTTGTTACTATCGGCATCTATTTCGTCTTGAATGGCATAATCAGGTATTTGTGAAAATATGACGACACAAAAACAAATCACAAACACAAACTAGATTCCAACTGCAAATATTACGAAAATTATAAATTAAATGCATGTAACCGATACAAAATCTGTCAAGGAACTGTCAAACGGTAATTAATTATATATACCAATATTGCTCCAATAAGAACGTAAGAGTACAAAATAACTTGACAGCATCAAAACCACCGATATACACTACTGGCCATTAAAAATGCTACACCAAGAAGAAATGCAGATGATAAATGGGTATTCATTGGACAAATATACTAGAACTGGCATGTGATTACATTTTCACGCAGTTTGGCTGCATAGATCCTAAGAAATCATTACCCAGAACAAACATCTCTGGCCGTAATAACGGCCTTAATATGCCTGGGCATTGAGTCAGACAGAGCTTCGATGACGTCTACAGGTACAGATGCCCATGCAGCTTCATCACGTTCATCAAGAGTTGTGACTGGCGTATTGTGACGAGCCAGTTGCTCGGCCACCATTGACCAGACGTTTTCAATTGCTGAGAGATCTGGAGAATGTGCTGGCCAGGGCAGCGGTCGAACATTTCCCGTATCGTGCATTATCCTGCTGAACTGTAGGGTTTCGCATGCATCGAATGAGGGGTAGAGCCATGGATCGTAACTCATCTGAAATGTAACTGCCACTGTTCAAAGTGCGTCGATGTGAACAAGAGGTGACCGAGACGTGTAACCAGTGGCACCCCATACCATTACGCCGGGTGATACGTCAGTATGGCGATGACCAATGTGCGTTCACCGCGATGTCGTCAAACACAGATGCGACCATCATGATGCTGTATACAGAACCTGCGAAAAATGGAAGTTTTGCCATTCGTGCACCCAGGTTCGTCGTTGCGTCCCTGATGCAGCGTCAAGGGTAATCGCAGCCATGGTCTCCGAGCTGATAGTCCATGCTGTTGCAAACGTCGTCGAACTGTTCCTGCAGATGGTTGTTGTCTTGCAAACGTCCCCATCTGTTGACTCAGAGATCGAGTGTGGCTGCTCGATCTGTTACAGCCATGCGGATAAGATGCCTGTCATCTCGACTGTTAGTGATACGAGGCCGTTGGGATTCAATACGTTCCGTATTGCCCTCCTGAACCCACCGATTCCATATTATGGTAACCGTCATTGAATCGCGACCAACGCGAACAGCAATATCGTGATACGATAAATCGCAATCGCGATAGGCTACAATATGACCTTTATCAAAGTCGAAAACGTGATGGTACGCATTTCTCCTCCTTACACGAGACATCACAACAACTTTTCACCAGGAAACGCCGGTCAACTGCTGTTTTTGTATGAGAAATCGGTTGAAAACTGTCCTCATGTCAGCACGTTGTAGGTGTCGTCATCGGTGCCAACCTTGTGTGAATGCTACGAAAACTAATCATTTGCATATCACAGCATCTTCTTCCTGTAGGTTAAATTTCGCGTCTGTAGCACGTCATCTTCATGGTGTAGCAATATTAATGGCCAGGAGTGTATATGGGTGTCAAGACCAACAGGCGTATGTAACACGTTTTTATAAATTTAACTTATAGTTAGTTATAAAATTCGATATATTACACTGAAAACATGTACTTTTTCACAGATAACATGATGATGTCATTCAAGTTGAAATAGATGCCTATAGATAGAAATTGCCTTATAAGGCAGTATTTGAGTTTTAATTAAATAATGTCGTAAAAAAATGTTGTTTCATAAAATTAAACTATTAATTATCTCCGAAAAGTAGGCACTTGTTTTGCAACCGAAACACGTCACAATGAGGCAACAAAATATATTTGCAAATAACTGACAAAATTTCTTAAGTTTAGGATCACTTAGTCAGGAATCGATGTGGACAATTTGCAAAGCAACTATGCTTTAAATAACATCTATTTATGTATTTGTAAGTACTATGGTAAATAAATTAATGAA
Source organism: Locusta migratoria (assembly GCA_026315105.1). Classification (NCBI taxonomy): domain Eukaryota; kingdom Metazoa; phylum Arthropoda; class Insecta; order Orthoptera; family Acrididae; genus Locusta; species Locusta migratoria. The sequence goes on from CM048749.1 coordinate 344,386,580, forward strand.
AATTACTCTTGTAATTCCTACTGTAAAAAATAAGTTCCTAGTATCAGAACAGCAAACAGTTGCTCAGTTGAAGCTTTATTCGATTAAAATGTATCGTTAAGACGTTGGAGGATACCTGATATCTAGATGGAAGACTGCTTGGGGCAGCTCTTAACTACAAAGTAAGAGTCATCAAATAAAAAGGCAACGCTAGATGTGTATTGTATCATGCAAATTGTGAGCTGCTCAGAGACCGGACAGCGCAAACGCGCCGTGCCCAATGGCGCGGTGGAGTAGCCGAGCGGTCTAAAGCACCTCGTGGAGGTTCGAGTCCTCCCTGGGGCATGGGTGTGTTTGTTTGTCCTTAGGTTAGGTTACCTAGGTTGAAGTAGTTTGGAAGCTACGGACTGATGAGCACGCAGTTTCGTCCGATAGATTTACAAACATTTGAACATTTGAACCGTGCTGCATCTGAAGCTCCGCAGAGCCGCGTCGACAGCAGTCTGCTTCAGAATTTCGTTCCTCTCTCCACAAAAATCCTCTAGGAGGGCAGTACTTCAGCCAGACTCTTACTACAGTTACCAGCGATTTCTGTCTACACAAAATGAAGCATTCTTCCATAGCCAGCCCGCTACAAATGTTGCTCCAATTTATTAAACTAAATAAAGAATAAAAATGAAAAAATGTCGCACGTGACTGAAAAGCCACAATATTTTCATGATTTAACGCTATATATGTAAAAATTATAATTTATCTTAATTTCAGTTAGGTAAATGTCGAATAATCTATACCACCTTCGAAAATTTTTGTATGACTTTAGAAATGTCCTTTTTTTTTTTTTTTTTTTTTTTTTTTTTTTTTTTTTTTTTTTTTTTTTTTTTTTTTAAAAGGTCGTCATCTGGTAACCCTATTCATACCAGAAAAGCCAAACAATACAGACGTGACTACCAACTGCCTATATATACTGCAGTGACTTTATAGTACTCGATTTACCTGCCAACAACACTCGTATTTATATGTCTTTTTCTATGCATGTGACTGGCACGCAGATTAGAGGATCTTAAACAAAACAGTAATTTCCTTTGAATGAACCCATCAGAATGATGTACAGTTATTTAGTGACTTGATTGTTTAAAATAATACCAACCAAATACTAGTGATTAATTCCACAAATTAGACTTTAATTAAAATTAATGATTTCTTTAAAGATTTCCAGAATACAAAATATACAATTTTTGGAGTATGTCTCTTTCTATTCACATTACTGGCACACAGATTAGGGGACCTTACAAAGAAACAGAGTTTTCCTTTGAATAAACTCATCAGAATGATGTACATTTGTTTAGTGAATTTATTGGTTATTATGGTTAGAAATACACAAATAAAATACTAGTGATTACTGTTTTGCAAATTGGACTTACGTTGCTCTTAAAGGTTTCTTTCGGGATTACTGAAATGCAAAATCTTCTGTTTATGTCTTCGAAGTCCAGCTATTGAAGGACGTTCTTTCTATGCACATGACTGACAAATTAGTAAGTCGTTTCTGTAGCATAGTCGTTCGTAATTCATTTTTTATTCTCTTGAACTGGGAAAATGAACGCTCTCCACTGCAATTGGTTACCATTAGACAAAGAAATATCCGGGTAGCAACTTCTACATTCAGAAAGGTTTCTTCTGTTTTATCTGCTTTTATTAAAGATTGTAAGGATGATATACTTAGCTCTGGAGTTACTTATAGAATGTTTTTCAAATACTGTTTTAAATGAATACATTCTGATGTGAGCTCATCAGCATTAACGACTGCATGATAAAATTCTGCAAATTCTTAGCACCTGTTTCTCAACTGTTCAGAATCGATTTGTTTTAAATGAGAAAGAAACCTAAAATGTTCTAGGAGGCTGGTGAATGTCGCTTCAAACTAGAATCCAATGTGTTGATTATAGGCAAAAAAACTTCTACACTAAATTTTTCATTGACAACAAGCTGAACAGTCTCTGACGAATCTTCGGATATGCTTGCTGCAAATTCTCGTCCTTTGGGAATTACCCTTATAGTCAGGACCTGGATTTTTGTCTTTGGCTGAGGATTCATACTGGACGAACTACTATGTGCAGACCTGATGAAATCGGAAATAGATGCTGCAATGTCTATTTTGAAGGTACTACTTTGTAAAGTTACTATATTGTTGATAGTTCTCAAAAGGTTTTTTATTTCCTTGCAAAGGCTTTGAGCTTCATTTCTTGTTTCCACTCGCTGATCAGTGTTGCTACTAATTGACTTTAAAGCTTCAAAAATATCATTGTAGCCATGACGCTAAGCGTTAAGAGCGTCAGCACGAGCAGACCATCTGGTTTCAGAGATGGACTTCAGAACTTTATTTGCACCTAAACATTCTATCAAAAATTTCCATCGATTGTTCGAAGTTGATTCTCTGGTCCGAACGGATAAACCACTACCCAATCTGGAATTGCTAGCAGTTCTGTGTCTAACGTAACAATCAATTTTACTGTCAATTTAGATGAAGTCCCGTGTGTATAATCTGCAGGTTCTTAATTCCATATGAGGTAGTCCCAGAGACTACCTATGTACGTAATAGAAATTGCATGTGCAATTGATTAAATAAGATTAGACGAATTCAGAACTTACTTTTTGAGTTGAAACATACGTTTATTGAGCGTTCGTGATACATACAAAAATTCCATATAAAAATATGACAATTCTAATCCATAACCAGAATACTCCAACCTCCACCAGCAAAGAACAACCAATCTCTCTTCCTACCAATTACATACAGATTTTATATGTTCTGAAAAATACTTTACATTAAATTTGTGATCAATGATTATATTATTGATACATTTTAAATACTGCAAACTTCCTAATTAGTCTTGAATTTAATTCACAACATAACAAAATACTTTACTGATAATGACGTGATTAACAAATGTACCTATGTGACGCATAGTACTGACAGGTATCTTACACACTTCATTCAGTAACAGCAAACAGTTAAAAATTTGATGGAAGCGAAGCAGACATACTAATGACTGAAAGTGTCAGAACAATGAAAATTAAATTTTGTGAAGGTGACAAACAACAAAGTTACGCCACAAATTAAAATTCGCTCCTGTCTCAGCTCATTTGACAAATGATCTGGTTAGCCACAAATAACCTTAATGCGGCTTCTGAAATAGAAACTTCATTGCAATGCCTAACGACATGTGAATTTAGTTTCATCTGCCCCTCTGAAGCAAAGGCCGCTTCAGATTTTATATGCTTTTTGCTTTTTGAAATGATTCAATAAATACGCCAGAAGCGAATTTAAATTACGCTGGCAAAATCGACATCGCGCACTAGAAGGATCGGCGGGGATCTCAAAAGCCAGTATTTCAATTCTTTGTTGCTAAGCCACTCTTTTCTAAGCTTTTGGATGTAATTTTCGTCCTTTTGCTTTGACGTTTTTAGGGCGCACTTAGTAAAAAAGTAAATAAAATCACTGTTTACACTGAGATCAACTGCAACGTAGAGATTAACATTTTAGTACTATGCACAGTATCGAGGCGACAGCTAAACTTCGGTCCAGGGTAAAAGATTTAAAATTGTAATACTTAACACTGTTCCGACGCGACAACAGAACTTCGGTGACCAGGGAGACTCGTACATGCAATAATAAAAGCAAAGAACTAAGAGTGGGAAGGATTGTTCTGTTGTGTTTAGACAGGTGAATCACTATATCGAAATCGATTATTAAACTTCATGCTTATGCAATAAGCACATGAACGATAGGAAGTATAATAGAAACAATGAATTAAACAGAAAAATATTGTTGGAGGCAAAGGTACACAAATCCCTTAAAAATCCGTTGAGTGCTAAATGACAATTTTAACCCGCTGACTGTGTGTAAAATCCGTCAAACTTGGCGTAAATTCCTCTAATTTGGCAACCCTGCTCAGAAGTGTGTTTCTGAAGCCAATCGGTAGCGATTGGTGTGTTGCCGGGTGTGGCATTGTCGTGCTGCAGCTGCGCACGTCCTTCGGAACGCACAGTGGACATGAATAGTGTAGGTGACTAGCCAGGATGCGTACGTACGTGTTGCTTATCAGTGAACCTGTACACGCCCCACACTACAGCAAATGCTGCACCAGCTTGAACAGTCCCTTGCTGACATTCAGAGTACATTGATTAATGCGATGTCTCCATACCAGCACACATCAATTCGCTCGATACAATTGGAAACGAGACCAAGCAATATGTTAGCAGTCATCAAGAGTCCAATCCATCAAAAGGTGCGTGGCGGAGGAGTACTCAGTACCAATACTAGCCCTCGCACCGCACTCTTGTTTCCAATTACCTTCCACTGCACACTGGGGTCTACTGAACCCCAGAAATATTTTATCAGATATCAAGTGTTCCAAGCTCATTAATATATACATTGAAATGTCTTATGTATCTGGAACATTGTAAATAACTATTTAGTTACCTGTAGTGATTTTTTTATCATTAAAACTATGAGTCACGAATGATATTAATAAAATGTGCATAGTATTATTAATAAAATGTGTTTTATAACTATATGTTTAGCTTTCTTATATTTGAAAGTATATAATGCAACAGAATATCTTAATGACTTAATTTAGTTATTACAATGAGTAACATATGGTATTTACACTTCAACATAATGTATAAATTCAACCTGAGTCTGAACTTCAATGTACAAAGTAATATATTGTGATATAATATAATGGCTTATTTGATATTTACAGTATATTTTGGCATAGGAGGTTTACAAAATTACTATTGCAGCATATTTGTGCACAAACATATAATAAAGATGAAAATAATGTATATTAGAATGAAGTCAAAAACTAACTAATATATGTCACTGACATGGTCCGTGAGCACACTCGGTACAAATTATGGCTCTATGATCATCACAGATCGCCCTTTTACAATCCTGGCAACACATTTCGGTTTTTGTGTCCCTTTTTCTCGAATATAGTGAACCATAAGTGAGCTACACGGAATGAACACTGGGATAATCAAGACCACACGGGCGTTCAGCAATCTTTACAGCTTGACAGTAGTGCAACAACAATGCGGATGTTTGAGTTAACATCATGTACGTGTAGGCAGTGTTACCAACCTAATGTACACCAAGTTTCAAAAACTTTCAGTCAACGTACTCTCTATAATACACAACACAAATTACGCTGGGGTCCCTAGGACCCCAGTGTGCGGTGCGAGGGCTAGTCATTTACTTTCCTGTTCCACACCCATACATAACGAGGAAAAACGAATTGTTGTATGCCTCCGTACGAGCCGTAATCTCTCTGATCTTTACGCGAAATGTAGGTCGGCGGCAGTAGAATCGTTCTGCAGTCCACCTCAAATTCCGGCCCTCTAAATTTTCTCAACAGCGCTTCTCGAAAAGAACGTCGCCTTCCCTCCAGCGACAACCATTTGAGTTCCCGAAGCATTTGAGTAACACTCACGAATTGATCAAATCTACCAGTTACAATCATAGCCGCTTGCCTCTGTACTGCGCTTGCATCCTCCTTTAAACCGATGTGCTGCGGATCCCAAACACTTGAGCAACACTCAAGATAGGGTCGTAAAAGCGTTTTATATGCGGTCTCCTTTACAGACGAATCATACCTTCCCAAAATAAACCGGAGTCGACCATTCGCTTTCCCCACGACTGTCCTTATGTGCTCGTTCCATTTCATATCGCTGTTCATCGTTACGCATAGATATTAACAGACAACTCTCTGTCAAGTAGCACACTACAAACGCTGTATTCGACCATTACAGGATTGTTTCTCCTGCTCATCTGCATCACCTTACATTTTTCTTCATTAAGCGCTACTTGCCATTCCTCACACCACCTAGAAATTTGGTCCAGGTCATCCTGCATCCTACTACAGTCATTCAATGACGACACCCTCTTGTACACTACAGCATCATCAACAAACAGCCGCAGATTGCAACTCACTCCTCCGTCATATTATTTATGTAGATAAAAAATAATAGAGGGCCTATCATACTTTCCTGGGGCACCCCTGATGATACCCTAGTCTCTGATGAACACTCGCCATCGAGACAAAGTACTGGGTTCTATTATTTAAGTAGTATTCGTATATTTGGGTACCAATTCCATAAGCTCTACATTCGTTAGCAGTCTGTAGCGCGGTATGATGTCAAATTCCTTTCGAAAATCGAGAAATATACAGTCTGTCTGTTGCCCTTCATCCATAGCACGCAAGATTTCATGAGAGAAAAGGGCATGCTGGGTTTCGCACGATCAATGGTTCCTAAAGCCGTGCTGATTGATGGTCAGAAGCTTTTCCGTCTCAAGCAAATTTATGTATTAGAACTGAGAATATGTTCAAGAATTCTACAATGATATAGGTCCGCCGCGGCGGAGCGGCTGAGCACATTGAGGCGCTATGCTACGAAGCTCGAGGCCGTTCCCCGTCGGGGGTTCGAATCCTCCCTCGGGCGTGAATGTTTGTGTCGTCTTTAGTATAATGTAGTTCATAAGAAGTTTGTACGTTTAAGGACAGATAAGCAAGCAGTTACGTCCCTTAAGCTTAAAAACTTTTGAACATTTTGATACAGGTCTGCAGTATCATGGTTCCGTTGTTTTGCCCTTCTTATACACGGACGTTACCTGTGCCTGTCCCTTCACAGGGGCCGAAAATCATCGTGCCGTACAGTCAGCAAGGGTATACAACTGGCACTTCGGCTACCAAAACCCAAATCGATGATGTTCGGTTGAACGGTTCGCACGCAGTACTGAAACCCGCAGCAATTCGCGGAATGGTTGTACTTATGCCGTATTGAACGGCTCTCTTCAGTCGTCATAGGCCCCATACTTACATGACTTTTTTCCGGCCGCAGTGATATCTGAATTTGACGTTTTATGGGATTTCGGATATGTACGGGAAAACCACCACCTCGGAGATGCTGTGTCCCATCTGTAGTGCGCCGACTACAACACCGCGTTCAGAATCAGTTAAATCTTGAAGACCTGACACTGTAGCAGCATTAACCGATCTAACGCCTACTACAGACACCTGTTGTCTTATATAGGTGCTGCAAACCGCAACGCAGTCCTCTGAGTGTTTACATCAGTGGCGGATATATTTATTATTATTATTATTATTATTATTATTATTATTATTATTGCACATTTGCCGCAGCAGGGTGTTTAAATTTTGCCGCTCCTACCGACCTCTACAATTCCATACCTTATTTTACAATGACAGTAATTACGATTTTTTATCAATCAAATTGTAATTTTATGTATTGTGCACTATCGTCCTAATTGCACTACATTTTTCTGTAATTAGTATCACTGTGAAATAGGGGATGGACGTATCACGTCCTAGATTATTTTTACAACCCAACCATTTCGTTCAGACAGCACACGTACTACTTTTTGTGTTTATATCTGAGCGTATAAAAACATAGTCATATACTACTTATGATGTGACGTAACGTATACCTTAATATCACAGTCTAACATACACAGTAGCAACAGTTACTGCTGTGAAAGTTGAAGACAACTGACAGTTGGAACAGCGCTCCTAGTGATGGGCAAGGCGCCTAATATTATATATATATATATATATATATATATATATATATATATATATATATGCTAATAATATAATATACTAATAGTATCCACTCCCATGAACCACAGACATTGCCGAGGTGGGGAGGCTTGCGTGCCTCAACGATACAGATAGCCGTACCGTAGGTCAACCACAGCGGAAGGGTATCTGTGGAGAGGCCAGACAAACGTGTGGTTCCTGAAGAGGGGCAGCAGCCTCTTCAGTAGTTACAGGGGCAACAGTCTGGATGATTGACTGAGCTGGCCTTGTAACATCAGCTAAAGTGGCTTTGCCACACAGCTACTGCGAACGGCTGAAAGCAAGGGGAAACTACAGCCGTTACCTTTCCCGAGGACATGCAGCTCTACTGTATGAACATATGATGATAGCATCCTCTCGGGTAAAATATTCCGGAGGTAAAATAGTCCCCCATTCGGATCTCCGGGCGGGGACTACTCAGGAGGATGTGATCATCAGGAAAGACAATACTGCCATTCTACGGGTCGGAGCGTGGAATGTTAGATCCCTTAATCGAGTAGGAAAATTAGAAAATTTAAAAAGGGAAATGGATAGGCTGAAGTTAGATATAGTGGGGATTAGTGAAGTTCGGTGGCAGGATGAACAGGATTTCTGGTCAGGTGAGTACAGGATTATAAATACAAAATCAGTTGGGGGTATCACAGGAGTAGGATTGATAATGAATAAGAAAATAGGAATGCGGGTAAACTACTATGACCAGCACAGTGATCGCATTATCATTGTCAAGATAGATACGAAGCCAACACCGACAACAGTAGTACAGGTTTATATGCCAACTAGCTCTGCCGATGATGAGGAAATCGAAGAAATATATGAGGAGCTAAAGGAAATTATTCAGACAATTAAGGGAGAGGAAAATTTAATTGTTATGGGAGACTGGAATTCGGTAGTAGGACAAGGAAGTGAAGGGAAGATAGTAGGTGAATATGGTCTGGGCAAAAGGAATGAAAGAGGAAGCCGCCTGGTAGAATTTTGCACAGAACATAATTTAGTTATAACAAACACCTGGTTCAAGAATCACAAAAGAAGGTTGTATACGTGGAAGAGACCAGGAGACACCGGAAGATATCAGATAGATTTTATAATGGTAAGACATAGATTTCGGAATCAGGTTCTACAGTGTAAGACATACCCAAGGGCAGATATAGACTCTGACCATAACTTGTTGGTTATGTACTGTAGTCTTAAACTAAAGAAACTACAAAAAGGTAGGAAAATAAGGAGATGGGACCTGGATAAATTTAAGGAACCTGAGGTTCTTAAAAATTTCAGAGGGAGCTTTAGGGAACAATTGACAGAAACGGGGGGAAATAAAACAGTAGAGGAGGAATGGGTAAAATTGAGAGATGAAATAGTGAAGGTAGCAGAGGACAAAATAGGTAGGAAGGAAAGACCTACAAAAAATCCTTGGATATCACAGGAGATACTAAATTTAATCGATGAAAGGAGAAAATATAAAAATGCAGTAAATGAAACAGGCAAAATGGAGTACAGACGACTAAGAAATGAGATTGTCTGGAAGTGTAAAATGGCTAAGCAGGAGTGGCTAGAAGGCAAATGCAAGGATGTAGAAGAATGTATAAATAGGGGAAAAATAGATACAGCCTACAGGAAAATAAAAGAAACATTTGGAGATAAGAAAAACAGCTCTATGGATATCAAGGACACTGATGGAAAACCAGTTCTCAGCAAAGAAGGGAAAGCTGAAAGGTGGAAAGAATATATAGAGGGGCTCTACAAAGGAAATGAACTTCGAGACAATATTGTAGGAAGGGAAGAGGATGTAGATGAAGATGAAATAGGAGATACTGTACTGAGAGAAGAATTTGACAGAGCCCTGAAAGACCTAAGTCGAAACAAGGCCCCTGGAATAGATCATATTCCCTCAGAGCTACTGAAGTCTCTGGGAGAACCAGCCATGACAAAATTGTTTCACCTGATGTGTAAGATGTATGAGACAGGTGAAGTGCCCTCAGACTTTAAGAAAAATGTTATAATCCCCATCCCTAAGAAAGCAGGTGCAGACAGGTGTGAAAACTACAGAACCATCAGTTTAATAAGTCATGGCTGCAAAATATTAACGCGAATTATATACAGAAGGATGGAAAAGCTGGTAGAAGCCGACCTCGGGGAAGATCAGTTTGGGTTCAGGAGAAATGTAGGAACACGGGAGGCAATACTCACTTTACGGCTTATCCTAGAAGATAGATTAAGAAAAGGCAAATCTACATTTCTAGCTTTTGTAGATTTGGAGAAGGCTTTTGACAATTTTGATTGGAGTAAACTCTTCAAAGTTCTGAAAAAAGCAGGAATAAATTATAGGGAGCGTAAGGTTATTTACAACTTGTACAAAAACCAGACAGCGGTTGTCAGAGTTGAAGGGCATGAAAGGGATGCAGTGGTTGGGAAGGGAGTGAGACAGGGTTGTAGCCTTTCTCCAATGTTATTCAATTTGTACATTGAACAAGCTATAAAGGAAAGCAAGGAGAAATTTGGTGAAGGAATAAAAGTTCAGGGGGAAGAATTAAAAACATTGCGTTTTGCCGATGACATAGTAATTCTGTCAGATACAGCAAAGGACCTGGAAGAGCAATTGAATGGAATGGACAGTGTGCTGAAAGGTGCATATAAGATGAACATTAACAAGAGCAAAACTAGGGTAATGGAGTGCAGTGTAAGAAAATCAGGTGATGCTGAAGGAATTAGATTGGGAAACGAAGCAATAAAGGAGGTAGATGAGTTTTGTTACTTGGGCAGTAAAATAACAAATGATGGGCGCAGTACAGAGGATATAAAATGCAGAATGGCAATGGGTAGAAAAGCGTTTTTGAAAAAGAGAAATTTGTTAACATCGAATATTGATTTAGGCCTAAGGAAGTCCTTTCTGAAGGCATTTGTATGGAGTGTTGCCTTGTATGGGAGTGAGACATGGACGATAAACATGGCGGACAGGAAGAGGATTGAGGCTTTTGAAATATGGTGCTACAGAAGAATGCTGAAGATTAGGTGGGTGGATCGCGTAACTAATGAGGAGGTACTGAACAGGATTGGGGAGAAAAGGAATTTCTGGCATACCTTGACTAAAAGAAGGGATAGATTGGTAGGACACATTCTTAGACATCAAGGAATTGTTAATTTAGTGTTGGAGGGAAGTGTGTGGGGAAAAAATCGCAGGGGAAGACCAAGAGATGGATACAGTAAGCAGATTCAGACAGATGTAGGTTGTCGTTCTTATGTGGAGATGAAGAGGCTTGCTCAGGATAGGGTATTGTGGAGAGCTGCATCAAACCAGTCTCCGGACTGAAGACCACAACAACAACAACAACACTAATAGTATGAGTACAGAAACATGAATCATTTGGTTCTATTTAAGAAATCGTCAGTGGATTGGAAGAAGTTGGCCACTAGAAAGTCGTTTAGGCTCCTCTTAAACTGATCATATTTGTAGCTAAATTTTTTCTGGTTGATGGTAAATTATTGAAAATATGTATTCCTGAGTAGTGGACCCCTTTTTGAAGTAAAGTAAGTGCTTTTAAGTCCTTGTGAGATCATGTTTGTTCCTGGTATTGTAGGTATGAACTGAGATATTTGTTGGGAAAAGGGATATATTATTTATGACAAATTTTGTTTAGGAGTAAATATACTGAGAGGCAGTAGTTAATATACCCAGTTCTTTGAAGAGGTTTCTGCCGAATGTCCGTGAATTTACACCACAAATAATATGTATTACACGCTCTGGAAACTTTTTCTTGACTTGAAGAGTTACCCCAAAATATTATACCATATGACATTATGGAATGAATGTAAGCAAAGTATGCAAGCTTTTTTATTTTTATGTCTCCTAAGTCTGATACCACTCGTATTGCAAATACAGATTTGTTCATTCGTTTCTGCAGTTCTGTAGCGTGCTCCTCCCAATTGAATTTATTATCAAGCTGTAATCCCAAGAAATTTATATTGTCAACCTCTTCTATCTGCTCTTCTACATACTTTAGTCAGGTACTGGATGGGAATATCTTGCATGATCTGAACTGCATGTAGTGAGTCTTTACAAAGTATAATGTCAATGAATTGGCTTTAAACCATTTATTAATGTTAATGAAATTATCATTTCCAGAACTATGCTCGACATGTTTTATTGCAATTTTACTTTATAATTACTTTTCTACGTAATTAACTAAACAGTTCCTGTAACTGTTGCGTTCCAAGCATTATTAAAATATCGTGATACATAAACAATATCGAAATAAATGCAATAACAGCCAAATTTGACTGATACAGTGACATAAACAAACAACTTATTCTTGAGGCAATACTTACGAATATGCATATATTTGCAACTTATTCCGCTGAAAGTAATAAAATATAGACATACCAGAAACATAAATTCCTGTTACGGTCAGTTCTTACATGACAGACACTTATTTGATGTGCAACCATTCCGTATGGAGTCTAATGCTTCTAAAATTTTTACACTTCTGTCCTATTTAGTTTAAACTGATATGCCCTTTGAGTGGAATTACTTCTGCTTCTAAAATGAATGTCTTGTAGAGTCTTGCCTTTTGTGTTACGTTTAACATTTACTGATTTCACTGGAATTGTAGTGGAGAAACCTTGACGTTTCTGAGTAGAAAACCGACTTTTTCTGCTAAAGATCGGATCTTATGTTGTTTATTAACCAATTTTTGTTGTAAATAAAAATTAAATTCTGCGTTAAAAAGTTGTAGACTTCAAGAGAATCTTAAATATACTGTCCTGCAAAGTATGCCTACTATGCCTACCAACGGTTTTTAGGAAATCCAGTAAAGACAAACGTGGAGTTTTTTTGTCGTTATTACCGATTTTTATACATTCCATAATTGTAAACAGTTTAAACGCTACTGTTCACACTCATCCGACATCGTATTCAGAAATGTAGCTTTCCCGCCGCTTGCAGCACTGCTGTAGGAGTGTACAACAAACATCTGTGGAAATGTCGTGGCTGTATACGTTAGACTGTGTTAATACTTCTTACACATTAATGTACATTCTAAAATGTAATTAAATTTCTTTTGTAACACGGACATAAAGTTTAAAACTTGTAGCCCCAAATTTGCCGCCTCTAAAATCTGCCGATCCATGCTCCAACCTACTCAGCCTATAGGTAAATTCGCCACTGGTTTACATATCTCCTAGTATACCCATTCCTGTACCAGTTTTTCGGCTCTTCAGAGTATAAAAGAACATTCTCAGTGTCAGTGGCGTATGCTGGGTTTGTAACTTGGGCTACAACTATTATTTCACTTTTTAAGGTTGTACCGAGAAAGAAATGCTAAGAAAAATAATCGTTATCATGCGCTGTTTCCGAGACATTGACAGTAACCGTGTGCAGTATCTCAATAAATTAGCAGAAATGGTTACCGGCAAATATTAAAGCGTTAAGGGGGACATCCAGTGACACTACACTCACTCCCCCTACCCCTTACCGAAACCAGTGATGTGTGGTGGGAGGCAATTTTGAAATATTTTATAGGAACGCCTACTTTTTACTGCAGATTTGGACTCTTAGTTTCATGATAAATGGCGCTATAATCGGCAAAAATGAAAGTGTAGCATATCTGTGACGATCTTCTTCAGCATTTCTGTGGGCCTCATAGTGCCTGGAAATGATATCTACCCTGCAATCGTTAAGATCGGGGAACAACTGTGTAGAGGTGGGTACAGTCAGAATCATTCAAATACAACACACTGTCTGGCCGCGGACTGATGGCATGATCATAGATTGTGTTTCATTCGATTGTGGGTGATGTCACGAGATAGCATTAACTGAGACATGAAAAACTGTACTCTGATTTTCCTGATCTGATATGTATTTGTTTGACATATTACCATTTTTCATCAATATCCTCACTTTTAGTTTTACCTATTACAGCGCCATCTGCCATGAAACGAAAAAAAAATGTTTTCTACAAAAGTTACATATTTATGCACGGGGAATCTAAATAACTGTTTAACCACATATTGTCATCCATTTTGAAAAATTAGCACTAAGAACTGTCAAAGAACACCAATACAGCTGTTGTGAAACGTAACAAACACACAAACACGCTCTTTGTTGCTTTAAACCAGGTATTCCCACACATTTTTTGTCTCGTAGACACTTTGCCAACATCTTTTGCCCTGAGTAGACCCCCTACTTTTTGTGTAGTCATTTTCTTTTAAATTAATAACTTCAAATGTGTTTTCGCGCATCATATAGTGATACCATCTTTGACTGATCACTCCCCGTCAAAAAAAAAAAAAAAAAAAAAAAAAGCTACGAGCCTGCAGCAGGAGACCGGAAATACAGACAGAATTCCTCCACTCTCTCGCTTAGATAAAGAAGCAACCAGTGACATAAAAATGATCAAGCTTCAGCATTGTCAGAATAATTCTGAATTTTGGTTGCGACCTTCCTAAACATAAACCACTATCGTCAACCCATTTACGACAAATAGATCCCAAATTATTTTTCTGCTGACGTGAACCCCTTGCAGGTTGGAATAGGCCCCTGGGGGTCTATATAGACCACTTTTGGAACCACTGCTTTACACTGATGCGGAGTTCGGCAAGAGTGAGTCGTTCGGGAGAGCTCGTGCTTTGGTTGCGGCGAGGGATTCCGAAGCCTTGGCTTGCTGTCGGCCGCACTGCCAACACCACCTAGAGAAAAGGCCGCGGCGCTCTCGTGTGACGTCAGGCAGAGTAGGTTGCGCGCGCATAGCTGACTGGGTAGCGGCTGGGGTACGGCCCACTATACCGAAGCAGCGAGCCAGTCCGCGGCCTTTTCTCCCACCCCTTCCCGCTCCTCACCATAGCCTAGACTGCGGCAGTAAGCGTCCGAAGCTCTGTTCTCCCACTGTTGGAACGAAGCGAACGAGACATACGAGGTATGTCCACAAAGTAAGTTCAGTTTGGTTATATAAAACAAACGTGTACAGATACAGATAAAATATTTATTGTAAAAAATATACAACTATTAAACTACTTTTCTACTTTTTGTAGGCATTTGTCATAGCGTGGCAGAAGTCTTTGTATGCCTTCTTCGTAGAAGGTTGCCGCCTGTGTATTCAACCATATGGTAACATGTTCTTTCAGCTCGTCATCATCGCTGAAGTGTTGACCACCATGGACAGGTTTTAGGTGTAAGAAGAAAGTCTCTAGCAGTGAAGCTGAACGGAGGATGATCAAACACGTCCCAGTGAAATTCCCGTAAGAGTTGTTGGGCACATTCGCCTTGTGAGGTCGGGCGGTAACGTGAAGGGAAAAAGAAAACTCTTTTCATCTCTTCTTACACCTAAAATTTGTCCTTGGTGGTCAACACTTCAACGATGATGAGCTGAAATAACAAGTTACCACATGGTTGAATACACTGGCGGCAACCTTCTATGAAGAAGGCACACAAAAACTTGTGCCACGCTATGACAAGTGCCTACAAAATTCGGAAGTTATGTAGAAAAGTAGTTGAACAGTTGTAGATTTCTATACAATAAATATTTTTTTTTCTGTATCTGTACGCGTTTGGTTTATATAACCATACGGAACTTACTTTGTGGACATTCCTCGTATATCACACTCAGCGCAAATTCTTTGTGGCGAAAACTGGCTCCTATTGTCATTTTTGTTAATATTGGTTCTTAATTTCTGGTTTGCTTTAGAAATGGTGTTCGGTGATAGCTTTGATGGTCCGCAACATACGTCACTGCTCAGTGTTCAGTTTCTTATGGGTGGCAGGATAACTCCCGTTGTGACAATACTGCTGACCCTCTCATCTCAATGTTATCGTACGATACCGTCTGCCTGGTCCTCTCATCTCAATGTCATCCTACGATACCATCTGCGTCGGATCCGGAATCGTGTGGTTCAATAGTGATAAAAGTTGCGTGTGAAGTTTGTTAAAAATGAAATAGCCAGCCTAGAAATCAGTGTAGGACAGTTTCTCTGTGATACTGTGATTAAAACAAGTGAATATATTTCATTAATTAAGAGATTTGTATAAGACGTTTCCATACAGTTCTATAAACAATACTTTTGTCATTGTTTATTATTTCAATAAATAGATAGACGAAGGGTAAAAACTTTTTTAAAACATAAAGAAATGAAAATAAATAGCATTGTATATATGTTCGGCTCATAAACAAGTTGTGTAGACCAGCTAATTGTGTAATTAATGTAGTAGTCGAGATTTGAATTTTATAATTCTCTGTATATATTGACTGACCACCCCCATGAACCACAGACATTGCCGAGGTGTGGTGGCTTGCGTGCCTCAACGATACAGATAGCCGTACCGTAGGTGCAACCACAGCGGAGGGGTATCTGTGGAGAGGCCAGACAAACGTGTGGTTCCTGCAGCCTTTTCAGTAGTTACAGGGGCAACAGTCTGGGTGATTGACTGAGCTGGGCTTGTAACATCAGCTAATGTGGCCTTGCCACACATCTACTGCGAACGGCTGAAAGCAAGGGGAAACTACAGCCGTTACCGTTCCCGAGGACATGCAGCTATACTGTATGAACATATGATGATAGCATCCTCTCGGGTAAAATATTCCGGAGGTAAAATAGTCCCCCATTCGGATCTCCGGGCGGGGACTACTCAGGAGGATGTGATCATCAGGAAAGACAATGCTGGCATTCTACGGGTCGGAGCGTGGAATGTTAGATACCTTAATCGAGTAGGAAAATTAGAAAATTTAAAAAGGGAAATGGATAGGCTGAAGTTAGATATAGTGGGGATTAGTGAAGTTCGGTGGCAGGATGAACAGGATTTCTGGTCAGGTGAGTACAGGATTATGAATACAAAATCAATTGGGGGTATCACAGGAGTAGGATTGATAATGAATAAGAAAATAGGAATGCGGGTAAACTACTATGACCAGCACAGTGATCGAATTATCATTGTCAAGATAGATACGAAGCCAACACCGACAACAGTAGTACAGGTTTATATGCCAACTAGCTCTGCCGATGATGAGGAAATCGAAGAAATATATGAGGAGCTAAAGGAAATTATTCAGACAATTAAGGGAGAGGAAAACTGAATTGTTATGGGAGACTGGAATTCGGTAGTAGGACAAGGAAGGGAAGGGAAGATAGTTGGTGAATATGGACTGGGCAAAAGGAATGAAAGAGGAAGCTGCCTGGTAGAATTTTGCACAGAACATAATTTAGTTATAACAAACACCTGGTTCAAGAATCACAAAAGAAGGTTGTATACGTGGAAGAGACCAGGAGACACCGGAAGATACCAGATAGATTTTATAATGGTAAGACATAGATTTCGGAATCAGGTTCTACAGTGTAAGACGTACCCATGGGCAGATATAGACTCTGACCATAACTTGTTGGTTATGAACTGTAGGCTGAAACTAAAGAAACTACAAAAAGTAGGAAAATAAGGAGATGGGACCTGGATAAATTGAAGGAAACTGAGGTTCTTAAGAATTTCAGAGGGAGCTTTAGCCAACAATTGACAGAAACAGGGGAAAATAAAACAGTAGAGGAGGAATGGGTAAAATTGAGAGATGAAATAGTGAAAGTAGCAGACGACAAAATAGGTAGGAAGGAAAGACCTACAAAAAATCCTTGGATATCACAGGAGATACTAAATTTAATCGATGAAAGGAGAAAATATAAAAATGCAGTAAATGAAACAGGCAAAATAGAGTACAGACGACTAAGAAATGAGATTGACAGGAAGTGCAAAATGGCTAAGCAGGAGTGGCTAGAAGGCAAATGCAAGGATGTAGAAGAATGTATAAATAGGGGAAAATAGATACAGCCTATAGGAAAATAAAATAAACATTTGGAGATAAGAAAACCAGCTCTATGAATATCAAGGACACTGATGGAAAACCAGTTCTCAACAAAGAAGGGAAAGCTGAAAGGTGGAAAGACTATATAGAGGGACTCTACAAAGGAAATGAACTTCGAGACAATATTGTAGGAAGGGAAGAGGATGTAGATGAAGATGAAATAGGAGATACTGTACTGAGAGAAGAATTTGACAGAGCCCTGAAAGACCTAAGTCGAAACAAGACCCCTGGAGTAGATCATATTCCCTCAGAGCTACTGAAGTCTCTGGGAGAACCAGCCATGACAACATTGTTTCACCTGGTGTGTAAGATGTATGAGACAGGTGAAGTACCCTCAGACTTTAAGAAAAATGTTATAATCCCCATCCCTAAGAAAGCAGGTGCAGACAGGTGTGAAAACTACAGAACCATCAGTTTAATAAGTCATGGTTGCAAAATATTAACGCGAATTATATACAGAAGGATGGAAAAGCTGGTAGAAGCCGACCTCGGGGAAGATCAGTTTGGGTTCAGGAGAAAGGTAGGAACACGGGAGGCAATACTCACTTTACGGCTTATCCTACAAGATAGGTTAAGAAAAGGCAAACCTACTTTTCTAGCTTTTGTAGATATGGAGAAGGCTTTTGACAATGTTGATTGGAATAAACTCTTTCAAGTTCTGAAGCAAGCAGGAGTAAAATTTAGGTAACGTAAGGTTATTTACAACTTGTACAAAAACCAGAAAGCGGTTGTCAGAGTTGAAGGGCATGAAAGGGATGCAGTGGTTGGAAAGGGAGTAAGACAGGGTTGTAGTCTTTCTCCATTGTTGTTCAATTTGTACATTGAGCAAGCTATAAAGGAAAGCAAGGAGAAATTTGGAGAAGGAATTAAAGTTCAGGGTGAAGAATTAAAAACATTGCGTTTTGCCGACGACATAGTAATTCTGTCATATACAGCAAAGGACCTGGAAGAGCAATTGAACGGAATGGACAGTGTGCTGAAAGGTGCATATAAGATGAACATTAACAAGAGCAAAACTAGGGTAATGGAGTGCAGTGTAAGAAAATCAGGTGATGCTGAAGGAATTAGATTGGGAAACGAAGCAATAAAGGAGGTAGATGAGTTTTGTTACTTGGGCAGTAAAATAACAAATGATGGTCGCTGTACAGAGGATATAAAATGCAGAATGGCAATGGGTAGAAAAGCGTTCTTGAAAAAGAGAAATTTGTTAGCATCGACTATTGATTTAAACCTAAGGAAGTCGTTTCTGAAGGCATTTGTATGGAGTGTTGCCTTGTATGGGAGTGAGACATGGACGATAAACTGTGCGGACAGGAAGAGGATTGAGGCTTTTGAAATTTGGTGCTACAGAAGAATGCTGAAGATTAGGTGGGTGGATCGCGTAACTAATGAGGAAGTACTGAACAGAATTGGGGAGAAAAGGAATTTTTGGCATACCTTGACTAAAAGAAGGGATAGATTGGTAGGACATATTCTTAGACATCAAGGAATTGTGAATTTAGCGTTGGAGGGAAGTGTGTGGGGAAAAAATCGCAGGGGAAGACCAAGAGATGGATACAGTAAGCAGATTCAGACAGATATAGGTTGTCGTTCTTATGTGGAGATGAAGAGGCTTGCTCAGGATAGGGTATTGTGGAGAGCTGCATCAAACCAGTCTCCGGACTGAAGACCACAACAACATATTGACTGACGTGAGATTTTGAACTTATTTTGAGAATTGCCAAGATTAGTGATAGTTCAATATATGCTAGGAACATGTATGATGTACTCGTTAACTAATTAATTGACATTTAACATTATGGTTTGTTGTCAAACAAAAAGTAGCGTGATTAAAACTTTAAAAGATAGGTGCGATCTAAAACTACTGTGTGTATAGTTTTCATTTTATATTGTGATTATTTTTGTGTACATGAAATGTTTTCTTTGTGTGTTTGTTCATTGTAAATTAGTATATTCAATTGTTATGAACAATGCGTAATGTAAGGTCGTTATTGCCTCACCGCCTTGCGTGGGGGAGTTCGAGTTCTGGCTTTCGCAAAGTTCTTTGGAATCTATGTCAGTCTGTGTTGTTGTTGTCGTACGCAGGTTTGAATTTGTAATGTGTTGGTGGAGAAGCATTTTGGTTTCAAATTAAAGAAGAAGTGAAAAATTGTACATAACGAGTATTTATTTCTACCACGACGCCCCAGGAGAATAATGCAGCGAGCAGAACCCCCATACATCGTAATCTTGAAAAAGCTGAGTATCTCGTTTGGATGTGGTAGAATGAACTGTAATTACTTATATAGTATGTAAACATTATAGTGAACATTCCTCGTATTTCAAACTAAGCGCTAATTCTTTGTGGCGGAAACTGGCTCCTATTCCATTTTTGTTAATATTGTTTCTTAATTTCTGGTTCGCTTTAGAAATGGGCTTCAGTGATAGCTTCGATACGCCACTGCTCAGTGTTCAGTTTGTTATCGGTGGCAGGATAATTCCCGTGTACAGGAGCGGTATAAATTGCTGGTGACCCAAATAGTGCAGGGAGAGCAGTCGTCTGCAGGAGGCGGCGTGAGCGGCGGACCCTGGTGAGAGACGCCAGACAGCCCAGTCGAGGCCGGGTTGAGCTGGACACTCCGGACTGGTCCGGACGACCGCCGCCATTGCGAAACTGGCTCAGCCCCGGCGCGGTAAAAAGGCGATGCGGCCGCGTTAGAGGCGCCGCAACTACAAATCAGGCCCGAATGCAGCTGTAACTGGGCTGCTCTAGCCGCCTAGCCGGCCTGGTTTAGATGTGGCTCCATCACAACTAACTGGACGCTGGCAGGTCTGCGCCAAATAACGGAGTAGTTCTCTACTAATCTATTCTGTGCTGGCTGTTCTTTCGGCCATGCACGTCCGAATTAACAGTCACCACACGTGGTTCTCAGGAACTGGGCAAACGGTTTTCGAATAAAATGATATACGAGGGTTGGAAATTAAATAGTGGCTGCGGAGATACTATGCAATGGAATCTACACTACTGGCCATTACGATTGCTACACCATGAAGAAATGCTGATGATAAACGGGTATTCATTGGACAAATATATTACACTGGAAGTGACGTGTGATTATATTTTCACGCAAATTTGGGTGCATAGTTTTGTATCCCATCCTCCTTCGCCACTTTTGTATCCCATCCTCGTCGCACACTTTTGTGTCTCGTTTCCGCCGGTTATCGCAGGTGTCGGTGGCCGGTAGAAAGAGACCGACACAGGAATAAAGGATGCACGCGTGTGCAGGTACGTAGGTGACCAGCCAGTGGGACAGCAGAAACTATAACACTGGGCTAAATTAGAACAAGATATATATATTTCGTGGAGTCTTGGTAATACTTAACTTTTACATAGTTCTTGACTGCAGAATGCTGATACATAGTTTAGATAGAGGCCTGCCTACTGATGATTCCTAGTGCCTATCCGATAGCCAAGTCTTAACTGGTGCCTATCTGATTCCCAAGTGGCCGATGCAGCAGTAGTGGCCACGAGCGGGGTTGCAGCAGAGGGCGCTCGTGGCCGACGTCGTAAGAACGCCGCGCCGTGCGTGCATGGCGGCGCGCGGCGCAAGTACGTGGCGCGCACTTCATACTTGTGCGACACCACACATAGATCCTGAGAAATCAGTACACAGAACAACCACCTATGGCCGTAATATGAGAATTGAGTCAAACAGAGCTTGGATGGCGTGTACAGGTACAGATGGCCGATACCACAGCTCATCAAGAGTAGTGACTAGCGTATTGTACGATCCAGTTGCTCTGCCACCATTGACCAGATGTTTTCAATTGGTGAGAGATCTGGAGAATGTGGTGGCCAAGGCAGCGGTCGAACATTTCCTGTATCCAGAAAAGGCCCGTACAGGACTTGCAACATGCGGTCGTGCAATTATCCTGCTGAAATGTAGGGTTTCGCAGGGATAGAATGAAGGGTAGAGCCACAGGTCGTAACACATCTGAACTGTAACAGCTACTATTCAAAGTGCCGTCGATGCGAACAGGAGATGACCGAGACGTGTAACCAATGGCACCCCATACCGTCACGCCGGGTGATACGCCTGTATGGCGATGACGAATACACGATTCCAATATGCGTTCATCGCGAAGTCGCCAAACACGAAATCGACCACCATGACGCTGTAAACAGAACCTGGATTCTTAAAAACAATGACTTTTGCCATTCGTGCAGCCAGGTTCGTCGTTGCGTACACCATCGCAGGCACTCCTGTTTGTGATGCAGTGTCAAGGGTAATTGTAGCCATGGTCTCACAGCTGCAAACGTCGTCGAACTGTTCATGCAGATGGTTGTTGTCTTGCAAACCTCAATACCTGTTGACTCAGGGATCGAGACGTGGCTGCTCGATCCGTTACAGCCATGCGGATAAGATGTCTGTCATCTCGACTGCTAGTGGTACGAGGCCGTTGGGATCCAGCACGGCGTCCCATAGTGCTCTCCCGAACCCACCGATTCCATATTCTGCTAACAGTTATTAAATCGCGACCAACGCGAGCAGCAATGTTGCGATACGGTAAACCGCAATCGCGGTAGGTTACAATCCGACCTTTATCAAAGTCGAAAACGTGATGGTACGCATTTCTCCTCCTTACGCGTGGCATCAGAACAACGTTTCACCAGGCAAGGCCGGTTAACTGCTGTTTGTGTATGAGAAATCGGTTGGAAACTTTCCTCATGTCAGTACGTTGTAGGTGTCGCCACCGGTGCCAACCTCGTGTGAATGGCCTGAAAAGCTAATCATTTGCATATCACAGCATCTTCTTCCTGTCGGTTAAATTTCGCATCTTTAGCACGTCATCGTCGTGGTGTAGCTATTTTAATGGCCAGGAGTTTATTATTTTCGCTTATAGCACACGTTGTTGACATACCACCTTACCTCCGAGCAAATGGACTAGCCCGTCCCCCGTCGCCGGCGTGCGCATAATCAAGAGAACCACAGTCACTTGTGAGCGATTGGTCTAACGTAACGGTGTCAATGTGTTTTTGAAACAGGAACAACGGAGTTGGATCAAGATTGAATGTGCCAGAGGTCGTACAGCACGACATTTTCATCAAGGTCTTCAAGAGGCGTGCGGGGAATCGGCATTGCCATACAGTACACAGGCACGTTACATAAATGCCTTCAACGAAGGTCGGAAAACTGTGGCAGACATTCACCAGGCAGGTCGTCTTAGCGTTTCTGAAGACGTAGTGCATACTGTTGCCGCGTTAGTGGACAATGATCGACGCCAGACGATTCGTGAGCTCGTCCATGAAACCGTATTAGTGCATACAGGGAGCTGAGGCGGTTCTGTTCGGTAGATGGGACTGGGAAGTACTGTACAATCCACTTACGTCCTTGTGCCTTTGATTTGATTCCGAAGATGAAGTCTCCACTTCGTGGCATTCGCTTCAGAACTGTTCCAGAGATTCGACATACAGCAGACCGCTCCATTCGCATCATCAACAGAACAAGGCTCTGCTAATGGTATACAACGACTTCCACATCGCTGGCAACGCTTTCTGCACAACATTGGTGACTATTTTGAAGGACAGTAACAGGTGAAAACATGTAACGCTTTTGTATCGCTTGTAAAAAATAGTTGCTTTTGTATCCCATCCTCATCGCCACTTTTGCACTGGCTACTATTCACTGTCTGTTCAGCACAGACGGTGGAATTATAATAATCACTAGGGCTAGAATGAGAACTGTGACTAGGAAAACGTCCTTTACGGCGCACTGAATTAACACTGTGGCTTTGCATTTCTACATCTACTAAGTCAAAAGTATCATGCGCTTCAATAAGCTGCAGTACACTGTCTAATGAAGGGTCAGACTGTTTTAGAATTGCTGCCCTAATTCTGGGGTCCTGAATGTTCTGTGTGATCGCATCTCTCAACAAAACGTCACTATAAGAGAGTCCACAAGAGCAAGTAAATTTACATTTGCGGGTTAAGCCCTTCAACTCAGTAATCCACTGCTGGTGTGACTGTTCCGGTGATTTTTTCAGTCTGAAAAACCGGTACCACGCTGAAGCTATGAGAACATAATGAGCATTCAAGGCATCTACTATTCCATCAAATTCTAGATCGCGAGGAGATGCGTGAGGGAAAAGTTTCTGCAGTAACACGAAGGTCTTGGTGCCCACCACGGAGAGGAAAAAATGTTTGACAGTCTGACCCCTAAGTTGATGAGCCGCGACGAGTTCTTGAAATTGTGCGAAGTAATCGCTCCATTCTTCCTCACGTTCGTTGTACTGGCGGAACGTAGGAAGCGGTGCGGCAGCAGATGTGGGTGGCTGATGCGACAGCTGTTGTTGTTGGTGAGCTGCCTGTGCCATCAACTGCGACACCGCTTGGAGTAGTTGCGTGATTTGCGCCGTCTGTAACTGAATAATTTCCGTTAAGTTTGGTTTGGGGTAGTGGCAATGCTGACCGATTAGGCGCCACGCATGCAAGAAACTTATAACAAAACACAAATGCAATGTGAAAGAGGACGCTCTGCAACAAAAAAGTCCACAAAACACGGAACAAAATATCCTCCCCCAAAATTCTTATAATAAGGGTGGGTGGGCGGGAACAATTTCTGCGTGCTCTGACTGCTTCTGTCTGGCTACTGCAAGTGGGCTGGTCCACGGTTCTTTTATCGCTCCTCGTCGCCACTTTTTACTCAGCCACCGACACCCAGTACAACTGGCGGCAACGAGACACAAAAGTTGCCACTGTTTAATTTCCAACCCTCGTATACAACTTACAAACTCACCTGGGAAGTTTTTAATTATTTTTTTGAATACGGTCTACACAGGTTGAAAATGTAAAAACTTTTACGTCTAATTCTTCAAGATCTAATAAAATTGGTACTTTTTACATAGAAGGATCTAGACTGCTGTGTTATAAACGTTAAATTACGTGTTTGTATTGGTATCACTGACAAAAACAGTATCGTATCGTTTCATAGTATCAACATGCGTTATATGTCGAAATGGTAACTTTTTGTCGAAGAAAAGTGACGAATAGATCGATAAATCTCTCAAAAGGAAAGTATGATGCCAAAATGAAGCGTTTTTAAGAAACGTGGGTTTAATGGTAATAGATTTTCGAATAAAGGGAAACCAGTACACAACATTTGCCCTCCTGTTCCTAATTCCTGGCGCAATAATCGTAGTGCTCAGTACTCAAACTGTTCATACAGCCATAAACAATCACTCCCAGCGATTGGGATTTTATTCTACAGCAAACGGCATCAGAGTACTTTAACGGAAGAGAAGGTTCGCATTGATAAAGGTATGTAGCACAGTTGGCCTCGAAGGTGTCCAGAAAGAAGAAAAAAACTTGGAAAAAGATGAAGAGGATGATATACAGTATGGTGCACGGTGCTTCTCAGTGACTAAAAGTAAAAAATTAAGCATACATTGAGTTACAGTCTTTCGGGACTTTAGAAGCCATTCCTGAAAATTTACGATTTCTATTCAACTTTTCGCTAAATCTCAGAAATCACTTCGAGCAGAGTATTCCAATCTTCAGGGAGTAATAACATACATATCGTCAGTCTACTGAACTAAAAGAAGAGCGTAATGTTATGTATAATTAAAAGTATTAAGGATAACGTACAAAAAATACGCAAACTTTTAACCATTTAATAAAAAACTGTATTTCCGAAAGCAGTGGCTGAAATGCAATTATGTACTTTAGTACACTCAGAACATACAGTTTAATGTTCTGTAAAAGTTGCATGTCAATGGCTACAGTGGTTCTTGAAATACAGGGAAGACAAGTCACTAATTTTAATCCTTTAATGCATGACTTTTTATTTGAAGCTATAAACGCTTCTACGATTAATATATAGTGCGTATATACTGAGAAAAATATTGTAAAAAATTCTCAAAATTATTATGAAATACTAGCAACAAATAGTTCATAGCTGGTCAGCTATATAGTAAGTGTCACTATTATCCCTCTCATCTTTCCAGTAGGCAACACTTAATGCAACAGTACTAAGTGATTGACTAAAAAAAATGTTCAAATGTTTGTTAAGCTTATGGGACTTAACTACGGGGTCATTAGTCCCTAAACTTACAAACTACTTATGAACTACTTACGAACTAGGACGGCACAAATATCCATGCCCGAGGGGGGATTCGAAACCCGACCGTAGTGGCCGTGCTGACCGTGAATGAAGCGCCTCAGTCACCTCGGCCGGCGTGATTGACTACTTTTACATGGCAAAGGAGGAATACTAATGTAAATAAACGAACCTGTTAGGAGTAATTCATTGCAGCTAACCCTGTTAAAATGAATTTGTGGTAAAATTTTGATCAGTTTGAGAGATAATGAAAAAAAAGGCATGTAGCTTATCAGCTACACTACACATGAAAGGGCCGTTCCAACTCCCCTTAATGAGGTGGAAGAAGAGGTGAGAAGAGTAACTGCGGCTACACTAGGGCACATGAATAATCCAACGTCGACAGTGGGAGATAAGGGACGCGCCGAAACTCGAACCTGGATTTCCAACTTAACGCCTGCGGCAATCAAGACGGGGCTTCCGTTTGCCCTAGCATGAAGGTAGCACCAGTATTATCCAACGGAGGAATCCCTGGCTCATAAAGCCACTAATTTCAAAGACAGCTGTCTGCTGGCTGTTGACCCGACAGAGAAGGGAACGTCAGCACGGGAGAAGTGTGTGGACTCCGCTACGCCTACCCGTCTCGATGACGATGGGTCTTGCGGCAACGGGGCCATTTCTGGGCGCAAGTTATATCATCGAGTTAACCCTTTCAGTCCCACACTATGAAATCATCTTTGGAAAAATAAAAATTCAGTGTTTTCTGTATTAATCCACTGTAGTCAACATCAAAATGTGTGTTCTAAAATTTTTGGTCGAACTATTGATATTTTGTGTCATGTCTTTCATGCACAACACAGACCTTTGTATCGAGGTATTTTATTACTTGGACGTTATTTTGTTGATAGTTAATATTACCTGATCAATAATTCCGCCGTAGCACCAAAGACAAGACAATTCACTGCTGGAATAAAATAAAAGAACCATACCCACGCTCACACTCTCAGCCACGTACAGACAACAATGCAACACAACCTCCAATACGGACAGATGAATGCCTCAGAAGTGGCTACACGCCGTACCAAGCGACAAAATGTCGTATATATATATATATTTTTTTTTAAGTGTACTACAAATGTGTGTGTTTGCAGTGTAGAGTGTGGTATTTATTATATATCCTTCTTTATTTAAGCTTCACATTTATTTTACAGAAGCTGTGATTCCAGTGTCAATTTTTTAATTATTTATTTATTTGATTATTAGCCGCGTTTGTGTTTCGGTTCTATATATGCCAGATGAAGATACTTGTATTAGGCTTCCTTGGCCATACTAAAATTGTGAACTATTTTATAGATCTATTTCTAAATATTTATTAATTTAGTAATCTTACAACTCTCTTTTCTCAAATACAAAAACATAAATTTTGTTTTAATCCCTACAAAAACACAGCAAACTCTTAGAAACTATTATAAAAATATGTGGGCACATACACAAAAATAGTTTTGTAGCAAGAACAAAATAAGTATATATATGTTCATACATATTACAGAATCGAAGAGATCTCTTGAATATAACGGTGTTGCAAAAATAAAGTTGATAAAACAGCTTATATGAGTGGTTCGAATCGCATAATTAATTTGAATTGCACATGCACAATCTGCCGAATAATTTTGGCGTTAGGAATCATTTGGGTGTCGAATAATTTGGGTGTTATTTGTGACATCGGGAGTGGTGACTTCTCGTGGATTGGTTGAGACCAAGTATGAGGAAACTCTGTATCAGTATTGCTAGTCACAGCTACCATCGATGTTCAGCATTGCTGACCTGACAGAATACAGATTATTGTTGTGTGGAAGTCGCCGTCGTTTTAAAACCAGTTGCCGCCATTTAATGAACAATTGCTGCTAACATGTTGTACACAATAGACTTTTCTTGTAGACTACTATTTGTGGCATTTTACTTTATCAGATATGTGTGAAGAAATTATTTTTCTCCTTCGAAAGAACTTAAATATTTGTGGGAAAGGAAGAGAAAGGTATATCGTGTTCCTTCGCCTGTCTTTACTCTTCTTGAGATCTCTTGGGACTCTCCTTTCCATATTTCCTTATTCTTATTTGGTTATTGGCTCTGCTCTGGGCTAAAGAATGTGATAAAATTTCGGAAAAAATAATATAGATCTTATCATCTCTCCAGTATCTGCCTTGTCATAATGGTTATTGTACTCCGCAATTGTACTTTTCGCGATCTCTGTTGTACTTAAGGCAACAAACTTCTTCCACCGCCGTAGCTCTCCGTTGATATACAGTGGTAAGACATTTAATGTGCCAAACCCGTATTTTATTTGCTGTTGGAATTGCGGCTGAACACGAAACATGCTCCATATTTTGGCCAGTCTCATCGGCGTCGTTTTTCTACCAAAAACCGACTCAGCACACCTCCATACCCTCTCCGCTGTCCTATCTAAGCATCTCATATGGGTAAGGTAAGGTAAAGCAGTCAACAATCCGAAGATTCGTTTGAACACCACAGTACTTTACTAGGCATGGTCCTGTTTGGAGGTGGTATGCCGTTGCCTTCCCCCGACCTTCTAACTGACCTACCCAGCCATTTATAGGGGGACCTACAGTTTAACGTGGGTTCCGAACCACGGTGCTACTCGGTATTTTTCAAATCAGCATTACTGCCAGAGGTGAAAGAAGTGGAAAGTGACAGATAAAATTCCTAGGGCCTGGCGGGGATCGAACTCCCGACCTTTGGATTAGAAGTCTCAACCACTGTGCTAGGGAGCCGCACCTCATATGGGTACCCCAGACAATTGCTGCGGACCACTGCTGTATGTAAACTTATTTAATGCTTTACAAAGTTTTTTCTCTTGAATAAGTGATTAGTGAAAAAGAATTGGAAAACATAACATTAGCTAACATGGCTTTGCCATGCAGTTACTGCGAACGGCTGAAAGGAATGGGAAACTACAGTCGATAATCTTCCAGAGGACATGCACCTCTACTGTTTCTGAGGTAAAATAGTCTCTCATTCGGATCTCTGGGCGGGGACTAGCCAGGAGGATGCAATCATCAAGAAACACAAAATAGGCATTCTACAGATCAGAGCGTTGAATGTTCTAACCCTTAATCGCATAGGTAACTTAGAAAGTTTGAAAAAAGAAATGGATAGGTTAAAGTTTGATATGGTGGGCATTAGTGAAGTTCGGTGGCTGGATGAACAGGATTTTTGGTCCGGTGACTACAGGATTATAAATACAAAATCCTGCGGTAACGCAGGAGTAGGTCTGATAATGGATAAGAAAATAGAAAAACGGGTAAGTTACTATGAACAGCATAGTGAACCATTATTGTAGTAAAGACAGACACGAAGCCATCACCGACCACAGTAGTACAAGTTTATATGGCAACTAGCTCTGCCGATAAAGAGATCAAAGAAATTTATGAGGAGATACAAGAAATTACTCAGACTGTTAAAGAAAATAACTTAACTGCAATGGGGGGACTGGTACTCGGTAGAAGGAAAGGGAAGAGAAGGAAATGTAGTAGGTGAATATGGACTGGTGAAAAGGAATGAAAGAGGACATCACCTGCTAGAATTTTGTGCTGAGCACGATTTAATCATCACAAACACTGGATGTAATCATTACGAGAGAAGGTTATATACGTGGAAGAGACCAGGAGACACTGGGAGGTACCAGGTTGACTTTATAATGGTCAGGCAAAGGGCTAGAAACCAGGTTTTAAACTGTAAGAAATATCCAAGGGAAGATATAGACTCTGAACAGAACTTATTGGTTATAAACTGTAGATTAAAACTTAAGAGTCTGGGAAAAGGTAGAAAATTAAGGAGATGGAATCTGTACAAATTGAACGAACCAGAGGTAGTTGAGAGTTTCAGTGGGAGCATTAGGCAATGATTGGCTGAAACGGAGGAAAGTAATACAGTAGAAGTAGAATGGATAGCTCTGAGAGATAGAGTAGTGGAGGCTGCAGAGGATCATATAGGCAGAAGGACAAGGCCTAATAGAAATCCGTGGATAACACAGGAGATACTGAACTTCATTGATGAAACAAGATATGACAAGAATACATCAAGTGAAGCAGGCAAAAGGGAGTACAGGCGTCTGAAAAATAAGGTTGACCCGAAATGCAGACTGGCTAAGCAGGAGTGGCTGGAGGAGAAATGCAAGACAATAGAAGAATGTATCGCTAGGGGAAAGATAGATACTGCTTACAAAAAAATAAAAGAGAAATTTGGAGACAAGAAAAGCAGCTGTATGAATATCAAGAACTCAGATGGAAAACCGGTACTAAGCAAAGAAGGAAAAGCTGAAAAATGGAATAAATGCATAGAAGGCCTGTACAAATGAAATAAACTTGAAGGCAGTATTCTAGGAGTGGAAGACGAAGTGGAGGAAGGTGAGATAGGAGATATTATACAGCGAGAAGAATCTGACAGAGCACTAAACGATTTGAGTAAAAACAAGGCCGCTGGAGTAGATGACATCTTGTCTGAATTTCTATTAACGTTAGGAGAGCCAGTCAAGGACAAATTGTTCCACCTGGTCTGCAAGATGTATATGAGATGGGGAACATACCCTCAGACTTCAAGAAGAATATAGTGATTCCAAATCCTAAGAAATCAAGAGCAGACAAATGTGAAATTACAGAACTATCAGTTTAATAAGTCATGGTTGGAAAATACTAACACGGATTATTTACAAACGAATGAAAAAATTTGTGGAATCCAACCTTGGGGAAGATCAGTTGGATTTCGGAGAAATGTAGGAACACGCAAGGTAATACTCACATTACGGCTTATCTTAGGAGACAGATTAAGAAAAGGGAAATCTATTTTTTTAGCATTTGTATATCTGGAGAACTCTTTCAAGAATGTTTACTATAGTCAACATATGACCATCGCCAATTTCAGCAACGAACTCCTACCTACAAAATTGTGAACCTACTTATCAGTTGGATGAACCAACAAAGCAATGATGAAGAACAGTCTCAACTGTACCTGCACATCAGAAAAGAATACTTATAGCTACATTAGAAATTATTAAATTCCATAAAAATGTACTAATCTACTATGTGACATTCACTGTCCGTAACTCGGATGTGTATGTGAATAGCACCTACTCCGTTACTGTACAAAAATTGAATAATAAAATAAAAAATAATATCTTTCAACTGGATAATACACGACCCTCACATTCACTGATTAGGGATCAAACGGACTGCAACTTAGTCTGACAGCTTCATTAATACACAAAACTCACAAAACCAAGAAGTCAGAAATTATTCCTAGTCATCAGGACAAAGTGCAACCCCCTTTATCCTAACAGAATCAGGTTCAAACGGTCAAAGCCTGTTCTCACACTTAACGTGGAGAACATAAAAATAACAAAAAATTAAAATATTCATCATCACAATATGCGAAAATGCCTGACCACCTCTATCTCAACTCAATCAGGTTGGAACCATCAAAGCCTATCCTGGCAGGGTCGCCATTATCTAAGCCATTGCATTTTATATAACACTGACATGTCTTAAAAAACTGTACAGACATCTTCTTCCACCAATGTATTGCATGCAGCGACTGATCTGCAATATTTTGTACCCTAAAATGGTGGCTCTATAGGCAGAACAAATCTACCATAAAATGCAAGTTTAACATAAGAAAGCAGTGCACGTTTCAGTGCAGGATAGGTAAGAGGTTTTTAACTGTACTCGGAATGAACCGAACAACCAGTCGTGTAAGTAGAAAAATAATTACTGTTAAATGACCTCGTCTAGTACAGGAATGTGGTATTAATCAGTATGTCATTACAATTTAAATGCTGTTCCTCTGAGGGATAAAAATTTAATTTATTGTGTTTAAAGTCAAATAAGGTTGAAATAAATTAAATAATGAAATGTAATAATAAAGAACAGGGTTCGGCCATTAATGGTATCGTTTTGATAATCCAGACCGTAAATATAAACAAAAATAGTTACAACAGAAAAATAGCTATCATAGGGTAGCTGAGGCCACACCTACACTTGACTTTACAGTTAAAAATGAACCAACATAGGCTATCTCAGTAAATGCACTATAATGTTATGCTGATGTTAGTGCTGTTACTCAGAAGTGACTTTCCAGTGAAAGTAGCCTGTTATTAAAATAAGTAAGATCTCTGGAAGTTCAGATTCGCAAATGATAGTTAAAACACTCACTGCTGCTCTAAATTACTTTATGAGTGGCCACAGTACACGCACAATGGATCTAACTGCTCACACCTCAAGGAAGCAGCCACCGTTTTAACAAACACAAAATCAATGTTAAAAAATAAATGAATAGATAATTAAACATTGAATGGAGAGCATGAAATCATAAAGCAGAGGTTTGATACTTTGAAATCATAATTTATTCCGTAAAATAACAAGCAAATAAATGTGGGGAGACCAAATTAAGCACACACCTTGTACAAAAGTGAATTAAGTCATATAATTACTGCCTGTATTAAAATTGTTTCTGCCCATTATGAATATAAAGGTAACGTGGGACGAAATTTGCAAACACAAAATGGGTAACTGAAGCACATTCATTCATTCACAGACACGTGCATAAAGCTAGGCGGTACATTACAAACAGGAACACTTGAAAGCAGCGGCAAAACGAAGCATCGGCGGCGTCTTGACGAAATGGAGGGTTTCTTGATCACAAATTTAATTAAACTGTGCACCAATCGAACTCGTGTTCAGGAAAGCAGCGGCTCACTGTTTTTAAGTACCATGCGGTGTGCAACCACACAGTATTTCATAACATTTACAAACAGAAATTAATTTAGAATAAGCGAGTAAGGCACACATGAGAATTCGTATAGAAGAAAGCTAGTATTAACAAAAGCATGGATGAAGGCTGAAATAACGACCGTTACGAAAGCACGTGCTGCAGTCGGTCATACAAGGCAGGAAAGACGGAATCAAATTAGAAAATCTGAGAAATACTTGCAGATAGAGAAACGATGGGAAAACGTTTATTAAAAATAGCAAGGAAATTCACACTTATTTTACACAAAGGCTGAAGGTCGCACAGGTGTATTCTAACTTGAGTAAAACCGGACACTCTGGAATAAAAATGCAAATAATCAATTTACACTGAATTTACTCGAGTTCTGTAAATTAAGAAATACTTCGGCTCTGATAGCGAAAGACTATCACTGAAAAACCTAGACTGCTTGATAACAAATAAATCAAAGTCCTAACAGCATGCCTTCCCCTCAGCATGATTCGACGAAGTACTTACTTCCAAGGCTGCAGCAAGAGTGAAGCTCTAAGGCCGGGCAAAAACCTCCCCCCGCCATACACCGGATTTAGAGCGCGCTAAAAGCGACACAGAGTGCTTTCAGAGCACCAACTCTTTCTACCTGTCCAAGACAATTCCCTCTACAACCGCTACCAGAGAGGTTTCCTGTCACCTCTTTCTTCCAAGATTAGGTTGGTACGACACTAAAGAGCTCGGCCACCTCTCCACCTTGCCAAGTAAGCTGGTCTATGTCTCCACAGCAGTCGCTAACGCAGATGACAAACGAAACCATGCGTTCTTAACCACGGAAAAACGAGGCGGTGACTGTAAGCCATTGCGCGGCAGTCAGTCAGTATTA
This sequence comes from Locusta migratoria, assembly GCA_026315105.1. Lineage (NCBI taxonomy): Eukaryota > Metazoa > Arthropoda > Insecta > Orthoptera > Acrididae > Locusta > Locusta migratoria. Next base: position 344,419,776 of record CM048749.1, read on the forward strand.
AGAGCACACATTCACATTCACATGAACACACACGTTCAATCACACGGGTGGAAACATATATAAATGTGGGGCAAACATATATAAACATGGGGCATTGATCATTAATAAAAAAGACTAAAATAATTAACACACAGATAGATAACATTAATGGTGCAAAACACTTTAGGTTAATGAATAAATCGAAATGAAACACGACCACACATTCAGTGGACGTGTTTCAGCAGGAAAAAAATTGCGTTGTGTTAAAATGGGACTTAACTACGGGGTCATCAGTCCCTAAACTTACAAACTACTTATCAACTAGCTAATACTAAGGACGGCACAAATATCCATGCCCGACAGGGGATTCGAACCCCCGACCGTAGTGGCCGTGCAGGCCGTGACTGGAGCGCCTCAGCCCCTCGGCCACCGCGGCCGGCTGCGTTGTGTTAGTGTGCAATTACTGTTCACTGCAATAGGCATCAGCTGCAACTCTGATATCCTATCAACAAATTACCTATTTAAATCTGTAGCTGAAATGAATCAGGCAGAACTTCCTATCAATCTTGATAAAGTCAAGATCCGCTACAAACCCTAATAAAAAACTAAAATGGCAGAGTACACTGATTCAGCAAACAAGCACAATGTCATGCCCTCTCGCTTCTGTCCACAGATGGGCAACAATGTCCCCTGTTCTTTCTGTGAAAGTGCCGTAATTACAATTGAAAAATGCAGCTTAGCACTTGGCACTGAATATTGCCGTATATGCCACTTGGAAAAACCACAGGAGACTGTCTGATGGCCCAAATCAACACACCAATGGCCAGTGTCCTGCCGGCAGCAGTCACCACCTGGAGGAAAGTTTTTCCACAGCACCATCAGTTGAATAAATCTTTCGGCATTCCTGCCCTGTTTGCGGACAAATGCACCTGCTGCTAGCAGCCATTAGTAGCGCTGTAGCAAAACGACGGTTATCTCCCCACAACGTGTTCCTCCAATGTGAGCTGATGTTACAGACCTGTTAGGGACGTTTTAAAAGCTGACGCAACCTCTCTCGGCATCTGGCCGTTGCACACCGATATTTACCTCAGGAAACGATGGGTGGAGGGTGAGTGAGTCGTTAAGGGGTCGACCCGGGGCCACATTCACAGCAGCCGGCGCATATTCTCTTCGTTGTCTTCTTAAAAGCCTTCCATCGGTTGGCACCTGCTGTGAGAAGCCAACCGCAGTAATTTCCAACGAGCGACGTCTTCTTCGAAAACAAACATGAGGCTTCCGTACCACGCCAAACAGTCCTTTCCTATCAGAAAGGACACAGTTCGTTGTAATTGACGGTAAGTTATCGAGTAAAACACAAGTGATATCTGGCGTTCCACAGGGAAGCGTTATAGGTCCCCTACTCTTCCTCGTGTTTATAAACGATTTAGGAGACAATCTGAATAGCTCCCTTAGACTGTTCGCGGATGATGCTGTCGTTTATCGGTTAGTGAAGTCAACAGAGGATCAAAAGCAACTGCAAAGCGATTTAGACAAACTTTCTACTTGGTGCGAAAATTGGCAATTGATACTAAATCAAGAAAAGTGTGAAGTAATACACATGACCACTAAAAGAAATCCGCTAAACTTCAATTACACGATAAATCAGTCAAACCTTAAGGTCGTAAATTCTACCAAATACCTAGGAGTTACAATTACGAACAACTTTGACTGGAGAGAACACATAGAAAATATTGAGGGGAAGGCGAATCAGAGGTTACGTTTCATTGGCAGAACGCTTAGAAGATGCACCAGCTCCACCAAAGAGACTGCCTACATCACACTTGTGCGTCCTCTCCTGGAGTACTGTTGCCCCTTGTGGGACCCTCACCAGGTCGGACTGACGGAAGATATTGAGAAGGTTCAGAGAAGGGCAGCTCGTTTTGTTTTATCACGTTACGGGGGAAAAGCGTCACGGAAATGTTGCACGAATTGGGGTGGAAATCATTAAAAGAAAGACGTTATTCATTGCGGCGTGATCTTTTTGCGAAGTTTCAATCACCGACTTTTACTTCTGAATGGCAAAATATTTTGCTAGCACCCACCTACTTAGGGAGACGTGACCATCCCAATAAAATAAGAGAAATCAGATCGAAAACGGAACGATTGAGGTGTTCTTTCTTCCCGCGCGCTATTAGAGAAAAGTTATGAAAGTGGTTAATGAACCCTCTGCCAGGCACTTAAATGTGATTTGCAGAGTATCTATGTAGATGTTGAAGTGTCTGTTAAGCAGCAGCCTCGTGATATGTGCAGTGTACTTAGACACACTGGCGTTTGCAAGTACAGAAACTATAGTCTCTTCAAACTCAAATATTCAACAGAAAAAAAAAAAAAAAAAAAAAGTTTGTAAATCTATCGTTTCAAACTGCGTGGTCATCAGTCCGTAGCTTACAAACTACTTAAACCTAGGTAAACTAACCTAAGGACAACACACACACACACCCATGCCCCAAGGAGGACTCGAACCTCCGCAGCGAGGCGCCTTAGACCGCACGGCTACTCCACCGCGGCTAACTATCGTTCCTGATTATCAACAAGGATACCATGTGTGTGGCATCAAATAATTCGGAAAAACAAATCTGTTCTATTCGTGCACATAAAAAAGTCATGTAAGATTAGCAATTCTTGATTCCTTATAGTGGCTGTCATTATTTTCTTTGTAAGCAAGGCTTCTCCACCGGGTGGCAATTGGTGTTTAGGCATATACGCTACTTAAAACCTTCCCTTTTGTTTATTTGTATATTTTATCTTTATTTTATACTACCTGCAATCCCGGCGTGGCCCTGGTGTTTATTTATCCTATACTGTCGTAGTCCACATGCCCTTCACCCCTCACTCTGCATCCACCTCTTTCTCTCCTATTTCTCTGTTCGTTTCCACCTTTCCCTCGAATGTTCCAATGTTTGTAGAGCTTATGGGACTTAACTGCGGCAGTCTATAAATTTGCAAACTACTTATAATCTACCTTATACCAAAGACGGCACAAACATCCTTGCCCGAAGGGGATTCGAACCCACGACGCGGGAGGCCTCGCCATCCGCAACGTGGCGCTCCAGACCGCTCGGCTATTTCCGCGTGGCCGCCTTTTCCTCTCTCGGCAAAATTTTTTGCACGGTACCCTCTGTCATGTACCATACAAACATTTATGAACCCAGAGATCTTCCTCTTGGTTTATATGTCATGTGTGCGAAAATTCATAAATATTCAATGTTCAAATGTGCGTAATTCACTGCTTTACGGATGTCGTTTCCTGTGTCTGCTAAGATTTAATGCGAGTAAATAAATCTATGTTTAAAATATTTAGACAACACTTTGATTCTCCTTTTAATGTTCAAATGTTTGTATAGCTTATGGGACTTAACTACGGGGTCATCAGTCCCTAAACTTACAAACTACTTATGAACTAGCTAATACTAAGGACGGCACAAATATCCATGCCCGAGGGGGGATTTGAACCCCCGACCGTAGTGGCCGTGCAGACCGTGACTGGAGCGCCTCAGTCCCCTCGGCCACCGCGGCCGGCTCATAAATATTGGAGGAAAACTATGCATTTTGTAAAATTCCGTAAGTTAAGTACTTTCCAGCATGCACCGAACGAAATTTTATACAGACTGACATTCCTCTTGTTTTTAAGGTAGAGTGTGCAAAATTTCATCAATATCGGAACAAAACTATAGATTTCTATGCAATAGAAACGCAGGATCACATTGAAAAACGCACTTTGTTGTTCTCAAATATTCCAGTTTTATTTTATACAACCCTTGTTCTGAGAATTACGAAAAAAAGAAGTATCTGTGATATCGGCAGAGCCGTTCTCAAGTTATGGTCCGACCAAGGTAATTAGCGATCCATTCTTATGTTGCAAAGTGTCCTCTCTCATGCAAAGTATGAAACTTAAGGTAGACGGTGACATTTCTCTTGTTTTAAGGTCAAGTGTGCGAAATTGCGTTATGATGGGAATGGGACTGTAGATTTTGTCAGTCTGTAGAAGAAGTATGCTCTGCCATGCAACAATCACAAAATACTTTCTTAGCTGACGTTTTCTACCTATAAACTACATTCCTGCCAAATTTCAGCGTCATAGGTGAAGTAGTTTTCGAGATTTCGTGCTCAGTCAAGTGAGTACATGAGTGTCCTTTCGCTTTTATATAGATAGAAATTAAGAATAGCGATTGCTTAATTTTGGAATCAAAAGAATTAAGGGAAACTTGTAGACAAAAATAAATAGTAACATACAAATCTGTAATGCTAATTTTATTTGATACAAGTCATGCCTGTTGCGACAATTTTACGGCATCTACAGCGAAACTGATGTGAGCGGTATACTTCTTTTTGTTTCACAATTTTGTGTGTGTGTGTTGGCTGATGGGGGAGGGGGGCAGTTACAAAACGCTTCATAAACGTCCGAAATTACATGCAAACTTCGTTGCAAGTCCCTAACTACTCCCATTTTCCAATAATTGACGCATAAATCTGGGTATTCTCACGCGGTGGCCTCTCATTATTTATGACTTCATATCTCCTGAGATATATTCGTGCACTTTTGTTTTTTGGTCAGGAACCTTCGTGGGCTTACGGCGAACACTTCACCGATGTTTCATTGCAATCGAATGAATGATTTATGAACACATAGAAGATATACAGACATAGCTTTTTAATTATATTTATATATTATATTTTTTATTTTTTATTTATTTTATATTGTTTGTATATTATTCGCTACTGTACCAATCATCCTATTGCGATCAATATTCGTCAACATATTGCTTGCACTTATGCATAATTACATCACTTTACGACACGTAGTTCAGGGGATATGACGCCATAAGTAATGTAATACGGAGAAACTGCAGGATGACGGGACAATGATGCACATCTCCTCCAAATCCCCTGGACTGATTTCAACCAAATTTGGTGCATATATTCCTTACCATGGGGTAACCACCTACGACACATAGTTCAGGAGATATGACGCCATGGCCAAACATATGCCTGATGAACCGGCCACTCACGCAGAAGGTTTTACTTTAAAACGTATTCACTAATAACTCTATTCACAAAATATTTCGCTTGCACCGTTTTGTTCCAATCTGGATGAAATTTTTCATATTTATCTTTCAAAACCATAGGAAAGTCACTCTCTGCATAAAATTTTGTATGGTGCTTGACAGGTGACATTTTACCTACGGACGTCGACAAAATCTACTATTTTATTTGTATCTTGGTGAAAATTTGCATATCAGACGTCCAGAAGAAGAGAAAGATGTCTGTCTAATAAACATTTTATGTGGACCTCGATAAAATCTGTAGTTTTAATCCGATCTTGCTGAAATTTTGTACACTATACGAGATACCAGATGTACAAGACTTTTGGCCAAACTATGGAATAATTTTGTGTTACTTAATTTTAAATGTCAATTTTTTTGTATATGAGGCCCCATATGTGATGGCGTTTGCTTTGATATGTTCCCACAGACCCCGTTTGCGCACATTGAATGGGACTTGTGTACAAAACAGTTTAAACAAGCGTTAGCCGTGCCTCGTTGCTCTTGTCGTATCATTTTGTTAAGTGTTAACCATTTCTCCTAATTTAAATTCTCCCACACTACCTATTTTATAAATATTGTTTAGTCAGATGAAATATCTTTTCTCTTGCTCCCTTCTGGAGGAGAGAAATCTAACTTGCGTTTCCGTTGCAACCATTTAATAAGTAATTTAAGATCGACAGATGGGGGTCCTCAAATACTTTAGTGCAGTTCTATTAAGAAAAATAGTAAACACACTTCTTACTTGGCTATGTGCGACAGAATTTTGTTTAGGGAACTGCACGCTTCTTTCAAACTTACAGACGTCACAAGCATTCATGCCGGAGAGGGGATGCAAACCTCCGACGGGGAACGGCCTCGCGCAGCGGAGCATAGGTCTCTATGCGCTCGGCCACTCCGTCACGGCCGTACCACTAGAGTCAACTTTTTATGAACCTGTGCAGGCAATATTTTTTAATATTAATTCACTACGAATTGTGCAATTATAGGCTTTTCTATATTCGACATTCTTAAACATATTCAATTTTGTAATAGCCTAATCTTTAAACAATTAGAGAAATGATAGCTATCGTAGAAAAGTTTACATGGATGCATGTATTTGTAATTACTTCGACTGCAACATAGTTCTTTAATGAATAGTCGATGTAATTACAAACTAAATACATCCATTTTGAATATTATTTCTATGAACACGTGTCTGATTAAAGATTCGATTATTATAATCTTCTAAAAACCTATAGAAGATTACAACGGCACAACTTTTAGAAAATTAGTACTGTATTTAAAATGTTACTTGCAAGATGTCTAAAAAATAAAAAAAATGTAAATTGAGTCCAGTAGGATTCGAACACGCGCGCCCGTTGTGTCCATAAACAGTGAGTCTATCCACTCACGCAATGGAACACACATATAAAGCGGTACGTTGTATTAAATACTTCAACCGTTTCTGCATGCTCAAAATAACGTTTTCCAAAATTAATGATGCGTGAATTAAAGTGTAATGAATCTCGACTGCCGCGGTGGAGTAGCCGAGCGGTCTAAAGCGTATTGCTGCAGAGCGCGCGGTCGCTCGCCGTGGAGGTTCGAGTCCTCCCTGGGGCATGGGTGTGTGTGTTTGTCCTTAGGTTAGTTTACCTAAGTTCAAGTAGTTTGTAAGCTACGGACTGATGACCACGCAGTTTAGTCCGATAGATTTACAAACATTTGAAATATTTTTTTTTTTTTAATCTCGACTTTGACTGTATCTTAACTGTTGTACTGCTTCTATTTGACGATGTAAACAGCAAGGTGAAGCTGTACACACCGATGGAGTTCGCAACACTCGCGCTTATGAGCTTGGGCATGTGTAGCTCTCTGTTCTTGGACTTTATTCCGACCGGGTATTCTTCACCCATTGCACGTATGCATCCAAGCTGATCTCCTAAATCCATTCATGTCCAATGCGCATTGCGACGAATTTCAATTCCAGCAAGACAGTGCGACATCCTACAAGTAAAGAGTTGCTACAGAATGGCTTCATGGACACTCGACTGGTTTTGAACTCCTTCACTGAGCACCTAACTCTTCAGACATGAACATTATTGAGCATATCTTGTATGCCCTGCAGCGTGCTGTTCAGAAGAGATGTCCGCCTCGTAATCGTCTGGATTTATGGGCAGCTCTGGGGGGTGCACGGCGTGAGTTCCCTCCGGCAGACCGCGGACATTAGTGAGGTCCACGCCACTTCTGCTTGCTCGCGGCGGCCCTGCACACATTCTCTGGCTCTTCGGTGTAAGTAGACCTCGGAGCCCGCCGTGTAGTGGACACCTGTTTCCGGCACTCAACACGCGGTGGCGGAGAGGCGCCTGTCGGCTGTGGGCGGCGGTGATGTATTACGCCGTCAGGGCGGCCGCGGGTGACGCGGGCGCGACAGGCGGCTGTCACAACAGCCGGCCTGGCCCTCTGCGCTCTGCGCTCTCGCCGGCTGTCATCTGGGACACGGCGGCAGGCGGGCCGCGCCCTCCTGTCAACGCAGCACTGTGCGTCACGGCGCGCTTCCGATCGCGGCCCGCCTGACGTCTTCTTTCTCAGTACTGCTTCTCAACCTCATTGAGTACGCAACCCCCTACAAAGCAAATGTACCTAGGCGACCTCCCCCCCTCCCACCGTTGAGCCGTCGGCACACGGAGTGTGTGTCTGAACGCGTGTGGTCAACGTGCCGAGTCCAGCGCGCGGCTGTACGCTCAGAGACGGCGCGACTTGTGCATACGAGAAGTGTGCCTCAACGAGATACACGTGACCGCAGCGAGCTCGGCGGCATAAGTTCTGGAGCCAGCCGCGGTGGCCGAGGGGACTGAGGCGCTCCAGTCACGGTCTGCACGGCCACTACGGTCGGGGGTTCGAGTCCCCCCTGGGGCTTGGATATTTGTGCCGTCCTATTTCGTACGTAGTTCATAAGTAGTTTGTAAGTTTAGGGACTGATGACCCCGTAGTTAAGTCCCATAAGCTATACAACCATTTGAACATTTAGTTCTGGAATCACGCTGTTAACTAAATCAAAAGAGCGCAATTCCTGCTTTATTTAATCGCTTATTTAGACGCTTGTGCAAATGTTTGTGAAATTCTGTGATACACGCCTACATAAGTAACAATGAAATACCTACACCTCTCGCGATTAAAATTGCTACACCACGAATATGACGTGCTACAGACGCGAATTTAACCGACAGGAAGAAGCAGCTGTGACATGCAAATAATTAGCTTTTCAGAGCAATCACACAAGGTTGGCGCCATTGACGACACCTACAACATGATGACATGAGGAAAGTTTCCAACCGATTTCTCATACACAAACAGCAGTTGACCGGCGTTGTCTGGTGAAGCGTTGTTGTGATGCCACATGTAAGAAGCAGCAATGCGTACCATCACGTTTCCGACTTTGATAAAGGTCGGATTGTAGCCTACCGCGATAGCGCTATGTCGTATCGCGATCCAATGACTGTTAGCAGAATATGCAATCGGTAGGTTCAGGAGGGCAATACGGAACGCCGTGCTGGATCCCAACGGCCTCGCATCACTAGCAGTCGAGATGACAGGCATCTTATTCGCATGACCGTAACGTATCGTGCAGCCACGTCTCGATCCCTGGGTCAACATATGGGGACGCTTGCAAGGCAACAACCATCTTCACGAACAGTTCCACGACTTTTGCACCAGCGTGGACTATCAGACCATGTTACCCTTGACGCTGCATCACAGACAGGAGCGCCTGCGATGGTGTACGCAACGACGAATGGCAAAACGTGGGATGAATCCAGGTTCTATTTACAGCATTATGATGGTCGCATCCATCTTTGGCGACATCGAAGTGAACGCACATTGAAAGCCTATATTCGTCATCGCCATACTGGCGTATCACCCGGAGTGATGGTATGGGGTACCATTGGTTACACGTCTCGTTCACCTCTTATTCGCATCGACGGCACTTTGAACAGTGGCCCTTATATTTCAGATGTGTTACGACCCGTGGCTCTACCATTCATTCCATCCCTGCGAAACCCTACATTTCAGCAGAATAATCCATGGTCGCATGTTGAAGGTCCTGTACGGGCCTTTCTGGATACGGAAAATGTTCGTTCGACTGCTGCCCTGGCCAGCACATTCACCAGATCTCTCAGCAATTGAAAACGTCTGGTCAATGGTGCCGAGCAACTGGCTCGTCACATACGCCAGTCACTACTCTTGATGAACTATAGTATCATGTTGAAGCTGCACGGGCATCTGTACCTGTACACGCCATCCATGCTCTGTTTGACTCAATGCCCTGGCATATCTTGGCCATTATTACGGCCAGAGGTGGTTTTTCTGGGTACTGATTTCTCAGGATCTTTGCACCCAAATTGCGAGAAAATTTAATCTCGTGTCATTTCTAGTATAATATGTTTGTCCAATGAATACCCGTTTATCATCTCCATTTCTTCCTGGTGTAGCTATTTTAATGGCCAGTAGTGTAATTTTGAGATGCGCGCGAAAACTGTCGTCATGTAAGACGAGTTTCCCACCACCGAAACGCTGCGGATATGGTTACAGTATACTTCGGTGAATGCCATCCCTTTGCCGTTTGATTGCCTTCTACGAACACCAGTGGCAGCACATAGTGTCACCCCAAAACATCAGGGTACCACCATCTTGCTGCAATCGCTGAACGGCGTATCAAGAAATTCAGTGTGACCCGGCTGCCTTAGAAAACGTCTCCGGCAATTGTCTGAAGGCAGATGAGAGTCTCATCCGTGGATACCACTTGCCAATTCAGCACGCTGTTGCGCTGTACCGCGCTGCATGGTATCTGGGTGTCAAAGTTGGACCTCGCCGTGAGTCAAGTTGCGTGTCATGCATCCCATTACGAACAGTATGAGTCGACACTCGACGTCTTACGGCTGCACTGGTGACCTTCCCCCCAGAGTTCCTCCTAGATACGAAGTAGCGGTCATCAGCTGCTGTGATATACTTTGATTCCTGTATCCGTGTCCTTCTTCTGTATCCGAAAATCCGCCAGAAAACTTCTCTTGGCAGAAAGTAACAATGGGGAAACGAACAAATCTTGGAACTGATCTTCTAGGAATGGCAGACTGCAGTCAACATAAGTGTACTTCCTCCCGGATGTTATGACTCACACAGATCGACCTCATTACCCACTCCGTCACATTGTGACTGCTCATGTGAGGTTGTTTCTGTCTTTCTGTGAATTGATCGGCATCTATGGACAATAGAAACGACAGTGTTGTTGATGCAGTATACACATTCAACTTTAGAAGATCTTGGAACCAAGGTGACACAAAATTTTCTTTTATTTTGACTTTGTGTATTATACGATGATTTAATGCATTTTTTCCGAATTATCCAATTTCACATGACCTCCGGCATAAAAATATAAAAAGTAATAAACTCATTTCAGTAATGACTTTGAAGTGAATTATGCTCTTTAATTAAGATTACATTGTAATATTAGTTAATGAGGAACTAGGACGGTGCTTTTGAATTTCTGAAACACAAATTACATCTAGTTCATTTAGCTATCGATTGGTCCCTGGAAAAACGTTCTCAGGCTTCCCTTTTCCTAATTCTTAACAAAATGCACTGATTTTTAAACACTCTACGTCCTATTCAAACCAGAATTAATATAAACGAAATTTCACTTTTATTACAGCTATGGTTTGGCATATTGAATCCAGCCAGTAATCAGACATTCAATGGTTTCGTTGTTTAATGGTGCAGAAAAGTCCTCCTGTGATGATGTCGACTCCTATACCCCCCCCCCCTCCGACAACAGTTCTCGATCCACAGGTTGGCCGCGGTGGAGTAGCCGAGCGGTCTAAAGCGTCTCGCTGCGGAGCGCGCGGTTGCTCGCCGTGGAGGTTCGAGTCCTCCCTGGGGCATGGGTGTGTGTGTTGTCCTTAGGTTAGTTTACCTAGGTTTAAGTAGTTTGTAAGCTACGGACTGATGACCACGCAGTTTGGTCCGATAGATTTACAAACATTTGAACATTTTTTTCCACAGGTTGACAAAGACACTCTCCAAGAGAAAGCGCTTTAACTACATTGTTGTGTTCTGCTGTCAATGATCTGCTGAAGTATCTCAGTCCTTCGCGTTGCACAGTTGTGAAACATCGAATCAGTTTCCATAATGTTCCTGATAAGTCAGCATACGAAATTTTTAACACCGATGTGACAGAGTATGATTATGAAATAGTAGCTGCCTCTCTCAAATACACGTTTTCCACTAGAATGCAAATGTCCTGAAGGTTCACAAGCGTTTCTAGTTTCGCCTCCTGTAAACAGAACCAGTTGACAACGGTGGGAGTGCTATCCTCGTAATTTTTATGCATTTCTTTTCAAGACACGAGGACTGTAGATTTGGCAGCCGAAAAGTTCCAAACAGTAATGTTGAATTTTATACTGCTAACCATTCAAACGAATCGGAGATGTGACAAATGAATTTATTTTGGAGATAACGTGGTTAAAAAGACTGCCCCATGCGACGAGAGAAAGCTGATGAAATCAGTACTACCACACTGCCGCGATACTCACTACTGTGAAAGTTGTTACCAACCGACAGATGCAACGACACTGGCGCTCCTAGTGGTGGGGAAGCCACGGAAAGAGAGATGTTTGCTTATAATTACTTTTCTACTAATTAACCTAACAGTTTCTGCACTTTTTGCGTTCCAAGCTGTAGTAAAATTTGGAAAAACATAAATAATCGTGAAATAAATGTAAAAACAGACGAATTTTTCTCATTTAGTGATATAAACAAGAACTTATTCTGGAAGAAATACTAACGAGTATGTGTGTATTTTGGAGCCTACTTCGCTGAACCATGCGGGAATAGCCGAGCGGTCTGGAGCGCAACGTTGCGGATCGCGCGGACTCCTGCGTCGGAGGTTAGAGTCCTCCATCGGGCATGGATGTTTGGTTTGTCTTTAGTATAAGTTAGTTCATAAGTAGTTTGTAATTTTGGGGACTGAGGATCCTGCAGTTTAGTCCCATAAGCTTTACAAACATTTGATTACTCCGCTGAAAGTAAGAGAATATAAACAGACGAGAAAAATTGATTCCTGTTGTAGTCTGGTCTTATATGACAAGCACTTTCTTTGACGTGTAAAAAATTCGATGTGGAATCTAATGATTCGAACATTTTTCCATTTCACCCGTCTCTCTTATAAACGTATATACTTTAGAGTGTAATTACTTTTGCTTATAAAAAGAATGTGATGATGATTCTTGCTATTTGTGGTTCAGATGTAGCAAAAATTATGGTTTTGTTTTCTGCTTTGATGGGAAACTTTTTTTCCTCGACGTTTTGTCACGTTTGTGAGGATTTGCCTTCAGCTACAGCTGTCGTCGCTGATCTGGTACACTAAATAATGCAGGTATTGCATTCCATATACGTTTCTTACCTGTTACATTTACTGATTTGACTGGAATTGTAGTGTAGACACCTTGACGTTTCCGAGTAGAAAACCGACGTCTTTCTGCACAAAGTTTGGTTTTCGGTTGTTTATTAGCTATTTTTGTTAGTAATAGAAAATGAAATCCTTGGTTAAGAACTCGTACATTTCAAATTATCTCAAACTGCCCTGCAAAGTACAGTTTCATACCTTCCGATCGTTCTTAGGAGTGCAAACAAAGACAAATGTGGCGTTATTTCCTAGTTATTTCTGATTTTTATGGCACTACATACCTTCGCTGTCGTAAAAAGTATGTCAAAATCAAAGTAAACGATTCTATTCACACTCATCCGATATTCAGAAATGTAACTTCCCAGCTGCTTGGAGCGCTGCACAAAAAATGAGTCGGAGTGCAATGACAGGGTACGTTAAACAGTGGTACTGGTGAACTATGCTACACACTCGTTATTGAATCGAAAGAGGCTCTGAAAGTGTTGTTGAGGATAGCAGTCCACACTGTAGCCACATACTTCCAAAGGTGATATGGCGTAGCAGCGGATGGTCTATCTTGGAACTGTTCTGCAATCAGGGAGCACACGTTTCGAATGGGTGTGACATCGGGAGAGTCCATGACAGTAATTCTATCAGATCTGCTACGAAATAGTTAAAAAAAGTGTTCATATGTTTGTAATCCCAAGGGATTATACTGCTGCGGTGATCGGTCGCTAGAGTTATAAACTACTTAAGCTAACTTACGCTAAGGACAACCAAGACTCGTATGCTCGAAGGAGGACTCGAACCTCCGGCAGGAGTGGCCGCGATGAAGAAGTCTGCAACGCCTGATTTTCTAAGACCGCATTCCATTATTTTTGTTTTGCTCTTGTTAATGTTTATTTTATACGCTCTCTTCAACACACTGTCCATTCCATTCAACTGCTCTTCCAGGTCCTTTGCCGTCTCTGACAGAATTACGATTTCATCAGCAAAACGCAATGTTATAATATCTTCCCCCTGAACTTTAATCCCTATTCCAAATTTTTCCTTGCTTTCCTTCACCGCCTGCTCGATGTACAAATTGAATAACATCGGAGAAAGGCTACAACCCTGTCTTACTCCATTCCCAACTGATGCTTCCCTTTCATGCCCTTCGAGTCTAATAACTGCGGTCTGGCTTTTGTACAAGTTGTAAAGAACTCTCCCTGTATTTTACCCCTACTGACTTCAGGATTTGAAAGAGTGTATTCCAGTCAACATTGTCAAATGCTTTCTCCAAATCTACAAAAGCTAAAAATGTAGGTTTACCTTTCCTTAATCTATCTTCTAAGATAAGACGTAAAGTGAGTATTGCCTCCTGGGTTCCTATGTTCCTCCTGAATCCAAACTGATCTTCCCCGAGGTCAGCTTCTACCAGCTTTTCCATTCTCCTGTAGATAATTCGTGTTAAAATTTTGCAACCATGACTTATCAAACTGATGGTTCTGTAATTTTCACACCTGTCTGCGCCTGATTTCTTTGGAATGGCGATTATTACATTTTTCTTAAAGTCTGAGGGCATTTCGCCTGTCTCATACATCCTAAACACCAGTTCAAATAGTCTTTTCATGGCTGGCTCTCCCAGAGACTTTAGTAGCTCCTGGGGCCTTGTTCCGACCTAGGTCTTTCAAGGCTCTGTCAAATTCATCTCTCAGTATAGTCTCTCCTATTTCATCTTGATCTGCTTCCTCTTCTCTTCCTACAACATCGTCTCTAAGTTCATTTCCTTTGTAGAGCTGCTCTATGTACTCTTTCCACCTTTCAGCTTTCCCTTCTTTGCTGAGAACTGGTTTCCCATCTGATTCTTGATATTCGTAGAGTTGCTTTTCTTACAAATTACTTAAACTGACTTAAACCTAAAGACAATACAAACACCCATGCCCAAGAGAAGACTCGAAGCGCCGACGGCGAGCAACCGCGCGCTCCACCAGCACAGCATCTTATACCACTCGGTCACTCCATTGCGGCATTCATTTATCACTGTTTTCGGCCACTCCATTGCGGCATTCATTTATCACCTTCTTTTTTTTAATACTAATCGTATAACTAGTTGTTGATTTTACTTTCTGTAGTTGGAATGTTTGTTGTTCTATGTACTTCACATGCATCCTAATTTCAGACTCGTGATTGTATACGATTAATTACAGCAGGCACTGGGATTAAGTGCATGGTGGCCAATGTACGAGACAGAGTCGCGGACCAACGGACGGCTGAAGATGGATAGCCGCCGTTTTCTCCCCTGAGAAATTTATGACCCCGGAGAGTTCTGGGCCGCGGCAGCCAGCCACCCAACGAGACCCGGTCACTCGGCTTCTGGGGAAGTGGGGAGGGACGCTTTGTCCCAGCAAGACACAGCCTGCCCACTCGGCTTGTAATCGTTTCGGTTAAAAGTACTTGACAGCTGACATTTGTCACGTGGCACTACACGAAGGCCCCGTCTGCAGCTCTGCTGTAGGCGACATCAACGAGAAAAACCGCCACAGAGGCAACACCGCGACCAGAGCGAAGCAAACTGAATGAACGTCCGCCACTTTATGGTCCGTGGTGTATGGCAGTACAGTAGAAGATTACGAAAATTCTATGCGCCTTTCAATTTTAGTCAGAAAGAATATTACCTCCGGGTATAGTGCATAAACTCTTTATATACCAGGGTTATACAAAGGCATTACATGTTTCAATCTATTACATTCCTTAAAAATAGTCACCAGTGTTGTGTGGAACCCCTTGCCAGCGATGTTGAAGGCTTAGTATACCGTTAGCAGAGCCTGTTCTGTTGATGGTGCGAATGTAGTGATCTACTGTATGTAGAAGCGAATGACAGGAAGTGGTTCCTTCATCTTTGGAATCAAATCACAGTCACAAGGAGTTAAGTCCAGGGAGTATGGTGGATGTTACAGTACTTCCCAGTCCCATCGACCGAACAGAGCAGCCACAGCTTGCGCTGTATGCGTCCGCGCATTGTCGTGCAAAATGATGGGTGGGTTGCGCTGAAACTGTTGCCGCTTCTTTCGCAAAGCAGGTGATTCTCCAAAAAAGAACAGTAATACTGTTGTAACAGTATAATTTATTTCCTTCAAGAGGACGGCACTACAGCATAGATCAGAGGAAGCCAACTTCAAGCGGTGTGACGTGTGAGCGAGTAGTCTAAGCCTGTCAATCCGTGTGACGTCAGGCGAGAGTCGTGTTCGTAATGTGCCTAGATTAACAGGGCCGTAGTTAGGAGCTGGAGGGCTCAGTCAGCAATAGCGCTCCTGACTACATAAACATGACGGTCTGCAGCCGAGGAAAGTAGTGCGTTAGGATAACACCATCACAGTCGTACACGAGAATCACCATAAATTTCACCATACTTGGGCCCTGACGCACTTTTGACTTTCGCGGCGACCCATAATGACCCCATTCGTAGGACTGGAGTTTCAGTTATGGCTCGTACGATATGGCCCATGTCTCATGCAGTCTCAGGAAACGGCTTATGAAAGTCTGTCCTTCACGCCCATAGCGCTCCAACCGCGTCTGAACAGGGTCGTAACGCATCCATTTTTGCATTTCCGTCAATTCATTCGGAACACATCGTGATTTGCATGGCAAGGTGTTCTTCCAGGATGCGAAGCAGAGTCGTTTCCGCTAATCCTGTTTCGTGTACAAGCTCACGAATCGTCTGGCGTCGATCACTGTCCACTACCGCGGCAGCAACAGTATGCACTTCTTGTTTAGTTAGAGACGCTAGGTCGACCTGCCCGAATACATCTCTACCACAGTAGGGTGACCTTCGTTGCCACTGTTCTATACGGCAATGTGGATTCCCCGCACGCCGCTTGATGACACTGTCGTGCTGTAAGACCACTGGCACATTCAGTCTTGATTCAACTCCGTTGTTTCTGTTTCGAAAACACAGAGACACCGTTACGATAGACCGCTCGCTCACAAGTGACTGTATTTCCCTCGATTGTGGGCCGGTGACGTGGGACGGGCGAGTGCATCTCCTCTGAGGTCAGATAGCTATGTTAACAGTGTGTGGTATTAGCGACAATCGTAGATTCCATCGTATAGTGTCTCCACAGTAGTGTTGCCACTGTTTAAGTTCCACCCCTCGTACATCGTTTCTCGAAAGTGTCATCAGCATTCATTTATGTAAGCTATAGTGGCGCAGCCAGGATTTGCTGCTGGGAAGGGGGGGTCTCATTTTTTAACAATAAAACCAACTGCAGAGGTGTCTAATCCCCCTCCTCCCTTAGCCACTATCAAGATTCGGCACTGAAAGAAGTGAACCCCCAGTTATCTCAAGCACCAGCGCTACTGCTGTAGAACGATCTTGCTGCCGCCTACTTAAATTTCGCGTAAAGATCACAAAGACAAGAGAATTAGAGCTCATACTGAGGAATATACACTTTTTTTCCCTCGTTCCATTTGGTACTGGAATAGTAAGGGAAATGCCTAGTAGTGGTACAGAGTAGCCTCCGCCATGTGCCTTACGGTGGATTGCGGAGCATATATATAGATGGATACATACTATCTCTTTGTGTGACACACAAACACGACAGGTTACTTCACTATTCATATACTTTATAGCGTGGAGCAGTGTTGGAACAGATCGCCATGAGAATGGCGGAAATGCTAGTATCTGTGTCGACAGCTAATTTTAAATATCAATGACTGAACTACAGCAGAACACGCGTTTTGTAGTCCTGAATTTAATCACGGATGTAGCCTAAACGCACGTCATGTACTACGTATCTGACAAAACGACGGCCAATAAGCCGTGTTACGGATCAGTCAGCTTGGCACTTCGTTACAGACAGTGAATGACACAAGCAGATTCCAATCAGGAAAAGGAATCATAATTATACACATACGACAACTCAGTGAGTAATATAGGTTTCTTTTTCTTTTCTATCTCATGAATCCAGTTGTAAATGTATTACGCTACTCTGTATACAGGGTGAATCATTTGCACCGCAAAAATTGCGGAAGCAGAAAGTACGATTGATGTGCGGTTTTCTCAAAATGGATTGGTAGGCAGGAGCTCGTATTTTTAGACAATTAACAGATTGTAAAAATACATAGAAAGTGTATTTTTATACAAACATACAATTTTTCAAATGGAACAATGGTTGTTTCTATCATGCACTGGAATTTTTGACACTAGCTGTGCACAAAAAGTTTTGAATGACATATTTATCACGTTTAGTTTGGCAACCTGTTTATTGGCTAAAAATACGAGCCCCTGCCTACTAATCCACTCTATCAAAACCGCACATCAATCACACTTTCCGTTTCCGCAATATTTGCGTTGTAAATGTTAGGTGATTCACTCTGTATGTGTTGCGAATTATTTATGTAGTCGTTTTATGTATTTGATTTTAGTTTAGTATGTCAGATTTAATATTGTAAATGAAATAATATTTATATCGATGTAGTAGACACGCTGGCCTAGTCAGGGACTTTGTAAGAGTGACACAATCTTTGGATGAGAGCTTTGCCGCTGGAACGCAGAAGCGCGGCAGTAGTCGAGTAGTGGAGAAGTCGTTGAGAAGTTGACCAGTGCAGCATTCGTAGCGCTATTGTCAAGTAGTTATGTGGTCCGCACAGAGCAACAGGAATATTATTACCCAGGAGTAATTAAATGATTGTGGGCCGATTCCCCGCAAATTGACCGGTAAGTGTAGGGGTGGGAGGATATGATAGGAAGAAAAATAAGAATGAATGAAAAGTAAACACTGTGAAAAACTACGTATTAGCAATAAAAAAATTCTGTTCAATTATTCAATTAATTTAATCAAAATCATTCGAAGAAATTTTGATTTAATGATTAAAATAATCGGACGCAAAGGGATTCGAATCCACGAACTTGGGTACAGATAGCAACTTCTTCACCACTGCAGTACGAAACCATCTGCTCAACAATCCCTAAATAACATTGCACACCTATTAACAATACTGAATTGTACGCTTCGGAGAGTTTTATTTTTATTTTTTTATTTTTTTATGTTTTTATTTTTTTATTTTTTTTTTTTTCATTGAAATAATATGAAACTCACGTAATGTAAGCTGATACCTTTGTTTGTTTGTAAATCTATTGTACAAACTACTTAAACTAAGCCGGCCGCGGTGGCCGAGGGGACTAAGGCGCTCCAGTCACGATCTGCACGGCCACTACGGTCGGGGGTTCGAATCCCCCCTCGGGCATGGATGTTTGTGCCGTCCTAGTTCGTAAGTAGTTCATAAGTAGTTTGTAAGTTTAGGGACTGATGACCCCGTAGTTAAGTCCCATAGACTATTCAAACATTTGAACTTAAACTAAGGTAAACTAACCTAAGGACAACACACCCCTGCCCGAAAGGAGACTCGAACCCCCGACGGCAAACGGCCGCGCTCACTGCAACACGGCTAATCCCCATTGCGGGCCCCATTGCGCACGGCTAATCTGCCGCGGAGCTGATACCTTTGATATGATACTTGTAAATGTGACGTAAAATCACGGCTTGTACTACAGGATCCATTAGCGTGTGCTTAGTGCTGTATATGAGTACGTATTTCTTTAACACCGTTGTCCAAGTCTTGTTTTTTTGTACGGTTGTCATGAAGTGATGAAATGTGAAATAAAAAGGGCAGACCAATGAATCGGGATCAAAGCAAGACAAGTGAGCCAGACAAGCAAATGGAAGTGAACTGACTAGTTGACACAGCCGATTGGCAATGGAAACGTTTCGGGAGTGACTTTGAGCGTTCCGATTGGAGAGATGCAGCTCCGTCGCGTGAACTGGCAAGTAGCGAGTGATTTTAATCGGTCTAGACCAGTGTTTTCCAACCAGTGGGTCGCTACGTCTTGCTAGGGGTGGAGACACTACAGGAGGAACTACTTGCGCCATAAAATATCTAGTGCTTGAATAATACAAAAACGTATGCCTAAGAGAAATTTATTCAGTGTTAAAATTACGGAGTTCCTAAGTTAACATTTATGCCTCCAATAGTCACAATTTCCATGCCCTGTTTGGAACCAGTTGAGTGATGTCCAGTATCTCCTTGGCATCTCGAATGCGGCAAAGCCTCCAGGCTCCGCCTACCTCAACTAAAACGCCAATCCGCAGCTAGGCGCCAAAGTACGGCCAATCACGGCTGGCGTTCGAGAGCCGGATTGTGAGATGAGTTGTTGATGGATAGGGAGTTGACGGTTGGCTAGGCATTTCTGCCACTCTTTTTTCAGTGCTACCTGTCTTCGTAAGTGTGGAGGATGAATGTTGGACAGAAAATGTTTGTAAATCTATAGGACTCATCAGCTTGCTTATTAGTCCGTAGCTTAGAAACTACTGAACCTAAGGTAAATTAAACTAAGGACAACACAAACACCCATGCCCGAGGGGGGAATCGAACCCCCGAAGGCGGACGGCCGCGCGCACCGCAACACGGCGCTCCAGTACGCGCGGCTAGTCCGCCGCGGCGAATGTTGGACAGAACAGGGAGACACGACAGCATGCAACACGGTACAAATGGACACAACAACATTCTGAATGGACTCGTCAGAATTGGTATCAAGTTCACTGTTGAGACTCGCAACAACCTTCAACTGCGTGGGCTCCACATTCTAGCCACAGCGCGCGACATCCAGCGACGCGACACTGCTGCTACAAGCAGCCACATTCGGCGACGTGGCCGGGTGTCCGACGTGAGCGCGACAACTTCTCTCTTCAAGATGGCCGCTACAACCGATCAGCTGTTTCTAAAGTTTGCCGTCCGTAAATCGTAGAATAATGATAGCTCCAGAGTACGGCAATAAAGTTTTATCAAGTTTAGGAAACAAGGAGTAAAAAGAATGCTGTGCATTACATTTACAAAGCGAGGAAAGTTCGTCGACTATTTCATCGTATCTTCAAATACGAAAACAGACTGAAGATCATTGGTCAAATTCTTCGAAAGTACAAGACGAGTACAGTTACTTTCGACTATGTTCTCAATGAGTTTTTGTGACTATAAGCGATCAACAACTGAATAAGTACGAAATAAAGCTTATTGGAAGACGATAGTAAATCATTAATTTCGAACATCTCTCATAGTTGTTGCCGTTTAAAAAAAAAAAAAAAAAAAAAAAAATTAGCGTAGGGGTATCGACCTCGACCACAAATTTGTAATTTTTGCGATCGCTGGTTCGCTTCCCGTTCCATCTTATATTTTAACTCCTGTAACTACAACACTTTCACCTGTTATTTGTGCAAAGTTTTATGTTTTCTCTTTACAAAGCACCATAAATTATTTTTTTAAAAGTTTTTACCCTCAGTTCAGGTTCATTGCAAACACACGTATCCAACTGTAGACCTACCAAACACATTAATTTCCTACTGAAATATTATATCCTAACATTATACTCAGAAACTTAATTTACAGGCATCTCGTTTGACATCCCAGAGTTACCGCTCTCTCTCTCTCTCTCTCTCTCTCTCTCAGGAGTAAGTTTGTTGTTACTGCAAGTGCACAAAGCACACAATTGCGAGTAATTCATTTACACCACGATGAACGTGATTTGAAGAAACTATCACTCAGAATAAAAGTACAGAAGACTGATGTATTAGAAACAATTTAAAAATTTAACTTCAGTTGTTTACAAAAGTCAAAAGAAAAATTACGAGCTAGTTAACCAAAGCAAAATACTTCAGTATATATGGAACTTCAATTTTATTTTCTGTTATTTCACAAGTAGTTGCAGTTTCATAAACTCCAGAGATTATCAGCTCGCAGAATTCTTCATAACCTCTAAAATCAGTCAGTTCTCAACGAAACTCGGCACTTTGTAGTCCGTGCGACAGCGACAAGATTCAAGAAGGTTTGAATCTCAAACGTGGCTGGTTGTAGCGCGCGACATGCAGCGACAGGCAGCGCCACAGTCGGCGCTCACGCAGGACACTCCCGTAGCGATACATGTGGTCGTCTTTTGTCGCGTGAAGCTGTCGCGTGCTGTCGCTAGAATGTGGAGCCCACGCAGGCCGCGGCCTTAGATACACCGACTGAGGCAAGGTGGTGGTTCCCTGATGTTTAGGGGTGGCATTACGTGGGGCCACTGGTGGTACTAGGTGAAAGGCAATCAAACGGCTATGCTGTATAGGAATGACATTCTCCGACGTATAGTGCAACCATATTGACAGCACGTCGGTGATGGATTCGTCTTCATGGACAATTCCCACGCTCATCGTGCAAATCTCTCGAATTTATTCTTTCTTGTTAACGGATTAGAGTTGCCAGCATGTTGTCCAGAGATAAACCTTATCGAACATGCCTGGGATAAAAAGAGTGCTGCTTTTGGACTAGACGACTTACCAACCAATCTGAGAGATTTACGCCGAATCGTCGATGAGGAATGGGACAATCTGGACCAACCGTCACCACGATGGACAGAGAAAAGAGGACGTGTTACAAGGTATCAGGGACACTGGTGTATGCTCCAGTGGTGTTTTCGCCAGCCAGAGATGTTTTGTTTTCTTCTAGTGTCTCGACTTGACCAAAGATAACATATGCTGTGTATATTGCTATCTATGTAGTGGTTTGAAACATATATCTAACGTTTCTGCTCCGAGTCACATGACAATATCCGACATTATGAGCAAGTTTTTCTCATTGATAGCTAAAATAAAGCACTGACTTTAACAATGAAAAGATTTTCGTATTCCTATTACACAAGTAGTAGGAAAAGTTAGGTAATTTTTCCTAAATTATTAATATTAATGTGTTGATTATCTTTCTAAATGTCAGGTAACAACGTAGTGACAGTTCTTTTTACAAGCACGAGAATTACAGGTCCTGAATGATTCTGTAGCGTTATGAGTCTTCTACTTTGCTTCATCTTATTAACTTGACTGTCGACAAAAGAACAAATGGTCTTGATTGAGCTTATATGTCACTTAGTAAGTAATTTTTGGCGCAGATAAGCTTGTTGCAGTGTTATACAGAATTAAACATTAATATCGACTATTCATTGTACCTAAAATCCAATTCTACTTGTGGAATGAACCGTTAATGTTTCCCCATCACATAATTTTCATGCAAATCGCCAATATTTTGCTTGTTTTACGTATTGGCGTCGCTGTATGTGGCATAATTAATAAATTATGAAAGCCAATATTGTGTAAAAATGGGACATGATGAACAGGAAGTTAAGTTTCAGTTAATATAAAAATAAAACATTTCAGAAGTGTTGTTGAGTAATGGTAGGAAAATGATATTGCTTATCAAACAGATATTTTGCCTTCTCCTATGAAGATTCGTAGTTCAACAAAAATATTAACTTAAGAAATGCAGTTCTTTTGTTAGTAGAAAGAACTGTCAATAAGTTTCAGCTCTGTCTTTTTAAAAACTGTAACCATTTCATTAATATTATGATTTCCTATTATGCGAGTAAAGTAACTTTAAGATTATTGCAAAATGCGGTGTAACTCCTTCAACAACTTAGACAGCTGAACATACAAGAGAATAATTATAAACGCTAAGAACAAATACAAATCACAGATATTTATGCATGGGGTAAAATCCCATTGCGCGTGACACCAAACTTCACTAAACACTGCACTTCAGGTAGAAATCACATGAACTGTGTTCCTAAAAGTGCAATGGTAATGTAATAATATATTATATTGTTAAATTTTATGGCTTATTACAGCTATAAAATAAAAACTGCAGAAGACAGCGGCATTTCCCATTTCTCTTAATGACAGAAACGGCTTCTTGCTCGCGAGTCACACGACTTAAGTGAAAGAGCTTAAAATTCAGAGATGTCGTTGTGGTCTTCAGTCCGCAGACTGGTTTGATGCAGCTCTCCCCGCTACCCTGTCCTGTACAAGTCTCTTCATCTGAGAATACATTCGGCAACTTACATCCTTCTGAATCTGCTTACTGTATTCGTCCCTCGGTCTCCCTCTACAATTTTTATCCCATACACTTCCTTGTAATGCAAAGTTGACAATTCCTTGATGTCTCAGAATATGTCCCACCAATCTATCCCTTCTCTTAGACAGATATGCCAGAAACTCCTTTTCTCCCCAATTCGGTTCAGAACCTTCTCATTAGTTACGGGTTCTACCCATCTTATCGTCAGCATTCGTCTGTAGCTCCACATTTCGAAACCTTTTATCATCTTTTTGTCTGCACTCCGTATTGCCCACGTTTCACTCCCATACAATACTACACTCCAGGCAAATGCTTTCAGAAACGACTTCCTAAAATTTAAACTAATATTGGATGTCGACAAATTTCAGTTCTTCAGAAAAGCTTTTCTTCCCACAGCCTTTCTGCATTTTATATCTTCTTTACTTCGCCCTTCAGAAGTTATCTTGCTACCTAAATAACGAAATTCATCTACTACTTTTATTGTTTTATTACCTAATCTAATTCCTTCAGCATCGCTTGATTTTCTGAGGATACTTTCCAGTATCCTTGTTTACTCTTGTTTATGTTCATCTTTTACCCTCCTTTCAAGACACTGCCCATTCCATTCAATTGCTCTTCCATATTCTTTGCGGTCTCTGCCAGAATTACTATATCATCGGCAAATCGCAAAGTTTTTATTTCTTCTCCCTGACCTTTAATTTCCTCTCCGAATTTCTCCTTGCATTCCTTTACTGCTTGCTCAATGTACAGATTGAACAACTTGGGGAAAGGCTACAACACTGTCTTACTCCCTTCCCAACCTCTGCGTCCCTTTCTTGCCCTTCGACTCTAATAACCGCTCTCTGGTTTTTGTATAGGTTGAATATAACTCTTCTGTCCCTACATTTTACCCCTGCTACCTTTAGAAATTGGAAGAGTGTATTCCAGTAGATATTATCAAAAGATTTCTCCAAATCTACAAATGCTAAAAACGTAGGTTTGCCTTTCCTTAGCCTATCTTCTAAGATACGTCGTAACGTCATTATTTCCTCCCGTGTTTCTACATTTCTCCTAAATCCAAACTGATCTTCGCTAAGGTCGGATTCCACCAGTTTTTCCATTCGTCTGTCAATAATTCGTGTTAGTATTTTGCACCCATGACTTATTAAGCTGATAGTTTTATGAAACTCATTGTGCAGTTAGTGTTTCAACACAGACTATTTATTGGTTTCAGTTGAGGACAATCATGTGGGGAAAATCATTTTGGATGGAAACAGTTTACCTAACGAAAGAGTTTATACGGCTATAGATACGAAGCTGACAGCATGAAGACCACATTAAAAACTTTCGTTGTTACATCGCTGAAATAAGTACATGTTTCTTGCGAAGAACACTGACAATACAACTGTAAAAATTCTGGCTGTTACTACTGGAGCGCCACGTTTCAGATCGCGTGGCCTCCCGCGTTGGAGGTTCGAATCCTCCCTCGGGCATGGATGTTTTTGTTGTCCTTGGGTTAGTTTAACTTAGTTTAAGTAGTTTGTAAGATAAGAGACTGATGACCAACGTAGTTTGGTCCCACACAATTACAAACATTTGAACATTTTGTTACTACTGCTTCCACTTTGCACTGGTTGCATGTCAAATACTGTCAACAACAAATAAAAATATTTTTTAAAGAAGGCGTAGACATTCGAAAGTGTGGTTTCATTAACCACAGGAGCAACATCTCACACAGACGCTAGGTAGAGAATTGAGCATATTTTAAAGCTTGTACTTCAAAGGAATTGCAGGATAGGTCTTCTGAAGCCTCACTCTTGGGGCAGCTAAGTGCCATTAGTCAGGAATTTTGTTTCAGTATAGACAGACTGAGATCAAATAAAGCAAAACATTTGGTTTTCTTGCACGACGTACTTGTTTTATCACTCCGATTTGTGCATTTAAATGCCGTACACACTTTGGGCATATTTCAGCAGCAAAAATTATATAGGCAATACCCACTAAATACAATACACGCAAAATTCAACACTTCAAGCTCAACAACGACGTACGATAGACAGACTCCTCCCAAGTGTACTGACCACCGAAAATATGGCAGCAGAGTTCAAATGTTCAAATGTTTGTAGAGTTTGTGGAACTTAACTACGGGGTCATCAGTCCCTAAACTTAAAAACTACTTATGAACTAGCTTATACTAAAGACGGCACAAACATACATTCCCTAGGGGGGATTCGAACCCCCAACGGGGAACGGCCTCGCGCATCGTAGCTGAGCGTGTCAATGCGCTCGGCCGCGGCCGTGGCAGAGTTCACACACGTTGTCGCAAAGAGCGCTGTAACTCGTTTGTTAGCCACTCTATGATACTTAAACATGTTTGTTTTAGGGCAATGACGTCACGCGCAGTCTGTTATCTTGGGACTATGGTGTCTCTTGTGCGTGAAAGTGAATCACGGCTGTCAACCTTTTGTGTCTCGTTTCCGCCGGTTGTCCTGAGTGTCGGTGGCCGAATAGAGAGAGGCCGACACAGGGAATCAGGATGCACGCGTGTGCGGGTACAGAGTCTGAGGTGACCAGCCAGTGGGACAGCAGAAACTAGAAACTCTAAGCTAGATCAGAACAAGATATATTGCCACGGGAGACCACAAACAACAGGTGCCGGTGTGGCGCAGGGGATAGCGTCACGGACTGCGGTGCAGGAGGTCGCAGGTTCAATCCCGCCCCCCGGCAAAAATTTATTTCTTTGTAATTAACAATTACAAAAGTTTCTACATCTTTCTTATATTCACTTGTAAATTCTACTTGTTTCTTATGTTAACTGTTCTTCTAATTTTTGGTAAATTCTGTGTATAAATAGCAGAGCACTCTGCCTGAGAGGCAGTCAATGCTGCGTTTATGTTGAGTTTGTAATAAACGTGCTTTGAGTATAAGTGCTGTGTTCAGTTGCCTTCGTAGTCAAGCCTGCTCCCATTTCATCGCGACAATATTTCGAAGAGAGAGAGTACAAATAACTTAGCTTTGTTAACTGAAGTCTAGTGGGGAGCAGACACATAGTTTAAGTAGATAGAGGCCTGCCTACTGATGAGTCCTAGTGCCTGTCCTAATCCCAAGTGGCCGATGCAGTTCAGTGGTGGCCACGAGCGGATTTGCATCAGAGGGCGCTCGTGGCCGACGTCGTAGGAACGCCGCGCCGTGCTGTCATGGCGGGGCGCGGCGAAAGTACGTGTCGCGCACTTCAGACTTGTACGACACCACACAACCTGCTTTTCACCGCAGTCGCCTGGGACGCTGTGCTTTTTATATGTGTGTTCTACTTATGGCCTTGTTCTTTGCTTTATGATCCTCCATGAGAAAGTTTACACAGATACAATAAAAATTAATTCGTGGATACTAATGATTATGTCTACGAGATGATTTTACATCTGTAAATCACCTCTCAGTACTGTACAGAGTATTGTATAATCTTTCACCGATGAGTCTTTTGTATCCCAGCCTCGTCGCCACTTTTGTGTCGCGTTTCCGCCGGTTGTCGTAGGTGTCGGTGGCCGAGTAGAAAGAGACCGACACCGGAATAAAGGATGCACGCTTGTGCAGGTAGGAGGTGACCAGCCAGTGGGACAGCAGAAACTAGAACACTAGAGTAAATTAGAACGAGATATATATTTCATAGAGTCTTGGTAATACTTAACTTTTACATAGTTCTTGACTGCAGAATGCTGATACATGGATTATATAGAGGCCTTCCTACTGATAATTCCTAGCCGGCCGCGGTGGCCGAGGAGATTGAGGCGCTCCAGTCACGGTCTGCACGGCCACTACGGTCGGGAGTTCGAATCCCCCCTCGGGCATGGATATTTGTGCCGTCCTTAGTCTTAGTTAGTTCATAACTAGTTTGTTACTTTAGGGACTGATGACCTTGTAGTTAAGTCCCATAGACTATACAAACATTTGAACATTCTTTTTTGATAATTCCTAGTGCCTATACGATACCAAGTCTTTACTGGTGCCTATCTGATTCCCAAGTGTTAACTGGTTCCTATCTCAGTCCCAAGTGAACGATGCAGCAGTCGTGGCCACGAGCGGAATTGCAGCAGAGGGCGCTCGTGGCTGACGTCGTAAGAACGCCGCGCCGTGCGGGCATGGCGGCGCGTGGCGAAAGTACGTGGCGCGCACTTCAGACTTGTACAACACCACAGAGTCAAACATACTTTTTTACTAACGTAATTCCAGTGTGAGGAATTATGCAGGCTTGAAAATTACCTGCCTATCAGAAGTCCGGCAGTCATAAACCCAACCGCCCCGACAGGCTCATCCAGTTAAGAAGATACAGCTTACAACCACGTTACAAGGTGAAGTGATGGTTATTGTGGTGAATAAGGACATATTTAAAGAGTTGTAAAATACCCGCTTGTTAACTCAGTTCCTTTATAACTCATCACACGGTCGTGTTGAAATGGAGTTGTATTGTCGTAACACATTACGTACCTGCCGCAACCTATATGAATTGTATAATAATGATGTCCTTTTATTTTAGTTGAATGAAAGAAAAGTTATCGTTGTGGCGAACTTTTACGATAGTACTTTGGCGTTATTCGTTTACTGTCATCGAAAAATCTCCTCAAGTGCAGATAACTCACTTAAACGTGGCCCCTGAGCGGGGAATGTTGGGAGCTGAAGCTTGCATTCAGCTTGCTGTTAGAACAAGCCCCGCCTCTTTCTCTCAGTGCCGCCAGCTTACGGCCTACAATTTACTGGTTTTAAAAGAAGCAACATGTAAGGGGTTAAAGCGTCACAGACGGAACACGAAATTAAGTGTCACTTTAATGTTTGAGTAAGAGAAAACTGGAACGTAAATTTACGAAGTATTCATATTTTTAAGGACTTATTAAGCGGGTGTAGCAACGCTTTCTGTCCCTTTTTACTGTCGCAACTGAATAACAATCAGAATTTAACATACATGTAAGGCTGGTAGAGAGCATAAACATTCCGTAGACACACGAACTCAGCCGACTTCCGCCGGTCACAGAGGGGCCACGAAAAAGTGCGTTAACTGTATGTTGCACTATTGTTTACCGCAGTTGTTGAAACAATGCGCACTTTGTGTATCACAGAGGGGCCACGAAAAAGTGCGTTAACTGTACGTTGCACTATTATTTACCGCAGTTGTTGAAGCAATGAGTGCTGGCCGCGGTGGCCGAGGTGACTGAGGCGCTCCAGTCACGGTCAGCACGGCCACTACGGTCGGGGGTTCGAATCCCCCCTCGGGCATGGAAATTTGTGCCGTCCTAGTTCGTAAGTAGTTCATAAGTAGTTTGTAAGTTTAGGGACTGATGACCCCGTAGTTAAGTCCCATGAGCTTAACAAACATTTGAACATTTTTTTTTTTTTTTTTTTTTTTTTTTTTTTTTTTTTTTTTTTTTTTTTTTTTTTTTGAAGCAATGAGCACTTTGTGTATCACTTGTTTATCGTGATTAACCACATACACACTCACAAACCAAAACGTTTTTGCCACATAGAATGCAAGCTATGTACACTGATTCGACATTGAAGTATTTTCATAGAATAAACATTATACCTATGCATTGAACCTTTCATGGCATAGAGAGCAGTATTTCCAGTTTTCTAAAATAATTTACATAGTGGCATAGTACAGGCTGTGGTATATATAGGTTAACGTAAGCTATGTACTTCTCAGTTTTGGCGGTTCTCTGTCGCTTTAGAGTAGTGATATCTGTACAACCTAGATGAATAAATCCGGTTTCTGAGCATAGAGCTGTAGCAAAGGAGGCTGTGGCCTGCGATCATGGCCGTGATACCATTTTGATGAGTTCTAAAACCACGTGAATACTGGCAAAATAATGCAATGTCCAATTATCGTCAAGATTACACAGAGATTTTCGTGAGAGAAGTAATATTAAATTTCAAGCGCAAGTATTATCAATTTACAACAGTGACATTTCTGGAAGAATCTTAAACTGTTGTTTAAATCCAGCTAATGTTTGCCAAGTCACGTGGGTTTTCTGTTTAAGCCATGATAAGCGAATAAGCTCTTTGTATCTTGCTCAGTCTATTAGTATCTATGACAGAAGATGTCTGCACATTCATATGTTTTTCACATGATATATCGTTGCTCGCCGTCTTTTAATTTGCCAAACGTATTTCTGTAAATTTGCACGTGACAAATAATTGTTTCCTTACTTATTGTCAAATCAAATGTTTGTAGAACTCATGGGACTTAACTACGGGGTCATCAGTCCCTAAGCTTACAAACTACTTATGGACTAGCTAACACTAAGGACGGCACAAATATCCATGCCCGAGGGGGGATTCGAACCCCCGACCGTAGTGGCCGTGCAGACCGTGACTGGAGCGCCTCAGTCCCGTCGGCCACCGCGGCCGGCCCCTTACTTCTTGCTTTGAAATTTATGTCAATATGAAATGTACCGTAAATAGGCTGCAATTGGAGTCGAAGCGTATTTTTTATGTCTTAGTAGCATTTCGTGGCAGGAATTGGCAATGAACTTCTTTATATGGCACTCTCAGGCAGATGAAGTTCTACGCTTATGAACACTGGCGCCTATATTAGATGCTGGAATCGTCAAGGTGACGTTTGACGTCAGTGGGCCTGCTAACAATAAGTCGAGTGAAGACAGTTTAGATTTCGACAATTGTAGACGCCGTGTCGGCTATTCGTAATTTGTAATATTTCTTTTTTGGTGACATGATTCCAGCTGGTAACAAAGGAACATCGGACAGCTAATTTGCCACAGTAAATGCTGAAATTAGGTTGAAACTGAGCATTTTTTTCTTGCTTCGTCGAAATGATAAATGTCATTCCACTATCACTCACATTACAACAGTATTCCCTCTTTTAAAAAAAATATAAATGAAGTTACGCAATATAGATTTTAGTCTATGATTAAATAATCTTATTCCTTGCAAAATTTTCTTTCTTTAGTTCCTATTTTCCGTAATTTGGTCCAACTGCGTTGAGAAGATTATTAAAAACAAAATCGTTACGCTACACAAATAGACATACGAAATCTCTTCTTAAGCGCAATCAAGTATTTCTCTTCGTCAACAAGCTTTGGACTTACAGTTTATGTGCTACGGTCATCACGAAACCATTAATCATGATTAGTTGTTTTAAGTCCATATGAAGTAAGAAAAATTGTTCAATAAGAGCCTGTATGCTACATTAGTCTTGTCACGTTACGTAATCAAGAGAACTAAGGACCAATACTGTTATCATAGGCTTTTACAACAAATATAATGAAAGTAATTAATCAAAGAAACCTCATTATTTAGTTTTACATCCATGAAGGTTCCTGGTCTGCAGGAACGAGACGAAGAGGAGTCATCTTATACATGAAACTTGTAATTTATCGCACTGTTCCTGCATTCCATTCTGTGTCAGGTTTATGATATATGTACTCAATGACAGTGAAGTTTGATCTATCTTTTGCACCCTTTACAAAAATGTGAATCTGAAAAATCATTCTAAAGTTCTGTGTAGATACACGTTCCAGTTCTATTAGCGAAAGTAGTCCAGATAGTATGGCTGAACACTGCAAACTTTATCGAATACTAATTTATACATTGTGTTTTGTATTTGACTATAGAGACAACTACAACGCTACAATTGTCGTGGAATGCAGTATGACAAAATTTCAGTAAAAACAAAGTGTAAAACAGACACCGCAAACGGACATCAAAAGACGCTAGCATACAAACCATATACACAAGATAGGCCGCAACGCAACGTCAACACATTCAACACTTCTGTCTCTTATAAACGTGGCCGTGTTTAGAATTACGATAGATAACAGTTCGTGTGCACAAACAGGACAATAAAAATAGATCTGTTCACGTTTCTCTCTTCTTAAAGTATCGTGGTGAAATATTTGTATTTCAAGATTCATTGCTAAAAAAGCAAAATATGTGTATAGATGCGAACAAATTATTTGAACATACATTTGCATGCTGTACCATGCAAAAATGCAGGAATCCGACTGTAGTGACTAGGGACTACCGTTATTAAGAATAATCTTCATGTAGTAACAAAACCTAGCAATTAGTCATGATAGTTTCGTAATGACAAAAGGAATATTAAAAAAGACTAGTCTTGCCAAGGATTTTATGATAAATTCTATACACTACTGAAAAGTAAAAGGAGAATCAAAGTGTTGTCTAAATATTTTAAACATAAATTTATTTACTGGCATTAAATTTTAGCAGACGCATGAAACGACATCCGGAAAGCACTGAATTACGCCTCTTTTCTTTATCTTGTTTTATACTATTTGCCAAATACTATCGCAAATTATTTCCCTATAAAATATTTTTTCACTAACTCACGACTTAAATCATTTGTATTAAATACTTTCTTATTAAAGTTCTTATTTACGCATAGTACAGGCATGCTCAAAAGTATCCGAACGACCTGAATTGCATTTCGCCTGATTCACATGCAACCTAACTAACGTACCTGCCTTGCGGGTACGCTAATCGCTCATTGGTACAGTTGTTTGACTATTGAAAATGGTTTCAAGAAGTCACCATTAGAAACCACTGTTCTGTATTGCAATAACTTCAAGATGTAAAATAATACCACGATACTACAAATATCAGGGAAGGACTTATCACAGATAAGACTGTCCTTACGGCTTGTAAGGTCACATTTATTATAAGAAATGACATTCCTGAAATGTTACCACTCTCATTATTACGTCAGATAGGCAAATCATAGATTTATACGAATTGTAATTGAAAGAACTTTAGTAAAACAATTTATTAAATGATTAATATAAGGAGTTAGTTAAAACATGACATTAAAGTTATCGGTATTCATGATTGCTTGTTCAAAGTAATACACCGTACTTATTAACAAAAAATCACATTACAAATTTGAGTTACTCACGAGTAGCTAGTCGAGAATATCGACGACGTTCAACGAACCGTTTCTTTCTGCACATGGATTCAACCCCAGTACATGCAGGTTAGGCAAAGATTTCGTTACTGACGGAAACTAACATCATTCCTGACTAAGCATACAGAGAGTGATATACCTCGATTTTAGACAGTATCAGTTAACAAATACCAACTTTAAAGTAAACAACGTAAACATTTTTAATGGACGGGAGCTCCTACCCAGCATGTGTTCTCCCTGTTAACGAACTACGAGAGATGTTAAATATTGCTTCTTCACGAGTAACTGACTTGAAATGCCGTTAGGTAAATGTTTGTGTTGGACAGGGATTATAATCCCAAGCACAATCAACTGTGACATATCAGATTTTCTCGGAATTAGCTAGATGTTTAACTGAAATGACAAGACAAAACATTAATTTTTACCTTCCCAGGACTCCAACCCGGCACCTATAGCTGTTATATTCTAGAAAAAAAAAAACGAACGTTAAATATGGCTCCGTTACACCAGCAACGACATGTGAACATGTTCGAACTAGAATAATATGACGAAGAGGTCAGTGTTAACTGGGAATCGAACTCCGCACATATCGTTGCTGACTACACACAAAAAAACGTCAGCTGTCGAATTTTTCCTTCACCAGCAGGTCGGAATAACATCCTTGAACTTACAGTGATCTCGCGAAAAGGTCTGCGCCTCACTGGGAGTCCAACGCGTCAGACATCGTTAGGGTTGACAACGAATGAAAATACATTGAAAATCAAAATTATTATCCACCAACAGATAGGTGTTCTCATGTTAGAGCTTGATAATGCATAATGAAAACTTTAGTGCCGGGCCAGGATTCGAAACCATGCACGAGCAATATGTGGAGATGTTGAGGAATCTGCAGGTTTGAACAAACAACAAATTGTAGTCTAGCTGTATTGTCACGAGGGGACCAAATTCTGCGTCAAGGGCCCTCTGAGTTGCATTCCTTCTCCATAAACAAATTTTCGACACACAGAAGCTCAATTAAAAGATGGAATAAGTGTCCTGTGAACCTATATAGCGTTTGTTTCGTCACTAGAAATAAGTAACTAGTATAAGAAAGGTTACTGGTAATTGAGTTTCTGCATGTCACCACTCCTGACTTTATCAGGCGAAATGAAATTCACGTTGTTCGGATACTTTTGAGCACGACTGAACGTAATTATTCTCTATGAAACGTAATCGCAATTGCTTTCAGAATTTTGTTTCTATGTATAAATCTATATCTATAAATGTGAATGTCTGTTCGGTGTACTTTTATCACGTCTGAACCGCAATACATAAAGGGCTAAAAATTTGTACACTTACTAATGTCTATCCGGGGAAAGCTTTAAGCACGGTTTTATGGCGATCGAATAGCTGTTTATCTATATATATTAATGTGACTGTCACGTCCGAACGACAAGACGCAGAGACTTAAATATTTGTACAGTTACTAATCTATACCTGAGGAAGGTTTTAGGCAAGGTTTTATAGCGATCTTATAGATTTTTAGTAATTTGAAGAATATAACGCGAAAAGCGGAATAATAATTAGTCTTTGAAAATTATATTTACTCTTTGAAAATGGTTGTATTGGTTACATTGTTGCTTTAGGGTTAATAATGATAAAAGGGTGGAGTATGTTGGGATGGAAAATTATCGGTGTATATAAAATTCTACGTGTGTGTGTGTTAATATTTCGCTCTGCGGCGAAAACTACAGAACGCAAACGAATGGTCTGTTTGTAATTGTTGTCCGAAGTCTCCCGTTATACACTGTAGCAGTTACATGCCGATAGCTATGGTGGTTGAAAGTCGTCAAATTATAAAACGATTCGGACTGAAGGCCAGCGATGATGTTTGCGACTCTATAGCAAGGAGGTTACATACAGTGAAACGTGATGCCACGGCCATATCTTTGGTCTATGCGTGCTACAATGTCTTCAGCTCTTTCTCTGTAACGATAGACATACGAATAAGGAAATATAGAAATAAATAAATAAAGCAGTAAAAAAGAAATTTGTTATATTACATCTCTTTAAAAAAAATCAATTTGACGTTTCGCGCATTACATCAAGTGATAGATCTGTGATA
Source organism: Locusta migratoria (assembly GCA_026315105.1). Taxonomy (NCBI): domain Eukaryota; kingdom Metazoa; phylum Arthropoda; class Insecta; order Orthoptera; family Acrididae; genus Locusta; species Locusta migratoria. Next base: position 344,454,173 of record CM048749.1, read on the forward strand.
TTATTACAATCATTATTGTTGAATTTCGTGATTGGATTCTTCGAAAGGAGTGCATTTTTACGTGTGATTTGATCTACACTACTTACTTTCCTGATAAACCGGCCGAGGTAGAGCAGCCGAGCGGTCTAAGGCGCCTCGCTCTGCGGAGCGTGCGGTTGCTCGCCGTCGGAGGTTCGAGTCCTCCCTGGGGCATGGGTGTGTGTGTTTTTTCTTAGGTTAGTTACCTTAGTTTAAATAGTTTGTGAGCTACGGCCTGATGACCACGCAGTTTGGTTCTATAGATTTACAAACATTTGAACATTTTTTGAAAAACGGTAAGTGCATAGACTTCTGCAATCTGATAGGACTATTTTTTAGTTGATTAAAAATGTTTGTTTCTAAAGAAGGTATTGTATTTCATTCCATTCTTCAAAACCAGTCTCATATCATACTACTGAAAGATAGCTTATATATCATAATCAACCAACACGCGAGCGGAGCCGGCAGAAGCTTCACTATGTTATATAAATTTGGTGTCTGTTGTTTCAAGGTTTTTTGAACAGATTTTGGTAAGAGTAAGGGCCTCGGAGTACCTCCCCACTGAAGAAAGGATCCTTGACCGAAACAACAGACACCACATATGTATAATCTATACAGTAATCCCATGACGTCCAGTGATCCTTTTTTCAGTGCGGAAGCACTCCTAGGCTCTTACCAGAATAAGTAATAGTGAGCAGGGTAAAGCTGAGAATTTCTATCTGACGACAGCGAGCTGGAGTAGTGCATGCAGTTGTGATGATCGCTGTGTTCCCATTGGCGTAGGGGTCTGCGAAACAGCCTAGCCTGCAAGAAGCCGGGTTATTATCCCGTCTGGGTGCACATTTTCAACTTTGCCTATTCGCAGTTAATGTCATAAATTCCGTCAATATGAATTTTCAACGCCGCTACAGGTCCCTCATTCTGCGCATGCGTGGACAGCAGCATACTCGAAAATTCAGTGCTCAGCTTTCGGCACAGTGTGTCATAGCCACTGCTAATTTGCACTCACGCGAAAGGCGGAAGCACTTGCAGCAGCCGATTTCGACCAGAAAGTCGCTCTTGCAGAACGGGCTTGTAGCTGCAGCGCTACGGCTTTGGGCGGTGTTACGTAATTTAACGACCCCGCAAATATCCAGTGTCCAGAAAATTTTCCGTGGCCGCGTATCTCCAGAGACCACCAATGCAGCCATGGATCCACAAACGAAACAATACAGTACTGAGATATGACAGTAGTATACTCGCCAAATTTCTACCTTACAATTACTGCTTACGCTACGTCGACGTGATGGAAATCTTAAGCGTGGTCTGGAATTTTGCGATCTACATCTACATACGTACTCCGCAATTCACCGTAAGGTGCGTGGCGGAGGGTAAGATGTAGGAAAAGATGAAGTTCGCCCGTGTGCTGTTCAGTTGATACCCACATATGTTTTCTGTGTTTTTTGTTCTTATAATTATTCATAGTACGTTGCGAAAATTGAGTGAAACCTAAAGCGAGTAGGAAAACGCAGCAATTTGGCATATTCCGTCCTAGTAGAGAAAAATTAAATTTTGAGACGACAAGGATAAGACGAACTGGCGTTGATCTTTTATGAGGTAAATTGCCAAGAAAACAGCCTTACAAAAGGCTTTTGACACTGTACCTCACAAGCGGCTTCTAATGAAATTGCGTGCTTATGGAATATGGCCCCAATTGTGCGACTGAATTCACGATTTCCTATCAGAAAGGACACAGTTCGTTGTAATTGACGGTAAGCCATCGAGTAAAACAGAAGTGATATCTGGCGTTCCCCAGGAAAGCGTTAGAGGTCCCCTACTCTTCCTTGTGTCTATAAACGATTTAGAAGACAATCTGAATAGCTCTCTTAGACTCTTCGCGGATGATGCCGTCATTTATCGGTCAGTGAAGTCAACAGAGAATCAATTGAAACTGTAAAGCGATTTAGATAATATTTCTACATGGTGCGAAAATTGGGATCAACGCTAAATAAATAAAAGTGTGAAGTAATACACATGACCTCTAAAAGAAATCCGCTGAACTTCAATTACGCGATAAATCAGTCAAACCTTAAGATCGTAAATTCTACCAAATACAATTGTTACGAACAATTAAGAACAACTTAGACTGAAGAGAACACACAGAAAATATTGTGGGGAAGGCGAAAGAAATGTTACCTTTCATTGGCAGAACGCTTCGAAGATGCAAAGCTGTATGGGAGACCAGTAGTCGTACGGATTGGATGTCACAAACTTTGTAACTCGGCCACCATAATGTCTCACAGTGCATTTGTCTGGGAATTTTGACACTGGCGTCGTAATACGTTTTTTCTTTCATCTCGTTTGTTGTTAATAATAACAGCTTATTGCCTCGAGTTAGTAGTTTCCACTCGGTGAATACTAGACAGAAGTCGAATCTACATTTGCATCACACCATCTTGACACTTGTAGAGAAAGGTGTGCAGTATTCTGCAGCATCCATTTTCAATAAGCTGCCACAAGAACTAAAGAATCTTAGCACTAACCCACACGCTTTCAGATCTAAATTTAAGAGTTACCTCATGGCTCACTCCTTTTATTCTGTCGAGTAACTCCTAGAAAAGTTAAACAATTAAGCTAATTCATTTCTTTTTCTTTATTGATTATTTTCATTTACAAGGAAAGTACTTGGGCTCCAACAAATTGTATGAGAGATAATGTAAAGATACTTACTGCACTAGTGATACTCCTGCATCTGCAAAACTCTGCAGTCGTCCGTTAGAGGCCTCTGCGTGTGCCATGCCGCATTGCACTTTGACCTGTCTGTTCGCCAGTAGGGACGGTGCAGTGTGCCTCCGAAGTTGCGTTTTGTGACGTTATTCGTGTGGTGAAGCGTCAGATGGGGCGGCGATTGCTAATCAATCGTGCTAACGTATCGCGATTAGTTGAGATGAAGTTACGAATAACCTTTATTCGTGAAGATGGTATTAGTGTAGAAGATGAATCATTTGCATGCTTTCTCGTATCTGTCATGGAACAGAAATATGAGCATAAGTTAGATACTGTTGTTAAAAACTCATAATAATGATAATGGCGAACAACTCATTGCAAGCGGTAGTGCTACGGTAAGTGCGGGAAGAGGCGATGGAAGCAGTGGCAGTGAATACCAACAGTCTTTCGGGAAGAAGGTTAAAGTTGCAACTATCATCACGTAAGTTATAGTTAAGATATCTGCATTACGTATGGCGTCTACAATTACATCTACAGTGCTATCTAGAGCGTGGTTGCAGAGCTTTGCAGAAAAACGACACCCACCAGCACATTGAGGTGTACGTAGAGATCCTGTAACCAAACGTTCATACAGATATGTTTGTTCGAGCCCATGTACTTTCATTGTTAGTCTTAAGATTGTCGTGTGCATACGACTACTTCAAAATTTTCTTTTACCATTCTTGCGTTCATGTATTGACTTGTTGCATGAGCATTGAGTCTTACTCCTTAATTAGGTCATGCGGAACAGAAAACCATATTATTATTACTGGAGTGACTCCGTTAAAATGGGGGTGTAATGGATTTTGCTCCCAAAAATCGATTTTTCTTAATCTACACAGTTTAATCAAAGTTGTGTGTGAATTTTATCGTGATAGCAGCTTTAGAAATGTCTTTAAATTGTTAAACTCCTTAACTCTGGACTGGCGACCACTCCCACCTTGCCGTCCGCGGTGGCCAAGCGGTCTGCGGCGCGCCAGTCACGGTCTGCACGGCCACTACGGTCGGGGGTTCGAATCCCCCCTCGGGCATGGATATTTGTGCCGTCCTTAGTATTAGCTAGTTCATAAGTAGTTTGTAAGCTTAGTGACTGATGACCCCGTAGTTAAGTCCCATAAGTTCTACAAACATTTCAACAACTCCCACCTTCCCCACCGTTTGGGATGCTGCTCTACTTGCTTCAGTGGAATTTTTGTCAGTGTCAAGGCTATTTATTCTCTTTCAATATCTTTGGCTATCATCTCTACCTTTGCCTGATAATTTCCTTGCATGTGGTTTATTTACGTTTTGACAATACTAATCCATATTATTAGGTGTAAGGTTGAAATCGCAAAACTTTACGTGAAAGTTGATATTTGTGCATAATGGGTGGTGGAAAAACTGTGTTTAGAAAACGGAGGTTTATGGGAACCGGTATACCAACAAAAAAGTGGAAGCAGCCCCAAATGAAGGACATGAGCTCTCAGCTTCAGCATCGAAAATTCCGATTGGAGAATTGCACAGGTGCGTGAGGTTGTTAACATGGATTTCACTGGATTCAGGCATATTGATGTAGAACTTCTCTGTGTGGCTATAAAGCCTTCACAGTCAGGTTTCTTGCAAATCCTAATTAATTGAGTGAATGTCTTCACGGAAAAATAAAGTTCAAATGTTTGTAAATTTATCGGACCAAACTGCCTGGTCATCAGTCCGTAGCTTACAAACTACTTAAACCTAGGTAAACTAATCTAAGGACAAACACACACACCCATGCCCCAGGGAGGACTCGAACCTCCACGGCGAGCATCCGCGCGCTCCGCAGCGAGGTGCTTTAGACCGCTCGGCTACTCCACCGCGGCCTTCACGGAAAGACACACAATGCGAATGAAAGCCTCAGCAATTTAATTTGGATTAGATGCTCTAAAAGGACATTCTGTGGTCTAGAAATACTCGAAATAGGTGTATATGATGCAATTTTATGTTTCAATGACGGAAATAATGACAGAATTGAAGTGCTGGAGAGTTGGTATAGACCCTGGTGTGTTTACAACAAAAGCATTTTACACCATCGACGACAGCAGCGTCAAGAAAGCTGACAAATACAGGCCAGGCAGCGTCGAAGAGCAGGGAAGAGAAAGCTGGAGGATGAAGAGTATCAGTATGGAGGATTTTAAAACTGAGGTAAACTTATAACATGTGAAACTATGAGACAAAATGTTTAGACCTCATTTTTTTCGATTTTACATTTTTTACGCTATCAGAAGCCTTTTCTCAAAAACTATATGCACTAACGCTATGAAACTTTCAGGATCTATTCGCAACATGTTGGTGTCTTCCTGGAACTAAAAAATACGAGGTACTGCAATTAAATTCTGAGTTTTAAATGATTTTATGTAGAAAAGACGTAAATTTTTATGTGCAGAATTAAAAACTTTGTAAATGATACAGTTTGTACCATAAATTAATAACTGTAGTTCAGCGTTGTTATAACCTTCTCAGGACACTACGATACATTTTTTCAAATTAATTGCATGATTAGAATTTGAGTTATGGCTTTTAATAAAAAAGTAAAAAGGAAAATTTTCGGACCAAATATTTTCCCTGCATATTTTACTATTTTTTTCCATAAAAATGTAGCTCTTTTGCTTAACACATGCAAAATTTTAGATTTTTACATTAATAAATAGGGCTATCATGATTTTTTTTTTTTTTAAAAAGTTAAATTTTCCATTACATCCCCCAGAGTGGCAGCACTGTCTACATCTGCAGTGCGAAGATTCGGGTGTTTTCGTCGGGTGAGTAGGAGCTGTCCATATTTATCTCTTACTAATGTTGGTGAGTAAAATTTAAAACATTCTTGCCGCTAGATTTAACTATAGAACTTTCGGCAGTCACGTAGCATATAATTCAGTATATCATTCTCATTACAATTTTTTAAATTGCAGTAAGTTTTTTAATCTTTGTTGTAGAAACCGCAATATTATTATAAAACATCAAATACTATAACAAGAAAAATTTCTGCAATGTTCTTACTATAATTCCATTAACAGGATTGTATTATTCTTTTTATATAGTTATGAAACACAGTCCTGGATGCTAGCTAAAATTTTCAAAATGTTATTTCGGGGTTGCTTGTCACGCAACTAAGGGGGGTTGGTTGTCACAGGGGTTGTGTTGCGCTTACGTCACCAAATATCCAAGCAGGTTTCAAGGCTTGTGGTATTTTTACCTTCAATACCGACCCTTCTGAAGACCATGGTTTGCTCCTGGTTTCGTAACAGATAGATCAAATCCTGATACGCCTACTGCTCATTAATGTCGACACGATAGAAAAAGGAGACAAATTCAAACATTGGGCATCTCCACAAATCTGGAGAAAGAAAACAACGAAGGAAGAACAGTAATCGAAAGAGATGCTATGCTTTATTCACGGACAGTTGTGTGAAAGAGAAATTCGAAAGTTCCAAGGATGTCAAGAAGCGTTTTGTTTTAGTTGAAAAAAAAACTAAAAAGCAGAAGCAAAATAAATAAATAAAATAATAAATATGTCTTGATTTATTTGCCAATAGCAGATGAAGGAAAACATGGGTAAAATGTACAGACTGCAAGAAGTGGGTACATGAAAAATGTGCGACAGGGGATATTGTCAGTTTGTTTGTCAAAATCCCAAATTATTTTCTCAGACTAATTTTGAAGAGTCCGGTCAGTTTTTATTTTAGGGCTGTTACCAATGGACAGTTTTCACTGTGGGCTATTGTTAGAGGCCTGTGCTGTTAGTTTTAAGTTTTTTCTCCTTTGTGAATCACTGAACTTTTTGCCTAGAATCATCTCAATGATTTCGTATGTGTTTATAAGTGGAAATTACAAGTGTTATATTTTAATGTTGAATGCTCCTTTGGCTTGTAGCAATTTGTAAGAATACAAGGATTTTCTTTCGTGACACACCCATGTTTTAACGAAATATTAACAAGTCAAGATTGTTGTTAATAAAATTGAAAGTTGTCAATTAAATAAACATTGTTATAAAAATTGCTTCAACTGTTCCTGAGTGGCTTCTTAAGGAATCGCCTCGTATGTTGTGTGCATTATGGATGATTGTTAACGAATCAGCACTTTAACTAACACTTCGCTGAGTGAAAAATTTATCAAATTGATTCAACGTGACTTTGAACAAAACCCAGGTATATAATAAAAACAAATTCTAACCCTGTGGTTTTTATTTATTTATTTATTTTATTTTATTTTTTATTATTTTTTAATTGCGATAAGCAAATTAAACTTTGGTAGAAAACAGGCTGAGTTATCATGACTGAAACTGTCTGAACAATAATAATTAAACTTACTTATTGCAATTTACTGCACAATTCTAAAATTTTCCGTGTCGTAGCTCCTTTGTCAGTTAACGCTAATTTATGACCTACCTGGAGCAGCAAATGTGACACTGCTCTCAAAATTACTGCCAAAGCTGCAGCTGCTGCAAAGTCAAAGCTAACTACAGGATTCGCAGGTGTACAATGCGGAACCACTAACTACACAAATACAAAATTTCTCCATCTATGCAGTTTTTTAAAGTAATTTGGGTTAGGAATAAATTTTCAGCCAAAAAACTCTGAAGGTTTGCTTTTAAATAATAGCTTTGTAGTATCTTCATGAGAATGATGGACATGAACCGTTAACAAGAGTCATTCTTCTTCATTTGTTTACAGAAAGTCATTTCTTTTCTTTGCTATACTTTTTCCTTACATTAATGTTTCTCCTTAGTGCGATCAAAAACTGATTGTCCGCCTCAGTAGCTCAGTGGCAGCGTCTCCGACCGCTGATGCAAGGGTCCCGGGTTCGATACCCGGCAGGGGACTGCGTGTTATGGGTTGTCCTAATCATCATCATATTATCATAGGCACGCAAGTATCACAAACGGCGTCAACTAAAAAGAATTGCACTACGGCGGCCGAACACTCAAAAGCAAAATGATCCGCATCACGTTTTCTCCCTTCTTTCATACAGAAAAAAATCATATAAACACCTACACTACAAATTGGATTATTGATATATATATATATATAAATGAACTGCTGTTCGTTAGTCTCGCTAAAACTCGAAACGGCTGAACCGATTTGGGTAATTTTAGTCTCGAAATAATCGTTTAAGGCCAGGGAAGGTTTAAACGCTGATAAAATATGGAAAAGATGACCGGGAAAGAGGAAAATCGGGAAAAACTGAAACAGCTTTTTCCAGTGCGCTATCAATACCGTTCGTCCAATTGCGATAAAATTTTGTACCTTTCAAGTTGAAAGCAAGAGGAAGGTTGGCATCATATAAAAATTTGGAGAAGTCACCCGGAAAGTTGGAAAATTTTGTAATAACCGAATGCGATTTTTTCCTATGAATAAAAGTAAATTGCCACATGGTTGTAAGAGCATCACTTGAGTTCGACTTGACAGGACACGGTTTGTATTAAATTAATTTTTGGGAAAATCTACCGGAAAATTAGAAGATATAAGAAAAACTGAAACTGCGTTTTTTGATGTGTTTCTGATTGAATTCAGCAGTATAACTGACTATTCCCACGACGGAGAGGGGTAATTCTTTTTTTGGTTTGTTCATTATGTTCTTGGAAAAGTATTCGGGAAAAAAGTGGTGACAGTTAAAAAGGAAAGTCACAAAATTCGAACCAAGTTCCTTTTCATTGTGTTTCCAAATGTACTCAACACTATAAGTTGAGCACCGTTCATCCAATTGCAATATAATTTTGATCATTTGACGTTCAACGAAAGATGAAATTTCTTATCAACTAAAAAATTGGGGAAGTTACCCGGAAAATTTGAAAAATCGCAAGAAACTGAAAGAGCTTTTTTCAATGGGATATCAATATCATTCGTCTGATTCCGATAAAATTTTGTACATTTGACGTTCAGAGGAAGAGTAACGTCCCTATGAAATAAAAACGTGGAAAAGGTTCCCGGAAAATTCGAAAATTCAAAAAAATTGAAAGAGAGTTTTCTATGAAATGTCAATAACATTCATCTGATTGCGATAAAATTTTGTACATTCGACGTTCAAAGCGAGAGGAACTTTGAGTGAAGTAAAAGTTTGAAATAGTTGACCAGAAGATAGGAAAATTTGTGGGAAAACTGGAAGAGCTCTTTTCCTTGGGATATCAATATTATTCGTACGACTGCGCCAAACTTTTGCACATTTGACTTTCAAAGCAAGATTACATACATATTAGCAATTGCAAAGCATTGCCTGGACGACTAGATAACACAACAACCAAGTCATTATTTTACATGTTTTAAATCTAAATTTTCCTTGCAATTTTTCCATATTTGATCACAGTTTAAACCTTCCTTGAATTTCCACGAATGTGACATGAACATTATCCTGGACATGTGTGCGTGATCTGCCCACTCTTTCCGACCACTATCGAGCCGATACTTAAACTATCTGATGATGCTACTGGGTCTAAAATACACATGATTTAAATTAATAAGGTTTATGTTAATAAGTAAGTGATACTAAGTTCACCGGGTCATCTAGTTTAGAAAATGAATATAAAAAGACGAATTTTTACTCTTCGTGCTGAATGTCTGTCAGAGATAGACAACAAGTTCGTGGAACTCCTAATAATGAAAATGATTTTTCATAATATCAAATCACTTTCAGTCACCGTTAATTTCTCCAAACTTGGTTTACCTCATCATCCGAACAAAAGAATTTATCATTATTATTGCACATAAAAGGATTCGTCTGTTCGAAGGTCACACTGCAATTTTGAAACTTAACTTCATGACTGTCTTCGCAACACTCTGTCACTGCTCACTCGTAGGTGGCGAGGCAACGGATCCTGCTAGATCCTGCTATTTCAAACGCGGAGCAGCACATGACAAAGTGTGTCCTCGCGGAGCCAAAGATGTCAGTTGCAGACATTCAACATGGCAGACCAAAGATGTGACTAACTTCACCTACTTTCCAGTCACAGCCAACACCGATGACTTTAGCAATCATCCCAGTCCAAGGGTCGGTAGTCACAAACATCGCACAATAGAAAAGGCAATGTTAATTGTACTACAGTAATTATTTAACTATAAATTAGTTTTGTAAAAAGGTATAGACTACAAGTTAGAAACAAGTGCGAATATTTATATTGGTACCCGCATAACTGAGGAACTAAATGTGACTACCATTCCTGATCTCCACCAGCCAAAGATTTTCCAGCGAGTTTTTCATATAAATAAAAAACATTGACACTGTCTTATTCTTAAGCGTCGCTGTCAACCAAGTGTGATGGTTCTGGCTATTGTAGGCCCTATTTTAATTCTCTGTTAGACGCCGTGTAGCTGGAGATTTCTCGTACTTTCCCATGTCGTGAGCAGTGGTATGGCATACCTGACGATGGGAAGGGGTTGCAACAGGTAGCAGACCTTCCTTGTGAAACTGCGCCAATTTAGTAAAAGATGTGATCTCATTGGTTACCACTATGATAGAGAATAGTTGAGGGGCCACAATTTCTAATTAATTAATATTTAATATTTTTGTTAATATTTTCTCAAATTGGTTAACAACTTTCTCATTAGTTGCGTGATCTACTCATTTAATTTTCATCATTCGTCTGTAGCACCACAATTCAAAAGCTTCTATCATATTTCTGTCTGAACGTCTCATCGCCCACGTTTCACTTCCATACAATGCTACACTCCAGACAAACGCTTTCAGAAATGACTTCCTAACATTTAAATTAATACTGGATGTCAAAAAGTTTCGCTTCTTCAGAAACGCTTTTCTTCACATAGCTATTCTGCATTTTATATCTTCTTTACTTCGGCCATCATAAGTTATTTTGCTACCCAAATAACAAAACTCATATATTACTTTTATTGTCTCCCTAGCTAATCTGGTCCCTTCAGAATCGCCTTTTTTCTGACGCTATATTCCATCATCTTTGTTTTACTCTTGTTAATATTCATCTCATACCCTCCTTTTAAGACTCTGTCCATTCCATTGAATTGCTCTTCCAGATCTTTTGCGGTCTCTGGCAGAATTACTATGTCATCGGCAAACCGCAAAGTTTTTATTTCTTTTCCCTGAACTTTAATTCCCTCTCCAAATTTCTCCTTGCATTCATTCACTGCTTTCTGAATGAACAGATTGAGCAACATTGGGGGGAGGCTACAACCTTGTCTTACCCCCTTCCCAACTTCTGCGCCCCTTTCATGCCCCTCGACTGTAATAACTGCTGTCTGATTTTGTATAAGTTACATATAAATCTTCGCTCCCTATATTTTAACCTTCAGAATTTGAAAGAGTGTATTCCAACCCACATTGCCAAAAGCTTTCTCCAAACCTACAAATGCTAAAAACGTAGATTTTCTTCCCTTAATGTATCTTCTAAGATAAGTCGTAATGTATTGCCTCTCGTGTTCCTACATTACTTCTAAATCCATATTGATCACCCTCAAGGTTAGGTTCCACCAGTTTTCCCATTCGTCTGTAAATAATTGGTGTTAGTACTTTGCAGCCATGACTTATTAAACTGATAGTTCTGTAATTTTCACATTTATCTGCACTTGCTTTCTTTGGAACTGGAATTACTATATTCTTATAGAAGTCGGAGGGTATTTTCCCAGTCTCATACATCTTGCATACCAGGTGGAACAATTTCTTCATGACTGGCTCTCCTAACGATATCAGTAGTTCATACGGAATATCATCTACTCCAAGGGTCTTCTTTCAACTCAAATCTTTCAGAGCTCTGTCAGATTCTTCTCGCAGTATCGTATCTCCTATCTCATCTTTTTCCACATCGTTTTCCATTTCCAGAATACAGCCTTCAAGTTTATTTCCTTTGTATAGGCCCTCTATATATTCCTTCCACATTTCAGCTTCCCCTCTTTGCTTAGTATTGGTTTTTCGTCTGACTTCTAGATATTCAGACAGCTGCAACCGAAATGGGGAGAAAAGGAGTTTCTGCCATAACCTGACCTCCCCCAGAGGCCTCACGGTTCTTTCGTGAGTACGTGCGTGGCGAGCACGGGGCCCCGAGCTAATGCAGTCTTCCTTCTTTATTTCCTTGACGAACTGCATTTCCTTTCCCCGTCCCCTCCTTTCCTATCCCCAATCCTTCCCCTCCCCACCGGGGGACTGATAACCTCAGTAGTTTAATCCCCCTATCCCAAGCAAACAACCCAACCAAATCCGCATATTCTGACTAAAAGAAGGGATAGTTTAGTGGCACACATTTTGAGACATCAAGTAATCGTCAACTTAGCATTAGTGGAGAGTTGCATCAAACCTGTCTGTAGAATGAAGACCACAACAACAACAGTTAATATTTTATAAAGCGTAATTTTTGTACACGTAGTTTCGGTATAAGAAAACTCTCCCAATAACAGCCTACCTTCCGACATTTTCACAATTTTGTAAAGTATTGATTTTTATTAACAAAACAATAACGAAATAAGTGAGCGCATATCGAGAACATTCTTTCTCGGCTATAGTGCGCATAGAAGCCTCTCGCTTGTCAACTTGACGGATTCCCTGTCAAATTTTTACGGAATTTCAAATTGTGTGACGGATAAAATGTACCATTGACGGTTGGCGTATTTTTTGACGGTTATTATTAGAAATTTGCTTTTTTGGCGGATATTGCTGGTTTAAAACCTGGTCGACCCTCCGATTTTTTTTCAGTCTGCGTTTTAACCCATCCTTCACCTTCAACGATATGAGGAGTCGCCAGAAACGACACGTGGTTCGGATTCCACGTTAAGCTGTAGGTCCCCTTTTCCCGGTTGGATAACTGGGGTAGGCTAGGGACACGCAAGTCGCTGAAGTGGCGTCCAGTTGAAAGACTTGCACTAGGCCAATGAGCCACACGAAATTATTCCTATTAATACAATTTTGAAAATAAAATACATTTTCTTCGAAAAAGCTATTATGGATACAAATCTTTCTGTGCCTACAACAAAGTGGCATAGTACATTAAGGAATTGTTGCACTAAAACACAGTAATAGACATCTATGATCACTGGAAAACTAAGTAAAATAAACATTACGGCGGTATATGGCTCTAATTTGTCTGGATGCAAAGATACGACACATGCTCCAGTACCAGCAATACGTTAATATGATGTTCTTCGCTTTACGATGTAGTTCGGGAAATAATGGATAGTGAGCTCAGTACAATGGCTGAGTTTGATTGATTTCAAAGTGCTTGTCCGACTCGTAAAGAAATTAACGAAATATTATGTTTAGTATAAATTTTAATTTTATCTTTATTTCTGCTAGTAAAGAGGGAATATGTAATTCTCACGGATATTTAAATATTTTTCTGACGCGTAAACAAAGTAACGTGTCCCAAGTTTTCATATATGTTTTATTTTTGCTTTATTTTGCAATAAAATACAGAGATATGTAATTCTGACGGATTTTGACGAATTTTTGCGCGTTGGTCTGACGGAAATAATTATCCTGAGTTGGTAACACTACTGGCAAGTGAGATCACTCCTGTTTTGGCCACCGCGGCGGTCACATCGTGCCGAATGATGGAATACGTTAAACGCGTTTGGCCGCTCGAATAACACTCAGAGAAGCATGCCGTAATAACCCATTTTACATAACTAAAGTTTTATTGCATGTGAGTGATTTTGTGCAGATGATAAACGGGTATTCATTGGACAAATATATTATACTGTAACTGACATGTGATTACATTTTCACGCAGTTTGGCTGCTTAGATCCTGAGAAATCAGTACCCAGAACAACCACCTCTGGCCGTAATAAAGGCCTTGATACGCATGGGCATTGAGTCAAACAGAGCTTAGATGGCGTGTACAGGTACAGATGCTCATGCATCTTCAACACGATACCACAGTTCATCAAGAGTATGACTGGCGTATTGTGACGAGCCAGTTGCTCGGCCAACATTGACCAGACGTTTTCAATAGGTGAGAGATGTGGAGAATGTGCTAGCCAAGGCAGCATTCGAACATTTTCCGTTTCCAGAAAGGCCAGTGCAGGACCTGCAACATGCGGTCGTGCTTTATCCTCCTGACAGGTAGGGTTTCGCACAGATCGAATGGTCAGTATGGCGATGGCGAATACACCCTACCAATATGCGTTCACCACGATGACACCAAACACGGGTGCGACCATCATAATGGTGTAAACAGAACCTGGCTTAATCCGAGAAAATTACGTTTTCCATTCGTGCACCCAGGTTCGTCGTTGCGTACACCATTGCAGGCGCTCCTGTTTGTGATGCAGCGTCAAGGGTAACCGCAGCCATAGTCTCCGAGCTGATAGTCCATGCTGCTGCAAACATCGTCGAACTGTTCGTGCAGATGGTTGTTGTCTTGCAAACGTCCCCATCTGTTCACTCAGGGATCGAGAGTTGGCTGCACGATCCGTTACAGCCATGCGGATAAGATGCCTGTCATCTCGACTGCTAGTGATACGAGGCCGTTGGGATCCAGCACAGCGTTCCGTATTACCGTCCTGAATCCACCGATTTCATATTCTGCTAACAGTCATTGGATCGCCACGAACGCGAGCAGCAATGTCGCGAAACGATAAACCGCAATCGCGATAGGCTACATTCCGACATTTAACAAAGTCGGAAATGTGATGGTACGCATTTCTCCTCCTTACACGAGTCAGCACAACAACGTTCCACCAGGCAACGCCGGTCAACAGCTGTTTGCGTATGAGCAATCGGTTGTAAATTTTCCTTATGTCAGCACGTTGTAGGTGTCGCCACCGGCGCCAACCTTGTGTGAATGCTCTGAAAAGCTAGTCATTTGTATATCACAGCATCTTCTTCCTGTCGGTTACATTTCGCGTCTGTAACACGTCATCTTCGTGGTGTAGCAATTTTAATGGCTAGGAGTGTAACAATGTTGATACTAGTCCCTGGGAACAGCAACTTCAGTGGTTGACGAGGATAGAGTGAGAGTGTGAAGGAGGAAAACTGCCAGTTAGCAGCTACCCACTAGGAGAGGGCGTAAGGGGTGGCCATCTGACGTAAAACGTTGCTGTTACTGTCCGTGACGTTTTCCTTTCAGGTGAACAAGGAGGTGCCGAGGAGATTAGCATAAACGGAGATGGCATTATATATCCCGAGCACGTACGTCAGTTGAAGCCTGTCCGCCATGTTAGTCAGTTTTAGAATGCTATTTCTTCATTAAAACTATGCATTAAATCGACCGACTTATTGCTAATGCAATGAACTGACAGTCATTGAAAAGTATGTACTTTCAAACAATATACTCTCTTGAATAAATGTCAATAAATACACATCATAATATATTTGAAAACTAAATCTTTAACGGCTGATTTGCACTCTTTTAATACGTTGTGCATCACAGCAAAAACGAGGGTCGTTTTGTTTCTATTTTAAATGACATAAAACATTAGCTCTACAATACGAACAGTTCTCCAAAACTTAACAATACGGCGGAGACAGGCTTCACTGTTTTAGTGTAAGAGCGACTACCTCCCTGAGTAGTGCGGCCAACAGCACGCCAAGGCTTCAGAATCCCTAGCCGCAACACAAGTGCTTCCGGAATGTACCGAACGAACACGACTCGCTCTTGGCGAACTCAGCATCAGTTTAAAGCAACAATGAGCTTGTTTGTGTGTTTGTTACGCTTCACAACAGTTGTATTGGTGTTATTTATTTCATAGTGTCCAGTGTACTTTGACAGTTCTTAGTTCTAATTCTTCAAAATGATGGACAATGTGTAATTAAACAGTTGCTGAACAGAATTCTCACGCAGCTGAATATTTACAATGACAAGTTGGTGATTTTAAAACAGGGAAGGTCTACTCCAGCTCTTCGGCACTTACAGTGTGAGCAGAAGTATAAACGAAAACCCTTACAAAAAGTACTGCAATAAAAAGTTGGCGTTCTTATAAAAGATGTCAAAGTTGTCGCCCACAATCCATCACGGGCTTCGATAGGGAGGAGGGGAGGGGCGGTGAGTGGCTACGTTGGGGGGGGGGGGGGGGTAGGGGCGGTGAGTGTAGTGTCACTTTAACATTTGCCGGTAATCGTTTCTTCGTTTGCTGCTAATTTCTTGAGGTATTTGGCACGGTCACTATCAATATCTCGGAAACAGCGCAAGATATTGATTTTTTTTTTCTTAGCATTTCTTTCTCTGTACAACCTTAGAAACTGACATAGTAGTGTTATCCCAAGTTACAAAGCCAGCATACGCATGTGCTAATGCTCTCAACTCTACTGCCACAAGCATGCTGCTGCTGCTAAGAGACAAAAAACTAACTACTGAATTCGCGAAGGGTGCTATGCTAATTCACTTACTACAATAAAAACAAATTTCATCCATGTTTGTAGAAAAACAATTAATGGGGTGTTATGGGTAGACATGAAATGCATTTAAGTTGAAATCCACTATATTGAACAAGACTCTAAATAATGTTATACAAAAACAGTAAGATAGTTACAAGGGAATGCTTTACACCAAACATTAGTACCTTCCCCTCCTGCACTCTCAAAAAGAGCATACAAAATTCCTGCAGTACAAACATGGATCATATCTACGCAATGCGGACAATAATAGCAGCATAATGCATCTTACCTCTAATCTTCATACTGTCGAGGTACATATCAGATTCAATTATTTTCTTAACATCTTTGTACATAGACAAATTCATTAAGAAATTTGCCAAGTTCATGCTGCGATATACAGCTTCATTCTTAGACTGCCTGCAACACTCTCCCTGCTGACACTTCCGAGTCCGGACAACAACCACTACTGCACTGCCACTGCTCAAACGCGGGAACGCGCACCGACCAAAGATGCTCCCCGCGGAGCAAAGATATGAATCGCAGACTTCAACCTTACATAGCTACCTTTCAATCTACTCCGTCGTAGTCTTGTGGGTTAATGGTGTAGTGGGACGGATTATTGTCTCCGCTACATATCTCATGTCAGCTCAGTTTGTGCAGGATAACTTGCTTATATTTGTGTCTTAAATGATTTTTATGTAAATGTTTAATGTTATATAATTCTTAAAGAAGTTTTTTATATGTTTCATGTGCTGTGAGGCGATTCAACCTACGAGGGCAATATCTTCGACGCCGATTCCGAGGAGTAAATATCCGGCCACATCAAGTCGCGGGTCGACAGCCACGAGACAAGAAGATGTTGATTTCTGCGGTTGTCGTCGCAAGAGTTGACATTATTATCGAAGTTTTATGTTAAAACAACAAATTTTAAAAGTCAGTTCCCTTTTGCCTGTCAGTAACTACATATGTAGTGTCATAGAAAGCAATAAATGTTATCGTGTTGAAACTTGACGAAAGTGTCAGAGTAAATCATTTATGAAGAATTACTTTACGATAAATAATATATTAATGAAATAAGGAGAATATTTAATTAAATATTCTTCAATCTGAAGGAAGATTTTTTATGAAAAGTTACGTCAAGAAGACTTCGATAAATGTTTCTTTTAGAACTTTCATTAATCGATCATACACATCTATCGATAATCATTGAAGAAATATCTATATTTTTTTTTTTTATCTATGGCTATAGCAACGACCACAAACTGAAGAATTTCTTTTGACTGTCTTATCTAGGAGAGAACTTAGAAATATTTTAACAAGACTGACTTTTAAAGACTTGTTCCCTCGGCGCAAGAATCTGATTTTGAAATATTGCAACGTATAAAGATTTTACATGAACATATTTTTTTATTATATAAATTTTTATGGGCGAGTGGACACCTCAAGGATTACGAAGTCTGACACGGCCACATTCAACCCTAATCATACAAGACGAGTGCTTTTGAAGATAAGGTTTTAGAACACGTTCCGCCGTACGAAGAGGGTGTTCCGCCGCAATGGTCAGCCCTGCAGGGTCCTTGATGTCAGTTTCCTCCAGCACTACTTCAGGCGTTACTCTAGCATGCCACGTCGTGTTGCGGCATCTCTTGCGTCCTTGTGGATCCCCTAGACGGTATTATGCAGGTGTACCAGACGTTTCCGATAGGTGAGATACCGAGCAAACAGTGAGGCGTAGGGGTCATTGAAATCCAATAGCAGATGAAGTGTTGAACACTGCGTGTCAAGTGTCGCGCATTAACCTACTGCAATGTGCATGTCGGCAAACTCCGCAAATGAGGGGAACACTCCTGCGATGTAGCGCTGGTTAATTACTGTTCCGAAACTTGGGACCATGCGGGTCAAATCCAACCTCCCTCAAAATCATAATACCGGGTGCAAGACTTCATGGCGATCCATATGACAACAGCTCAGCAGTGTATATCCACAGTGTCGCCAGACCCAAATCGGACCATCTAGATGGCCGGCTGTAGTCTTGTGTAGTTCGCGAACGAACTAGTTCAGAAGAGCGCTCCCACTGGCGAACTACGCGAACTAGTTCGCCGATCCCTCGCCTGTTGATTGACTGATTTTCTCAGGGAAGCCAAAACAGTCTTGGTCCAACCCGCCACTACCCGCACCGAAACTAAGTTTATTGTGCGGTATCGCTCCCTGTATATCTAGTAAAGTCAACCAATGCCCTTGAACAGTGCAAGGAGTCCCTTTACCAGTTCTTTATTAGACACAATTTCTTCGGGTCTGGTTGTCCCAAATGTTCTGTGTCTTTTACTCTACAATGCAATGCATTCGAAGATTAGATGTGATGCAGTTTCATCACCGTCATCACAGATCCTACATTTAGGGTCCTCTTGTGTTATTTACATTGTACGTAGGTGTTTTTTGAAATTCCCATGGCCTGTCAGCAATCCAACCATGAGTCTAATCTCTCTCCTGTTCAGGCCCAGGATTGCTGAGTTTCTTTTAAAACATGGCTTTGGCATCATTAACTTGCCATGTTTTTGTTGATAGACTTTGGTCCAATATTCTACGTGCTGTCTTCTGAGCCAGTTACGTAGCTCCAATTTGATCATTGCCTTGGTGATTGTCAGGGCAGGTTTCGGCCCAATAAATGGAGTCTCTGCCCCCATCCTGGCTAATCTGTCGGCATGCTCGTTGCTACTGATCCCCGAGTGGCCACCAGAACCCTGTGACATTCTGCAACAATTTTAGACCTTGTTGCAGGAGCTGCCAGTCATCTCAGGGCTGCCTGGCTGTCTGAATAGATATAGATGCTACGTTCTTTGTAGCACTCACGCATTCTCCTCCACACACGCCCTGATGGCAGTGATTTCGGCCTGGAATACTGAGGCCAGTTTCCCTAGAGAGATGGCGCCCTCCAGTCTTGGCTGTACCCCGTATACCCCGGACCCAACGCCTCGGTCTGATTTTGATCCGTCAGTGAACCAGACAATATCCCCCATACGGTGTCGAACTGCTCCCTACTTTCAATTGTTATATTGAAAGGCTTGTTGAAGCAGTATGGGGTTATAATATAGTTGGCTGGCATTTCCCCAACCTTTCCTATATTTACCTCACTCACTATTTTAGTGTGCGATTCTGGATATCCCAAAGAGTTCCAGTTGTTGCTAGTTTTGAGTCTGTATGCACCAGCCGCTGCCTCCATCTTGACCCAAAGGTGTAATGGGGGCATATCCAACATGGTTTCCATCCCAGCAGTTGGTGCGCGCCTGTTATAGCTAAGCAGGCTTCCCTCACCTCTTAGTTCGTCCGCTCCTTTTCCGAAGACTGACGGGTAACAGCGAGAGAACGCGAGAGCGCACAGAATCGCGTGATTGCCTTCTGCCAGTTGCCGTCATTTCGAGCTGAGATGTAGCACAGCTGTAGTTTTAGTAGCGGTAGCAAAAGCCAAAAAGAGCGATCTACTTCGCGGCCAAGCTTCGAACTAAATGATGCGCGATAGGTCGCGAATTAAAATATGCGCGATAGGTCGCGAATTAAAATATGCGCGATAGGTCGCGGACAGAATTAAAAATCACGTGTTTGCCTTCTGCTGATGAGAGCCATTTTGAGGTTAGCGTCTGCCTGCTAGTTTACTTAGTTCAGTGCTACAAAATTTCTGCTTTGAAGTATTCTGCACTCTGCAATATCTGACTAATAAATTCCATAATGCCAAGATATAGAGAAAACTCTTAACTTAAACGCGAGAAATTATCCATAAACTGTTTCTTTTGGTTTGTGGCTCAAGCAGCAAGCGCGTGAAGCAGCTAGGTGGGGTAACTTCTCCCTCCACCTGCATGCGCAGATCAAGCCGTTCAGCCGTCACTGGGAGCGGACGAACTATAAGAACGAACTAGTTCGAACGTGAGCGCTCCCGATAGCGAGTCTAGCCGGTTGTACAAACGCCTGTGGCGCTAACTGAGTGGTAAGAGACGGGTGAGCTTAATGGCACACTAAGCAAGCGTCGTGATGATGTCACAACTCGCAAACGCAAACAAAATCGACTGTGGCCACAATCCGGCGCTATCGATCCTTGTGGCTATAGACCAAACGAGTACTTCGAGTCATTTCGACACGCAGAAATTCTCTCTCTAGTTGTCAGCCAATGAGATGCTGTGTGTTTCTTAACCGGAGATTCCAGACGCTACGCACCCTCAGCACTAAAAAAAAAAAAAAAAAAAAAAATAAAAAAATAAAAAAAAAAATAAATAAATAAATAAAAAAAAAAATTATTAGAAAATATCTTGTTTAACCTATACCCATCCTTCTTACGGCTACGTTACAGATCACTTTTTTTAAAGTTAAAGTTAGGTTAGGTATATGTTAAACAAGTGGGTTTCCTTTTTTTTTTTTTTTTTTTTTTTTTTCAAGTATGTGAGGGGGCGTAGCGCCCGAATCTGCGGTTACGAAACACGTAGCATCTCATTGGCTGTCAACTATCGAGTTCTCATTGGCCGGAGACAATTTCTGCGTGTCGAAATAAGGGCTCGTATAGACCAAGCCAGCTTGTCAGTTGTCCACCAGTTGGATGTGCTGTAGAGAAGTGTGTCGACAGGTTGATGTATCGCATTCAGCTCCTGATGACGTCAGCCCGACGCTGGCCTAGCGTGTCGCTGAGCTCACCCCTTAAGGCTACGCTACAGATCAGTTTCTCTTTTTTTTTTTTTTTTTTTTAAGTTAAAGCTAGGTTCACAGCTAAGGACGTTTGGGAGACAGTCCACTCT
This sequence comes from Locusta migratoria, assembly GCA_026315105.1. NCBI lineage: Eukaryota > Metazoa > Arthropoda > Insecta > Orthoptera > Acrididae > Locusta > Locusta migratoria. Next base: position 344,474,996 of record CM048749.1, read on the forward strand.
GCTGCAAACGGCGTCGAATGGTTCCCACAGACACGTCTTGTTGCGTAATACATCGATTTCGGTGTGACATGATTTGTCATGTGACAGTGCGATCCATCACTGACATGCGGAATACTCTGTGATGTGTTGGAGGTGCTGTCTCGCCATAACTTCGTAGTTTGACGACGCCAGGATTCTGCGCAAACTCACGTGTCGCGCAGTGTTAAAGATTTTGACATGTTACTGCCGTATCGCCTTATTCCTCTACCCGCTCTGATGGTCATTTTTCATATTCATTTGCTCTTGTCCTGACCGCATAAAAGAGTATTTGCAGCTACAAATTATGATATTTAGTGGATTTTAGCATTATTTAGTGTGTGGTGTTACCCCACATTGTTCAATTTCGCCCCGTTTTTATAAATTTTCATTTCTTTTCGTGTGACCTGCCGTTGGCAGTCATACAGTTTTATTGAAGAGCAGTCAGGTACACGGAAGCTATGCAGCAGCGACCGGTCGCGAAAGATGGTCGCCTGACCGTGGGAAGATTGCAGCCCGGTGCTTTTCAGGCATCAGTATGGCGGAAATGGCAAATGTTTAATTTCATTTGTTTATTATTTACAGTTTATTTTTCGTAACTCCAACACTATGACAGATTACGACCATGTTCGATGATATTAACTACAGTGTTCTTAATATTTAAAAGTACAGTTATTTGAAAGATTTTATACTTAGAATATGATGTCTTATTGGCTGCTTTGAACCAGCCAATCGTGTAGAAGCTTCTAGAACTAAGGCGCAAAGTAAGAGCTTGGTTTCGGGGGTAGTCGTTGGCGGGCCTCTGGATAGGCGGTACGTATATCGAGGTGCGGTTCTAAGTGATAAAGCGGAAGTGTTATCCGCATGGTGTCATTTTCGGTGTTGAGCCTCAAGAGCTCTGAGGAAGTGCATTTGCGTGTGGAGGCCTAGCAGCAGCATTTTGTAAATTAAGCGAGCTGTCGCTCTGGTGATAGAGAATACGGCGAGGTTGTTTTATGGTAGAGTTGCATCAAACACTCCAATTTTAATAATTAGGTGCTCATTAGATTAACATTTAGATACCGCGAGATTATAAATGATATCTGTGCATATGGCTCCAAGGTTACGTGTCACACGAATCGTAATAAAAGTTATTACCAAAAGGCCGTTCTTATTTCAAGTAGGCACAGACAGTTCTCTTGCTACCAATTTCTAGCATCACACATCGAGAGTTGTTCTACGTTAGAATCTGCGATCTGAGGAGAGGAGACATCCAATGAGACTGAACATTTTATCAGGTAAGCAGTCCTGATCTGTTGTGGAGCATGCAAGTAGGAGAGGACACTCACCATAGAATAATAGGAACTTTCATTGATAGTAGCATCTACTTAGGGTGTGCGTGTGTCCATATGTAAAGCTCGCTTGGCGAATTAATCAAGTGCTATGCAAAAACATGCATAGCTGGCATCCCTGACCAGATAAACTTTGTGCTACCAGGTCTTAAGGTAGGACTCAGAAAACTGTTCCTAAACATTGCCAGGTAGCCGCCGAGGGCTTTGTAAGTGGTTTTCCGGCCATTTGGCCACGATAAAGGACGTAGAAGTGGAGATGGCAAGTGTAAGTTTATTTTATTTCTCCCATAATTATTCTTGTCACAATCCTTGTTTCCCTCCACAGCGTGTGTGAGAGAGTCGTTGCGGTAGGGTGATAGAGTGGATAGTCATTTGGTGGAGGTAGTAACTTGTCAGCCTTCTGCTTTTCGTCAGCAAAGATTACCTTTGGTGATTATTGCAAAGAGTTTCCAAGCTGTGCCTCCGATCGATCTTGGACAGGTAGCACTCGTGAAATGGGGGAAGGAAGTTGCTCGCTGGCCGCTCCAGCTTCGACCAATCAGCGTACGTCTTCCTAAGCAGGTCGAATTTCAGCGGCGCTTGGAGAGTCTGGTAGCCATTTTCATGTCTAGTTAGTGGGAGTCTCTGGAGACGACCGGGCGCTGGTGGTGCTGGCAGCGTCGTTTTGCTGCTGTTTGGTAAGAAATGCGGAAAATTGTGGGCCCAGATTACAGCCACGAAATAGTTTTTACTAGAAAAGGTAACAGTATGTTGACAGAATTTTTGTAAATCGTTTAATTAATCAAGAAATGGGTGCACAGAGAAACTGTAGGAGTCCACAAGCGATGTAGGCCCAAGTCGTTCTCAAGCCTTTTCCTTTTTACAGCTATCATTTCTTGCTTATTACTACCAAATGTTGCCAAGATCGCTATTTTATTGTAGGGATGACTAGTTTCGGTAATACACAGTTACTATCATCAGAACATCTGTTTCAGATCTTGATGATTATACGGGATTTTGCATTGCCTTCATGCTAACTTCCTCTTTTATTTATTTTTTATTGAGATGTATCAAGTTTTCCTACTTTTCTTTGTGTGACTTCGGAGTTAGTTTTTTCTTTGTGGGACCAGTCTCAGGCAGCTGGTTACCGTAGATGAGCCACGATGCGTTTGCAGTTGACTGTAATATGGCTTCTAAATTAAGTGTGCTTTCTTTTCATATTACTTGCAAGGAGGAATTTTGTTAGTTTTCTTTGTGAGAATGTTTGGTCAGCCTCGTGGTGGCTAGTGTCATGCTGTAACTTAGGGGTTGGCTGTGAATATGCTCAACAGTCATATTTGAGTTTGTTTTGTATTAATGCTGCCGTATATGTAACTTTGTTCTAAAATTTTAAACAATTTCGAGGTGCATTTGTGATATTCCCTGCCTGTGGCCACTTAATATTTCTGGCCGCTGGCCGTTTCTTTGCTAACATCGTACGTGTCTTAAACGCGGAAGAGAGACAGAATTGCAGCATATGTTGAAATGTGGGGTGGCGAGCAGTAGCATATGGCACAGTAAGTGCTGGTTCCCATACGAAAGCCCGCCTATGTTACTGGTGCTCTCCTCGCATTGGCTGCTGCATTTCACGTCACGTGATTTCTCTTGAAATTAGTTTTGTTCATTATATACAAAATATTAATTATTCAGAGCTGAGAATTTATGATAAATATCTGTCAAGGACAGGCTAGGTGTTGACAGTTTAAAAAGATTAAGGTGCCTTCTCTTATTGTAACATGAGAAGAGCAATTTGGAGAAGGCGCGCGACGGCCCTGTTTTGGCGCGAAATAGAGCGTCAGGTGCCCTCTCGCAACGCGCCGCAGTTTCAGTCTCGAGCTGACCACTATACTCGCCGGCCCGCTTTGGTAATGAGTAAAGTTTTGTATAATTGTGATAACAGTCGAGGTCTCAACATGAGCTATGGGCAGCATAGGCCGTGTCGTATTAACAAAAGTTGTTCATATTTAATTATTTATTTAATAAATGGCATCCCTGACAATTAAAAATCTCGCGAGTCGCTTCTTATGCTTCCATTCTACAGAACTTATTTTAGCCTCACTTGTATGCTGTACAAGAACCAACGACCTGTGTGTTGTCTTCTGCGCTGGGGACACAACTATAGACGACAACAGGTTAGTCAGAACTCTATGCTTTCCATAAAGACTTGGACAGCAACTACGGCACCTCGTGCGTACTGTAAGGCGGTAAAAACGCACACTGCTACGCAACAGCATCCGCAATGATTTGGGGGTTTTAGGGGACTTGTGGGAGGAAGCAGTACTAACTTCTCCGTCCGCAAATAAAACCCTAGGAAGCTTGCACATGGCATCCCTTGTGGGGATGAAGTACATTGCGGAACGACATAAACAGATACAGTGAGGCGATAATCGGTGGAAGTGATTCGCGAACTGTTAGACATCAAGAAATTTACAAATAAAGTGACCGTTAACCAGTTGATGTACGCGAGTGAAGCAAGTGCAAGTGTTAGTTCGCGGTCCATTGGATTACGTAACTTCAAGTATCGACGATCTACAGAACGGCGGCGTCGCAACACTTAACCGGGCACGTCGACGGAACAGCCACGCTCAGCGCCATAGCAGACGGAAGAAGGGTGCGGCGCCTGAAAGGAACAGCCGTAAACATCGCCAGCAGCGGCAGACGACGACTCCATCTATTAGCGGAGCTACAACCACCAGCCTTCACGTCGCAACAACTGCACATCGCGACGCGAGGAAAAACGGGAGTAAGTGCCAACTCCTGTAATTTGTAATTAATTGTGTATATTTGTTAGTAAAAAATTTTGGAATAGTAAAACGTAAATTAGAGATGGAAAAACAGGGAGAAAACAGCTATTCTCTCAGAAGTAGGGACAGAGAATGTGGTCAACAACCTCAGATGCAGGGTGACAACATCAGTCCATATTTTGTAGCGAATATGAGTGAATTGCAGTCTAATATTGTCCAGGATATGGATGTTAATCAGATTAATAGCACACATAATGTAGAACAATGAGCTGCTGAAATTGTTGTAAGTGACGTGCAGAGAGATACACAAGTTTGTCAATCTGTCGCTCCTAACCATACTGACGTGGTAAATCTGGATGCAGCTGTCAGAGAAAATGTGTCTGGCGCCTGCATAACAGGGGAGCAGATGGAGGTATCATGTGACAGAAGCCATAGCACAGCTTCAGCTGATTTGTTGCCAGTAGAAAGTAGTGGGGAGAAGGGAGCTGGTATTGACAGTAATAGTATATCAATGCTTAGCGTCATGATAGCTAAATTAAATCAAAACATACTAGCTAAGTTTGATCAAAACAAAGAAGGACAAAATCAGAGCATGAATAAGTGGGCGAATGAAATTAAAACAGATCAAAACAAAGCATAAATAAGTTAGCAGATAAGCTTGACCAAAACAATGAAAGATTAGACCGTGCATAGAGGAAATACGTACACAAATGGCTAGAGTAAATAATAAATTTCAGGGCTTAGAAAACAGGGTAATTGTTAATGAAGAAAAAACAGAAAAGTGTTTTAAACAATTAGATTTGAAAATAAAGGAATGGGATAATTGTAAAAATGACGTTGTGCACAGGGTGGACTCTGAAGTAAGCAAAATTAACGAAAGATTACAGGTTAATAGTGTCACGCTGTATACTGTTACAAATAATATAGAGTGTTTGAGAAAAGAATAGAAATGTAGCATTAATTGACACTAAAGTGTCACAGGTAGGCACATCATGTACAAGTAATGCAAATGCACTTCATAGTAAATTAACAGAGATCGAGCAGAAACTGAATGAGCTGCCAGATTCATGTAATTTAGTGGAAAATATTAGCACCAATGAAAATGAACTTGAGGGAAAACTTGAAGCGTGGGTGGAACAAGAACTTAAGAAAGGTATAAGTAACATAGTTGATATTGCAAATAATCCTTATTCTTACAAATTTCACAATTTTTCAAAGACAGGTAGTGTACATCCTGTTGCTTTCATCAGGCAGTTCGATGGTGTTATTCCTAATAACATGACAGAACTACAAAAAAAAAATTCGTAGCGAGTAGTTTTGAAGGTGATGCAATTTCGTGGGGAACAGGAGCAATAAACATTTGTAAAACACATCAGGAATTTGTCACTGCATTTCTCAATCACTATTGGTCTGAAAGTACACAAAATAATATACACACTGATGGCTGCATGAAAGACTACAAGTATAAATTTAAAGTCAAGCCCCGTGACCCTTTTAGATTTAAGCCTTATTCAATCAAATTAAGCAAAAGAGAATCGGTAGAACAGGAGACTAAGAAAATGACAGAATGGAACATTATTGAAAGGTCTTGTAGTGAATATTCCAATTTCTTGTCATAGTCCCAAAGAAAGATAATTCAGTTAGGATCACTCTAGATGCAAAGGCTTTAAATAAAATTATATTACCACAGATGGATAGGCCCAAAATACTGGAGGAACTTGTTCAGAAGTTTCATGGAGTCAAGATATTCACAAGCATAGGCTTGACTTCTAGCTTCTGGCAAACACTTCTAAATGAAAATTTTTGCAAATACACTGCTTTTACATATGGAGGAAGGTGTTGTCAGTTCAGAGAGTTGCCTTTTGGTCTGAAAATATCAACATCTGCCTTCTTATACAAATAGGTACATGTACCTCAGGGGGCAATAGCGCTCTTTGCTTTGCCAGGTAACTGACGCCTACCAGGTACCCTAGTTAACTAGCAGATTACTTCCTTTCCTTTCACGCTGTTAGTTCTTCCTCTTACTATTCAATCTGAACTCATTTCTATCGTCTTTACTTTCTTCTCTATCCAGATACCAGATTGAACGAAAACACTAATTTAGACGAGTAAATAAAAACAGGTTTTGAGATGAGTAAGCAGGAATACGAGGTTTACAGACTTAATACTTACTGAATTTGGCTAATGTGAGTATGTAATAATTATGGAGCACGGTAAATATAGTAACTCAGCAGTAAACATCTGCATAGCACGAGTTACTTTTACTAAGTTAAGTGGCAGTCACAGATCTTCTCGGAACGAAACATAACATTGAAAATAGCTGACTACATTATTGGGGGATTTTTATTTAATTTACTCCAAGATTGTATACGCTGATAATTATAATGTAATATATTACGCTGAGAAGAGGACGGCGCAACAACAGGTGAGTGAACTTAGTGAAAATGGCTGTTGGACATAGGCAATGTAAGACATGGTTCATTATGATGTTATATATGGTGTTTCAGACGGCAGTGAAGTCGTCATTTGTGGAATATTGAAAATAGGTAGGGGACGCAGTGTGTGCCTCACTCTACATTTTTTAAATTAGTAATACACAGTAGCAGAAATGGCGCCATTTTGGAATACATTTGTCCTATGCTCTTACACATACACATCTATGAGTAAGTATATGTATAAATTATATGACATTTTCTACCTGTTTCGCATCCACATAAACCTCAGGAAATCATAACACATCAGAGCGATAAACAACATGTACTGTGGAATATGTATATCGTACATAATGGAATTTCACCGTCAGCTGTCAATGAAAGCAACCATCCGTCAGACGGAATTATATTTTGCCTTATTGCAGCAAATAGTTTCTGTTGATTTCTGTGATCTGCATTTTGCATTAAATATTAAGCATTATCACAAGCTCTAAGTAGTCTATTGAACAGGAATATAAACGTGGCATCTGTTTGCCAACAGTATGGTATTAAATATTAGACATGGCATGTGTTGCAAATTGTAATATGGGAATAGAGGTAACTAATATGTTGACTATATAGAGTATTGTCAATGAATGAAGGGTCAGTGACCCAATTAGGAAACGGACATATGTGACTTAATGTATCTTAAAGTGTGTCACGAAAAATAATTAAATGTAAGGGTATGACAGAATAGATAACTGAAGAAATATGGGAATGTCAGTGACCTTAAAAACAACTTAAACTTAATCGGTAATAACCAAACACTGAACGATAGGTGTATGATCCTTTATTCAATATGCAAAATGTCTGCATTGATTTGATTTTATAAATGTATTTGTATGTATAAATTTTATGTACCACTTTATGTATTTTCCTTTGTATGTACAAGCGTGTGAAGCCAGCAGTGCAATGTAGGCTATGAGATATGTTATTAAAAGTACGAAGTCATGAGTGCCTAGTGTTGAATTTGCACTCAATACGTGTGCCAAAATTTCAAAGCCGAAAGTGAGTAGGCAATTCAGTTAATAAAAAGAGAAAGAGTTGATAGGCTTGGTAGACGGCATTGTGCCGATATAAGTTATAAATGGCCTCGTGCTAAAAATAGTTTCATATGTGCTTAAGTCAACAATCGGAGTTGTGGTGGTTGTGATGGACGGCAATGCGCCGAAAGTTAGTAGTTTTATGTAATGCAATGTACTATGTGTTGTAGTGGTATTGATGGACGGCAATGTGCCGAGAATTTAGTTGGTGTTATAAGCGGCCAGGAGCCGAAAGTCTAAATGTCATATTTATTCAAATGGTGCCAATAAATTTTGTAAACATGGACGGCAATTCGCCGATTTTAAATCACAACTATTGAGAGGCTTTATGCCTGCTGTATTTCCTGGAATCATTCAATGTACCAGTGTTACTTATCTATTGTTCAATCGTCTATTTTCTGTACATTTTCATACAATGTGTTAAGTAATTTGCAACTTTGAGATTTTGTGTGTGTATTTTCAGAAGGATATTTAGAGGGTATATCGGCATTTATATGTAGTGTCATATATTGTAAAGTTAGCTAATTCATAGCTGCCCAAGTTGAATTTAGGCAGGGTTATAATTTTGATGTTTCTATACATTTTTTGGTATACTCGTTTTTTTTTTTTTTTTTTTTTTTTTTTTTTTTTTTTTTTTTTTTTTTAATTTAGATTCAGAAGTAATGGTATAAAGATTTATGTAAGTTCTTGAGAGATAATGGGTACTAGTTTTCAAAATTTAGAGGGTTTCTTATTTCCAGATTGTCTGTTGTCTTTGAGAACATTCCAAGTTTGGAAATCTCCGAAGGAAGGGGATGTGTGATATTCCTGGCCTGTGGCCACTTCATATTTCTTGCCGCTGGCCGCTTCTTTGCTAACATCGTACGTGTCTTAAACGCGGAAGAGAGACAGAAGTGCAGCATATGTTGAAATGTGGGGTGGAGAGCAGTAGCATATGGCACAGTAGGTGCTGGTTCCCGTGGGAAAGCCCGCCTATGTTACTGGTGCTCTCCTCGCATTGGCTGCTGCATTTCACGTCACGTGATTTCTCTTGAAATTAGTTTTGTTTATTATATACTAAATATTAATTATTCAGAGCTGAGAATTTATAATAAATATCTCTCAAGGACAGGCTAGGTTTTGACATTTTAAAAAGTTTAAGGTGCCTTCTCTTATTGTAACAAGAGAGGAACGATTTTGCAGAAGGCGCGCGACGGCCCTGTTTTGGCGCGAAATAGAGCGTCAGGTGCCCTCTCGCAACGCGCCGCAGTTTCAGTCTCGAGCTGACCACTATACGCGCCGGACCGCTTCGGTAATGAGTAAAGTTTTGTATAATTGTGATAACAGTCGAGGTCTCAACATGAGCTATGGGCAGCATAGGCCGTGTCGTATTAACAAAAGTTTTTCATATTTAATTATTTATTTAATAAATGGCATCCTTGACAATTAAAAATCTCGCGAGTCGCTTCTTATGCTTCCATTCTACAGAACTTATTTTAGCCTCACTTGTATGCTGTACAAGAACCAACAACCTTGTGTGCTGTCTTCTGCGCTGGGCACACAACTATAGAAGACAACAAGTTAGTCAGAATTCTTCCATAAAGACTTAGACAGCAATTACGGCACCTCGTGCGTACTGTAGGGCGGTACAAACGCACACTGCTACGCAACAGCATCCGCAAGGATGTGGAGGTTTTAGGGAACTTGTGGGAGGAAGCAGTACTAACTTCTCCGTCCGCAAATAAAACCCTAGGAAGCTTGTGCATTTCGTCGTGTTATGCTGATGGGTGCACGTGTATTTGTTCAGGGGTAATTCATGTTCCATGAACTTTTAGTCTTTCCTTTATGGGTGATAAAGCAGCATAAGCATCCTGACTTTTATTATCCGAGTACCGCACCAGGTAAAAGTAAGTGTAATCGCCTCTAATGTCGTCCGTTGGTCACACCGGCCAGTCCAATATACGACCAGTGGCACCAGCTTTTGCGTAATATGCATTTAGATTTGGTAATCACACGCCAATAATCAATTGCATGCGCATATAATAGTGTTTGATGATGTTGCTATGTACACTTTCCAGCCATCCCATCCCTTTGTGTTAAATAGAATGCAATTATCTACCAATTATCTTGTTAATAGCAGACCTGTAAATCCCAAACAACCACAGATGGTGCTATATTGTCTAAAATGTGATCTGTTATCTATTAATAAGCTTTTTTTTTATTTTAGGTTCAAAATGACCCATTCAGTAACTATGTGTGTCTGTTAATGAAAATTTATGTTGATATATATTTTTTTTTTTTTGAGGTTCAAAATGACCCATTCAGTAACCATCTCTTCCGCGGTGGAGTATCTGAGCGGTCTAAGGCGCCTCGCTGCGGAGCGCGCGGTTGCTCGCCGTTCGAGGTTCGAGTCCTTCATGGGGAATGTGTGTGTGTGTGTGTGTGTGTGTGTGTGTGTGTGTGTGTGTGTGTGTGTGTGTGTGTTAGTTTACCTTAGTTTAAGTAGTTTGTAAGCTACGGACTGATGACCACGCAGTTTGGTCAGTTAGATTTACAAACATTTGAATATTTTGTAACCATCTGTTCAGCAGCTATGTGTCGCTGTTAATGAAAATCTATGTTGGAGTAGAATAAAACCCCACATTTGATCAAAATAGCGTACTTGTACATTAATAATAATTCAACCGCTCTCGCTTCCAGTTTTTTGGATGGGATTGAAAGAACATTATTCCATGTTGAACAACTTTGGTATAACTTGCCCTGGGTTTAAAACGGGACGTATCCTTTCTTGCAAAGCACGTATACTGGTTCCGCATTACCCCTCTGATGCGTTATCCCTTGCCAGCCATTATTATTTGCTTGCGTTTAACAAATTCAATTTGTTTTCTACATTGTCACTTTTCGTTCTGGAACCACTATAAATGTTTTTGGAGGATACAGCCTGCCAAATAAACAAGCCCCATCCCACAGTACTTATCCTTGTCTAGTTAAGTGGGAGCCCCCTGGATTATAACCAGGAGGCCCAGTGGCAAAGAGGAGTTACAATATAAATAGAACAACGATAAAGGGTACGTCACAATTTCTTTATAATATTCATACAAGGTGCGTTTCAAGTGTTCGGTGAATCGTCTCGGGTAAAAAGCAAAGAGTTAGAAACAAAGTACCTTTAGTCGGCTTTAATGTAATCGCCATTGACTACAGTATAATTTAGACATCATTTACAATTGCATTTTCAACTTTTCACGGCGTAAGGAGTAATCAAATAAATTTCGGGCGTGCAGCCGTGCAAATTCTATGTCTTCTACTAATATTTCGGCCGCGTATCGTCCGGCCATCTTCAGAGTGAGTCGTGGGACTCACTATGAAGATGGCCGGACGATACGCGGCCGAAATATTAGTAGAAGACATAGAATTTGCACGGCTGCACGCCCGAAATTTATTGGATTATCATTTACAATTCTCAAGTGTCAGCAATCGCTTCTTGTGGAATCGCTCGTAGCTCTGAGGTCACGCGTAGTCCTATTTCGGCAAACATTGCGAAGCGTAAGCCTTTCAGAGCTAATTTAAAGTAGGGTGACAGGAAGAAGCCTGCACTCGTTCGATGTTGTCTGGGACTGTGGTTGTGGACGGTCGACCCGAACGTGGCTCATCCTCGACACCGTCCTTTCCGTCTCTAAAGCGTTTAAACCACTCAGACACACACTTTTTATTCACTGCTTCAACACCATATACTTGCACTAACATCCCACAAGTCTCCAGTGGCGGATACAGAAATTTTTCTTGGGGGAGGGGGAGGCAAACCCTGAGGAGGGTGAACATGTCCTTAAGTGCTTTGTGAGACTAATTTTAATAAACTTTATTACAGTTATTGTCACAAGTAACTGCTATAGGAAACACACAAAATATGTTCCAAAGCCACAGTCGCTTCTTAGAAAAAACCGTTTTAATTTACTTATATATAACTACCAATGCAATATTAGTTTCTGCGCACTATGGCGTCATTTTCAAATGCCTCTGATCACATAAATATTACAATGATTCAATCACAGTAAACAGTGTAAATTTTCTAAATATACAATAAAATAAAAAAATAGAGAATTTAGAGTGTCAATGCCCTATGTACAGCTGTGGGCACACTTATTTCATCCTTCATCCTCAGAAAGAATTAAACACTTGCCAACAGCTGTTTGGCTTGTTTGTGAACTTCGCCCGGTGGGTATATGCGAATCCCTATACAGAGGAAGCCAACTCAGGACTAATTGGACTATAAGAATGAATAACAATGACCACTTGAAAATTCAAACAATTGTACAATATGGCCGAAAAATGCTTTGTACGTATTGAATGAGCCAAATGACTTAATGGTGACTGTACAAGAACGTAGGACATATTGTTTCAAAAAAAGTTCAGATGTTTGTAATCCGAAGAGAGCAAACTGCTAAGGTCATAGGTCCCTAGTCTTACAATCTACTTTAACTTATTATGAGGACAACACACACACACACACCCATGCTCGAGGGAGGACTCGAACCTCTGATGGGAGTGGCCGCGGACTCCACGACGTTGCGTCCCATATCACACAATCATTGTAATAATTATTTTAATCATAGGAACTTGAGAATGACGCCATAGTGTGACGACACTAGTAGTGCATTGGTAATTAGATGGAAGTATATTAATTTGACAAGTGAAGACGATTTTACCTGGTGATGCCAGCAGCACAAAACATTTGCACTACTTGAAGGACATCCATTTACTTTGGATTGCTGTCAACGTTACGCTGCCCATAGACGCGAAATATTACTGCACACATTGTTTTACGGGCAACGTTTCCAACACTGCGAAGCTGCCTTCTGCTCGCTGATGCTCCCCCCCCCCCTCCCCCCCACAGCACGACAGCAATATTACACGCTTCCTGCCACTGCCAGCCAGCTGACGAATCGTCAACTTTCCATGGATGAACAGTACAGTCACCGGAGTAGCTGTGTCATTACCAAACAATGCAGAAATTGGAAAAACGGCATATCCTAAAAGGTCACCCAATTACAGGTCAGAGACAAACAACTAGTAAATACGAGTATGTAGCGCTAAGTTTGATATTCTCTCAAAACCTAAAATCAGATTTCCTGTGTTTGCGTTGTACTGAATCAATTTCTTCTTCATTCTTTTTGAAGTTGCTATGCAAAAGTAGATAATTTTCAAGAAAGCTTTCACGCTCAACAAAATTACACTTGAAACTTCCAGGCAGATTAAAATTGTGGGCCAGAAAGGGGATTCGAACCTGGGAACTTTGCCTTTCGCTGGCAAGCTCTCTACCATTTGAGCTATCCGGGCACGCTTCACGGTCCGTCCACAAAACTTTACTTCTGCCAGTCCTACTTTCCAAACTTCACAGAAGTACTCCTGTGAACCTTTCAAGACTAGCACTCATTCTGGAAACATCCCTTAGGCTGTGGCTAAGCCATGTCTCCACCACATCCTTTCTTCCAGGAGTGCTAGTCCTGCAAGGTTCGCAGGAGGACTTCTGTGAAGTTTGGAAGGTAGGAGGTGAGGAACAGGCAGAAGTAAAGTTGTGATGACGGACTGTGAAGCGTGTCGGGTTAGACGGTAGAGCGCTTTCCCCTGAAAGTCAAAGGTCGCAGGTTCGAATCCCGTGTACACACACAATTTTAATCAGCCAGGAAGTTACATATCAGCAGACACTTCGCTGCAGTGTCAAAATTTGATTTTTGAAAATTACACTTGAGTGTTTAAAGAAGAATTACTACTACCACCCAAATACCTTTTATCTGATGTGTGGAAAAATGCCATTGAAATGTCTAGTTTGCTCCAATAACTGGAAAATCGAAACATGTAGCTTCAAATAAAACTATTTATCATGGGCGGGAGTGCCATTTTCTAGTGTCTAGAAAAAGAATCAGATAAACCGTTTACCGAAGACATCTGAATGCGACAGCCTGAACGCACCCCGCGAAATTCAGATATTTTTTACATAGTGAAATCCTTTAACTTTATTTACGTATGAGTAAAACATACACAATAGCTCTTTTATCTCTTAAGCAATCACGAAACAATAAACAACTTTTATTTATTTTTAGCGTAAATTACTGACAAAAAAAGAAGCAATTAAATGGAAGTAGGGTTACCACATGTCCCTCTTCAGGAAAGAGAACATTTCTAGATTCATAAAAAAAAACCTCCCCCCTCTCTCTCTCTCCCGTATTGATAACTCAAGTACTAGTGATGCCTCTACTGTATTATCAGAGTCTTGTTTATAATACATCTTAGGCATCTTACAAAATTTGTTCATCTTCTTGTAAATTAAGAAGCATGAAATGTTGAGACCCGCAGAAAGAAGTACATAAGTACATAGCAGTAAAGCATTGATATTTCATCACTTCTTTTGTGTCCCAGCCTCGTCGCCGCTTATGTGTCTCGTTTCAGTCGTAGGTGTCGGTGGCCGAGTGGAATGAGACTGACACAGGAATAAAGATAGCACGCTGGTGCAGGTACGGAGGGGAGCAGCCAGAAACTAGAAACACTAGAGTAAATTAGAACTAGATATATATTGCACAGAATTTATACAATTCTTAACTTTTACATTGCTCAGTACTGCAGATACATTGTTGAGCTAGAGGTCTGCCTAGTGCCTATACGATAGCCAAGTCTTCACTGGTGCCTATCTGTTTCCGAAGTCTTTACTGGTTCCTATCTCAGTTCCAAGTGCCCGATGTCGTTCAGTGGTGGCCACGAGTGGAGTTGAAGCAGAGGGCGCTCGTGGCTGTCGTCGCAAGAACGCCGCGCCGTGCGTGCATGGCGGCGCGCGGCGAAAGTAGGTGGCGCGCACTTTGTACTTGTGCGACACCACACCCCTCTCCCCCAAACCGCCGCGCCGTCGTGGCGTAGGGCTGAGGGCCATGGCGACGACACTGGGAGGAGGGCCAGGGCGGGGGCGTTACTGGTGGGAGGGGCGTCGTAGCTGAGGCTGGGATCGAGACGCCGTCCGCGCCCCGGCATCCGCCTTGCGATCCTCCAGGAAACCCGCCGAAACCTGGGGAAGGGCGCACACCCCCGCCCAGAGGGAGCTGGTCATCTTCTTCTGAGGTGCGTGGCCCAAGCTGGGGGGCCCCGCACGGTCCCGGAGTCCCTCTCGGTGACGCTGTCATCTGCGGCGGCGACAGCGGCGGCGACGACTGCGTCGGAGGTGCGTCGACGTCCATAGGGATCTCGTAGTCCGGGGACGAACGATGTGGCTGTGCTCCCTGGCGGTGAACTGGGTCTGGAATCAAGAAACCGGAGACAGGTCGCGCTGCCTGTGCAAGCGCAATCGGTTTGCGTGCCGCCGCAGCTCCGACCCTGTGGAAGAACGTACAACATACATATTGCGACCGAGCACGCGCTGAATGGTGCCCGGCGTCCATCTTGACTTGTTGCCAGCAAACACCCTGTACAGCACCGGCGTAGAAACCTGAAAATGCGAAGCGCCATACGAACCGACTCGGTGCGTGGGAGGCTGCAGCAGGTGAAGGAGAGTGCGGTGACGGCGGCCGTGTAGCAGCTCGGCAGGAGACGGGCCGTCACGTTGCATGCACCGATACGTAGACAGGAAAATTTGAAGAGCTTGCTGCCTGGAGTGCTGACCTTTCATCTTTTCCATGTGAGACTTGAATGTTCGAACGAAGCGTTTTGCTTCATCATTGGACAGGGTGAAAAGTTGCGGTGGTTATATGCTGAATGCCATTCACACGACAAAAGTGTTGAAATTCCGCACTAACAAACTGTGGTCCATTGTCACTGACAATAGTTTCAGGCAAGCCTTCGATGCAAAACACTCATGTTAAGGCACTGATTGTACTAGAAGCCGTCGTTGACTTCATGGCAATCACAAAAGGAAACTTGCTGAAAGTGTCTACAACGATTAACCGATTAAAGGTCCGGCAAAGTCAATGTGTAAACGTTGCCATGGTCCCTTGGGCGTGGCCAGTCTGAGAAACTTTGCGGAGGAGCCGCCTGATGCTCCGCACAAACTGTACACTGTGACGTCATGCTCTCTATCTTAGCGTCCATACCAACCCAGGTACAATGACGTCTGGCCAGTTGCTTTGTCCTAACAATACCCCAATGTCCTTGATGCAGGAGGCGTAACACTTCACGTTGCAGGGAACGAGGAACAATCACTCGTGTTTGGTCGTTGTCCGTATGTAACACCAGAACACACTGACTTAAAGATAATGCACGTTGTGCAAAATAACGTCGAACCAGAGGCCGATCAATGTCTTTGGCTCTGGCAGGCCAACCAAAGCGAACAAAACGTGCTAACCTAGTGAGGTCTGCATCAGCAGCTGTTTCCTGTGCAATCCGACGAGAGTTCAAAGGGAAGTCTGCGACAGCGGAAGCATCTCTGGAGTCTATCTGACAACATGCCATTTCTGAAGAATCAAATGACACATCCTGGCCAACCGGAAGTCAGGAAAGTGTGTCCGCGTTGGCGTGTTTAGTGGTAGGTCGGTACAAAATCTCATACTGATAATTAGACAATATCAAGGACCATCTCTGAAGCTTTTGTGCTGTTCGTGGCGGAATTGGCTTTGGGGGTGAGAACAACGATGTGAGAGGCTTGTGGTCAGTCAACAAGTAGAATTTTCTACCATAGAGATAATGATGAAACTTTGTGACGCCGTAAATGATTGCTAAGGCCTCCTTTTCTATCTGACTGTAATTCTGTTGCGTTGGCGTCAGTAGCTTGGATGCAAAGGCAATAGGACGATCGTGACATCCAATACGATGCGACAATACTACACCTAGACCGTACGATGAGGCATCAACTGCTAACACTACAGGCTCTGTGGGTCAAAGGGAATCAAACATGCATCACTGAGTAGTGCAGACTTTAATATGTCAAAGGCAACCTGGCAATCTTTAGACCATACAAAAGGAACATTCTTCCTACGTAAGTGATGCAGTGGAGCTGCAATCTGAGAGGCATTGGGAATAAATCTGAAATAATAGTTAAGCTTTCCCATTACTGCTTGCAATTCATGCACATTCTTAGGAGGAGGCAAGTCTTTGATTGCTCGAAGATGTGACTGTAAGGGATGGATTCCTTGGGCATTAATTACATGGCCTAGGTACTCTATTTCAGTTTGGAAAAACCAACACTTTGCTTTATTACAACGTAGACCTGCTGCAGTCAAAACTTTGAAAAGGCATTCCAGTTTGCTAAATGTTCTTCAACTGTACGTCCGGATACCACAATATCATCTAAATAGTTCGAGCAACACGGTACAGAAACTGTCAGCTGTTCCAAAAAGCGCTGAAAAATAGCGGGGGCGTAAGAACTGCCAAAGGGTAGGCGTTGAAATTGAAAAAGGCCCATGTGAGTATTAATGACGAAAAATTTTTTTGACTCGGCATCAAGCGGAATATGTAAGTATGCCTCTGCTAAATCAATCTTAGAAAGAAGCGAGACTATCCTAATTTGTCCATCAGTTCCTCAGGTCTGGGCAGGGGGTAAGTGTCCACAATTGTTTGACTGTTCACTGTTGACGGCTTGGGTATAACTACTATAGGCGAGGCCCACTGACTCGCAGAAACAGGAGAAATCACCCCACTATCTTGCCAACGTTGAAGTTGATCTGCAACTGTATCACGAATTGCGATAGGCACTTGTCTAGCTTTACGAAATTTTGGAACTGCAGATTCTTTTAAAGTTACATGTGCCACGAAGTCTTTAGCACAACCTAGTTCCGGCGAAAACAAATCACTATATTTGTCACACAATGCATTGATTTTGTCCTGAGGCACTACTGACGAAATTTGAAGCACATCTCTTTGAATTGATAAACCAAATAAATCGGATGCATCTAGTCCAAAAATATTCTGCGTAGATTTGGCCTGAAGAACTACAAAAGCAACTGTTTTTGTTACACCTTGAAAAGAGGCGGGCAGGCTACACGTTCCTAGCACGGGAATATTTTGACCTGTATATGCCGTTAACACATGTAGAGAAGGGGACAATTTTGGAGAACCCAGGAATTCATAAGTTTCCTTATTCATTAATGTGACAGCAGAACCAGTGTCGAGCTGAAATTGCACAGGCTGATTTTCTATTGAAAGAGTCACAAAAAGTTTTTGCCTGTGGCGCTCGACAGGTGCGCGAATGTGGGCAACGTCTGATTGAACTTGTTTACTACGCTTGCGCATGCGCGGGCTGCGTAGTGAAGTAAGCGGCGCAGACTCGGCACGCAGCGGATTAACAACACTGTCACTAGATGGCACTACCGCCGGATCGGCGTCCGCGCAATGCAAGGCTACTGCACTAAAATTACTTTGAGTAGCTACACCAAATCTACTGTCACTATCTACACAGTACTGGGCACTATTACAAGGAGAAGTTGCAGAAGGCACTAGGTTCACTACAGGATTGCACTGTACATAGTCATTTTGCTTGACCCGAACCCGTTTCCGTTGCACTGTTTTACGCGCTCGTCGGCTCTTGCTACGTGGCGCACTACATAGTGTTGCCGTAGGCACAGAAAAATTGTCTTGCATTTTATAATCAAGAGAAGCACTGTTCAAGTCCACAGCGTGCACTGTTTCTAACGGTACCGTTCTTTGAGTTTTTAATTTGCATACACACAGACTGCACATGCACCGATTTGCCACATTGATAACAGGTTGCGTTGCGACTAGGGCAATGAGCACGCTTGTGGCGAGATACACACTGACGGCAAGACTTACGAACATTTTTCTAAAATGGGCGTTGGCGCCCGTTATTCAAATTAGTTTGTCTAACACGAGGGGACGAACTTTTCGTCACACTCTTACACTGGCTACTGTTCACTGTCTGTTCAGCACGGCCGGTAGAAAAATAAGAATCACTAGTGCTATACTGACAACGACGGCTAGGAAAGCGTCCGTTGTGTCGCACTGAATTGACACTGTGGCTTTGCATTTCTATATCTACTAAGTCAAAGGTATCCTGTGCTTCAATAAGCTGCAGTACACTGTCTAATGAGGGGTCAGGCTGTTTTAAAATAGCTGCCCTAATTCTGGGTCCTGAATGTTCTGAGTGATAGCGTCTCTCAACATCACGTCACTATAAGAAAGTCCACTAGAACAAGTAAATTTACATTTGCGGGTTAAGCCCTTCAACTCGGTGATCCACTCTTGGTGTGACTGTTCCGGTAATTTTTTCAGTCTGAAAAATCGGTACCGTGCCGCAGCTACTAGAACTTTTCTCTCATAATGACCATTTAGTGCCTCTACTATTTGTTCAAAGTCTACATCACGAGGAGATGCGTCGGGGAAAAGTTTTTTCCGTAATACGAAGGTGTTGGTGCCCACCACAGATAATAACAGATGCTTCACTTTCTGACCTGTAATTTGATGAGCCGCGACGAGTTCTTGAAACTGTGCGTAGTAGTCGCTCCATTCTTCCTCACGTTCGTTGTACTGGCGAAATGTAGGAAGCGGTGCAGCGGCAGGTGTGGGCTGCTGATGTAACGGCTGTTGTTGGTGAGCAGCCTGTGCCGTTAACTGCGACACCGCCTGCAGGAGTGGATTGATTTGCGCCGTCTGTAACTGAATAATTTCCATTAAGTTTGGGTTCGGGGTAGTGGCCATGCTGACCGATTAGGCGCCGCACATGCAAGAAAAGTAGTACAAAACACAAATGCAAGATAAATGAGGACGCACTGCAACAAAAAAGTCCACAAAACACATAACAAAATATCTTCCCCCAAAATTCTTATAATAAGGGTGGGTGGGTGGGAGCAATTTCTGCGTGCTCCGACTGCTGCTGTCTGGCTGCTGCTAGCGTGCTGGTCCACGGTTCGTGTATCACTCCTCGTCGCCACTTTTGTGTCCCAGCCTCGTCGCCGCTTTTGTGTCTCGTTTCCGTCGTAGGTGTCGGTGGCCGAGTGGAATGAGACCGACACAGGAATAAAGATAGCACGCTGGTGCAGGTACGGAGGGGAGCAGCCAGAAACTAGAAACACTAGAGTAAATTCGAACGAGATATATATTGCACAGAATTTATACAATTCTTAACTTTTACTTTGCTCAGTACTGCAGATACATTGTTGAGCTAGAGGTCTGCCTAGTGCCTATACGATATTCCGAAGTCTTTACTGGTTCCTATCTCAGTCCCAAGTCGTTCAGTGGTGGCCACGAGTGGAGTTGAAGCAGAGGGCCACCACTGACCAAACGTTTTCAGTTGGTGAGAGATCTGGAGAATGTGCTGGCCAGGGCAGCGGTCGAACATTTTCCGTATCCACAAAGGCCCGTACAGGACCTGCAACATGCGGTCGAGCATTATCCTGCTGAAATGTGGCGTTTTGCAGGGATCGAATGAAGGGTAGAGCCTCAGGTCGTAACATATCTGAAATGTAACGGCCACAGTTCAACGGTCCGTCGATAAGAACAAGTGACCGAGAAGTGTAACCAATGGCACCCCATACCATCACGCCGAGAGATACGCCAGGATGGCGACGACGAATACATGCTTCCAATGTGCGTTCGCTGTGATGTCGCCAAACACGGATGCGGCCATCATGACTCAGGGATCGTACATAGCTACACGATCCGTTACAGCCATTCAGATAAGATGGCTGTCATCTCGACTGCTAGTGGTACGAGGCCATTGGCAGCCAGCACGGCGTCCCGTATTGCCCTTCTGAACCCACCGATTCCATATTCTGCTAACAGTCATTGGATCATGACCAAAGCCAGCAGCAATGTCGCGATGCGATAAACCGCAGTCGCGATAGGCTTCAATCCGACCTTTATCAAAGTCGAGAACGCGATGGTACGCATTTCTCCTCCTTACACCAGGCATTACAATAACGTTTCACCAGGCAACGCCGGTCAACTGCTGTTTGTGTATGAGAAATCGGTTGGAAACTTTCCTCATGGCAGCACGTTCTATGTATCGCCACTGGCGCCAACATTGTGTGAATGCTCTGAAAAGCTAATCGTTTGCATATCATAGCTTCTTCTACCTGTCGGTTAAATTTCGCGTCTGTAGCACGTCATCTTCGTGATGTAGCAATTTTAATGGTCAGGAGTGTATTTTAGACCATATAGCTACAACAAAACCTGACTTTATTAACGATGTCAGTGTAGACACAGGAATTAGTGATCATGTTATCATCATAGCGTCGATGGTGACCAAAGTTAATTAACCAATAAGGAAGGCTAGGAGGGTGTTTTTGTTACAAAGAGCCGATAAGCGATTGTTATGATCGGACTTAGAAAAATAATGGCATCATTTAGTTCGGGTACAATGGATTTAGAGAAATGGTGGACTAAATTTAAATGCATTGTAAATAAAGGATTAGAGAAATATGTGTATCTAAAGATCCACCGAGGTGTAATAGTAATCTTAGAAATCCACTGAGGAAGCACAGACTGTTGCACTCTCGATTCAATAAAGAACGCCCAAATGATGACAGACAAAAGTTAGTAGTGATCCGTCCGTCTATAAAAACGTCGATACGCGAAGCATACAATAATTGCCACAGCCACACCTTAGCAAAAGATCCTTCCCAGAACCCGAACCAATTCTGTTCGTATGTAAAATCGATAAGTGTATAAAAGGCCAGTAGCCAGTCACTCGATCATTCTGGGGCAGTAATAGAAGAAATCAAACAGAAAGCTGAAGTTTTAAATTTAACCTTTAAGAACCTTTCACGAAGGAAGACGGTACAAACGTACCATCATTTGATCAACGCACTAAGTCCCAAATATAGGACATAGTAATAGGTATATCCAGTGTAGAGAAGCAGCTGAGAGAGCTACATACAAAAACGTCTGCTGGTCTGGATGGAATACCAGTTCGGTTTTACAAAGAGTACTCTGCGGCATTAGCCCCTTACTTAGCTTGCATTTATCGCGAATCTGTAATTCAGCGCAAAGTTTCTAGTGATTGGAACTTCCATATATAAGAAAGGTAAAAGAACTGACCCACAAAATTAAAGGCCAATATCGTTGACATCAGTTTCCTGTAGAATTTTGGAGCATATTCTCAGTTCGAATATAGCAAAATTCCTTGAGACGGAAAAGCTTCTTTCTATGAATCAGCACGGGTTTAGGAAACATTGTTCATGTGAAACTTACATGTCATCTTGCGAGCTATAGATGAAGCACAACGAGCAGATTGTGTTTTTATCAATTTCAAAAAGGCATTTGACGTGGTGCCACATCTCAGACTGCTAACGAAGATACGAGCAAATTGAATAGGTTCACAGATTTGTGAATGGCGGGAAGAATTCCTAAGTAATAGAACACAGTGTTTTGTTCTAGACGGCGAGTGTGCATCAGAGACGAGTGTAGCATCAGGCTTGCCACAGGGGACTGTGATAGGACCGCTATTATTTAAAAAAAAGTTTGTAAATCTATCGGACCAAACTGCATGGTCACCAGTCCGTAGCTTACAAACTACTTAAACTAACCTAAACTAATCGAAGGACAACACACACACCCATGCCCCATGGAGGACTCGAGCCTCTGACGGTGGCCAACCGCGCACTCCGCAGCGAGTCGCCGTAGACCACTCGGCTACTCCACAGCTGCTATTATTTTCTTTCTATATAAATGATCTAATGGACTTGTAATTTGTGGCTGTTTGCGGATGATGCTGTGGTTTATGGGAGGGTGTCGTCTTTAATTGACTGTAATGGTATACAGAATGACTTGGAAAAAATTTCTACTTGGTGAGGAATGGCAGCTACATGTCGATAAATGTAAGGTGATGCGCATGAATAGAAAAAAAACAATCCCACAATGTTCGAATACAGCATTGGTAGTGAGCTTCTTGATGTAAGTACAGCCGACACCCGACTTCGGTTTATTGGGAGAATTTTGGGAACGTCTTGAGTATTGCTCAATCGTTTGGGACCTGCAGCAGATCAGTTTAAAGGTAGACATGGGAGCAGTTTAGAGGCGAGCAGCTAGGTTCATTACTGGTAGGTTCGACCAATGTGCAAGTGTCACGGAAATGCTCCAGGAACTCGAATTGGGATCACTAGAGGAAAGACATTATTTCGAGAAATTCTGATGAGGAAATTTTTGAGGGTCGGAATTTGAATTGAGTCTAGAACGATTTCCCTGCCGCCTACTTACATTTCGCATTAAGATCACAAACCAAGATAATAGAAACTAGGGTTCGTAGAGATGCATATAGATATTCTTTTTTCCCTCATGTGGTCCATGATTGAGGGACTGGTCCGCGATCCACCAGCTGCTGCCAAAACAGATGTACTTTGTCAATATGTAAAAGCCGCCTCGACTGCTATACCGTAATAATATATCCAGATAGAAGGATAGATGTCGATATTGCAATTTTTATTTTATTTATTAAAGTCGACAGGTTTCAACAGACTGTGGAGTCATCATCTCGTCTGATTTACGTTAAACTGCTTATTGTAGTGCTCCGCGTAAAGTCTGGTAGGTGGCACCTACAAATACCTCGAAAGCTTCCTTTCTTTCTTTCTTACTCTTTGGCCATGTTCCCGCACATGCAGGGTCGGCTTTGTTAACTCGGATTTGGCGTGTTAATAGTTACGCGGTGGCCGGAAGCCCTTTCTGTCGCCAACTATGCCCCCGGGAGGAAATGTGTATCCCAAATGCCTCCGTATAAAATTAAATGTGCGAAAGTGTAAAGTGTTATGAAATGTTTGCGAATCGTGTAACTGAGGCGGAACTTGGGGGCCAGCCCGGTATTCACCTAGAGGTATGTGGAAAACCGCCTAGAAACCATATGCAGGCTGTCCGGCACTCCGACCCCCTTCGTTAATCCGCTGGGCGGATTCGAACCGGGGCCGATACGCCTTCCCGAATCGGAAAGCCGTGCGATAGACCACACGGCTGACCGAGCGGGTACAAATACTTCGAAAACACTTTATTTTTTGGCCCATTTTAGTTACGGCAGTAACACTAAAAGTGGGCCTTTGCGATCGTCTTTTGACAGCTTGAAAAGTAAATAAAAATAACGGCTTAACTATTCATCTGACACGAAAATTGAACAACCGAATTTCTAGAGAAGAAAATTTTCTAAAACTTTGCTCTCATTTTTTCCATATCTCTTGTCGTTTCAGAGACATTTTAAAAAATAACGGCGATTTTGGGACGTCTGTCTGTCTCTCTGTCCATAACGTGTTCCCACTTTTTAAGTCAAACCGTTCAACCGATCAGCACTAAATTATACAGAGATAATCGCAAGCCGCCAGAGACCGGAACATCATTTTATTCAAATTTTTCGGACAAAAAGTACGTTAGTAACACTAATAACATATGCCTTCCACCTTTATACTATTTAACTCCCATTCCATTCTCGAATAGCGCGCGGTAAGAAAGAACGCCTGAATCTCTCTGTTCGAGCTCTGATTTCTCGTATTTTATTCTGATGACCATTTCCACCTATGTAAGTGGGAGTCAACAACATATTTTCGCATTCGGGGGAGAATGTTGGCGATTGAAGTTTCGTAAGTAGCCCACGCCGCAAGATAATCGCCGCTATTGTAATGATTTGCAGCCCAGATCCTGCATCATTTCCGTGACGCTCTCACGCGTGTATCGTGACAGTACAAAACAAGCTGCCCTTGTTTAGACACTTTCGGTTTCCTCCGTCAAACCCACCTGATGAGGATCTCACACTGAGCAGCAATACTCCTAAAGAGGACGGACAAGCGTAGTGTATGTAGTCTCTTTAGTAGTTCTGTTGCATCCTTTAAGGGTTCTGCCAATAAAACGCAATCTCTCTGGTTCGCCTTTCCCACAACATCCATGTGTTCTTTCATGTTTAATCCTGAAGTAATAGTAATTCCTTGGTATTTAGTGGAGTTTATGGCCTTCATTTTTGATTGATTTATCTTGTAAACAAAGTTTAACGGATTTCTTTTCGTGCTCATGTGGACGACTTCACACTGTTCATTATTTAGAGTCAATTGCCAAATTTCAGACCAAAGTGATATGTTATTCAGATCGTTCTGCAGTTGGTTTTGATCTTCAGATGTTTTTATTAGACGGTAAATGACGGCGTCATCTGCAAACAACCTAAGAGTGCTACTTAGATTTTCCCATGAATCGTTTATGTAAATAAGGAACAGCAGAGAACCAATAACAGTACTATGTGGAACGCCAAATATCACTTTTGTTTTAGTCGATGTCTTACCATCGATTACAACGAACTGTGTCCTCTCTGACAGGAAATCCCCTATCTAGTCGCAAATTTGGAGCGATATACCATAACCACGCAATTTGATTGAAAGCCGTTTGTAAGGCACGGTGTGAAAAGCCTTCTGGAAATCAAGAAAAACGGAATCGATTTGTGAACCCTTGTCGATAGCATCCATCACTTCGTGTGAGTAAAGAGCTAGTTGTATTTTGCATGAACGATATTTTCTAAATCCGTGTTGACCTTGGGTCAATTGCCAATTTTTACACCATAGTGATATCTTATTTAGATCGTTCTACCGTTGGTTTTAATCTTCAAATGTTTTTACTAGACGGTAAATGACGGCGTCATCTGCAAACAACCTAAGAGAGCTGCTTAAATTTTCTCCCAAATCGTTTATGTAAATAAGGAACAGCAGAGGACCAATAACAATACTCTATGGAACGCCCGATATCACCTCTGTTTTATTCGATGCCTTACCATCGATTACTACGAACTGTGTCCTCTCTGACTGGAGATCCCCTATCCAGTCGCAAACGTGGGGCCATATACCATAACCACGCAGTTTGATTAAAAGCCGTTTGTGAGGTATGGTGTCAAAAGCCTTCTGGAAACCAAGAAATACCGAAACAATCTGAGAACCATTGTCGACAGCACTCATTACTTCATGTGAGTAAAGAGCTAGTTGTGTTTCGCATGAACGAGATTTTCGAAATCCGTGTTGACCTTGGGTCAAAAGGTCATTCTGTTCGAGATAATTCATAATATTTGAATACAGGACATTTTCCAAAAACCTGCTGCAAATAGACGTCAATTAAATAGACCTCCGTCATTCGCATCAAAAATGTTCAAATGTTTGCAAGCTTATCGGACTCAGCTGCGTGGTTTTTAGTCCGTGGCCGTTCGCCGTCGGGGTTCGAATCACCCTCGGGCATGGGTGTGTGTGTTGTTCTTAGGTTAGTTTAACTTAGGTTAGGTGGTTTGTAAACTAGGGAGTTACAAACATTTGAACATTTTTTGACATTAGTCCGTAGCTTACAAACTACTTAACCTAACCTATGGACAACTCAGACACTCATGCCCGAGGGGGCCTCGAACCGGCGAAGGCGAACGGCCGCGCGCACCGCAGCAGGGCTTTCCAGTGCTCACGACTAATGCGCATCTCTCATCTCTGTAACGAAAACCAGTTCGGGATACGCATGATCTGCAATGCAATAGTTGCCGTTGCGGTACTAACTGAATTAAATGGCGTGGCCACTCGATTCGTTATGCGGGACAGATCTCGTTACAGAACTGCCCGCAAAAACGAAGTTGGCAGTCTGCGCGGTAGCTCAGGGAAGTGACAGTAAAGGCATATCCCATTTACGGTTACTCACCTCACTCAGCAAACCTAGTGCCAACATAGTTTGCGCAGACAGTAATTTTTATTCCGCTTCGTTCGCTTGATTCTACTCGGCCGTTTTTAGAAGATTCAAGGCTGAGCACGCATCGGTACGGTAGTTACTATTTAGCGAATATGATTTGTGTTCTGTAAATTGTGGATACGTAATTCGGCTTCCTCCAAGTTATACTCCATTTAAAGTATGTTCATATACAGGGAGTGGCCTTAAAATTGTTATCCGGAATATTTGGAAAAAAATCGGATTAAAAAGGAATTGCAGTAAAAGTTATTCACTTCCAAGAGTGACATCCATTAACAGAAGCTGTGTCTACAAATTTCAAGTTTCTATCGTCTGTATATTCACGTTTCAGTGCCGTTTGTCTTTTAGAAACGGATCGAGAAAGCGAACTTTCTTTCTTACGCTTTGGCATCTTTCTTGATAGTTGCACTTTTCAAACTGCAATATGCAATTATTTTTCTTTATTCGTACTCTTGTTTCAGAAAAAAAACTGAAGAATGTTCATCATGTTTCACTGTATATAACCTCTTTCTATCATCGTGTCAAAAGTCAGCGCTGGTCTTCAGTCCGACTATCAACCACTATATCTTCCACCCTCTTATAGCTATCGACACGGAACTTTATAGTATAAGAACACAGAGAGATCGTTCGTCTCCATTGTGTAGTTTTCGCTGAAGAGCAAAATATTGACACCCACACGTAGAATTTTATATAAGTCGGTAGATTTTAAGTCCCATATCTTCCACTTTCTTTATCGTTCCCACCAGAGTGCACAATGGGAGACTAATACCTAATACCACATACAAACACCATTCATTTGCGATGTGTAGTTTTGGCTGCAGAGTAAAACATAAGCACAAACACCGCAACTTTTATACATATTAAAAACTACGAAATCCAATGTGTTCCTGTACTTCATTGGTTACTATGTTCTATGCAGTTTGATTAAACACAATGAATACCATACTGATACAATCCTCAGAGTGTTCCGTACATATTTACTTTCCAATATGACAGCAGAAGGTAATGTGACCAGATTTCCAAAATCAAAATACGGGAGAAAATAGGTACCAAAATGTTAACTCTTCAATAACAACAAAATGTTTGTAATCCTATGGGACGAAACCATTAAGAACATGGGTTTCTAGGATTACAAACTACATAAATTAACTAATCCTACGGACAACGCACCCAGACACGCCAGAGGGAGGACTCGAACAACCGACGGAAGCTGCGACGCAGTCCGAGACATGGCGCCTCAAATCAGACGTCAATGTTGCCTTTACCCGTGGCGCCATTAACGTGTATGTTGTTGCTGGAAGCTTAAACGAGATGATATCCTTGGAGTCTCTCATTAACGCACGCCGAAACGGACGAATTAATGCACGCGTAGTGAGAAACAGAGGTAGTGTTTCCTCACTCCTGGTATTTCTATTTGCTTCTCTCTAAATCACTCCGTTTTAGTACTATTTATTCTAAGCAGAATATGCGAGTTGTGAATATACGACTATCACCGGAACACGGAACGTATTTAATTGCTAAAAGAACATGGAACCAATGGCACAAGTGCAGGCGGTAGGATTTTTTGGGTGCTGACAAATTAAATATACGCAATCCCAAAAACGAAGACATTGCAAGTCAAATGCTAATACTAAAAATTACCCAAACATCGAGATATAAACGGTCAACAAAAATCCAAATTAATTGCACAACTAATTAAATAGATATTTTATTATTTTGTACTCCCTCAGTAATATGTTGTAAAAGAAAGTTTGGGATCAGGATTTTGGTGTTTCCACATAGAATTTTATAGAAATCAACGCACGAAGTATTCTGAAAATGAGTTATTTGTTATAATTATTTGCTTCTCATTTTGCTCAATCAAGACTTTTACAAACAGACTTTCAAGGAAGAGGACGGTTTCAGCGCTTTTCTGAATACATATTCCTGGCCATTTAAAATTGCTACACCACGAAGATGAAATGCTACACACGCGAAATTTAACCGACAGGAAGAAGATGCTGTGATATGCAAATGATTAGCTTTCCAGAGCATTCACACAAGGTTGGCGCCGGTGGCGACACCTACAACGTGCTGACACGAGGAAAGTTTCCAACCTATTTCTCATACACAAACAGCAGTTGACCGGCGTTGCCTGGTGAAATGTTGTTGTGATGCCTCGGGTAAGGAGGATAAATGCATACCAACACGTTTGCGGTTTACCGTATCGCGACATTGTTGCTTGCGTTGGTCGCTATCCAATGACTGTTAGCAGAATATCGAATCGGTAGGTTCAGGAGGGCAATTTGGAACGCCGTGCTGGATCACAACGTCCTGGTATAAGTAGCAGTTAAGATGACAGGCATCTTATCTGCATGGCTGTAACGGATCGTGCAGCCACGTCTCGATCCCTGAGTCAACAGATGGGGACGTTTGCAAGACAACAACCATCTGCAGAGAACGGTTCGACGACGTTTGCAGCAGCATGGACTGTCAGCTCGGAGACCATGGCTGCGGTTACCCTTGATGTTGCATCACAGACAGGAGGGCCTGCGATGGTGTACGCAACGACGAACCTGAGTGAACGAATGACAAAATGTCATTTTTTCGGATAAATCCAGGTTCTCTTTACAGCATCATGATGGTCGCTTTCGTGTTTGGCGACATCGCGGTGAACGCACATTGGAAGCGTGTATTCGTCATCGCCATATTGGCGTATCACCCGGCGTGATGGTATGGAATTCCATTGGTTACACGTCTTGGTCACCTCTTGTTCGCATCGACTGCACTTTGAACAGTGGCCGTTACATTTCAGATGTGTTACGACCTGTAGCTCTACCCTTCATTCGATCCCTGCAAAACCCTACATTTCAGCAGTATAATGCACGACCGCATGTTGAAGGTCCTGTACGGGCCTTTCTGGATACGGAAAGCCCTGGCCAGCACCTTCTCCAGATCTCTTACCAATTGAAAACGTCTGGTCAATGGTGGCCGAGCAACTGGCTCGTCAGATTAAGCCAGTCACTACCCTTGATGAACTGTGGTATCGTGTTGAAGCTGCAGAGGCATCTGTACCTGTACACGCCATCCAAGCTCTGTTTGACTCAACGCCCAGGCGTATCAAGGTCGTTATTACGACCAGAGGTGATTGTTCTGGGCACTGATTTCTTAGGATCTATGCACTCAAACTGCGTGAAAATTTAATCACATGTTAGTTCTAGTGTAATGTATTTTTCCAATGAATACCCGTTTATCACCTGCATTTCCTCTTGTTGTAGCAATTTTAATGGCCAGTATGTATATTCATCTCTTGGTCTCCATCCGTTCCCCCCCCCCCCCCCCCCCCCCACACTTCGCTATTATCTTTATTGTCTGATTATGTCCAAACCTGTTCTTCATTTCGTTACAGTATACATTACTTAAAAACACATTGTTTCAGAAATATGGGACGTTTGATAAAAAACGTGACAGTATGCGTCACGTATTTACTTCGACGGGACAACGGGAAACTGAGGCTAAATAAGGGCCGATCCCTTGAAACACGAGTCGTCTGGTTACTAGAATCTAAGGCTTACGTCTGGCATTAGCAAGGTCATGAGAGAAAACAGTTGCTTTTGCAAATTATTGTTATTCTGCAGCCAGTTTGCGCACCATCTTTGTCAGAATGTAATATTGATAATTCGAAAAGGGTGTATTGCTCAGTCTTACCAGGAGAGGTCATAAGATTATTCTCACAGATTTTGTTCAAACTGTGTGAGAAGAAGCGTCTAGATGAGCCATTTAAATTCTTAAATATCTTGCTTGTGTGGGCCATAGGAAAAGAGAGAACTCTTATGAAAGATTTTCGATTTCAGTATACCAGAACATTAAGTACGTTTATATAACCACTGAAGTATGCTTTGCACTGAACCACTTTCCAGACAAAATCTCTTGTCTAAAAATGTTTTCATAACATGTGAATTGTGTAAATGTTATGTTTATTAACGATGTTCACCCCAAAATAAATGTAATGTAACTTTCGCAGACAATTGCTAGAATTTTTGTAAACACTTTATGCAGTGGACACTACACGAATTAATGAAAATGTTTTAACTTCATTGATTACCGTAATGAAAGTAATTACGACTGAAACTAATACATTGATATTACATAAATAAATATCATTTTCGTAATTTATCACTTGTCGCAAGGACTTTCTTCGAATTCTTCCATTATCTCTCCTACGCTTTCCAACTTAATTTCAGTTAAAACGCTACAAGGAGACCACATGGGTATGGGATTTTAGAATTTCTCTGTATTTTTGGTACCTACGTGGAGTTGAGAACTTAAATAACAATCAGCCAAAGGCATTCGACGCAACTCCCAAAAATTCTCAAGATAATCGACTTTGAAGTTTTACAAGTACATGTAAGTACCAGTAAACAAAGCAATCACAGTATCTGTCGGTGTAGCTCTGGTGGTAGCGTTCTGGTCTTATAGTCATGAAGTCGGTGGCTCGAATCCTGTTCAAAGAGTTTTTTTTTATTTTATTATTATGTTTTTTCCTCGATGTTTTCGAATACTTAAACAACTTTAATATATAATGGTAATTTTTTACGAATAATTCACGTTTTATTTGTTATTCGTAATTTTCTAAATTTATGAAACGTCTTTAATAATGATGGTTTCAATCAGAAAAACATAAGTTACATTTTTTTACTGTATTGGCTTCACTTTTAGTTGAAGAGGGTAGTCTTCGATTGTTCAGTTTGTTAAGAGTTACGATGCTGTTTTCGGAATGGCTACTAATGGCATTCCAAGCAGCTAACCTACTCAATCATAGTTTTATGTGACGAAAAGGTGTTCAGCTCGTCTACATACATATAAACAAAAAGTGATACAACACATAGAATTAGAGGTCCGAAAATGTTGTTGCC
Organism: Locusta migratoria; assembly: GCA_026315105.1. Taxonomy (NCBI): domain Eukaryota; kingdom Metazoa; phylum Arthropoda; class Insecta; order Orthoptera; family Acrididae; genus Locusta; species Locusta migratoria. The sequence continues at coordinate 344,506,089 of CM048749.1, forward strand.
GAAACAACAAAGGATTCATCTGTCGGGCCTGAAGCACTCTCTTTAGTAAATCATTCACTCAGCTCTTTCGAATTTTTTTCGTCTCTTATCAAATGGTACGACCTTCTGCATGCCGTCAATGAGGTCAGTAAAACTCTTAAAGCTCAAGGTATGCAGTTAGACATCGCCCTACAAGAAATAAGTGGATTGAAAGCTACAGGGACGCAGGATTCACATCCGCTATGTCAAATGCAAAAGAATTGATGGCAGATTTAGGATGGGATGCAAATTTTTCAACTCGCCCCCAAAAGAAGCGCAAATGATTTTTCGACGAGACTGAAGACGATCCAGACATTGTCGCCGATGATAGCCAAAAGCAGTACAAAGCCGAAGAAAGATTTAAAATCGAATACTTCTCGGTGATCCTCGATGAAGCTTTGACTGGTATGAGGTCAAAGAGCTGACGAATTATTCCAAATACTGTGGATTTCTCTTTCACGTGTTCAAACTTCGTGACATGCAAAATGAGGAGATTGAAATGTTTTATCAGAAAGTAGCGACTTATCTGCAAGATAGGGAACTAGTGGATGTTGACACATCTGACCTCATCTCAGAAGTAAAGCTGGTACGGTTTACGATTCCTCCTATAGTGAAGACAGCGTTGGATGCACTTACGTGCTTAGGATCACTCATGGAATCATATGCCAATATCACCACAGCGTATCGCACTTTGCTGACGATCCCTGTCACCGTGGAGAAAGAAGTTTTTCACAATTAAAACTTATTAAGAAATATTTAAGATCTACAACGGCGCAGGACCGCCTTAACGGGCTCGCTATTCTTTCAATAGAAAGCGACGAGACACTTCAGCTGAAGAAACAAGACTTAACTGGAGAGTTTTCTTTGCGCAAGGCACACAAAGTTCCGTATTTGTATGCGTACGCAGGGACAATTGCGTAGTTTCCGGCTATGAAGGTTTAATATGCTGATAGCCAAATCCTGTGTTACCCGCGATCTTAGTGTGATTTCAGATACGGTCATTGATATTGAGAAGAGTTCCATATACGTACAATTGAACAGTATTACGAGGTTAAGGTAGCCAAAAATAATGGTATAGTTTCCGTCTATTTTAACTTGCTGTTACCCATATGTTTTGAGATTTTAAGTGTTTAAAATATGGTAACCAATGTTTTATTTGAAGTTGTGTTTAATTTTGTTAATAAAAAGATGACTTGTTTTAAAGCAAGTTTTTCGGTTTATGCGTTTCACCCCCTACCCCTACTCTCCTGGCCACGCGGGCTCGCGCTTGGCTTCGCTACAGGCCTCGCATGCCCTTGCGACGGGCCTGATCTGCCCTACTATTGTCTGACACAGATCCACCATCTCGAAATTTCTCCTATTTCAGTACTGTCGAATCCTTGAAAATGCACACACCAGGAAAATTTCATATGAATGGAAGCCGAAATTCAATATAAGTTTCTGTTCTTGTATAGTTCAACACAAGAAACTTTTCTCATTGATCCTTCGTCTATATCACAGCGAATGGAAACTTGAAACACGTCCACTGAATGTGTGGTCGTGTTCCATTTTGAGTTATGAACTGTAAAGAAGTCTACGTCCATTACTCTAAAGTGCTTCTCCACCATTAATTTTATTTATCTGTACATCAATTATTTTATTCCTTTATTATTGATCAATGGCTCATGTTTTTATGTGTTTCCACCCGTGTGATTGAACTTTTGTGTACATATGAATGTGGAAGATTGCTTTTAATATTGACTGACTGACGCGCAATGGCTTACAGTCGCCGCTTCGCGCTTTATGCTTCGTTTACTATAATTAAAAACGAATGGTTTCGTATGTCGTCTGCACTGCCGTCTGCTAGGTAGCCAGACACACGCTTACTTGACAAGATGGCGAGGTGGCTTCTTCTTAGTGTGGTACCAACACAATCATCGACGAAAGAGGTAACAAAAGAGACCTCTCTGGAACAGTAGTAGAGGGTATTATCTCCCTCAGGTAGCGAGGGTTGGTAGACAGTAGACTTTGAACGCACCCTAGCATCCGGTGTGGGCAGGGAACACTTTGCGTGTGGCCTGAGGAATCACTCTTGCTGCGACCGCCGTTGTATTTCGTCGAATCATGCTGAGAGAATGGCATGCTGTTAGAACTTTTCTTATTTGTGATCAGGCAGTCCTGGGTTATCAATAATAGTTTTTCGTAAGTAACTCTTCCGCTATGTGAGGCGAAGTGTTTCTTATTTTTCAGAACTCGAGTAATTTAGGGTAAATTCAGTATTTGTATTTTCAACCTGCTAATGATTTTTGTGTCTGGTTTTCACAAGTTAGAATACACGTGTGTGGCCTTCAGCCTTTCCATAAACTTAGTATGTTTCAATTCCTTACTGCTTTTAACTAAGGTTTTCATGTGGTGTCTGTTTCCACAAGCATGGTAAATTCTGTCTCGAAATTTCTGTTTCAAATGTTTGTATAGTCTATGGGACTTAACTACGGGGTCATCAGTCCCTAAACTTACAAAGTACTTATGAACTAAGACTAAGGACGGCATAAATATCCATGCCCAAGGGGGGATTCAAACCCCCGACTGTAGTGGCCATGCAGACTGTGACTGAAGCACCTCAGTCTCCTTGGCCACCACGGCCGACCGAAATTTCTGGATGGATTCTGTCTTTACTATCTTGGTCTGACCGATTGCACAACATGCTTTTGTAATGGTCATTACTTCGGACTTCAGCCACGCTCTTTACTGATACCAGCTTTCTTCCAATGAATTCTCACATTGCTTTACTTACTTATTCTAAATTAATTTTTTTGTAAATTCTATGTAATTCATCATGGTCATACACCACATGGTACTTCAGGATAGTATGCTGCTGCCTCCCTGCACATGAGTTCCTTTGTGCACAGTATACTTTTAAATTGTGCTTGAAGACATCCGCCTCTTGTCTAAAGGCCGCCAATGCTTTGTTTTGCTTTTGCTGTGAATTGTTCCCGATTGAGTAAGTGTTGCAAGCACTATGTGTGTGTCTGTGAGTGAATGAGTGTGCTTTCTTTATCCCTTGTGTATTTGCAAACATCCTCCCAAGTTCCCTCCATATTCACAAAGGGCAGAGACCATTTTATTATGGGCAGTAACTTAATAATTTCATGCACTGTTGTACAAGGTATGTGCTTCATTGTGCTCATTGGGTCACTCCACATTTTGCTTGTTCATTTTATTGAATAGATAATAATCTAAAGTGTCAAACTCCAACTTTATAATTTCTTGCTCCCCATCACATGTTTATTTATCTATTCCTTCTTGTTCATTATTTTTGTGTTTGTTAAAACGTTGGCTGCTCCCTTGAGGAGTCAGCAGTTCGATAAATTTCCGTTGCACAGGAACTTTGGTCACTTGCAAAGTAATTTGGAGCAGCAGTGAGCGATTTAACTTGCATTTTTTGATCTCTACTGCCGGAGATCTTTCAATAGAAAATTTAACAAGCTACTTTCAAACTCGACAAGAAAAGAAAGAAATTCAGGACAAAACACGTACACCCTTATGTTACACTAATACGACTGGGGGGCAAGTAGAATATTATTAATGAAAAGCCTACTTTTCCCTCACAATGGTGGTCGTAGCGTTAGTCATATACATTGTAATGAGAATGAATATAGTCACATTCTCTGTAACCTGCATACTCCGTCGCAATTTTACATTCGCTGTTTTACGCAATTAATACTTTCTAGTGACAAAAATTATCCGAATAGTCTGCTGCAGCCGCATTTCAGAACCAAAATGGCCGCCATCGCAAAGAATCATGGTATCGTGACCAGACCTGTCCTACGAGACGTCCGCGTGTATGCAGACACGTCCGCATTTTCGACGTTAAAATGGATCGTCCGCATCTATTTTTACGATTTCTGGAAAGTCTGCATTTTAAAGATTTGGGAATTAAGAACTTCCGACTATTGTTTACAGTTCGTATCGTATCTTCAAAAAATTATAAAATTTTTTCGACATTTATTTAAATGAAGAAGTTTTTATTCACTTATTATAGATTTGTTACACTTGTAAAACTAGAGACTAACATTAAAAACGGATAATATATACTTATATTGCTAATAATCTATCTCATGGTCTTTTTTATCTAAGCTGGAGATAGGTGTGATGTCTAAATTCTTTGGCTGTGGTATTTTATCATCCTAAGTTGCTAAGAGAATGGATAATTTCAAATTAAGCTACTAAATACAGAAAATAAACCAAATGAAACAGCAGAAACTATTTCAACTGATATCACTGATACCATTGATAAGTTAAAAATTAAATAATAATGTGTGTAAGAGGGATTGTGATGGTTAAACTTAATTTTAGACATTTAACCCGTAACTGGTACACCTGAAAATTGTAACACATAAGGTACATCTGGGTCCTCAGGATCCACGTAAGTTTTGAGTATATTTAGGTTAAAACAGATGAAATTAAATATCAGTACTGTTTTCAAACTACATTCCTCATCTCTGTTCAAATGTTTGTATAGGTTATGGGACATAACTACGGGGTCATCAGTCCCTAAACTTACAAACTACTTATGAACTAATACTAAGGACGGAACAAATATCCATGTCCGAGGTGGGATTCCAACCCCCGACCGTAGTGGCCGTGCAGACCGTGACTGGAGCGTCTCAGTCCCCTCGGCTCCTCATTTATGATCACATCTTTAAGACGTTGAAAAATGATATGAATTTCTGCAAATGATATGAAATGCGTTACACATTCTTTCAAAAAATGTTCAAATGTTTGTTAAGCTTAAGGGACTTAACTACGGGGTCATCAGTCCCTAAACTTACAAACTGCTTATCAACTACCTTATAGTAAGGACGGCACAAATATCCATGTCCGAGGGGCGATTCGAATCCCCGACCTTAGTGGCCCTGCAGACCGTGACTGGAGCGCCTCAGTCCCCTCGGCCACCGCGGCCGGCACACATTCTTTCCCAAAGTCCTACACATCAGTTACAAACAGTAAGTTACTTCACATTTGAGCGCGGAATAGACTATGCTTCACAACCGTAAACCAGAAGAAAAGTTCAAAAGCAATATAAAAATTTCTGCAGGCACAACGTTTGGCAAAATTTTAGTACGACATATCCAGACTAATAACTACGTTATTTATGAAAAAAGTACGCAATTGCAGGAATTACGACAAAACGTTAGTTTCAAGCATTCTATTTCTTTAGCAGCCAATTTAAATTGTTTTATTCATCCAAACTACAGAAACGGTTTGGACATAAAACGGCGGAATATTCCACACACAGTAGTGTTCGGCATCGGTACTCCCGTGATGCTTTCCTATCTATGGGCACAATGAGCATCTTTTCCTCCTCGATTTAGTGACACGTGTTTCACTGTGTGCAAAAAAAATAAAAAAATAAAAAATAAAATAAATAAATAAATAAATAAAATTTAACCAGTTAAACTGAAAAAAAAATTAAACGGGTTCAACTTCAAAATTTTTTTAAAATATTTGTCTTAGCTGAGTGAACTTAAAAAACTAGATGCAATGAGAAACACTCATCTGACAAGGATTCAGATGGAATGTAGACATTTTTTTTCATTTCTCATGCAATAAATTTGATGTACAAAAACTGTTTTCATTTTTCAACTTAAAATATAGGAAGTAGCCTCATTTTTCAACCCAAAATACGTAAAATGCCCTCATTTTTGCATCCCACAATCTGGTAACCCTACCTATATAGACCTTGGAGACTAGCTACGACAGTAGCGCCCCATAGCGACATCATAAATGCACATTACAATACGGTTACGGAAATGACGCTAGCTACAGAAAAGTGGCGCGATACAAATGGTTGGCTCTTTCTCCGCTACTGTCGTACCAAATGCCAGACGTAAATTCATATGCATACGTTAATGTATATCTTGATACGATCGCTAACAATCACTTGCTGGGCTAATTTGAAGATTTCCCGGAGATTGCATCGGAATTGTTCCAGCTGGTCCTTAGGGAACGTAACTACACACATTCGATTAAGACCTCTTCGAATTCAACTATAAAAATGTACTACACAAGATTCAAGATGTAATCGTATGAATGCGACTATATTCCATAAGGGTTACACGATTTTGGCGGTAACGAAAGCAACGACTAACGATACGTCAGTTACTAATACATACGGATACACTTTATTTTCATTACTTTCACTGTTCTCTGCAATACTGATACGGTCAGGGAAACGACACTAGCTGCAGACGAATTGCATGATACAAATAGTTGGCTCTTACTCCGCTATTGTCGTACCAAATACCAGGCGTAAATTCATATGCATACGTTAATGAATACCTCGATACGATCGCTACCAAACTTCACAGTATCTCTTGCTGGGCTAATTTGAAGATTTCCCGGAGATTGCATCGGAATTGCTCCAGCTGGAGCCCTTAGGAAACATAACTACACACATCCTATTAAGCCCTCTTAGAACGAATTCAACTATGAAAAAGTAATACGGAAGAACCAAGATGTAATCGTATAAATGCGACTGTATTCCATACGGGTTAAACGATTTTGGCAGTAACGAAAGTAACGACTAACGATACGTCAGTTACTAATACATACGGATACACTTTATTTTCATTACTTTCACTGTTCTCTGCGATACTGATTGCATCATCTTTGCCGCTCCATACGGGGCTGTATTTCCAGTCATGTTAATATCTGTGGAATGCGTTATTTCTCGAATAAAGTTGGTTATCTCCGCGAGCCGTCTTGAATTTAGGGTGGCCAGCACTGGACTAACGATGCAAACCGTGGACCGCCGCGTATCCTCGCTTATCTCTGGAATATTATTTTCGAAACACTCGGGAAAGGAGACCGGGGCACGTAGCCACGTCGCAATTACGCTTATCGTGTGGACTTTTCCTGGTACATCTAACGGGCGGGCGTAGCTGCGACCAACTGGTTACGGGGGGAAAGAAATGCAAATAGATGAAAGAGAATAAAAGGAGGGGCAGAGCGAGGAGGCTCGCCGGCAGGTGGAACAGCGGGCGGAGGAACCTGTTGGCCGCAGCCCGCCGCGGCAGGTGTTCGCGCAGGCGCAGAGCGCCGGCCGCCGAGGGTGGGGGGAAGCTCCGAGGCAGCAGGGCCAGCGCGGACCCGGCCGCCGCACTCGGCGCTGAGCCGCCGTGCAGAGCGGAGGGGTGTGGTCTCTGCCGCAAGCAAACTGGTACGAGTCCTTTCATTGTTGACAACCCCGAAACACCGTTTCCCTCCAAAACACATTTCACTCTACATCGGGTCAGAATACCCTAAAACAATGTTTTTCAGCCTTTTTGAATACAGGTACCCCTTCTACGCAAAAATATGTTGATAATCAGTGGCGGCTCTAGACGAAAACTGGGCGTCGGGGAACTCGTATTTTCGAGGTCCCTTTCATTTTTTAATGAAGAAAATGTTAAATTATCTAAATTATATATCAATAATCATTATTCTAAAATTCTATTAGTGTACTATACAAGTATTGTTTCAATGACAAAAAGCCGGCCGCGGTGGCCGAGGGGACTAAGGCGCTCCAGTCACGGTCCGCACGGCCGCTACGGTCGGGGGTTCGAATCCCTCCCTCGGGTATGGATATTTGTGGCGTCCTAGTTCGTAAGTAGTTCATAAGTAGTTTGTAAGTTTAGGGACTGATAACCCCGTAGTTAAGTCCCATAAGGTCTACAAACATTTGAACATTTTTGAATGACAAAAATTACAATAAACAAACAGAAATTGAAGAAACCTTTCAGCTTTTCGTCTCAGAGAATTTTTTTAAAGATCGCATCTTAATACTAGCCGCTACTTCGCCTTCAGTTGATAGTACTGACAACGCAGATAGCCTTTCTTGGATCACTGTTCTTTTCAAGTTAGTCTTAATCAATTTTAACTTTGTGAAGCTTCTCTCGGCCGAAGCTGTACTGACTGGAACTGTGAGCATGATTCTGATTGTTATATAAACAGTTGGATATACTTCTTCCAAATTGTTCTCTAAAATATACTGAAGACATTGTTTTGTAAGTACTTAACTAAAAATTACATCACTGCTGCACTCATACGGACATAAATTCGGACAACTAAATAGCTGCCGGGCGGGAATGGCCGAGCGCACTAAGACGTCATTCCACGGTGAACGAGATCGCTCTCTCCGGGTGTCAAACCCTATCCTTAGGTACGGATGTTGTGTTCGTACTTTTGTTAAGTTAGTGTAAGGTAGATGTAGGTCGTCGCTACACAACCTAGCTGTTGGAAAGCGCCGTTAAACATCAAATATAAAAAAGAAAAAAAATAACAACGTTTTGCGAGGCCCCTACAGGCGCGAGGCCGTCGGCGGTGGCCGACGTCGCCGACGCCTAGCGCCGCCATTGTTGATAATAAAGGCTAGTTTACACGGCGCCACTAAGTTACAAGAAACTGCGCTACTGGCCAGTGCGCATGCGCGGCAGGCGTTCGCGCAACTCGTTAGCGAAACTAAGTAGTTTCGGCGCCTTCCAACTTTGGCTTAACTAATTGGTTAGGTTATAACCAATACAGAACAAAACAAAACATAAAGGGGGGAACGGAAGAAATAATTCGGTTTTTGAACATGTATGCGACGCACAGGTGTTTGTGCGATTTTAAGCAGGGGCGTGTTAGTGCTCTTGGAGCAATTATTCGTGAATTAAATATTGATGGGTGGACGATTAGTGAATTGCAGATTAAAATACATTAAATTCCAAGTACCTATACAAACGAACTATGGCAATTGTGGATTTGGGAAACGCTACAGGTACTTGACAAGAAACGCAATGCAATTTGTAATTTCAGTTCTGGTAACAATGCTTCACGCATAACAGGATCTTGTTTCTTTATTGCATTACTAACTCTGTTTAAAAGGAACGTAAACTGCTCTGGTGACATTCTAAGTTGATTAAAATAGCTTCTAGGGTCTTCAATTACAATTACAATATCTTTCAGCAAGGTCGCTAAGCAACTGAGCTGGCGTCTTTTCTTAATCAAGTCACAAACCCAAACACGTTTTTTTTTTTTTTTTTTTTTTTTTTTTTTTTTTTTTTTTTTTTTTTTTTTTTTTTTTTTGCAGTGACTTCACACAGAGAAGCAATAGCTCCGCCACAACTCTTACAGCTACCAAAACTTTCATTCTACGGCGACTACGGCCTCACAAAACAACGAAACTGAAATGCATAGTATTGGCGCCGTGTCTACAGACACACACGAAACCAGTTGCGCGCAATTCATTTCATGCAACGAGTGTCGCAACCTGGTGTCGTCGTGTAGACTAGCCTTAAGAGTCCGACCGAACCAGGGTCGCAACCAGGATTTGATTCTGGGGGAGAGGGGCTCTAAAAAAATAAAATAAATAAATAAATAAAGCGTATTTAATTTATTAATGTACCAAGTGTTCAAAAAGTCAGTATAAATTTGAAAACTTAATAAATCAAGCAATAATGTAGATAGAGAGGTAAAAATTGACACACATGCTTGGAATGACATGGGGTTTTATTAGAACAAAAAAAAAAGTTCAGAAAATGTCCGATAGATGGCGCTTCATCCGACCAGAAAGCAATAATTAGCATAACAAATTAAGACAAAGCAAAGATGATTCTCAATATGTTCGCCATCATTCCTCAACAATAGCTGTAGTCGAGGAATAATGTGAAAAGCACTGTGAAGCATGCCCGGAGTTATGGTGAGGCATTGGCGTTGGATGTTGTCTTTCAGCATCCCTAGAGATGTCGGTCGATCACGATACACTTGCGCCGCGGTGGAGTAGCCGAGCGGTCTAATGCGCCTCGCTGCGGAGCGCGCGGTTGCTCGCCGTCGCAGGTTCGAGTCATCCTCGAGGCATGGGTGTGCGTGTTGTCCTTAGGTTGGTTTACCTTAGTTTAAGTAGTTTGTAAGCTGCAGACTGATGACCACGCAGTTTAGTCCGATAGATTTATAAACATTTGAATTCGATCGATACACTTGCGATTTCAGGTAACCCCAAAGCCAATAATCGCGCGGACTGAGGTCTGGGGATCTGGGAGGCCAAGCATGACGAAAGTGGCGGCTGAGCACACGATCATCACCAAACGACGCGCGCAAGAGATCTTTCACACGTCTAGCAATATGGGGTGGAGCGCCAACCTGCATAAAAATCGTACGTTCCAGCAGATGTTTATCAGCCAGGCTGGGGATGGTGCGATTATGTAACATGTTGGCGTACCTCTCACCCGGCACGGTAGCAGTTACAAAACCAGAATCACGCAGTTCCTCGAAGAAAAAAGGCCCGATAACGGTAAATGTGATTCTAATAAAACCCCATGTCATTCCAAGCATGTGTGTCAATCTTTACCTCTCTATCTACATTATTCCGTGATTTATACTACGAAAAGAAATAAAATGAGTAGGCTCGCATTAATTTGAAAGTGGAAGAGGAGCAACGTGGTGGAATGGATTGTACACAATCATCTCGGATAAATAATTAAGCAGCTTCTATGATACTAGGCAAAGAGAAAGGACTTTACAGTTCAATTAAAAATTGAACTAGAATGACACTGCTGTAGTTCATAAGATTCTAGTCGCCGCTGTCGGCGAGCCTTTATTTGTAGAACCGTTTTCCAGTGGTACTGCGGCTCTCGACTCAGGTGTACCGCGTAATGCGACTTAGCATAACATATTCGCAGAAAACGGCAAAGTGCACTGTAGATGTCTATTCTGGTTGACAAAAGTAATTTACTATTGTTTTACGAATACGTCATGATTTTAAAGGATGAGGTTAGGCAGGAACCTAACAGTACAGTTTAAATTGTTGCGAGTAAAGAAGAAGCTATTACATATGAAGTCTAGCTTGTCAAAAGTACTTCGCCCTTTTCTACAAATATTTAATACTAGCAAACCCGGCAACACTTCGCAGTAGCTAATCTCTCCTCTTCTTCTCCCTATGTCTATCCCTTCCTCCCTCCTCTATTTTCACATCGCCTCCTCCCCCTGTCTTTTTTCCATTACCTTCACATCACTCCCTCTTATCCCACACCATATCCATATCCACCACCTCCTCTCTGCGCCTATATCATGCCCCCTTTTTAAATCCATTTCATTTCCAATCTCAATCTCCTCCTCCATCTCTCTCTGATCTTATTTATTGTTATTGGGACCCTAATTGGTAATATAAGTCAAAATGGATGGGTAAATCAATTGGAAACGGGTTATTAGAGAAGCCTTTCGAGTTGCTCTATCTGTGAGGTTAGTATCTTTAATGGTCGTACTTTTAATGATTTTATTGTACGCACAGTCGTGATTGTACATTTAAGCACAAAAAAACCTTTCCTGCATCTTGTTAAAAATGACTGGAGAAAGGGGGAAAAAACGCACATTTTTACAGCACAGCTTAGCAAGTTTTTCTCGCAGCGAGCAGAATAGAAATGCTTTTTATAACTTTATACCTTCTTGAGAGCCTAAGAGTTGAAATCAAAGTATTTATAGCATGATTATACTTTAATGATAAAAGTCCTTATGAAACAAAATAATTGACTAAAATACAAATACGTTTCGGAATTCTTTGTGTCGCTTGTTGATGAACGATATATTTTGTCTTTCCGTCCGGAGAGAAAACGAACAGTGCAGATGGTTTACCAACTCTCGAACACGTCACGTAAAACTGCCCATGTGAAAAACAAGGCGATTCATGATTTAATCCACAAACTTCCAACGACTGGAATGCGCTTTATTAATCGTCATTGCGAATGCAAGGCGAACGGTAAACTGGACAAGCTTAAATTGAAACGGCAAGTCGGTTGGAATCAGTGGTATTCTTGGAATCAGAACATCCTCTCATTTGAACTGTCCTGTAATTATCGTTGCTTCAATGACATTGTTCATCAGCTTCTTCACAGAGAGTCTTGTTCCATTGCATAGTTTCGGTTGGCTTATATTGCGTAACATGATTATCACAGACCCAACCTTGATTTGCAAATCGTGCGGTGACATTCCTAGCAAATGCAATTACTTCAGGAATTATGTTGGATTTCAACAGGTTCGGAAATGGAAAACATCGAAGTAAATTAATGCAAATATTAACAATAATACATTTCCTTGAGACTATATTAATAAATGTATTTTATTGGCCAGCGATTTGGCTTTGAATTTTTATGATCAAATGATCTACGTCCTTATTTTTCGCTGGCAAAATGGCTAGTTCGCTCAACCAGGTAGTATGGTCTTTGTAATTGGCAGCAATATTCGTCCGCTTGTTTCCTGACATGTAAGTGAATAATAAACTCTTATTAAGAATCTAATTGAAACTCTATTAACAACATTGCTATATACCGGTAAAATTTTACAGTCCGCGACACAGGTGTGGCATAGCTATGTTGGCAACAGCTGCTGGATCATGGGGATGAAGCCGACCAATCGCGGCAAAACTTGAGATAGCCAATGAAATTTTAGATGGCAACAGTTCTTTTCTCTTCATATCAAATAATATTATTTTGATAATCCACATAATAATTTAGTTTCAGACACATTAAACTTACTGAGGAAGATGATGTTTGTCATGTATTCTCAGCATTGATAGCGCCGTCTCCCTTTAATCTGACCTCCTTGGCGTATTTGTTTGCTCCGATGCAGTGTATTTTGTCGCTAGTCGAGTAACGAATGAATAAGCTGATTCTTGGAGAATCTAGAAAATGATCCGATCTGGAAGCGTACTTCCAGTTTTATGTCACGTAACACGGGAACGCGGTCGAAAGGGACAAAAAGTATCATGTGTCCGTCTCCTGCTTCTAAGCTACCTCCCCACCAATTTTGAGCCAAATCGGTTCAGACTTTCCTTAAAAAAAATTTTTTTAATGGTTCAAATTTTTGTATAGCTTATGGGACTTAACTACGGGGTCATCAGTCCCTAAACTTACAAACTACTTATGAACTAGCTAACACCAAGGACGGCACAAATATCCATGCCCGAGGGGGGATTCGAACGCCCCGATCGTAGTAGCCATGCAGACCGTGAGTGGCGCGCCGCAGTACCCTCGGCCACCGCGGCCGGCAGTCGTTCTTTAGTTATAAATAGTGTAACTATTTCTTTTATATACATAGATTAGGCCTTGTTATACGATACACCTGACGCGAGAGCCGCGGTACCTGTTGAAAAAGGTTCTACGAATAAAGGAACGTCCGCTGGCCTGCTGAGCAGCGGGTCGCCGCATATGAACAGTCGGCTCGTAACTTCAGCATAGCAGTAACAATAGCGGCAGCATCAAAGCTGGTTCCGGTGTCATTAAAACCGCTTACAGTAACAACAACACACGTTCTCGGTGGCGGCATCACGTTGGCAACCAGTTGTCACGTTCACTTGTGCTTAGCAAATTATAGTTACGTTGTACTATTTCAAATTTCCGGTGCCAATCTGTTTTATGAAAAAAATTAAAACAATGAAAAAATAATGAAATTAAAAACCTTTGGAAGGTGTCATCATTTTGCGACCAAAACCTTAACCGAATATTCGTCTTCCCTCTTAGTTTAGACCAGAGGTCGGCAAGTAATCTTGGGTGGGATCCGGATAGTTTTGAATAATTTTATCGAGGCCCAGAAGTAAAACCACATATTCGATATCAATTTTTCATTTAAATTTTCAGTTTTAAACTAATATGAAATACAATGGATGTGAAATAAAAAGTATAATAATCCAGTAAAGCTTATATTAATTGCTATTCGCCGGCCGCGGTGGCCGAGCGGTCTGCGGCGTGCCGGTCACGTTCTGCACGGCCGCTGCGGTCGAGGATTCGAATCCCCCCCTCGGGCATGGATGTTTGTGCCGTCTTTAGCATAAGCTACTTCATAAGTAGTTTGTATGTTTAGGGACTAATGAACCCGTAGTTAAGTCCCATAAGCTATACCGCTTTTTGAAATTTCTTTTTTTGCTATTTATTTGTTTTTATTTTCACTCACAAAAACTACGCAATTAAATGTGCAGTCAAACTTCTATTGAAAAATCCAGAAATAGGTCATACATTAAACATACTATTTTCACTAAAAATTATGAAATACTATGAATTGTGCGTATTTGTGTTAAAACATCGATGCAAGAAATTACATTTGCCAGTTTCTTAAAGTTAGGTTCACAACAGGAGGAGCTTATCCGAATAGTGTTAATCTTGAGTGGAGCCGAACATGGCAGCCAGGTAGATCGCCATTTTTTTGCAATTTTCATTTTTTTCTGGGTCATATTCACTCCACAATTCTTCAGTGGATTCATTTTTATACGTTCGCGAGGAAATGCCGTCCTGCAAGTCTATTATCTCCATCTGAAGTAAAGGCTTTCATAGGTAGAACAACTTCCCAGCCACATCTGTCCATTTTGATGCTGGAGAAAGCTCTAAAGATGGTTTTAAGAGCGCAGAAATGGTGTTTAAATGAATATTACCTGACCGCTTAAATAGAGGTGCCACAGACTGTTTGCATATTTATAGAATTTCCTTGTTCATTAGAGTTTTTATTGTTGTTCTCTACAAATGGATTTCTTAACCATAACAAAAGTAAAAACTAAAACAAGAACTAGCTTTAAGTAATCCTCGATAAAGAAACAAATTAGACTAGGCCTAACCTACAAATATGTTCCCAAAAGCTTTCAATTTAAAATACTAATCTGTAAATACTATCGTTTAAAAATTATGGAGAGGTAAGATTTATTGGTTTTCTTTAAGAGATGCAGTGGCGGATTTACTAGTAGGCTGTTCACAACCTGAAACGAGGCAACTATCGTACTCGGCCCGTAAAATTATCGTAAATGCACCGGATTGAACCAAAATTATCGTACTTACCAGCAAAATGACCATAATACAAAATATTTACTAGCAAATCTGATTTTGTATACTTTATACCGTACTGCAGTCTGTCTCTTGCAAAATATATTACTTTTTCCGAATGAAGAGCGGTTTTTAAAAATTGTTTTATGCGTGACGTATAAAACCGTTCCAGGAAAAGTTGTGCGACTGCCCCTGGTTAAATTCCGTTATATATCGGCTTATCGGGAAGACTGCGTTTACCTTCTCCTTCCTCCGATTGCTGCCAATGCCACCGATCTAACAATTGGGACACAATAGTTCCGTAACGGAACTAAGTGTCGTTGTATTCCTTGCTAGTAAGTACTTACGCATTTGTAGACGATCGTCTGGGAAACGCGTGTTCATGAGTCAGTGTTAGTTCGGCATCAATCTAAATCTTAGCACCTGATCAATACGTGACACGTTAGGCGGACAAGTCTCAAGCACACTGTGGGTTGTATGAAAAAATTGTTTGAAAAGTCTTGGTCGCAATTAGCTTTATTTCATGACGCGTTTCGAGAACATCATCATCAGAAAAAGATTTTAAAAAACGATGTCACAGTTGAGCATGTAAGTCTGGTTCAACACCTTCACCAGACATCCATCATTATATTTTAAATTTGTAATCAGGCATCTATACCAAGATGGTTGTATTTCCCATCGTTTTTTAAAATCTTTTTCTGATGATGTTCTCGAAACGCGTCATGAAATAAAGCTAATTGCGACCAAGACTTTTCAAACAATTTTTTCATACATGCCAACGTATGGTCGCGTGTCCACAAGAATGGAAGGTTTTATGAACCAAGTGATAAACACTGTGGGTTGTCATCATTTCCGCTCACGTGTTTCCTTGCACGTACCGACAAATAAGTTATAACACCTGATCCCTTTCCCTATGATCTGCTACAATAAATGAGAGAAAATAAAAGGGGAAAAATGCTGTTGGAAGGCATGGCACATAGAAGGGAGATGAATTCAACTAATCTTAGAAAATTTCTTGCTTTTCACACATAGTATTAAACATTTGTTGTGCCTCTTTTGCACTCGATAGTTTGAAGAAATTAAGCCGCATGAAACTTTCTGGCATTTACCAAAGAATTCTGGGCGGAAGTCAAAACAGAAAGTGAGCAAGTTAGTCTTACCACATTTTCGTCATTGCAATCGGCGAAGAAAACCTCAAGTATCGAGGAAGCTATTTTCTCTTTACCACTGACATGAAAACGCATATACATAAAAAAGAAAAACACATTATTGTCCCCCACTTCGCATTTTATGAACATGGAAACATTTGAAAGTCACTTGAAGAAAAAAAAAGCAATCTTCTCAAAAAGCTGTACATAGAGCGCCAACATGTTTAATTTATGAGGAAATGAAACTAGCGCAACATTAACATGCTTATGTTAATAGGCCTATGTATTTTATATTAAATCATACAGAAAACATAAATATTTGTGCAAACCACATCATATAAGCTACATAGCTTTGGCAGCAGTACTAACAATTGTACAACAAACAACATAATATATATTTTTAATGATAACATCAGTCATTATTATTATCGCACTGTCACCGATTTTAAAACTCAAAACTCGTTAGGCATTAAAATGCTATCAAATTCTTCCACATCCATGGTACCATACAAATATTGAATTTTGTCATTGCGTTCCACTGTGGTTTTGTTTCTGTACATTAACGCTAGGTTCATACGACTATATTCACTCTGTGAAGGTTCATAATTTGTTGCAATTTGCGTTTCTGTCATTGACTCTTTGTTTGGCTAAGAGTACACTGTTCACAGTAGAATTCACCATTTTATTCCGCGTTTTCGTTTTTATTGAGTTGATTTGGCTAACTACACGTTCACAATCAGCATTCGAGTGCGGAAGGAAAATAACATCCAACACAAATCTAGACAAATTTTTAAAAGACATCCCCTGATCGCCTTCTTCACAAGCCATCAATTTTGCCCAAAAAATATCCACTGGACTTTCAGTTTAAATGTTTTCCGGGAGCTCAAACGATGGTAATTGCCACCACTCATCATCGATTATTTGGTATTTGTCAGTGGATACAACACGAGGTAATGTTTCCATCAACGTCAACAAACTTGGCACTGTATCTCTTGTTTTTCTGGACATTGCATTCACAGGATTCAGGCGCGTCACTAGTTTAAGAACGGGATCCGAAAACTTGAATCGTTTCTTAATCTCTTTAGGGCCTTCCATTAGAAATTCGACACAAGTTGTTGAAAAATCTGATTTCAACTTTTCATTACATCGAATCTCAACCTGGTCTAACATTTTCCTAACTTCAACGCCGAAGTACATATTTTCCGGCCGTAAACGATGCGTCTTATTGCATGGATCTAGTTCGTCCAGATCAGTCTGATAAATGTAATACTTGCACATGTACGATTCTAATAACTCTCGATAGTTTCTGGAGATTCTGTTCTGGAGGATCGTAACTACAGACGATGACTGGAAGAGTTCACTTAATCTGGTGAATTTTGGTAGAACGTAGTCCAAAAAAAAGGTAGAATAGTTTGATTAGATGATTACTGAGAGCATGGACCATCTGTTAAACAGATAACAATCTCATTGTCAGCATTTGGTCTCTAAAATACAATTCTAGTGCAGCCCACTGTTCAATTATACTAGAAACAACTGCTTTTAATGATAACCAACGAGTTTGTGTTGGGCGAAGAATTTTGTGTGTATCAATGTCTAAAAATGTTTGAAATTTTCGAAACAAATGTTGTCGTTTTGCTCTGTTCTTAAATTCATTGTAAATAGTTCGCACTAGATCTTCGCAAGTCCTTGGTAATTTCCTACAAGCATTGCTAGCACTAAGATGCAGTGAGTGACGAATACACTTGAAAATATAAATGCCAGGGCACTTTTCCAGGAATCTTGAAGCTACTGAATTACCTTTACCAATCATTGTACTGGCTCCATCCGATGCGAAGCTGATGATGTTCGTAAATGGAATTTCATAATCTTCAAAGGATTTTGTCAGTATATAGAAGATATTTTTCGCTGACGCACATTCCTCGTCCGAATTTCTCTCAAAAACTTGGCAGAGGTCACAAAATTTGCTGACCACTCTGCCCTCTTCGGCATCGAAAAACCTGTTTTACATAGAACAAGATATAAGAATACAGTAAGCGTAATTATACTTTACAAAATAAAGTGAAAAAATTAATAATTACCTCACAATGACACACATCGTTTCCACGCTCCCAATATCAGTGGATTCGTCTATTAAGACGCTAAACCGACTGTTCTGCAGTTTTTGTTATAGTAGTTCTTTTTCGGCGGAGGCGATCACGTTTTTTTTTTATTATTGCAGTTCCTTTTGTAGCCTTGAACTGCATGCTTCTAATAATTTCAGAATCAGGCACAGCACTCTTCAACAATGTTGTCAAGTGATTCAGAGTAGTGAAGGAAATATTGTGTTCAACTAAGAAACCACATAATTTTATTTCCAGAGATTGAATTGCATTGGTTTTCGTGCTGATTTCATCACTCTTATTAATGAAAGAAGTAATCTTGGACTGTGCTGGTACGAGCTTACGAACATATGTGTTTTCTATGTTATATGGTTTCTAATCACAGTCAGTTCTGCTTTTATTATTACATTGCATAAATAACACTTACCCCTGGACTGATTTTCAGGCACTTTTCTAAGCCGTTGTTTGTAATTTTCATCTTTCAGCCAGGCATCTCTGAATTTTTTGGTGACGATGTTTTTTGCTGATTTTGGCGATTTTTCTTGGGGGTGATTCATTTCCCTCACTGTCACTATCTTCGTTTGAAGGATTCATATTTCTTTCTACAAAGAAAAAATCATAGAATGTAACGAGAAATCTATATATAATACGCAGCCGAAGAACTAACGTATTTGAGCGATATACTTACTTCACAAGCCAAAAGCAATCACTCGTCCAGTTAAAATTTCTTGTGTCAGAATGCCGCTTTGTTTAAGGGAATTCGTGAAACTTCAGCACCACTAAGCACGCTTCAAGCACTGTAAGCATTGTAACGCGAATATATAAAGAGCGAACTTCAACAATCAAATTATTTATCCCGACAACGGCACTACAGTGACGCTCAGCGATCGGTAGACGCTGACGGTCACAGAGATTATTAAATCGACGAGCTGTATTACGAAAGTAGCCGTTCATAGCTACTGAGATGATTAAAGCGACAAGTTTAATTACGAAAGTAATTTACCAGTAGGGCTGCGAGAAAATTTTTTGAAGAGACAATGTATTGTTAGCTTTTATTACGTTCGAAATTATCGTACGTCTGCGTACGATAGTAACATTCTTTAGTAGATCGTACGCAGGCACTAAATTATCGTACATGTACGATAATTATCGTACGGTTGTGAACGATGGCTGGAACGTAGGGCGGAAGATTTTAATGGCGGCAAATTTAAGGACAAAATTGTTAAACTGGAAGTAAGTGTAATAAAAGTTATTTAATTACGTTTAGCGAATGTACATTATTGTGTAATAATAAGGTATGCCTTACCCTCACATTATTAGTTGTATATGACTGTGCTTTTATTAGCTCAGAAATTAAAAAAAAAAAAGCATTTCTTGCGCGATCTTAACCAAAGTAAGGTTGTAAAAAAATCTAGGAAGTGAACTTTCGACTTCCTGTTTTAGTCATACTGATTACAGAAAAATGTGACGTAATTAGGATCACAGTGTACAAAACATAAAGCTACAATTTCATTGACAAAAACTGTAATTATTATGATTGTGAAATAGTATACCGAATTGTAGAGGTCGGTAGAGGCGGCAAAATTTGAATAGCCTACTGTCTGCAAATGTGATAATTCGTCACCGGATGAAACGTAATATCATGAATATAATATGACTTATAAAGCAAACATTCATATTTTTTGTCCGTAAGGTGTTTTGCTCTGACATTGTAAAGTCGTCCGTCTACTACTCTGAATTACTAATGCGATCCACTCGTGGCTCGGGACCCGCAGTTAGAGAGCCACTGGATTAGCTGGTACACGCCGTCTGACGTGCCTCTATCAAAACATTCCAGTAGCAGAAAATTAATATCTACGTCGGTGTGACAACTATTACATTCAAATGCTCTTTACAGTTTCGTATTAACAAACTTCATCAAATGTAATCCCTTCCACTAATTAACAATGAAATATTTCGTTGTTGATTGTAGCTAAGCAATTTGTAATAGATAGACGTTATTCAAGTAATACAAGCCAATAAAATTCCTCGGAAAGGTAACTTTAAAAAAAGTTCAAATATTTGTAAATCTATCGGAATCAATTACGTGGTCATTAGTTCGTAGCATACAAACTACTTAAACTAAAGTAAACTAACCTAAGTACAACACACACAACCATGTCCGAGGGAGGATTCGAACCTCCGATGCCCGCGCGATCCGTAACGTGGCGCTCCAGACCGCTCGGCTACTCGCGCAAGGCAGAGATAACTTCCCCCCGAAATTTCCTCCTGAAGCAGTTATCCCTTTTAATTCTCCCCGAAACCAGCAGAAAACCTCTAAATTTTGACTCTAATATGCCTAAGTTGTGAACACTGGGCCCATGTTACGAAACGAAAAAAGTGACGTGGGTTTCGACTTTCACTACGAGGAAGAAAGGCGTGAAAGTCTGTTTCTTTAGTTCGAAACACACAAATTTCGATAACTATTTTTCATTACTATCCGACCTATTTTCACTTAGGAGTGCCACTGATTTATAAACAACTGTTTTAGTAAACACACGTAGTAAGTCCCAAAGCCATAGTCGGTTCTTAAAAAAAAAAAATGTGTTTAATACATTTCCATATAAGTACCACTCAACTACTAGTTTCGGTGCACTATGGCGTCATTCAAGAGTTTCAAGAGTGCCTTTCTCTTCAGCCCTTTTCCCGCACATGCGGGGTCGGCTTAAGTCAGTTGTGGCATGTTAATATTGACGGGGTGGCCGGATGCCATTCCTGCCGCCACCCCCTGCCCCCCCCCCCAGGAGGATATGTGTACCCCAAAAGTCTGTGTATAGTGTTATATGTGTGAAAGTGTTATGAAATGTTTGAGAAACGGAGGCGGGACAGGGACCAGCGCGGTATTCACCTTGGGGGATGTGGAAAACCGCCTAAAAACTACACCCAGGCTCGCAGGCACTCCGACCCCCTTCGTTAATCCGCCGGGCGCATTCAAAAATCAAATGTTTGTTAAGCTTAAGGGACGTAACTGCGGGGTCATCAGTCCCTAAACTTACAAACTACTTATGAACTACGTTATACTAAAGACGACACAAACAGCCATGCCCGAAAGGGGATTCGAACCCCCGACCGTAGGGGCCGTGCAGACTGTGACTGGCGCACCGCGGCCGGCCGGAGCGGATTCGAACCGTGGCCGGTACGCCTCCCCGTCTCGGAAAGCGGCGCGTTACACCACACGTCTAACCGAGCGGGTAGTTTCAAGAGTGTCTGTGATTACAAAAATATTACAATGGTTTAACCACATTAAACAGTGACAAATATCAAAATTTACCAAAAAATAAAAGTGTTCCATAGTTAGATGCTGTGTTGTATTGATTTTGTACTGAATATTGAAACTTTTCTCTGTTTAACGTGGTTGAATCATTGTAAGGTATCGTGGGCATTTAAGAATGACACGAGTACGCCGAAAGTAATAGTGCATTGATACATACATGGAACTCTATTAAACAGATTTTTTCTAAGCTGCAACTGCAGCACAAATTGTGTGAGCATTCTAAATCAGTTATTTTTCATTAATACTTTACGGATGGGACTATAGTCTGAGTGAAATGCTTGCTCATTGACGCTCGAGCGTTCGAGTTTTTTTTTTTTTTCAATCTGTTCCAAATGTTCATATGTTTGTAATTCTATAGGACTTATTTGGTTATCAGTTCCCAGGCCTACTTAAACTAACCCAAGGCCAACACACACCAATGCCCGACGGAGGACTCCAACCTCCTACGGCGAGCTACTGCGCGATCCGTAGCAAGGCGCCTTAGACCTCTCGGCCACTCGATCGCGGCCCCGAGTGATAAGGTCCGAACTGTTCACCGATGCCAAAATGCCTCAACTGATGTTTGCTGTCCGGCTTTATTTCTTGATGTGCTTTGATCCAGATTCTTAGATCCGATCCTTTCATATGACAAACACTAAAAAAATACGTCACACACACAACAATGATAACGAAATACATACAGTTTATACACAGCACTAATCAATCATTACTGGATCCGGACCCTATAGCGTCGCGTACAAGCCCTTACCACGCCATAGTGGAGGTGCGAGGCAACTGTACCCGAATTGAAGCAGCTGTCGCCACCATTTGCAGGAAAGAATCCTAGTACTGGTGTTGTGATTTGTTTGTATGAGGCACAACAAAAGCAAAATAAAGCAAAAAAATACACATGTTTGTTAAAAAAAATACTGGTTATTGCAGTCTGTTTAAAAAGTTTTTTTAAATGAATGAAGTTTCTTAATTTCAGAAATTCTTCTGCATAGAGACATGAAATTTAAGGATGTAAGGCTCTTCTCTGAGAAGATGGAGCGACTTTTCATCCAGGTATTTGCATGATTCCATGAAACTTGTAAAGTAGCAGAGAGTGCGATTATTATCAATTCACGTAATTTTGTCAGGTCCTTTTTACTTTTGCCGAATACTCTGTCCCTTTTGCACGCTTATTTTTATACGCCACATTTTTGTCTTCATTCCTTTCCATATTACATACAATTATTCTTTCAACTTCCTCAAATTTGCATATGAATAATTGTAATAACCCATATAATTTTAAACAGGCATTTTATTCGCACTTTTTAACAGAGATAGTACTTCGCAAAGTGGTTGAGTATGCAAGTAATGACCATTTATGGAGTACAATCACCCCCTGTTAAGTGTCTAAAAACAATTATTCCTCCTACTTCTGTATCATACTTATATATACGATAAATACCTCTTATACGCCTAGTTCTTCGTTCAGCTCAAATTAGTATTTTAGTAATTTATATGCAAATAAAATATAAGTACTGGACATGCAACAAAATACGGTTCTCAGTTTTAGAGAATCACGTGTAAGAGGAAACCTAAAGAAAAACAAACGCTCATGATTTACTATTTTCTATATTATATGGCATACAAGTAATGACTGATCTGTGAAATGTAACATCGTTTCCGCCTCTTTGCCTCCATTCTTTCTGTTACAGTTAAAAGCAGCACACCAAAGAACCATGTTTATGCACTGTTTCCTTTGTTTCCTTTCAATTGGCGGTTTCTGTCACATTCAATGTGGGGACGCGACACTAGCGCCAGCGAGCGGTCTAGCTTTCATTTAGTAAGTCTATGGTCTCGTACGCAGTTATTATGATAACAGAGATCGTCTTACATTGCATGAGCTTCGAACGATTTACGTGAAGGCGAATTTTTAGAAAACTACGATTTATCGTTGCGAATATTTGCCTAAAACCGTAAGAGTATCGGTTTTCTGGCGTGGCACGTCTACGTTAGTACACAGTACTACTGCAACTGGTGGGTTCGAATCTCGTCGACTGCAGTGATTTTTTATTTCTAAATCTAATCAGAATGGCATATTTTCACTCAATTAATTGGTTAAATGAATTGTTTAATTTCAATACTTTGCCACGTCACTTTCATGTTTTTAGAGACGTTTTTTTATTATACACTAGCTGAAAACTAGGCGTCGCCCGGGAACTAATATATTGTAGTCTATCTCTACTTCCCTTTTCTCTCCTGTCCACCTCTTTCCCTCTCTCGTTGCCCATCCCCGCTTAAGGTTAGCTTTCATCGCCGTGAACTAAGCGGTTATGATTTTTGTTCTGTCGCAGATTACTGACCGCCGTTTGTAGAATACATTTCACTTCGCGACGTTGTGGTTGGGTTAGGAGGCGTTTGTGACAGTTGCACGGAGTGACACTTTCCCGGAGAGAGAATATGTTGACACTTGCCCAGAGCCCCGGACACTGGAGGTAGTGCACAGTTTGTTCCACAAGTAGGGTACACCGGTGCCGGCCGCGGTGGCCGAGGAGACTGAGGCGCACCAGTCACGGTCTGCACGGCCACTACGATCGGGGGTTCGAATCCCCCCTCGGGTATGGATATTTGTGCCGTCCTTAGTTAGTTAGTTCATAAGTAGTTTGTATGTAGGTTTAGGGACTGATGACCCCGTAGTTAAGTCCCATAGACTATACAAACATTTGAACATTTTTTTGGCACACCGGCCTGTCCACCGCAGGTAGCTTTGGGCTCGCTCGCCGTCTGCGCTGTGAGAGCTCACTGTTAACTAGAACGGCCCGACGTCGTTACGTAGCACCGCACGGCCGAGTACAAGCGCAGCAAAGTACAATAAAACCCGGTTAGCTCTGCAAGGGCCCCGGTCTCCGTGCAAGTATCACTCCGTGAAAATGTCATTCCGTGGAAGTGTTCCAACACCGGTTATGAGATCGAGTTCAAATTCTGGGTTAGAAAACGCGTCCTCTGCCTCAGCCGAATCATTGGCCTCTTAAAATCTACTGCCGCATTCCCAGCATAGCTTGCAGCGTTTGTGAAGTGGCCCAGACGTATTAGCATATCACAGCCTGTGTTTGTGTGTATCGCCCATGAAGGAGATATAGCCGGCCGTAGCTAACAGCCCGTGTGGCAACAGTGTAGCGCCTAGTGACTAATGTCAACTAGCGAGTCATTTTAATCGCGTTATAGCCGTACCCTCTGCCTGGAAACTGAACGGTTTATAAGAACTCGAGAAATTTGTATTTAGAACTTCTTCTAGCTGGAACTTGACTGACATATGAATTTTATAAGTAACATTGCGGCTGCCTGTTGTGTGGAAAATTATTTATTTATAGAAATCAATATTGCACAAATCAGATGTTTTTAAACCTAAGGGACCATACCGCTGAGGTAACCGGGCAATAGACCTAGAAATTATTTATAAACTAATGTGAACAGGTGGGGCATAACTGCTTTGTCATAATAGCAAGGCGGCCGCGGTGGCCGAGGGGACTGAGGCGCTCCAGTCACGGTCTGCACTGCCACTACGGTCGGGGGTTCGAATCCCCCCTCGGGCATGGATATTTGTGCCGTCCTTAGTATTAGATAGTTCGTAAGTAGTTTGTAAGTTTAGGGACTGATGACCCCGTAGTTAAGTCCAATAAGCCATACAAACATTAGAAACATTAAACAAACATAATAGCAAAACGACATATTGACCATAGCTATTTATTTTTTCTCAATGCTACCGGTTTCGGCCAGTTTACCATTATCAAGCGTTAGCAGAGATTAGCTAATAGCTTAACATGTCGTAACACGAAAATTCATACTTATTTTACAATTTTGAAGTTTTGTGTTACGACATGTTAAGCTATTAGCTAACGTCTGCTAACGCTTAACAATGGTAAACTGACCGAAACCGGTAGCATTGAGAAAAAATAAACAGCTATGGCAACTTGTCGTTTTGCAATTATTCAAACTAAGTTATGCTACGGACAACACACACACTCTCATGCCCGAGTGAGGACTTGAACCTCCGACGGGGAGCCGCTGATCAGTCCGTAGCATGTCGCCTTAGACCAAGTGGCCATTGTCCGCGTCCGTACCTCAGCGATAGCGTCGCGGACTACCACGCAGGAGGCCCGGGTTCGATTCCCGTTAGGAGACTGGGTGTTGTGTGTTGTCCTAATCATCACTATCTCATCATCATTGGCATGTAAGTCGCCCACGCGGCGTCAAATAAAAATACACTAAGGCCGAATAATCCCGCAAGGGATCTCCCGGTCAAGAAAGCCATACGCTCCATTTCCAAGCGGCCATTCCCGTGCCGCAATAGATATTGCCATTTAGACCATATTGCCATCATAGGCGGAAATAATTGCTGTATACCAGATATAAAAACTTCAAAATCATCTGACGTGCAATGGCACAGAAGCTATTTTCATTGCGTCGTGCAGTGACAGTTCACTAAACTCGCAGAGGTCTGTTCAAACCCGCTTCTCGCCATCGTCATTTAGGTTTCCCATGATTTCACTAAATTACTCCAGGCAAGTACCGGGATGATCCCTTTCATAGATCCCTGATAAAAACTCACCAAGAGTACCCCTTGTCTCTAATTATGACGGTGATAACGGAACGTTAAACCCTTATACTCCTTCCTCCCTTATTTTTTAATTTCTACTTCCTATGTATATTGTCCTCATTGAATGGCATTGCGAATATGTTCCTCATAACCTTTTTATGGCCATTTGAAATATTTAATGTAGAGAAACATTCCATATATTTTCATAGCAAAAGGAGTTGTTTTTGTTAGATAAAGTTATGTGGACTCGTACACATTTTCCCTTTTTTACAAAGATTGGTGTACATTTCTCGATTTAAATCCGTTATAGCCATGGATTGAGTGGCCTCTCCCATCAAAAGTTCGAGTACTCCCTCGTGTGTGTGTGTTGCCTTTAGCATAAGTTAGTTTAACTCTAGGCACTAATAACCTTAACAGTTTGGTCCCTGGTTAGGCCGGTATTACATTACCAAATTATTGGGCAAAGAATTGGACGAATAATTGGATGATATATTGGTCCCATTCTCTTACAAAGAAATTGGACGTAACGACGATGATAGTCCATTCTCGTCTTTTATGTTATTTGACTGATAGAATAATCCAGTATGACCTGTGTATTTTCAGTGAAATTTACTCCTGCTGTATCAGCCAGATTTAATTTAATGTATGTGTCTAACCTGTTTTAATATCTTTTTACCTATATTGATGGTCCAGGACCGAAACTAGTTGATTTTAAGAATTTAATAAACAGCTGAAAGTTAAAGACGCATTTAGTAAAGCCGATGAGGTTCATTGTCATCCAGTATTGTCAAAGTTGCTTCAAAATAGCGGTGTTCTACTCAGTTTTTGCTTATACGACAGTTGTGTTGTGTCGGCATTTATAAGATGAGAAAAAAAAGAAAACGTACTTAGGTGAAACTGTGGGTGTTACGGCAAGATACAAAAATGAGTGCAATATTTTTTTCTTTGCGAGAGCGGTCAGACGAGGACTTTTTTTTTATTTCGTCGCCTGAACATCAAGGCCATACTTTACTGCCAATGGCTCACGCCATTTTTTTGTAGCTTTCCGTTTTTCTCAGTCTATTTTTGCAGGCGTGTTATATAATGCCTCATCTGATTCATACCTTTCTGTTGCTGGAACAGAATTCGTCGCCACGCAAAATTGTCTTTACAACAGCAGCCATGTTTACAAAAACGAATCAAATTCCAATGTTCGTAAATCTATCGGACTCAACTGCGAGCTTATTGGTCTGTAGCTTACAAACTACTGAAACTAAGGTAAACTAATCGAAGGACAATACAATCACCCGTGCCCTAGGGGAACTCGAACTCCCGACGGCGAACGGCCGCGCGCACCGCGGCTCGGCGCCCCAGTGCGCACGGCTAATCCGCCGCGGCCATAAACAAATGCTATGTCAAACAAAGCGCCGAGCCGTTACATTTGTCACTACAGGAAAGCCAGGAGAGAGAAGACTGGATGACTTGAAAAAATCTTAGTCCAATAATTTGATAGTATAACATCGGCTTTACAGATCATTTTTGGTCTCTCTCGCACTTAATGTAGAACTCCACGTGGGTAACTTTAGATGAAACTAGTATTCAAGGAATGACTGTAATTCTGTTTTGATTGTTGTAGTGTCTTGTCACTTGCTTTGTAACCTGAGTAACTAAGACATTGATCCCCACACATAAAAAAGTGTAAGAGTACATTTTTACAAAGAAGTGTTGATATGTTACTAACAAGGATTAAAAATAATAAATTTTATCATAAATCAAATGCCTACAACGGTCATCTCCTCACTCTAATGAAAATTTAAAACGCAAAATGCTACACAGTCAAACGCTTTCAATGGGCTAGTCACCGGCCGCGGTGGCCTAGGGGACTGAGGAGTCCCAGTCACGGTTTGCACGGACACTACAGTCGGGGGTTCGAATCCCCCCTCGGGCATGGATATATGTACCGTCCTTAGTGCTAGCTAGTTCATAATTAGTTTGTAAGTTTAGGGACTGATGACCCCGTAGTTACGTCCCATAAGCCATACAAACATTTGAAACATTTTTGGGCTAGTCGTGAAGCCTGTACAAATGGTATTAAGTACATTCAATAACCTACACCCTTTGTAAAAATCTGCAATTCGATGTAGAATATTTTGATGTAAAATAGGCTAACACCTAGTAGGGATGCTGATAAAATACCTCTATATCGATTTTTTTATATGTTGTACATACCGATAATTTTTCGACGCAATTTCGATATATCGATATCAAAATGCAGTATCGGGTGCTGATATTTTTCTTTTACATTCCATTTTCTTCACAATTTTCTGTAAATATTTAAATTTTTCTTTTAAAACTGTAGTGGAATACAACTTTACTTTCGTTGTGTGAAGGAGTCTTGGTACTTCATCCCATCCATTCTTTCTCATTGATTGTGTGGATAAATAGGGGATGCTGATGACGTTATTGGCGCTCAGCGCTACCAACGGAAACAGCAACGTCGCTGGCGTTGGCAGCACTGAGAAATCCGATAGATGACGAAGTCGAACGACACACTCATGGGGCAACTTCATTGCTACACTTTTGGCAAAGTGGGAGTCATGTCATCAGCAGTACATTAAATGATTACCAAATGATAAATGTGTTTCTGAAACCTAATAACCTTGTTTCGAAAAGACAAACTACCACCCAGATTCCAGGCATGAGGATACTCGATGAAGCACTTGAATGTTTCTTCTTTCAGGGATTGCACTGTGTAAAATATATTGATTTTTCCTACATCAGTATGAAATAAAAGTTTATTTCGACACGTAGCCAATGGCAAAGAAACTAAGGTATGAGAGGTTAACTGGAATGAAATAAATCCAATGACACTGCACAGGGGTAAAAGCCAGAGAAGGGCTATGGGTCTGCACCCCTGTCCCCACTCCTCCCTCCAGTATTACACACGCTTCTTCTTTACGTTTATGAATAAACTAGCTGCAAGTACCCGGCTTTGCCAGGTTTTCTATAGAAGCGTACAAAATCGTTTATTTGCATTTAATAAAAGGGAACATTTATGTTAAAGCAATGCGATAAACAACATTTTTGGCAGTTCCATTTGGAGTATGTACAAAAAGATTTCGTCTTTGCCCATTCTGGAGCAGATCACATACAAGTGTCCATGAGAGAAGCATGGTGTCTGCAAGTCTATATCAGCAATCCCAAGAGACTGGCCCTATGACTTGTTGATTGTCATGGCAAAGCACAGTTTCAAAGGGAACTGTATTCTCATTATGTAGACAGTAACCTTCATCTTGTTTTCAAGGGCAAGTGTACAAAATTTCATCAGGATCAGTGCCAAGATATAGATTTACAAGGACACATTGGAAACGCACTTTAACTTTTTCTCAAAATTTCCAGTTGGTTTTCCAAAAAATGGAACGAAACCTGTTTAAGAATATTCCCCGTGTAATTTTGTGTACGTGTACCAAATTTCACGTTATTTGGTTGTCTGGACCTTGAGTTATAAGAGAATAGACAGAGAGACTGACAACAAATGCGTCTTATATGGATGTATTTGACGTCAGGTGTGGCTTGGGACACAAAGAGAGAAAATTCCTATGAGCTCAGACGCCACCTCTCCCCCCTCCCCTACAGACCGAAATCCTGGATTCGCCACTGACACTTTATGATGTACATAGTTGTTAATTAACAACACAACGTTCGCCCCAAAATTATTGTAATACAAGCTTTTCATCTGCAAAAAGTGAAATTATGAACTTACAAATTTTCTCTTTACATGTTTCACTTATTCATGCTATGAGGAGAATATCTAATTCTTAATCAATACTTAAACATACAGCTCTAAAACCAGTAGTATATTTACAATGTGAAGCCGATATTTTTGTAAGCCAATTTTTCAATATTTTACCGATAACTAGATATTTTTCTTTAATATATATATGTCCCATATAAATATATTTTAAGTATCCACATATCGATTTCCGACATTTTAACCGACTTCAGGGAGGAGGTTCATAATTAGACTGGTTTTTTTTCTTTCTGTTTGTTACCTCAGAACCTACGACTGTGTGAACCGATTTTGAGGATTCTTTTATTATTTGAAAGCTGGTGCTTGCCTGTGGTCCCATTTCAATTTGGTCCAGTTGTGACAATGGCATCCGTAAGATAACCATATAATATTCTTAAATTTGCATTAAGTATGTGCACGACAAATGGACGAATAACTTAATATCACGCCAACGGATTTCGATTTTTTCTTTTTGTATTGTAAAGGGTGTACTTCAAAGGTACTTTGATGTGGGTTTGGTTAGGTTCTGATTATGGGATCAATAAAAAAAGGAACGGAACTCTTCAATTCTTAGGAGTAAATGACGATGGCCGAATCTTTTATAGGCTATCTTGATGATTGAGTCACCTATCATAACGTCGTTATGATCAAGTAATTCCCTGTTCAGAACTTTTTTCATGTGAAGCCACAATTTTGAAAGTATATTTTTGTGGTCTTCGCAAGTCTCTTTTGAAATTGTCCTGGACGTAATTTCCTCTGTTAAGACAGGCGTTTCTGCCTGACTTCGTTTGTTTTATTTACACGGCACAGCCTCTTATGAGCAGCACGTTTAGTAGCTCTACCAATATTCAGAAAAGTTTGTTATATGCTTCGGATTTACAAAAAATAAAAAATAAACAAATATTTTGCCAAGAAAACCGACTTAAAATATTATTCCAAAACCAGTAGAACCTCGTTTTTACGCTTTTCAGGGGACTTCAGTGAAATGGTGTAAAATGCAGGAAAATGTAAAGTGCAGGAAATAATGTTTTAAATGGTAAAATATGCTTACTGGATCAGCTTTGCATTTCCGTAGTTTATGTGTGATATATGTACATAATAGACATCTAAATACTAGCCAGGGAGTTGATTATACAGTAAAGGTTATCCAAATTTTTACTATTTTAAGCGCCAGGACAAACTGGTAATTTTATGGGAAGTGGAAGTTTTTGACGTAATTTCATTCATTATAATTGAGGACGCCACTGCTGGGCTATATCACACCTTCAAAATTACCTGAACCGCTTCGATAGATATCGTTTGGACGCCGCTGCCAGGCTATGTAACACATCTTCAAAATTACTGCCTTTTACCGGAATTAATTATTTACATAGTAAAACTCCTACAGTTCCGTTCGTTTTGTATTTTTCAATGTTTCACACGACAATATTCGAGAATTTATTCGCGTTCTCGAGTACAAACATATGCATAAGTATTTTTGTGACGTTTGCATAGGATCGGCATCTCTCACTATTATCGCTTTTTTGAGGTTGTGGGTATTATGATACCCAACTGTGACAGATAAAGTTCTTTATTAACCAGAAATATGTATCACAAAAACAACGCAACTATTTATTCTCACTTCAACAAAGCAACTGGTTCTGATTTTTTGAATACTCGCCAGCCGCTCTGGCAAAGAAGCTAGCGGAAAGACGAACTACACCGCCACAAATCAGCGTTATTCTCTCGTTAACAAACCGTTCTGTTTGTCTAAGTACATGCCAGGCGCTCTGCCAAAGAAGCTGGTGAAAAGAAGAACTACATTGCCACAAATCGGTGCGTCTTTAAGTCAACAACGAAACGCGAAATATACATTTGAATAAACGCAAAGTGTCAAGAAACTCGAATGCGAATAATTTTTAAGCGCTATACTTTAAGGGGAAAGCCGTGCTAGTCAATTATGTACATTACTTTATTTTTCTTCACGAACATGCTTTCAAAAAGTGAAAAACGCCTGAAAAGCGTAAATATGTTAATGCAAAAACGAGGGCGAATTAACATTGTAAAGATAGGAAATTTGACGGGACCGACAAAAAATGGTGTAACTGACGGGAAAAAATAAAAACCGAGAATGTAAACACGAGATTTTACTTAATATGCACTAAAAAAGTAAAAAATATAATAATTGTGTAGTCTTTTACAACTCAATAATCAACTTATTTAATACCCATCAATGTACACACTCCTGGCCATTAAAATTGCTGCAAGAAGAAGTAAACGTACTACAGATGCGAAATTTAACAGGAAAAAAAAAAAAAAGATGCTGTGATATGCAAATGATTAGCTTTTCAGAGCATTCACACAATGTTGGCACCGGTGGCGACAAGAGGAAAGTTTCCAACCGATTTCTCACATACAAACAGTAGTTGATCGGCTTGCCTGGTGAAACGTTGTTGTGATGCCTCGTGTAAGGAGGAGAAATGCGTACCATCACGTTTCCCACTTTGATAAAGGTCGGATTGTAGCCTATCGCGATTGCGATTTATCGTATCGCGACATTGTTGCTCGCGTTGGTCGCGATCCAAAGGGCAATACGGAATGCCGTGCTGGATCCCGACGGCCTCGTATCACTAGCAGCCGAGGTGACAGTCATCTTATCCGCATGGTTGTAACGGATCGAGCAGACATCTCGATTCCTGAGTCAACAGATGGGGACGTTTGCAAGACAACCATCTTCACGAACAGTTCGACGACGTTTGCAGCAGCATGGACTATCAGCTCGGAGACCATAGCTGCGATTACCCTTGACGCTACATCACAGACAAGAATGCCAGCGGTGGTGTACGCAACGAGGAACCTGGGTGCACGAATGGCAAAACGACATTTTTTCGGATGAATCCACGTTTTTCTTACAGCATCATTATAGTTGCATTCGCGTTTGAAGATATCGCAGTGAACGCACACTGGTTACCCGTCTCGGTCACCTTCTGTCCGCATCGACGGCACTTTGAACAGTGGCCGTTACATTTCAGATGTGTTACGACCTGTGGCTCTACCCTTCATTCGATCCCTGCGAAACCTTACATTTCAGCAGGATAATGCACAATCGCATGTTGCAAGTCATGTACGGGCCTTTCTGAATACGGAAAATGTTCGACTGCTGCCCTGGCCAGCGCATTCTCCAGATCTCTCACCAAATGAAAACGTCTGGTCAATGGCGACCGAGCAACTGGATCGTCACAATACTCCAGTCACTACCCTTGATGAATTGTGGTATCGTGTTGAAGTTGCATGGGCATCTGTACCTGTACACGCCATCTAAGCTGTGTTTGGTTCAATGCCCAGGCGTATCAAGATCGTTATTACTGCCAGAGGTGGTTGTTCTGGATACTGATATCTCAGGATCTATGCACCCAAATGGCGTGAAAATGTAATCACATGTCAGTTCTAGTATAACATATTTGTCCAATGAATACCCGTTTATCATCTATATTTCTTTCTTGGTGTAGCAATTTTAATGACTAGTAGTGTAGGTATTTCTACATTAAATATAATGTTCAAATGTTTGTTAAGCTTAAGGGACTTAACTGCGGTGTCATCAGTCCCTATAACTTACAAACTGCTTATATGAACTACCTTATACTATAGACGACATAAACATTCATGCCCCAGGCGGGATTCGAATCCCCGACCGTAGCGGCCGTGCAGACTGTGAACGGCGCACCGCAGACCGCTCGGCCACCGCGGCCGGCTATTTTTACATAATTTCACTGTTATTTATGTCTCTCGATATTTTACTAATGTTGGAACCCAAATTTACATATTTCGTGAATTACGTAGAAAACTATTTACAAACAAACATTTCTCTTACGGCACCTTGCCTACCACTAGGAGCGCTAGTGTCGTAGGAACGGTCAGTTGGTAACAACTATCACAGCAGTAAGTGTCGTGCTGTGTATGTTACACTTGAGCGCACTACGCTGCAGAGAGAAAAGGCATTCTTCTCATTAACACGATCTACGTGCGATGTACGTCATTCTTGTCATAAATTGTTGTAAAAGTCGTAAATTGGTTTGTATCTTTGTCGGAGGTGTGCGTATTTGGAATTTTGCTGGGTGGCATTCGCTCGATACCGCCGCGTCGGGCTTGGCTTGTTGGAGTCTGTAGGCTGTGATTGGCCGTGCGGTCTTGTGGGGTGGGGGGAAGAGACTTTCCTGCGTGCCACGCGCTCGCCGTCTGCAGTTGCGGCCGACAGTAGATTTGCCGCCTTATTTATAAGTCATACATGTTCCCGGAGGCGAAAACAGTTTCGTAATCTGTTTTTCTCTGTTGTGCTGCCTTCGTAGCTCAGCGGTAGCGTCGCTGACTTCCACGCAGGAGGCCCGGATTCGATTCCCGGCAGGGGACTGGATGTCGTGTGTTGTCCTAATAATCATCATCATCACTGGCACGTAAGTCGCCCACGCGGCGTCAAATAGAAAGACTTACACTAACACCCAAACCTTCAGATGTCAGACACTCAGATCCGCACCAAACGTTGTATATCGATAGAGTATCAACCGAAATATTTATATAATTCCTGATTTTTGCTGCCGTCCAGTAGAACGTGCGTAAATTATAATAATAAGTAACAGCTAACCTACGGATTAGAGAAAAGCGTGTCTGTGAGACGCAATGAAGCCACGCCACCGTGGGTTAGTTGGAGCCGGGCGCCGTGGCTCAGCGCGCTTGGTCAGAGGGCTGAACGTCCTCTGTAATAAAAAAGCTGAGCCAACTGATCAACAAACGACCAAAAACGAACTATGAAAAACGACCGCAAATCATAGATCTACCTGAAGAAGAAGAAAATTAAAAAAAAAAAAAAAAAAAAAAAAAAAGTTGGTAGAGCATTAGTATGTGGTGCAGAAGGGCCTGGGTTCAAGCCCCACCTCGCTTTAATTTTTTTTTTCATTGTTTAAACTACGGTACGTTGGAAATTTTTAAAAGGGGCAACGTGTTCCTCATATGTAAAAGGACTGTTTCGATTTTGTAGCAATGTGTTATTGGCAGTTTACTCTTGCTTCGTTTTATTTGAAAGTAGGAAACCTGTACAGTGTTATTACTTTAATTACGCTTATTGTTTTTAGCATTACTTTTTTGTTATTGTTATTACTATTAATACAGCTGTATGTGTGATGCAGTTGTTTTTTTTTTTTTTTTTTTTTTTTTTTTTTATTCATGTGTTCTGATTATATTCGTTTATTCTGTGAAACTACGAATAAACCCTACAGATTAGCTACTTTAAAATAAAACGAAGCAAGAGTAAACTGCCAATAACACATTGCTACAAAATGGAAACAGTTCTTTTACATATGAGGAACACGTTGCCCCTTTTAACAATTTCCAACGTACTGTAGTTTAAACAATGAAAAAATTTAAGGCCTAGGTGGGGATTGAACCCAGGACCCGCTGGAAGACAATCTAATGCTCTACGTACTAACCCACGGAAGCGTGACGTGTTTATGCCTCACAGATACGCTTTTGCTCTATTCCGTAGGTTAGTTGTTATTTATTATTATAGTTTATACACGTTCTACTGGACGACAGCACAAATCACGTATTATATAGAAGTTTCGGTTGATACTCTATCGATATACAACGTTTGGTACGGATCTGAGTGTCTGACATCTAAAGGTTTGGGTGTAAGGCGGCCGAACAAACCCGCAAGGGTTCTCCCGGCCAAAAAAGCCATACGCTCATCGTCATCACTTGTAGCGGATTTGTTGTCCCAGTCAAATATGGGGACTGGATAACAGCTAAGTTTCTGATTTACTCAACACATTCGCTATTCCCCTTTACTTAAACAGAAAGATTTATGCTCAGTCTAATATTTATAGTTCTTTCGAACTGCATGAAATATCACTTTGGCCATATGAGCCGAAAAAAGGGTATTTTCCTGTGTTAAAAATATGGTTCGAATTGCTTATATGCTGAATGATTATAACACTCACAAGGAGACCACATGGGTATCGGATTTTAGAATTTTTTTATGTTTATGGTACATGAAGTTCACAGCTCAAATAACAATCAACCACAGCCATTCGACGCAGCTCTCAAAAATTGTCGAGAAAATCGACTTCCAAGTTTTGCAAGTAAGGAAAAGTACCATTACTTAAACCAGTTGCAGCAGTTACAACGCTGACGATTTTTTTTTTTTTTTTTTACTTTTTTTCGTTGTCTTGGAATAGTTGTACAATTTTAATATTTTTATGAGAAGTGCAAGTATTTATGTTTATTCATCATTTTCTATATTTAATAGAAGGTTGTTCATAATGTTAGTTTCAATCAAAAAACATAAATTACATTTTTACAGTATTGGCTTCACTATTAGTTGGCGACGGTTTTCTTTGATTGTTCAGTTTGTGAAGAGCTCCGACTCTGTTTTTGGAAAGTCATATCCATAGATACTAATGGTTTTCCAAGCAACTAACCTATTGAACCATCGTTACGTGACAACAAGGTTTTCAGTTCGTCTACACACACACACATAAATTGATACTTAAAGATACTTTGCAAAACTTCGAAATCGATTTTCTCGAGAATTTTGAGAGTTGCGTCGAATGGCTTTCGTTGATTGTTATTTAAGTTCCGAACTTCAATACCCTAAAAATAAAGAAATTCTAAAAAACCGATACCCATGTAGTCTCATTGTCAGATAGCATTTTCGCTCTTCATTCTTACAAAACATCTGTTATTTTTACGTAATTAAAGCTTAAAATCATTAAATTTCACTATTAGATCACGTTATGAGAACGATCTGTTATTGGCTAAAGTACTGATGACGTCACAGACCAATAGGACGCTGCAACTGGAAGACGGAGCTGCATCGTTGTGAGCATTTCCTTAATTTCCTAGTGTAAATTTTAGTTTTTTCGTGATGTAAATTCGTTTACAGCTTTTATGCCACACTGGGAATGAATTGTGTGAAAACTCACGGCAGAAATTTCGTTAAGGTTGGCACATTTATGGTATCTTCATGCTTAAAAAACAATCCCAATATTTACGTGTCAGGAATAGGAAACGTGAAAACTGCATTGTAAGTAACGCATACCTACATTTTAAAGCTAATTATTGCTAGATATATTTTATGTCATTGGAAAAAATATGCTACTTATTGGTGTCAGCAGAATTACTCTGAAGTCACCATATTATGCAGTAAAGAGTAAAATTTTACCTTCTATCCAGGCGGCCTCGAATGATTGAGTAGGTAACATCAACAACAGATAGAAGATCTCTGCTAAGATGTTCGGA
Organism: Locusta migratoria; assembly: GCA_026315105.1. Lineage (NCBI taxonomy): Eukaryota > Metazoa > Arthropoda > Insecta > Orthoptera > Acrididae > Locusta > Locusta migratoria. The sequence goes on from CM048749.1 coordinate 344,543,067, forward strand.
CCACATATAATGACTCGATGTATCGTACAGACCATGAAGTAAATAAATAATGCTGTTCCTGTTCTCTGATTGACAGATTCTTGTGTGTACCCTTGCCCGGTCAGTAAAAGTATTTGCCCTCGTAAAGCAAAGTTTCATAACAAAACATTTGCGTTGTCAGGCGATTGGCTAATTGGCGACACATGATTTTCGCTATTCAGCATCTGCTGCCAACATTATCACAGGAGACCGCCGGGAGTAGTTGGTAAAATTTAACCCAGTAAAGCGCACAGATGAAAGAGTAATTTTATTTTTAACAACATCTACATCTACATGGGATACTCTGCAAATCACATTTAAGTGCCTGGCAGAGGGTTCATCAAGCCACCTTCATACTATTTTTTATCCCATTCCATTCTAGAATAGCGCGTGGGAAGAAAGAACACCTGAATCTCTCCGTTCGAGCTTTGATTTCTTGTATTTATTTTAATGATCATTTCTACATATGTATGTGGGAGTCAACAATATATTTTCGCATTCGGGGGAGAATGTTGGCGATTGGGGTTTCGTAAGTAGCCCACGCCGCAGTGATAAGCGCCGTTGTTGTAATGATTCCCATCCCAGATCCTGTATCATTTCTTAACGCTGTCTTCCCTGTATCGTGATATTATGAAACGAGCTGCCCTTCTTTGGACTCTTTCGATGTCCTCCGTCAAACCCACCTGGTAAGGACGCCACACTGGGCAGCAATACTCCAAAAAAGGACGTAGTGTATGCAGTTTCTTTAGTAGTTCTGTAGCATCTTTTAAGAATTCTGCCAATAAAACGCAGTCTCTGGTTCGCCTTTCCCACGACATTATCTACGTGTTCTTTCCAATTTAAGTCTGAAGCAATAGTAATTCCTAGGTATTTTTTGGAGTTTACGGCCTTCACATTCGATTGATTTATCTTGTAAATAACGTTTTACAGATTTCTTTTCGTACTCATGTGGACAACTTCGCACTTCTCATTATTTAGAGTCAATTGCCAATTTTTACACCATACTGATATCTTATTCAGATCGTTCTGCAGTTGGTTTTGATCTTCAGGTGATTTTATTAGACGGTAAATGACGACGTCATCTGCGAACAACCTAAAGAGCTACTTAGATTTTCCCCTACAAAGTTTATGTAAATAAGGAACAGCAGAGGACCAATAATACTACCCTGTGGAACGCCCGATATCATCCCTGTTTCAGTTGATGCCTTACCACCGATTACTGCGAACTGTGTCCTCTCTGACAGGAAATTCCCTATCCAGTCGCAAATTTGGGGCGATACACCGTAACTACAAATTTGATTAGAAGCCGTTTGTGAGATGCGGTGTCAAAAGCCTTCTGGAAATCAAGAAATACGAAATCATTTTGCGAACCCTTGTCGATAACAGCCATCACTCCGTGTGAGTAAAGAGCTAGTTGCGTTTCGCATGAACTATATTTTGTAAATCCGTGTTGACCCAGGGCCAAGAGATCATTTTCTCCGAGATAATTCATAATATTTGAATACAGGATACGTTCCAAAACCCTGCTGAAAATTGACGTCAATGAAATAGGCCTATTTCAATACTGGTAGCAAGGTGTAACATCAAAACCTGTAAAATACAACAAAATACTAAATAATTAAAATGTTACAGTCTAGATCGCAAATTGCAGAGCTTTTTATTGGGAACTGGTTTCGCTCCTACACGACTATCATCAGTCGTTTGGTACTGTAATATAACAGAAATTACGTGATACCAATAATTACATTCTACATTTAATAATAAAATAACAAACCCTTATTGGTGGACCATGCGGTGGCCGAAGCAGGCGTCAACTGCTAAGGCTCTCAGTTAAAAACAGGATGCTCCGCCAACCGCTCGTCACGTAAGCCAATCAGAAGTATATTAAGGATTATGTGTTAATATAATAAAATACAACAGATAAAATTTGCACAGTGTTCGTAAAATCTACTTTGATTCTGTATGAAATGGTATGTACTACTAACACCTCATCTGTTTTCAATAACTTTAACTAGCAATGACCTTTTATCGATGTATATGGCGCCAGTAATTATTATACTACCATAAGTCTATTACTCTGCAATCAATGTTCCTTAATTCTGCTGTCACCAGTCAACAAGGCGGCTAATAATATAACATTCATAGAAGTCACTAGGTACAACTGCAACTCCCACATGGTTTACTGGCGCACCGCAACCCCTATTCATCGGCGCATCGTTGACGTCGGCTGCTACCCGCTTTCTGCAATATGTATCGATAATTTATCGCCATGGAAAACTGGCAGCGTCCAAGTGTCATCTTTCACCCAACGAATTTTATAAGCTTTCTGTAAATACCCATAGAGGGTAATGGCGGGAATCGTCAAGAATACGATACAACACGTCGGCTTTGACCAATGACGTCATATACGAAGCAAAGATATGGAAGTAATAACATTTGACGTCTATCAAGAAATATATCGATTATTAATACACCAAAGATAATACTACAACCTACTTTACAGATAACTAATTATTAGCTTGTTTAAGAAATATCTATAATAAATGAAACACATATCTATTACATTATTGTATTTTTATTTATTAAAAAACAGTGAGCATGTATAAATTATTTAAAAATGAATAATAAATGAAAAGTATTGATTTTTTAGAGGTGATACAGTTCCAAGTCTAGCGTCTGAAACAAAAACAAAAAAGAAGTTACAACAGTACGTACTAGAAATATATTTTTTATTATTATATTAACAAATATTACTACAAATGTGTGTGATTTCGTTAAAAACTACATGTACAATAATGTTGGAGTAAAATTGTAGTGTAATAATATATGTTTCTGCTCATATGTCGCTATTTGAAAAGATATCTGTATCGTATTCTTGACTTGAGTAGGGGGAGGTCAGGTCTAGTTTACGATACAATTTTTAAATGTTACCAAATTACGCTATTTCGTGAGATATCTGTATCGTCTTCTATACATGATCAGGAAAAGTTAAGTAAAAAATTTCAGCGGTAAAATGTTACGACGCTTTTCGCCGTGCTCCAGTGCTTATGTTGGCAACACATGAACAATGAAGTGTAGAATTGCGTTAATATTTATCACGAGCTACAGAGTAAATGTTATTGCTGCTCGTTTCACTCGCAGCAAAATTAATACTGTACCTGCTGTATGGTTGACAGGTTGTTGTATGTACCCTTGTCCGTTCAGAAAAAAATAATTTTCGTTTTAATTGAAGTTGTCACGAAAAAATATTTATTGGTCATCTGAGTTGCCGTCATTACCGTTGGTGCCAATATAACCACTGCAACCCATCGAGAAGCGTCGTAAAATTTAACCAATTTCAACAATTTATACAAAAATTGTAAAAATTTAGTTAGAGACACCATGATCATGAATGAATCATGAATGAAAGTTGATCTTTATTAATTTTTTCATTATCATCCATTCCTAAAAAGATCGATGAAATAATTAAATACGGATAAAACTCAATAATGAATTATATATATTCACATAAAATAAGAACGAACAATAAACTATATTACTTACTGTCAATTGTATGCAATCAGTTTCTCAGTGAAAATATTTATCCTTAAAGTATAAAAAAATTGTTGAATCACTTCGATCAGTACAGAATCGAGATATCAATTGTCTATCTTTAATGTAATCATCGACAGTATGCAAATAGTTCCAGATCTTTGATACAAAAAGTTAATATCTTCATATACAGGGTGTTTCACTAAGTGTGTTTGCCTCTGTAACTTATAAAATAATAGGTGACGGGAAATTTTAATGCGGTAGGTCAACACGAGAAATGTAACACTTTCTGTGGAGCTATGACATAGTTTATTTTATCATTTTCCAAAGAGTTACACCACAAAGATATAATTTTTGAAATGGAACAATAGTTTTTTCTATCGTACATTGGATTCGTTGAAACCAGCTGCGTCCAAATCAGTTTAAACTACATTCCTGTCACTGTTAGTTTGGGAGCTACAACCCTTCAAAGTATATGGGGCGGAGGCTACGACAGCGTAGCTGACTGGCTGGTGGTCATGAGACAGTGGGCCGTGCCCCAGGGGCTAGCCACTCTGCCAGTGAGCTGCGCTATCGCAGCCTCCGCCCCCGGAACATTGAAGGGTTGTAGCTCCCAAACTAACAGTGACAGGAATGTAGTTTAAATTGATTTCGACGCAGCTGGTTTCAACGAATCCAATGCACGATAGAAAAAAACTATTGTTCCATTTACAAAATTATATCTTTGTGGTGTAACTCTTTGGAAAATGACACAATAAACTACGTTCATAGCTCTGCAGAAAGTGTAACATTTCTTGTGTTGACCTACCGCATTAAAATTTCCCGCCACCTATTATTTTATAAGTTCCAGAGGCAAACACACTTAGTGAAACCCTGTATATGCATAAACATCTTTGACTGATGACGTCACTAGTCAAAGCTGACGACTTGTATCGTATACTAGACTTGATGCGCAAAGGCTGCACATACAGCCTATTCTAATCAATTTTATTCATTGTTTTTGTGTATATTTTTAATGTTTGTGAAGATACCGTATTATACAGAATCAAAGTAGAAGATTTTACGAACACTGTGCAAATAATTTTAACTATTGTATTTTATTATATCACATAAAACCGAGCGAGATGGTGCAGCGGCCACCGAAAAATCCAAGTCTAGAGTAAACTGTAACAGTGGGATGTTGTAACAGGCACCGGAGGGCAGATGCCTGGCTGGCAGCGCGCTGCATGACTGACTTCACCGCCCGACCGAACACCCAGGGGAGGGCGCTGATGCAATGAGAAATCGCGGGGAAGTTTACGTGCTTGGCAACCAGCACAGGATGTGTGTTTCCACTCAGAGAGCACAAGGCAGATAGAGACAGATACTAAGGAAAACTCCATGACTTCGGCCAATGAAGAGGCTGGAGGCATAGGCAGCACGTCACGTCAAGGACTATAAAACTCGGGAGCGGTACGCTCTCTCTCGAGAGAGAAGAGCTGCAGTCAGTCAGAGTAAGAAGAGGGAGCAGTAGCAGCAGAAGAATATGTAGTCAGCTCTCTGCTCTTGGAGATGCTCGTTGATCACATACAATTTCACTGTTTAGAAACAGCCTGATGTTGAGGAAATGCATACAGTAAACCATCAGCTGTTTATTATTTTTCTAAACTTCTACCGGTTTCGGTTATAAACCATCTTCACGGAAGAGAACTATACAGACTGATTAAACAGGTGCATTATATGCCTCCTTATGCATATTGGCATGCAAGTCACACAATTTAAAAAAATAAGCCGGCCGCGGTGGCCTAGGGGACTAGGGCGCTCCAGTCACGGTCTACACGGCCACTACTGTCGGGGGTTCGAATCCCCCCCCTTCGGGCATGGATATTTGTGCCGTCCTAGTTCGTAAGTAGTTCATAAGTAGTTTGTAAGTTTAGGGACTGATGACCCCGTAGTTGAGTCCCATAGACTATACAAACATTTGAAGATTTGAATAAAAATAAAAATAAATAAGACGTCACTAGGCATCAAGTCTTGATTAAAAACAAAAGCCAGTATGCATATGGGAGGCATATAATGTACCTGTTTAATCAGTCTGTCTAGTTCTCTTCCTTGAAAATGGTTTATAACCGAAACCGGTAGAAGTTTGGAAAAATAATAAACAGCTGATGGTTTACAGTATGCATTTCCTCAAATATCTTGCGGCTGTTGAACCTCATCTCAATAAAAATTTGAGCCTGATGTTGGGTTGGTAGACACAGGACACTGCGTTGTCGAAGGTAGTACTGGCAGATTCACTTAGTAGACGGAAGGGTGACAGCTAAACATCGTCTCTGTAAGACTTGGCCCCTTTGTGGGGAACTGCAGCTCAATTAGGGCAACTAAATTGAAGTTCTATAATTATTGAATAAACTTATGCAAAAGGTTTTCATTCACCATGTCACTTCCTAGCCTTGCCACTCTACTCAAAGGAATTTAACATCATAGCCAGTTAAGAAGTCTCCCTCTCACATCGGCCGGCTACATCGTTTCAGCGAACCCTGTCGCTCAATGTCAGGCAAAAGCCAAGTCTGGGACGCGACAATGGCGCAGTGGGAACAAACTGGACTAATTCCGTAGTGCGTTGGTTCAAATCCACCTACGGCCATCCAGATTTAGATTTTCCGTGAGTTTCCTTAATCACTCCAGGCTAATGCCGGGATGGTTCCTTTCAAAGGGCACAGCCGATTTCCTTCCACATCCTTACCCCAAAATCCGAGCGTTAACTCCGTTTCTAATGTCCACACTGTCGGCGGGGCGTTAAATTCCAAGCTTCCACCTTCCTTCCTATATCACATAATCTTTACTATACTTCTGATTGGCTTACGTGACGAGCGATGGGCGGAGCACCCCGTGTCTAACTGGCGGCCTTAGCTGCTCTCACTAGCAGCTGACGCCTGCTCCGGACATCGCCACCGTCCATCAACGAGGCTAAAACCTTTTTTTCATTTTATTAGCTATTTTACTATTAAATGAATGTAATCATTGGTATCACGTAAGTCTCTCTCCGTTACATTACAGTGCCAAAGGCCTGATGATGGTCCTGTAAGACCGAAACCGGTTGCCAATAAAAAGCTCTGCAACTTGCGATCTAGACTGTAATATTTTAATTTCTCAGCATTTTAAGATCGCTGTTCCAAAACTGCTTTCAAAATTACAACAAAATGCCTTGTGTATATTTACACAACGATTTTTGCTTCAATAAACGCATTTCTGGCAGCATTTCTAATAGTATTTACACTTGCATATTACGAAAGTTTAAAGGCTAAATGAATAGGTGCATTAAAGACATCTCCCATATACGTATTTTAGGATATGGTACGTTGAAAAGTAGGCTAATAAGTAGAGCGTTGTCGATGTATAAAACGATTATCTATTATTAAAACGGTTGTTTGAATAAGGTCTATTGGCGATAAAAGTGCACTTGCTGGTGATAAATAATCAGTGATATACTTTATAGCGGCCTAAAACAATGTTCATGTTGAACTTTCACCAAATATATTACGAAACGGCTTTAATTACACATAAATCCCAGGCGTAAATGTATACATCAGCTCATTAACCTGCACATAATACTACTTTACAGCTTTGTAGTAGAAGAAAATGATACTTAACAGTGAACAAATTGAATAAATTAAGTGTTTACTTACATCAAAATGATCAACACAGAAATAAACACATGAAGTGACCGCTATTTCATTTCGAACTCTTCGAGTGAGTGTCAACCAATTTTTGCGCATCTTCTCATTTTTTGGAACTTGCAAAAACAATTTTTCTGGTGTCTTTATAGATGGATGTGTTGCTACAGTGTGGAACTACGCAATATTTGTAGGTCATTTTGCGATAGTATTTGCGCAAACAATACAACACTATTTGTGTATCTTACGAAAGCAGCAGCAGAATCGTGGTTTCTGACGTCAGTGATATGACGTGACTGAAATGAAGCGTTTTAGCGGGCTTTCAAATATCTGAATATCATTTCGGTTTTTATTTTTTTTATTTTTTATTTGTTTTTTAATTACTGAAATTCACAAGGTTAAAAAACATGTTCGGATTATAATATTACATAATTAACAATTTATAACGATTTCCAGGAAAAAAACAATTACCTAATTTTTGCGACGTTGACGAAATGACCAAAAATGTCAATTTTCGATTTAGTTTTTTACTTGTTATTACAACTCATGGACAATAAGTTCCCAAAATTTAAATGTTGAAACCGCATCCCGAGTGCCTGAAAATTAATTAAAAGTGTGACGCGGCCTCCATGCCATGCCCACGTTTTGAAGCAGCATTTCAATACCAGCTCAGTAAAATGACGATACTATGTATTATTCTCAACCAAATATATCTTGAAGGCCGGATATATACTCTTTATTTTTATAGATCATCCTTGACTCTGTTCCGTATCTTATGAACAATAACGAACTAGCTGTATGATTTATGACGAAGCAATTCTTTTTTGCCTTGTGATCCTGACGGATATTTATGCAAGTGTTCGATTATGTCTTCATTCAGTTATGCCACGATCAAAAAGAGTGTATAGAAAACTAGATAAACTGTCTTTGAAAAGTTAGTGAATAGAAGACGTGAGAAACAGCGAAAATGTGAACTCGTTTCCTAGCAGCTCCAAGGGAAAAATTGGTGAGGTGAATGGTGCATACAACAGTGATGAATCTCAGTACACTGGAGCTAGAGAAATTGACCTTGAAACCAAAACCTATAATCTAAGTGAGTGAATTCAATCATTTGTAAACGATGCTCTAAAACCACAATTGCATCTGCTACAGTTGTTAGAATTGCAACTTATGAGGCAATTCTTGTATTTAATGAATGTCCGGAGGTTAAAGGTATCAGAGAGAATGGGCTTCAAGAAGGGAAATTTTACTCAAGACAGCCTGATAAAAATAGATTTACAGCGCGTCTGTGCATCTGAAAAGTGACTTGAAGACCAGTTACAGGAAAGAAGACAGACAACAACAAACTAGAAGAGGAGCCTTGAAGGAAAAGATGACCCAGAATACAAATGTGTCGCCTTTTGAAGAAATAACAAAATGAAAAGAGTTAGGTTGAACTTTGCGTTTCCTGAAAAGTTTGTTTCTTAAATTTGATATACCTTTTCCACATATTCTATGAAAGCTAGAATTATGAAATTTTGTACACACATTCCTGTAAAACTAATAAACGTATCAAGAGCAAATTTTGAAATTAAGGTTGCAAGCTGAGATATGGGGCACAATACTTGGATTTTTTCATGAATTTAAAATTGTACTTGTGAAATTATAATTAAAAATTATGAAAATTCTCCTATTTGACCTATGCCAAAAACCTCATGAGAGAAGCTTACAATATAGAAAGAGATGACACAGAGAAAGTTTTGTTGAAATATCTTGAATACTTTCTGAGAAAAAGGAACTTACATTATTGTTAAATAAAACTTCAAATTTCATTTAAAAAAAGTTGAAGATATGTTGTTGTTGTTGTGGTCTTCATTCCGGAGACTGGTTTGATGCAGCTCTCCACAATAACCTATCCTGAGCAAGCCTCTTCATCTCCACATAAGAACGGCAACCTACATCTGTCTGAATCTGCTTACTGTATCCATCTCTTGGTCTTCCTCTGCGATTTTTACCCCACACACTTCCCTCTAATGCTAAATTCACAATTCCTTGATGTCTAAGAATGTGTCCTACCAATCTATCCCTTCTTTTAGTCAAGGTATGCCAGAAATTTCTTTTCTCCCCAATTCTGTTCAGTACCTCCTGATTAGTTCCGCGATCCACCCACCTAATCTTCAGCATTCTTCTGTAGCACCATATTTCAAAAGCCTGTATTCAAAGGATTCTATACGTAAATGTGTACAAAATATGCTTGTAAATCTGTCGGACTCAACTGCTGGGTTATTAATCCGTAGCTTACAAACTACGTAAACTAAGGTAAACTAACTGAAGGACAACAGATACACCTATGCCCGAGGGGGTATTCGAACCCCCGACGGCGAACAGATGCGCGCACCGCAGCACAGGGCCCCTGTGCGTACAGCTAATTGGCCGCCCGTGCAAATGTGTTACTTTCATGTAAAGCGTGGTAAGAAATTTCATTGCCATATCCCCAAAACTGTGGATTTGGTGCAGTTTTGAAATAGTGTGTGTTTTTCCATCAACGTCCCCCTTCAAAGAGAAAAAGGAATCTGTGAAGGCAAGAACGTTTCGAAAGAGGTTGCGTTTATACGGGTACGAAAATTTATTGTCGAAGTGGCAAACTGCTTTACGGAAGCGGATTTCCAGCGTCAGTTTTGGAGTATTTTACATCACCAACCAAAAGCGGTACAGGTAAAATCGGCTTGCGAAATCCGGTTTTGGGTGCCCGTGTGTGTGTGTGTGTGTGTGTGTGTGTGTGTGTGTGTGTGTTCGGGCAAATTCAAAAGAATTAAAAGTTTCACAGAACGCATTTATTCTGTAATCGCATCAATTCACTTCACTATCGCATGCGACAGTACCCAAATAGCATTAAATTCCGTTCATCTTCGAACACTTATGGGCACTCATTCATTCAATATGGAAAAACGGTAGTGAAATACGAAAAAAAGGAACAAACTAAATATGGTAAAGGCGATTAACATGGTCGAAAGTAGAACTATATGGTCCCTAAAGTACGATAACATATTCAACGTATCGTGATCTATGTTACAGGCATTAAGGACGCCATAAATTTCGAAAAAAAAAAAGAAAGAAAAGTAAGAGACAAAATCTGTCAGTGAAAATTTAAATAGCTTAGGTGAATGTCTTATCGCTGAGTCATGTCCAAGAATTAACACTGAATTGCTTCTGTGACAAAGTATGTGTTCCCATAAGCAGACGATTTCTCACTGTAATCGGGCGTTGTCGAGGGCAAAATTCGTATGCAGCAGAAGTTTCTGAGCCGGCCGCGGTGGCCGAGGGGACTGAGGCGCTCAAGTCACAGTCTGCACGGCCACTACGGTCGGAGGTTCGAATACCCCCTCGGGCATGGATATTTGTGCCGTCCTTGGGATTAGCTAGTTCATAAAGTAGTTTGTAAGTTTAGGGATTGATGACCCCATAGTTAAGTCCCATAAGCTATACAAACATTTGAACATTTTTGAAAAACACGTGTTTAGTTGTGAAAACAGACAGATATCAGTGTCAATAAAGATAAGAAAACTTTTTTGTACTTTTAGCTATATTTCATTCGAATGAAACTATAAATCATAGCCATCACTAATCTGCAAGCAGTCATACATTTTCAATGAAACATTTAACAATGGGAGTTGGGAGCATGAGCTTGACAAAATGCGTCATTTCACAAACACTGTTAAGATTTAGGAGGAGATAAATGCTTTATTGAGAAGCTAAAATTTCACATCAACACGTGTGAAAAAATTCAGATATTTTTACCGGTTACTTTTTTCAAAATCGACTCTGATACGCAATTACACAAAAAAAAAAAAAAAAAAAAAAAAAAAAAAAAAATCACGAGAAATTATTGAAACGAACAGTTTTCTTGTTTGTCAAGTTAAAACGATTTGGTGTCTCATATAACCTCAAGAGTTTTTAAAGCATGTAAATTGGAGATGTATTTCCTATCCTATAATAGATGGTCGTGCATTTGTAGTGTGGCAGGTACAACACGCCTGGTAGAAATTATATTTAAAATGACTGTTCTAATGAAATATAGAGTTCATCAACAGGGCAGAAAATAGTCACTGGCCGAAAGCAAGTCTTCATATACGGTGTTAACACTGTCTAGTTGGAAAGTTCCTAACAGTCTCTCAGCACAATGTTCCACCCTCTTATTAATTCCCCTTGATTTACCCTCACTCCTATTACTAGTGATGTATGCTCTTATGGTCATATTTGCACTAGGTAACGCATATTGCGTGAGGAGCCGTAGGTTTCACCAATTCTTCAGACTGGTGAAACGCTTTTCTTTATTACTGACCTTAGATCTCGAAATAGATAATTTATAATGATTATAAATGTGCAAGTTTCGTAATGCTCCGTAATGAGACAAGGTGCTACATGGTAACCGTTCGAAGGTCGGCACTGGACTGTGCTCGGCCAGGCGTGGTCGCTAGCAGCTGTCTTTTTGGCGCCAAACGAACCTTCTAGATTCTTACCGAGTTTAGGTAAGCTACAATGAAAAAAGCACCAAATGTGTTCAAATGAAAGCTTATTAACAGAAAAGTTTATTTTTTCCTTGATAACACACCGTTGCGACTGTTAAAAATTCTTTACTAAGAACTCACGACCGGTTTCGCAAATTTAATTTGCATCATCAGGTGCTTATTTCATTCAGGTTTTAACCATAATATGTTACTTTGACTGTAAACTAGCTGATCCCCATCATTCTTCAGACTGGTGAAACACTTTTATTACCTCCTATGGAGCTTAAGTGCCACTACGCTAACAGATTTTATTCTTCTTTTACCCTCTGGCGCGGCTTTTATGCTGAATACCGTTGTTAGTGTAATGTTTTATATCAGATGTAGGCCATTGGCTGATGAAAATTTACTGTTTACAATTTACAATTATTGTGTCGACCGTGTTTCCTTTTTCAAGTCTCATTCTAAAAGTCATACTTGAAAATATCTATATGGCCGAAATCACGATTGGATTGCAATAAATAAAACCTAAGTCATCTGGGGGATATTTCGTTAAAAAAATGTTCTGACGAGATAATAGTCTACTGAAACGCTCCTAGCTACTAGTCCCGAACTATAAACTCGTGCAAGATCTTACGGCAGAGTGTTTAGACAATAAACGTAAAGAGAATCATTACGTGCGAGAATGTCCAGAGCTCGTTTGCTGTCGTTTTGCACGGTTGTTCATCAGTGGTACATTTTCTGGAAATGAGTTCAAGACCGTTTAACTTAGCCAGAACAACGGCTGCCTTAGCGTAGGCTTTTGTTGTTGGAAGACGGATTCGACGCTGAAGAAAAAGTAGGTGCAGGATATGACCTTGGCTTCAGAGAAGAGAAGAAGAAAACTGTGAAGCTTAAAGCATGGTAATGAAAGAATTAAAGCCGGAGGATCCAAATGAATTCCGGAATTGTATCCAATTTTTCGTTTCTGGTATGCTCTAACAACTTAAAGAAACCTGATGCTGCTATAAATTAAAATTTTATTGATATATATTTACCAGTTTCTGTGACTATGAGCGAAAAACATAGTACTTACTGTGGTTCAGGCTATTCCCAACATCAAAAAGGGCTATGCGTCTCTGTTAAAAAGTGTAATGCCGCTTTGTTGCATTCTAAACATCAACAGACATTAGTTGTGATTTCACATTAGTGAATCATTAAATATTACTCAGGTTTAAGTAGTTTGTAAGCTACGGACTGATGATCACGCAGTTTTGTCCAATAGATTTACAAACATTTGAACATTTTTGAAACTGGTCAAAAATGTCAATTTTTCATTTAGTTTTTTTTTTCCTTGTGATCCTGACGGAGATTTATGCAAGTGTTTGATTATTTCTTCAGTTATGCCACGATCACAAAGAGAGTATAAAAAAACTGGACAATGAATAGAAGACGTGAGAAACAACGACAAACCAGCAATGAGGCTGCTGAAAATGTGAACTCGTCTCCTAGCAGCTCCAAGCGAAAAATTAATGAGGTGAATGGTGCATACTACAATGATGAATCTCGGTGCTCTAGATTTATAGTAATTGACCTTGAAACCCAAACCTAGAACCCATATGAGTCTCTGAATTTTCTGAAAAAAGGAACATACATTATTGTTTCAAAATAAAACTTCAAATTTCATTTTAAAAATGTTGAATATATGTAATAAAAGGCTTTTATACGAAAATGTCTACAAAAAAAATTGTTAATCTGTCGTACTCAACTGCTGGCTGATTAATCCGTAGCTTAAAAACTACTTAAACTAAGGTGAACTAACCGAAGTACAACACATACACCCATGCCCAAGGGGGATTCTAACCTCCGACGGCGAACGGACACGCGCACCGCAGCGAAGCGCCTCAGTGCGCACGGTTAATTGGCCGCCCATGGAAATGTGTTACTATCATGTAAAGCGTGATAAGAAATTTCATTGCCACAACCCCAAAACTGTGGATTTGGTGCAGTTTTCAAATAGTGTGTGTTTTTCCATCAACGTCCCCCCTTAAAGAGAAAAACAAATCTGTGAAGGCAAGTACGTTTCGAAACAGGTTGCGTTTACACGAGTACGAAAATTTATTGTCGAAGTGGCAAACTGCTTTATGGAAGCGGATTTCCAGCGTCAGTTTTGGAGTATTTTACATCACCAACCAAAAGCGGTACAGGAAAATTCGTCTTGCGAATTCCGGTTTTAGGAGCCCATATGTGTGTGTGTGTGTGTGTGTGTGTGTGTGTGTGTGTGTGTGTGCGGGCAAATCCAAAAGAATTAAAAGTTTCACAGAACGCATTTATTCTGTAATCGCATCAAGTCACTTCACTATCGCATGCGACAGTAACCAAAAAACATTAAATTCCGTTCATCTTCGAACACTTATGGGGCACTAATTCATTCAATATGGGAAAACGGTGGTGAAATACGAAAAAAGGAACAAACTTAATATGGTAAAGGCGATTAACATGGTCGAAAGTAGAACTATATGGTGCCTAAAGTACGATAAAATATTTAACGTATAACGATCTATGTTACAGGCATTAAGGACGCCATAAATTTCGAAAAAAAAGAAAGAAACATAAGAGAAAAAAATCTATCAGAGAAAATTTAAATAGCTTAGGTGAATGTCTTATCGCAGAGTCATGTCCAAGAATTAACACTGAATTGCTTCTTGACAAAGTATGTGTTCCCATAAGCAGATGATTTCCCACTGTAATCGGGCGTCGCCGAGGGCAAAATTGGTATGCAGCAGAGGTTTCTGAACAGCAAAAGAGGTCCCGATTCCTGGTCTATGTACTACTTCATTTTAGTCTATTTCAATGTTTGACGCTATGAGCTAAATAACACGAAATCCGTTGGGTTACGTACGCGGCATTGACGTTATTAAAAACACGCGTTTAGTTGTGAAAACCGACATATCAGTGTCAATACCGATACGAAAACTCTTTTGTACTTTTAGCTATATTTCATTCGAATGAAACTATAAATCATAGCCATCAGTAATCTGCAAGCAGTCATACATTTTCAATGAAACATTTAACAATTGGAGTAGGGAGCGTGAGCTTGACAAAATGCGTCATTTCACAAACGCTGTTAAGATTTAGGAGGAGATAAATGCTTTATTGAGAAGCTAAAATTTAACATCAGCACGTGTGAAAAAATCAGATTTTTTTTTACCGGTCACTTTTTTCAAAATCGACTCAGATACGTAATTATACCAAAAAATCACGAGAAATTGAAACGAACAGTTTTCTTGTTTGCCAAGGAAAGTTAAAACGATTTGGTGTCTCATGTAACCTCCAGAGTTCTGAAACCATTTAAATTGGAGATGTATTTCCTATCCTATAATAGATGGTCGTGCATTTTGAGTGTGGCAGGTACAACACGCCTGGTAAAAATTTTATTTAAAATGACCGTTCTAATGAAATAAAAAGAGTTCATCAACAGGGCAGAAAATAGTCACTGGCCGAGAGCAAGTCTTCATATACGGTGTTAACGCTGTCTAGTTGCAAAGTTCCTAACAGTCTCTCAGCACAATCTTAACAACCTCTTATAAATTCCCCCTGATTTACCCTCACTCGTATTACTAGGGATGTATGCACTTATGGTCCTATTTGCACTAGGTAGTGCATATTGCATGAGGGGGCGTAGGTTTCACCAGTTTTTCAGACTGGTGAAACACTTGTTTATTACTGACCTCAGTTCTCGAAATAGGTAATTTCCCACGCAGTTTCAGCATACAGGTCGCAGAGTCTTGATGTATGAAGCTAAAAATGCTGTGAAAATGATTTGAGGGCTCTAACTACGATTTTCTTCATACAACACGGGATGCCAGTGGATTTTAAATTTATTCTTACAACGTTTACACACGCTCAGCGAAATCCACAAATTTAAGCGGTACATTGAACGATAGTCACTTTACAATAAATACTAGTGCCATGATTATAAATGTGCAAGTTTCGTAATGCTCCGTAATGAGACAAGGTGCTACATGGTAACCGTTCGAAGGTCGGCACTGGACTGTGCTCGGCCAGGCGTGGTCGCTAGCAGCTGTCTTTTTTGGCGCCAAACGAACCTTCTAGATTCTTACCGAGTTTAGGTAAGCTACAATGAAAAAAGCACCAAATGTGTTCAAATGAAAGCTTATTAACAGAAAAGTTTATTTTTTCCTTGATAACACACCGTTTCGACTGTTAAAAATTCTTTACTAAGAACTCACGACCGGTTTCGCAAATTTAATTTGCATCATCAGGTGCTTATTTCATTCAGGTTTTAACCATAATATGTTACTTTGACTGTAGCTTATCCCCATCATTCTTCAGATTTGTGAAACACTTATTATCTCATCTGGAGCTAAAGTGCCACTACGCTAACAGATTTTATTCTTCTTTTACCCTCTGGCGCGGCTTTTATGCTGAATACCGTTGTTAGTGTAATGTTCTATACCAGATGTAGGCCATTGGCTGATGAAAATTTACTGTTTACAATTTACAATTATTTTGTCGACTGTGTTTCCTTTTTCAAGTCTCATTCTTAAAGTCATACTTGAAAATATCTATATGGCCGAAATCTATATGGATTGCAATAAATAAAACCTAAGTCATCTGGGGGATATTTCGTTAAAAAAATGTTCTGACGAGATAATAGTCTACTGAAACGCTCCTAGCTACTAGTCCCGAACTGTAAACTCGTGCAAGATCTTACGGCAGAGTGTTTAGACAATAAACGTAAAGAGAATCATTACGTGCGAGAATGTCCAGAGCCTCGTTTGCTGTCGTTTTGCACGGTTGTTCATCAGTGGTACATTTTCTGGAAATGAGTTCAAGACCGTTTAACTTAGCCAGAGCGACGGCTGCCTTAGCGTAGGCTTTTGTTGTTGGAAGACGGATTCGACGCTGAAGAAAAAGTAGGTGCAGGATATGACCTTGGCTTCAGAGAAGAGAAGAAGAAAACTGCGGCGCATAAAGCATGGTAATGAGAGTATTAATGCCGGAGGGTCCAAATGAATTCCGGAATTGTATCCAATTTTTCGTTTCTGGTATGCTGTAACAACTTAAACCTGATGCTGCTATAAATTAAAACTTTATTGATAAACATTTACCAGTTTCTGTGACTATGAGCGAAAAACATAGTACTTACTGTGGTTCAGGCTATTCCCAACATCAAAAAGGGCTATGCGTCTCTGTTAAAAGTGTAATGCCGCTTTGTTGCATTCAACTTCAACAGACATTAGTTGTGATTTCACATTAGTGAATCATTAAATTATGAAATTTACAAACGTTTAAAAACTTTATTAAAAATATTTACGAAAAATACGGTACAGGTCCTTGCTCAGGAAGTTCCTTGCCACTGCTCCGACCAGTTTGCCATTTTTCTTCCTATTTACGTGTATTCTGACTTTTGTAAAAATTTGTGGTCGCTTCATCTACATCTACATACATGCGGAGATGAAACTACCACAAATTTTGACAAAAGTCAGAATACACGTAAATAGGAAGAAAATTGGCAAACTGGTCGGAGCCGTGGCTGAAACCGACAGCTACCGGCTCGCGCATGCGCAGAGAACCCACTAGTATCGAATTTAGGACTGGCGCCATTTTTTATCACTGCGACTACCGCGGATCGATTCTAGCGCGATTGTACTAGTGACTACGTTCGAACTACAGACGGTCGCCATTAACTCAACTTATTGCCAATTACTAGTTCAAGTATTTTATCCATTTCAGCAACTGTTCAGATTATAAATTAATAAACTGGTTGCTGCATTTTATTAATTTATAATTACTAGTTCGTTCATCGTTTATAAAGGGCTTTACCGTTGCTTTTAGTGTCGTGATTAAACGACATACGAAAGGTCATTCCTCCGTGTGTGTCACCCCCGTAAACGGGAAATAATTTTTTCCTATATTTGCATGTCGTGGTAACTAATCCACACTGTTAATGTGTGTCAGTTAATATCCTCCTGTGAGCGGGAGGTTTAAATATCATGAAATTGTTTGATGTCTGTGGTTGTCATACAATTTTCGGCGCATTTCTGCCTCTTGAAATCTGCTGCTCCGAGCAGCTGCCAAGTTTCACACCCCTTAGTTACGGCCCTAGACACAGCCAAACTGAAAGTAGTGTCAAGGTGTCAGAAACGTAGCCACTTGTGGGAGCAGGGCTGCACGGGACTGGCTGAGGGGTTCTAGGCGCCCTGTCAGAGCCCGCAAGGTCTCCCCCGCCGGAGGTTGGAATCCTCTCTCGGACATGGGTGTGTATGCTGGCCCTAGGTTAGTTTAACGAAAGTTAGTTTAAGCAGAAAGATATTTTCAGAAGCAGACGTTGTTTTGTGTTTCAATAACCCCTGCCACGGTGGAGTAGCCGAGCGGTCTAAAGCACCTCGCTGCGGAGCGCGCGGTTGCTCGCCGTGGAGGCTAGAGTCCTCCCTGGGGCATGGGTGTGTGTATTTGTCCGTAGGTTAGTTTACCTAGGTTTAAGTAGTTTGTAAGCTACGGACTGATGACCACGCAGTTTGGTCCGATAGATTTACAGACATTTGATTTTGTGCCCCCCACTCTCTCTCCCATTCCCTTGGCCTTTCTTAAAATTTGCTTAAAACGCCGGCATATACACTCCTAGCCATTAAAATTGTTACACCACGAAGATGACGTGCTACAGGCGCGACATTTAACCGACAGGAAGAAGATGCTGTGATATGCAAATGATTAGCCTTTCAGAGCATGTGCCAGCCGCGGTGGCCGAGGGGACTGAGGCGCTCCAGTCACGGTCTGCACGGCCACTACGGTCGGGGGTTCGAATCCCCCCTCGGGCATGGATATTTGTGCCGTCCTTAGGATTAGCTAGTTCATAAAATACTTTGTAAGTTTAGGGACTGATGACCCCGTAGTTAAGTCCCATAGACTCTACAAACATTTGAACATTTTCAGAGCATGCACACAAGGTTGGAGCTGGTGGCGACACCTACAACGTGCTGACATGGGGAAGGTTTCCCACCGATTTCTCATACACCAACAGTTGATGACCGGCGTTGCCTGGTGAAACGTTGTTGTGATGCCTCATGTAAGGGGGATATGCGTACCATCACGTTTCCGACTTTGATAAAGGTCGGATTGTAACCTAAAGCGATTGCAGTTTATCGTATCGCGACGTTGCTGTTCGCGTTGGTCGCGATCCAGTGACTGTTAGCAGAATATGGAATCGGTGGATTCTGACGGGCAATACGGAATTCCGTGATGGATCCCAACGGCCTCGTGTCACTAGCAGTCGAGATGACAGGCATCTTAACCGCATGGCTGTGACGGATCGTGCAGCCACATCTCGATCCGTGAACCAACAAATGGGGACGCTTGCAAGACAACTACCACCTGCACGAGCAGTACAACGACGTTTTCAGCAACATGGACTGTCAAATCGTGGCTGCGGTTACCCTTGACGCTGCATCACAGACAGGAGCGCCTGCGATGGTGTACGCAACGACGACCCAGGGTGCACGACTCGCAAAACGTCATTTTTTCGGATGACTCCAGGTTCCGTTTACAGCATCTCGATGGTCGCATCCTTGTTTGGCGACATCGCGGTGAACGCACATTGAACGCCAAACCGGCGTATCACCCGGCATGATGGTATGGGGTGCCTTTGGTTACACGTCTCGGTCACCTCTTGTTCGCATCAACGGCACTTTCAACAGTGGCCGTTACATTTCAGATGTGTTACGACACGTGGCTCTACCCTTCATTTGATCCCTGCGAAACCCTACATTTCAGCAGGATAAAGCACGACCGCATGTTGCAGGTCCTGTACGGGCCTTTCTGGATACGGAAAATGTTCGACTGCTGGCCTGGCCAGCACATTCTCCAGATCACTCACCAATTGAAAACGTTTGGTCAATGGTGCCCGAGCAACCGGCTCGTCACAATACGCCAGTAACTGCTCTTGATGAACTATGATATTGTGTTGAAGCTGCATTGGCATCCTGCATACCTGTACATGTCATCCAATCTCTGACTCAATGCCCATGCGTATCAAGGCCGCAATTACGGTGGTTTTTCTGGGTTCTGGGTACTGATTTCTCTTGATCTATGCACCCAAATTGCGTGAAAATGTAATGACATTATATATGGTATATTTGTCCACTGAACACACATTTATCATCTGCATTTCTTCTTGGTGTAGCAGTTTTAATGGCCAGTAGTGTATTTTGTCTGTGTGACACTTAGCTATCAGCTGCAAAACTAAATTCGGAAAGTAGTTTATTGTCTTATGTACAACTGTACCGCTGTTTATGAGAACAATCTTGTTTTCTGTTACAAGCTTCCTAGGGTTTTATTTGCGGACGGAGAAGTTAGTACTGCTTCCTCCCACAAGTCCCCTAAAACCTCCACATCCTTGCTGATGCTGTTGCGTAGCAGTGTGCGTTTGTACCGCCCTACAGTACGCACGAAGTACCGTAGTTGCTGCCAAGTCTTTATGGAAAGCATAGAGTTCTGACTAACCTGTTGTCTTCTACTGTTGTGTCCCCAGCGAAGGAGACAGCACACAGGTCGTTGGTTCTTCTAAAAGTGAGGCTAAAATAAGTTCTGTTGGATGGAAGCATAAGAAGCGACTCGCGAGATTTTTAATTGTCAGGGATGCCATTTATTAAATAAGTAATAAAATATGAACTATTGTTAATACGACACGGCCTATGCTGCCGTTTTTCATGTTGAGACCTCGACTGTTATTACAATTACACAAATCTTTACTCATGACCAGCGCGGTCCGGCGCGTATAATGGTCAGCTCGAGACTGAAACTGCGGCGCGTTGCGAGAGGGCACCTAATGCTCTATTTCGCGCCAAAGCAGGGCCGTCGCGCGCCTTCGGCAAAATCGCTCTTCTCTTGTTACAATAAGAGAAGGCGCCTTAAACTTTTTAAACTGTCAAAACCTAGCCTGTCCTTGAGAGCTCTTTATCACAAATTCTCAGCTCTGAATAATTAATATTTAGTATATAATAAACAAAACTAATTTCAAAAGAAATCACGTGACGTGAAATGCAGCAGTCAATGCGAGGAGAGTACCAGTAACATAGGCGGGCTTTCCCATGGGAACCAGCACCGACTGTGCCATATGCTACTGCTCCCCATCCCATATTTCAACATATGCTGCACTTCTGTCTTTCTTCCGCGTTTAAGACACATACGATGTTAGCAAAGAAATGGCCAGCAGCCAAAAAGTGGCCATAGGCCAGGAATATCACACAGTGCCGTGGCGATTCTCGCTCCGCGTTTCGTGTCTATTGTGTTCTACTCTGAGCCTTCCCCCAATGCCTCTGTAGTCCAGTGACAGTGTGGTAGATTACTACGCAAGGTGCCCGTGTTTGATCTCCGGTCAGGTTGGAGATTTTCTTATTCATTGGACTGGGTCTTGTGTGGTCCTCATCATCATTCCATCATCATCGCCGCTCAAGTCGCCCAAGTAGCGTCACCTAAAGACTTACATCAGGCAGGCCGAACACGATCCCAGCTGGGGTCTAAAGGTTAAAAGTGCCACTCGAAATTGTCAAAAAATGTAAATGTTCAAATATTTTGTAATTCTATGTGACTCAACTACTTTGGTCATCAGTCCCTAGAAGAAAATGTTCAAATGTCTGTAAATCTATCGGACCAAACTGCGTTGTCATCAGTCCGTAGCTTACAAACTACTTAAACCTAGGTAAACTAACCTTAGGACAAACACACACACCCATGCCCCAGGGAGGACTGGAACCTCCACGGCGAGCAACCGCGCGTTCCGCAGCGAGACGCTTTAGACCGCTCGGCTACTCCACCGCGGCAGTCCCTAGACTTACCAACTACTCAAAGTAATTACAGATAAAGGAGAAGCAATGAATTAAAATTTGTGATGCGGTCGGGAATCGATCCCGGATCTCCATGCTTACTAGGCAGACGTCTTACTGTTAGACCACCGCATCACTAACAATTAAGGTGCCTCGGACTATTCTAAATACGACTTCCCTCCACGGGTTCGATTCCCGGCCTCATCACAAGTTTTAATTCATTGCTTCTCCTTTATCTGTAATGTCTTGGACATATTTGAAACGAAAAACCGTCTCAGGCTTGCTACCTTTATATTATTCAAAGTAAGTTAAACTAACCTAAGGACAACACACACATCCACGCCCGTGGGAGGATTCGAACCTCCGACGAAATCATCATCATCACTCTGAGGCAGAGTGTTCGCTGTTACGAAAATTCCTAGCAGATGAAAACTGTGTGCCGGGACGGGGTTCGAACCTAGGATTGCTAGTCTTACAAGGTTCAGAGGAGAACTTCCGTGATGTTTGGAAAGTAGGAGTGTAAGGTCACAGATGACCTTACATCTGCAGGATTACTGCAGAGAAGCAGTTTGTGAATCTGCAAATCCTTGTAAATTGATAAATTTTTTTTAAATTTTTACTTAGTGCTTTTTTAATTGATATTTTTGTATGTAGTCATCTGTTTGATATGTTTTTATTTATTTATTTATTTATTTTTTTTTTTTGAAATTGTATATTTATTCTGTATATGTGTAAAGAGAGTGAAGAGGATGTTGTAATGTTGTATATGTGAAAACAGTAGAATGACAGTAGTGCGCTCTACTGCGTAAGTGTATTGTTAACTGAGAGTAAAAGCTGTACGTGTGTTGTGGATGTTGAACCTATCGTTAAATCAGACAACAAATTGTTCATTAACACAGCAATTTGGTTTAATTATGGCCCTGATATTGATGTATATACTATTAAATAAGAAACAGTGTATTAAACCGATTATGTGCGCAACGGATATTTTAAACACAAAACAACTGTGACAAGTCACCATTTGAAACAGACACCGACTATACTAAAAAATTTTGACTGCGAGAAAGATATTAAAAAAAATCACAAACCACTTTCCTAATGCTTGACTGTGAGAATTTTATGCAGATCAGTTTCTGATTATTGAAATTTAGTATCATAGTCAATTTACTATCATTTACTATGGCACCAATAACGAAATCTGTTCAACAATATTATTAAAATCAATACCGCACTTCAAATCCACCAATAACCAATTATCAAATGAAGGAAGTAGGTTAATTTTCCAACTACGTAAATGAAACAGGAAAGAAAGGCCAACTTTGTTACTTATTATTAATAATCAGCGTTACATTACCTACATAGTACAACTTCTGACTTGCTGGCAAAGCAGCCTCTGCTCTACATCGGAGCCATACACACAACTCAACCGCTCTCTAAGCGAGCTGAACCACAAGTGCTACTCTCTCTCAGTGCGAGCTACAATGCTATGCAATACATGATCTTTGACAAAGATGAAACTTCACAGAGTTAAGTACACATATCGATACATACAGTAGAAGCGATATTATACATTTTCTTGCAAGCAAGTTACTCGATACAAAACAGGAGGCACAATATTAGACATTTTCTTACAAAAATAATTTTTTATGGACACGTTACAAGAGGCAGTCAGAGTCTGCGAGTGGGTCTCGTCGTGTGCAGTAGAGATGGGCAATCTGCTCCTGAATTGATTCAAAGAGCCAGATCCTTCTAAGGAGTGAGTGATGGATGAATCCAAAAAAAAGAGTGGTAGTTCATCTGATACGAAAAGTCCCTCTGGTGACAGCAATGAGCTGCATAAGAACCCCTTGCCACAATCTTCAGAAGTTTCCTAAACCCCTTGCCACATGCTTCAGAAGTTTCCTAAGCTACAAAAAAACATGTGCTATAGACCATGTGCAAGTATAAAACGCAAAAAATGAGCGCCTAAACACGTGCAGCGCCTTCCTCCAGCAAGTCGAGAATCGGTGAGTCGCGCAAGCTCCGCGGTTCAGTGAGCGCGCGGCTCCCGACTACCGCTAGCTCGCTGCTCCGCACGACTCCGGCGATCGAGGCGATCCGACCGCCAACTGAGTCGGTGAGTTAGCTGGTTCACCGGTTCACCTCTCCCCACCACTCTCCCGACTCCGCTCGCTTGCGGAGCCGCCCGTGTGGCGCGCTGCTCATTATTCCCCCCACTCCTCTGGCGAACCGCGTGGTGCCGAACAAAGCGACTCCGCGCATTTCTCTGTTCTCTCGACTCCTGTGTTCTGATAAAGCTTGCAGATCACTTACAGAAACGATAATCTGAAGCAACAGAAACCGTCATATTCCTATTTCGAATAGTACTCGAGATGAAACGTATTTATTTAATGTTACATGTTTTTTCTTAATAACATGAAATCTGCAGTCGGTAGCAAAAACGCGTTACAGTACAAAATTAAACTATATAAAATTTCTACGAAAAAGATCCTACTCCATTTTTCTCGAACACTTGTAGTTTGCATGAAGGGAGCAATAGAGACAAGGTCTTGTGCAATGTGCATTCTGTTGCTTAAATTTTGTAAGCCCATATCACACAGTTTCCTGACTTGATAAACGAGTGTCCTGTAACAAATTATGCGTCTTTCATGCATCTACATTATTTTGGCATGTTGAAAACAATGACTATATAATCGAATAACAAAGAAAACAACAATGTGCATTAATGTTTTCTGTATCTGAAACCATTCAGTTTTGGGAATGTGTCCATTTGAAATTTTTGCTGCTGGCATCAAATCTTTGACAGTAACAACAAACTTCTTTTCGAAAAGAGAGAGAACACTAGGATGTCAAACGAAATGTCTATAATTACGTTTCTGAGTAAAATATCTTGCTGTAATGTTTCATTACGAATTTAATGTGTTTGGTACAGTAGGATGTGTGTGTTTGCAATTAAAGATAAACTATATTGAGAAGCACTTAAAAAAAACAATTCGCATTGCTCTGTATAGAGAATATATAAAACTTTGCACAAATTACAGGTGAAAGGGTTGTAGTTACAGGAACTAAAAATAGAAGGTGGAATGGAAATCTTACCAGCAACTGCAAAACTTAGAATATAGGAGCCCAGAACGCTACCCCTGTACTACGCCGACTGTAAGAGCATCAGCACAGTTATTTACCTAATTATTTCTTTAGCTAAGACTCTCTTCAAACTTAATCAATTGTAGATGGTTTGTACTCACAAAAGAAAAACTCGTTGACGACACAGTCGAAAGTATCTGTACTCGTCGTCGTATTTTCTAAGAATTTGGCTGGAGATTTTCACAGTCTTTTTTTTTTCGTACTTGAAGTTAGGAATGAAATAGTCCACGAACATTCCTCGCTTTGTAAATTTAATGGACATTACTCTTTTGACGCCTTATTTTCGAAATTAAATAAAACTTTATTGCTTACTGTGGAGCTATCATTATATTACTGTTTATGGGTGCCAGACTTTAGTTTTTAGATAACAAGTGATGGGTTCTAGCGGCCATCTTGTAGCGAGCATCTGTCGCGCTCACGTAAGACACCCAGCCGTGACGCCGAATGTCGCTGCTTGTAGCTGCCGTGTCGCGTCGCTGAATATCGCGCGCTGTCGCTCGCCTTTGTTGCCCACATAGCACGCGGCATTAGTGCGCATGGGTATTTTCCTGCGGCAGTTGCCACGTCCTACATGGACCTCTCGCGCTATCACGTTTCATTCTACTCGCTTAAACTCGCAGACTACTCACTGTATAAGTATGGAACTAGTATCATTTTATTCTGCAAAATATTCTATTTTTTGAATGAAAGTATACGAATATAAAAATAATATATTTTTTCTTTTTCCAATTATTTCACCTTCAAAAATATTTAAATTCTGTTATAACATTTTTAAATTTTAATGTAGGTGTAACTACAAATTTTAATTCTCGAAACTACTAAGGACTTACAATAAAATTATTACTCTTCTTTCTTCTTTCACAATATGGCTAAATCAGATAAAGGTATAGTGACAAAAAAGTAATGTGACATCGTTTTACGTTTTATATCAGTTGGTGAGTCGGTGAACGATGAAAAAGAACTAGTTCATCCCAGTGAATGACTATTTCTGATCCGATCTCTGAAAAGATCGGTTTTGCCCATCTCTAGTGTGCAGACGCCGTCCGTGGCTGTCTTTCGGCGCGTACGGTACGTCGCGTGCATTCGCCGGCACGAGAAAACACAGCGGAACATTTATTAGTAAGTTGAAAGAAGAAAAAGTTGTGATTGTGAAAGTTTATTTTTGAAAGTGCGGGAGTGTCGTTTATCAAACAGTGTTTGCAAGTGTCAGACTCGGTTATCGCGTCATACGTATGAGATCGCGTCGCGCGTGGAAAAAAGAAAGAAACGGATTCGTAAAGCGTCTCTGTCGTGACACCAATGGGCGTATCGCGGAATTGACCCACTCGAATACAATGGACACTTCATGAACATTTGTATAAATTTGTATTGTCTCGCAAAGAGAACACATTCAACAAAATTACTGTATGGATGTCTGTGATTGTTGGTGAAATCACAATTGTACTGGAAGATATCGTGGAGAATTCTCTCCAAAAGATGAGTACTAAACTGTTTGGTATTGTGAACTGATATATCATTTGTGTTAAATAATAAGAGTTAAACAAGAGCTATAAATGTTTTTTAAACGAAAATCCTTCATCAACCCAACTAACCTTTTGATAATAAATTGTAACAATAATTTAAAAGTGAAGAGATAAGAAAATAACTTGAGAAGTGAACTACAAGTGGCTAAGACATTTGATGTTCTATCCTTTAGTGCCGATTAAATTTGAACGGAGAGGATTTACAATAATTTACTTTGTGTGCTACGGAAATTCATTAATGAAAGTACAGTCATTCTCATATTAAAACATTTAACCAGAGACATTTTCAAAGTAGTAATCATGAAGTTAGCAAATCATAAGATACGGTGAGAGCTAATGATCAAAAAATCATTACTAAAATTAGAGTAGTTAGCGGCAATATATGTGTGTACTGCAATTGTCATGGTATAACAAAACCGACAGCAAAGATAAAAAATCAGTTACTTTCAAACCAATAGTCAAAAGCATACATCTTCAGTCACGATAAAACACACAGAATTTTTTCTTTTGTGCTAACACAATTACAGCTAAATCCAGTTTGCATCACAAAATATCCACTAGATATATTATGACGTGGGGAGATAAGTAGAATCTTCAGTGAAGCAATCAGATGCACAAAAAATAAATCAATCAACTTGTACAGGTAATTAATGAACTAATTAAAGTCTTCGATAGTAACAGGGCATATATTTAGAAGTGAACTGTATTTGGACTGTACAAAGTTGACAAACAGTTACGATCTTTTATCAGTATGTTTAGCAGTTTATCTTTATTTACAATCAATGCAATATTTAACCTCCTACCCCACCTCATAGGAGGTGAGGTACTAGTTTAAGTAGTATGTAAGCTAAGGGACTGATGCCCACAGTAGTTAGGTCCCATAGATTTACAAACATTTGATTTATTGAACGTTGAACACTGGAAAAACAGGCGAGTGTATGCGATCTTACTGCGTAATTTAGCACCCAGAACACTCGCGCCTTCTGTAAGCATGTCGGGTAGTCCGGGTTACGTAAACGTCTTTCGAAAACAGGAGTGACACATTGCAGCCGCTAGCCATACTTATAAACACCTAACTTATAATATTCAAATTAGTAGAAGAGTTCCATTCGAAGGAATGAATGGACGGCGGTGACGTTGCCGGCCATGTAATTTAATTAATTACAAATGAATTATCCTTGGAGTATAATAATTTATTGTGCTAATTAAATGTTATGATCGTAAATTTCCAAACCATGTGGCCACCGCACTGTTCTGTCCGTCACTGTAATTTCGCCGTATTGTGTACGGCATGAGTGGTGCGTTTATTTGAACGAGGCCCGGCGAAGTTGGCATTCTTGTCGCGTCTGCCCAGAGGTCCGGCTTCCCCCACCACTCTGCTACTCCGAACAGGTGTGTGAGCGGGCTGCGTGCAGAGGAGCAAGACGCGTCGGCAACTCGGTGCCGCTGCTGCTCACATGTGACACCTCTGACCTGGAAAAGCAAGAAACCATGCTTGGAATACCAATCGATCGTGTTTCACTAAGTGTGTTTGTCTCTGTAACTTATAAAATAATAAGTGACGGGAAATTTTAATGCGGTAGGTCAACACAAGAAATGTTACACTTTCTGCGGAGCTATGAACATAGTTTATTGTACCATTTTCCAAAGAGTTACACCACAAAGATGTAATTTTTAAATGGAACAATAGTTTTTTCTATCGTATATTGGATTCGTTTAAACCAGCTGCGTCCAAATCAATTTAAACGACATTCCTATCACTGTTAGTTTGCGAGCTACAACCCTTCAAAGTTCCGGGGGCGAAGGCTGCGATAGCGTAGCTGACTGGCCGAGTGGCTATCCCCTGGGACACGGCCCACACTCTCATGACCACCAGCCAGATAGCAACGCTGTCGTAGCCTCCGCCCCCTAAACTTTGAAGATTTGTAGTTCCAAAACTAACAGTGATAGGAATGTAGTTTAAATTGATTTGGACGTAGCTGGTTTCAACGAATCCAATGCACGATAGAAAAAACTATTGTTCCATTAAAAAAATTACATCTTTGTGCTGTAACTCTTTGGAAAATTATACAAAAAACTGTCAATTAAATACAATGAAAGAATCCCTGAGACGGATTTTCGTCTCAAATATGTCAAAGACATTATTGATAGAGCTGAAGCATTGAATTAAAATTTGTGGTGCGGCCGGGAATCGAACCCGGACCTCCATGCTTACTAGGCAGACGTCTTAACCGTTTTTTTTTTTTTTTTTTTTTTTTTGCCTCTATCCCCCCCTTTTTTTTTTGCCACCGCCACTTTTGCCCTTAGAAAAAAAATAACCTTGTCCACTTCAGGCGTTGGCTCCTACCTTATCCTAGTCCCAGTTCAACTAACCTAATTCTAATAAAGGGCAAGGAAAGCTAATAGGCTACCGAAAGCAGAAAAATAATAATAAAGAAAATAAAATAAAATAAAACTCATGAGATTTGGAAGAAAAAAAAGCTGGGAAAACTTCTTCTCTTTTGTATTCTTTATTTATTTATTTATTTACTTTTAATTCTTTATGTATGTATGTATTTTGTAATATATGACAAGAGGTGCGCCGTAGTGATGCCGCCGGCATACTTAAAATCGTCCAAACGTGTCTTCTCGTTGATTATTATGTTCCGTTGTGGGTTCTGTTCAGTTCAGGTTGGTTGCGTTAAGATTTATCTTCTCATCGCTTGGACGTTCCAGCTGCGAGGCGGGTCGTGAAAGGCACTCCGTAAAAAGTTGGAAAAATATTTCTGGTACTTTGGGTTACGGGTTAGGACGCAGTGTCGTTCATTAAGAAAGTTCCAGTATCCAAGTGCTGATTTCTCGCCAGGATCAAAGAGGTATCTGATCGTGTAGCCACGAATCCAATTTACCGAGTGTGTTTTGGTGGTGGGGTAGAAAGTCTCCTCCGGAAATAGGAGCATGTTGATGTCGATCTGGGCGGGTGTTTGGCGAGTAAGGAACGCCAAAATTCGCCGAGCGAGCGTCCAGACATCGTTCGCCTGACCACAGTGGAACCTGAGGCCGTCTGTGTCGTCCACTCCGCAGTGAATGCAGAGGGGCGAATCGGCGAGATGGATCCGATGCAGGCGATGTCGGTTTACTTGTTTTCCGTTCACAGTGAGATACCAGGTTGACTAGACGTCTGATTCAAGAAAACGTTCGTAAATAGCTTTCCATATATGCCGCCATACATACTGTGGATGCTTAATTTCGATCGGGTTGGATGGTCGACACTGTTGTAGCAGATCATATACTGTTTTAGTCTGAGACAAACGAGCAGGTGGTAAAGATTTGTATACATAACTAAGGTCCAAGAAGAATCGTCGGATATGATGGAAGGCAACTGGAATGGCTGCAATCGTCACTGGGGCTACCAAAGAGTCCGGGGCAAAGGCATTGATTAGTATACCGGTGAGACTCTGTGGGCAACGTCGCCAGATTTTTAATTGAGAGCTGACGTAGAGCGCTGTGACTCTGGTCGGCACATGTGTTAGTCCCACCCCACCACGTTCCCGCGGGAGTGCAAGGGCGTCGTATTGCACTTTGAATATCAATCCGGAGCTGACGTAGGAGCCTAACGCAGCCAATATACGCCGTGCCAGGAGAGTTGGGATCGGTAGCACTTGAGCAACATGGGGTATGCGAGAGGCATGATAGACGTTTACATATTGTGTACGTTGAACTATGTCGAGGGATCGTAGCCGGTGATCTGCCAGACTTCCCCTGATTCTCTGAAGCAATCGCCGACCGTTGATCGCTGCTGAGCGGCGGAGATCGGCTGAAAAATCTATGCCAAGACATCTAACGGTTGTGGCTACACTTAGAGGAGCGATGCTTCTCTCTGGTAGGCCCTCGCCGATGAGCAAGAACTTGGATTTTGAGACGTTGAGCAAGCTGCCTGATGCCTCGCCATAAGTGGCCACCCACGTCAGGGCTGCCCGTACATCGTTCTCAGTGCGTAGGTAAAGGACGATGTCATCGGCGTAAGCTGTACAACAGAATCGGTTCCCATGTAAACTCATACCTTCCAAACGTTGGCGTAGTCCCTGGAGCAATGGTTCTAAAGCAAAGGCGTATAATATAGTTGAAAGTGGGCAGCCTTGTCGGACGGATCGTGTTATAACCACGGGTGGGGTGAGGCGACCGTTGAACATGATTTTGGAGGTCGCGCCAGTCAGAAGGCGCATAACTACTGCAATAATGTCGCCAGGGAAACCCATGTGCTGGAGAACTGTCTGTAAGTAGGAGCGATCAACACGGTCGAAGGCCTGGCTAAAGTCAAGTGAAGCCAGGGCACCAGGAAGTCGTTGATATCGGGCAAGTGCTATCATGTCTCGATAGCGGCAAAGAGCCGTATGGATATTGTTGTCTCCTCCTAAGGACGTCTGGTCGCAGGATGTGACGTACCGTGCAACTTTCTTGAGTCGTGAGGCCAACAACCGTGTAAATATTTTCATATCGCTGTTAAGCAGAGTTATAGGCCGATAATCTTGTATTCTGGATGACCCGTTCGGTTTGTGTACAGGAATAATTATGCCTTCAAGGAAGGTTTTAGGGACCTCAGTCGCTGGGGACATTAGTTCTTGAGCGATCGTCGTCCATGTAGGTGCTAACAAATAGTCAAAACTTTTATAAAATTCAACGGGAATACCGTCGGGCCCAGGAGACCTATTGTTATGCCCCATTTTAATTGCTTCTAGTACTTCATCCGTGGTCACACCTTCCTGGAGTTCACGTGCCACCTCCACTGGGAGAGTACTTGGAATAAGTTGTGCGACTTCTGAAATCAGTTCTGGCGAATGCGGAACAGCTTCATATAGTCTTGTGAAATGGGCATGAAACGCCTGACCGATGGCGTATTGGGTATCGTGCCGGTGACCTTCCGCGTCAATCAGGGAGTGTATCAGAGCCCGGCGTCGTTTTTGTCTTTCCTGGATGAGATGGTACATCGACGGATGTTCTTCACCTATTCTATCATTTGTACGAGATCGGATGACAGTCCCTTCCAGGTGGCGGCGCATTATCAAAGAGATTTGGGCCTTTGTACGGTGAACCATCGTCTGCCTGGCTGGTGAGAAAGGCATCGTCACACATTCTCGAAGAATGGAATAATAAAAATTCAAAGTGTTGTTTCGCCATGTCTTGATGTCCCGGCCGTAATTCATCAGAGTCTTGCGCAGTGTTGGCTTTGCACAGGAGAGCCACCAAGATAGAGTGGAGTTATAGGCATTACGACGGCGTAAACACTGTGCCCACGCACTTTCGATGATATGTCGACAGTCTGGAGCGGTCAGGTGAAACACGTTTAGTTTCCACAGGCCACGACTATGCCACACACGCTGTCGGACGAGACTAACGTCGCAGATACATGCCTCATGATCTGAAAAGGCTAAGGGCCAGACTTCCGCGTGGCGGGTTCCACCTGCGAGAGAGCGGGTGAGGTATATGCGATCCAGGCGGCTCGAGGAATGGGCGGTGTAAAACGTAAAGCCAGGGCGAGTTCCGTAGAGCTTTGTCCAGGTGTCAACGAGTTGTAGTCTGTCGATGACCACGGAGAGAGCCGCACAGGGTGAATGTTGTGGCAGTTGGTCGGTGGGCCCTTGTGTCGAGTTGAAATCCCCGCCAAATACCAAGTCATCCTGTGGACCCATAAATAGCGGCGTGATATCCTCGGCGAAGAATGTATTGCGGTCTCGACGGTGGCTGGAGCCGGATGGTGCATAGATGTTAATGATACGCACTCCAAATACAGTAAGAGCCATTCCCCGAGCAGTGTGGAGGTAAACGACGTCCTCTGCTGGAATGCCATCGCGTAGGAGGATGGCGACGCCGCTGCCGGTGTCGGAGGCGTGTGAAACATAGCCAGTGTAACCAGTAGGGATGAGAAAATCAGCGACAAACACCTCCTGTAGGAGCGCAATATCAACATCACTTGAGTAGATGGTGTCTCGAAACATCGCCAGTTTGTGTGGGGCGCGAATGGTGGCCATATTCATCGTGGCGATACGATATTGCTGCGGATGGACACTTGCAAGGTTTACAGAAGGCGTTGCAGCGGCTCCCGAAAGTCGCTGACTTGCCGTGTCTCCCACAGTTGCCGCAATTCTTAGTTGGGTACCAAATCTGGTGCCTCCATGGGATGCACCCGCTCGGCCACGTTAGCTGTCTGATCCGCTCCTTCGCCAACATCGTCGGCCCATGATGTGGATGTCGATGACGTGTGCTGGCGTTGGTCTGTAACGGACGAGGCGCATGCTCCAAGCGGTGCTGTGAGGGTAAGGTCGTTCTTTGGTGCTGACATCAAGGATGGTATGTCCTGATTTGAGGTATGGTGCGTCACCGTAGGACTGTCCAGTGTGGCAGTATCATCCTGCTGCTGGTCGGAAAATGGTACGTCACTGTCAGACATTCGTTCGGTATCTGAAAAGGTCGTCTGATGGAGGCCGTCAGCGGAGGGTGTTCGACGGCGTTTCTTACGCCTCCGAGGTGACCGCTGTTTTCGGATGTGTTGTTCTGAATCAGAATTTGGTTGCTCCTCTTCTATCGCCGCACCCGTCTGTACGAAAGTGGACGTCGGCACCACACTTAGGTCGATGTCCATGGTACCAGCAGAGTCATTTGGAGTTGTCTCTATTGTTGCCGGTTCTGGTGAGGGCGCTGGAGGCGGTGCTGTGCTTGTGTCGTCAGTATTTTCTTCTGCGTTGGGTACAGGCAACGTAGGTTTAGGCGTAGCCTGGAGTTGTATTACGTGGTTCTGTGCAACTGCTGCGTAGGTGACGGGTAGGGACGTGACCGTTGTTGCTGAGGCCACCTTACCTAGTGGTGTCTGTACCAAACGTCGGCGCATACATTCGGACCGGACATGGCCTTCCTCGCCACATCCTGAACATGTTCGTGGCTGGCCATCGTACATAACGATGGCCCGCACACCACCAATCATCAGGTACGACGGAACGCGTTTCTTCAGCTCAATCTGTATCTGACGCACACCATTTAATACCTGGTAGGTCGTAAATGTTTGCCACTTTTCTGCGAGGTGACCAACGACGTTACCATACGGTTGGAAGGCTGCAATGACCGTTTCTTGAGGTACTTCAAACGGGAGCTCAAACACCCGTAGAGTACGTAATCCGAATCCTACATGATCGACCGTTACGGCACCGATGTGTCCATCAGAGTGCTTGAACTTCAGTCCGGTGTTATGTCGTTGGACAACGTCAGTGCATAGCGCTTCTGTCGTCATCTTGATATAGACGATGCTTCCCGTGATTGAAAAGTGTATTCCGATCACGTCTTGTGGGTTCAAACGAAGATCTTCTCGTATGAACTGTTCGATTTCAAAAGCTCTTGGTCGTGGATGTTCAGCCTGAAACGTTACTTTGATCGTCGCACGGCGGTAAGCGTGCGCCATGAGGTTCGTGAATGCGGGACTCAATACACACAAATACCGCGACGCGGAAGTAAACAAACCCCGGAGCGGAGCGTTAAGCGGCGCGCGGCGCAGGTGCGCACGCTAGCACGGCCCAAGGCCAACTACGC